>VDFB02000002.1:29332019-29594559 GCA_007258455.2 Sequoia sempervirens | reverse complement strand
AGTTCCCTAGCCCCAGAGTGAGTATGTTGTGGACTTCTCACCCCATGAATGACCTAAAGTTTTCTGGCCCTAGAGTGTGTGCATCCTTTCCACCCCATCTTTCTTTCCTTTAGTTAGTGTCATTGCATGATTGCATATCTTGATGGTTTGACTTAGGATCTTTATCATGGGGGTTGATTTCCTTCTTGATCTTTTTCTTTCATTTCCATATGCATTTGTACACTTGAATCTCTCTTGAATGTCTACTTTAGTGTGAGTTTGAAGCAAGTTCATCCTCTCACTAAAGTGAGGGCTAAATGTACCATAGAAAAAAGGAAACTTGATTGATTTAGGAAATAATTGATGATAAATTGGACTTAATGATACCTTCATTTAGTGTTGTGAGGTGTTTTACACATCCACACTAGGTCTTGGACCCTTACAAATTGAATAACATGCATTTATCAATTTCTCAGAAGGGTGTTGTAAAGTGTTGTAAAGGACTTTTATGATTTTCTAGACTTTATGAACCCATTTTCCCCTAATTCAACAAAATAAAATATATTTAATTGCATATTTATATCAATCTAGTAGGCTTGTAAGATAAACTTAATGATAATCTAGTGTTGTAATGTGTCCAACACATTCAAATTGGTTCTTGTTCCTTTCTAGGCTATGTGGACCTTATTTTAGTGTTCTAAAGTGTATTTAATCACACTTTAACATTGAATTATGTGTCCCACTCCCTAATTGATCTTTACATGATCACTAATAGGCCCATATTACCCTATATTATGCATCCTAAGGCATAATTTGATCAAATACTTGATGTAATCAACATAAGAACCAAACTTCCTCATTGCCCAACAACCCAACTAGCAAACGGGCCCCATTGGGACTAATTCTCCACTTGTGGTGAATGAGTCCCTTCTAGGTGGGATAGATTCACCCAAGGTGGTGAATGAGTCCCATGTGGGCCAATTTTGACCTTTGAGCAGGAAAAACTGAAATTTAAGTTTATTATTTTTAAATGTCAGCCTTGGGGATCCAATTAATAGGAAAATAAGGTGCATTTCATATAAAATAAAGTATCAAAACCCTAAATCATAACCATTATTCATTATTTATCCATCATTCTTCCATCTCAAGTGAAGCAAGTTAGGGTTTCATCACTTCAAGTCATTAAGATAGAAATTTTTAAAAATTCAAGGGAAAATTCTCAATGTTTTATTGTAGAAATTCAAGATCAATATTCATGGAAATATAATCAACTCCACTACTACATGTTTCATTACATTCTTTCTCTATTTTTTTTTAATTACCTAAAAGGGGTTTGACCAAGGCAAAGTGCCATGCCCTAACATTCAATATTTCTCTCTCTTGTCTTGTGTGTTTGCAGATTTACGAAACTTGAGGACTTCAAAATAATTGAAGATAAAGTTATAAAGTTTTTTAAGTCTTCCCTTCATTTTCTAAGGAAAAATATCCATGAAAATTCACTTTTAGACCTAAAAAATTAGAGTTTTAGAAGCAGACACCTGTAGAAAACTAAAGTGCAGACTAAGAGCTCCTATTTCCTCTTTTGGATCTTTGCAAATTTAAAATTGGACTCATTCATCATGAGTGGTGAATGAGTCCCATTTCTAGGCTTGAACAGGGTTTTCTGCATTTTTGGAAACCCTTTTGTCTAAAACGGGTTCCGGGTCAATTTCACAGTTAGGACTAATTCACCCGGAATGGTGAATGAGTCCTAGTAGGATAAATTTTTAGTATCAAAAACATTTCAAATGTCATTTCTAGCCTCCTTCAATATATTAGGGGCACACATTCAGTTTCATCCATTTATGTTTCAGTTTGCATTCATTTCTAGGTGTTTTTGCATTACCTAATGTGTTTTCAAACAACATGCATTACAATAGTTTTCACTTAATAATCAATAAATTTTAACAATTAGCTGCATCTAGAACATTACATTAAGTCTTTAATTCATCATACATACACTAATTTGAGTGAACCACGTAGATTTTTGGGTGTAGGATTTATCTCTTTTCATTAGGTGAAAAACCTTAATTGCTCGCAAAAGAGACATAGCATCCCTAATCCACTAAAATTTATGGTTCATGAACATATTTTACTATTGATCAAGTGGGTATCTTTTCAAGACTCCTCCAATATTTTTTGATATATCTCCCTTCGGGAAAATGAAAGAAATTTTACTACAATAATTCATTTTGTGCATACCATAGAGTTCATGGTAATTCTACTAATGAATGGAAGGCTTTGAGTAATAAAATTAAACATATTAAGTATTTTCGTGCTCTTCCTTGTCTTGAAGCACCTAGATCCTCTAATTAATACTAATTTTCATGTTTCTTATCAATCACCGCAGCTCATCCTTGTGTTGCACTAAGTGGAGGCAAGGGGGTTAGACAACCTTTTCCTCATTTAGCACTTGTCATTGTCTCTTTGGCTAGTTGATTTCTTTCCATGAATATATAAGAGCAAGCTTGGGATGTGGATGAAATTCCTTAATTTTCCTCACATGTGACATTCTTTTGTTTCTATGTTTAGCATTAAATTTTTGGGGCAACCCCTTATTCATGATGTAGTTTCATTTGGGAATATATGACTTGGCATAGGGATTTCCAAATGAGCTCTCATGTGTTCTTCTACTTTAAATTGTATTTCTCACAATAATGGTGTTAGAAATCACTTTAAAGTGGGGGCATACATTGACACTCATATTTCACTGTGTGATTTTCTTACTTCTTGTGATGTGTCCTTTTCTTGGGGGTGTTGACCATTGGGTTTGATTTCCTCCAAGAGCATGATATTTCTTTGAATTTTCCTCTCTTGGACACATTAGGAATGATGTTTCCTAAGAAGAGACCTTACACAAACTAAGTAAAGTCTCTTTGAACAAAAACCTTTACTTGCATGTTCTTCATAAGCTCAATGTTTCATTTTGTGGCACCCTATTGAAGTTATATTAGAGGGATAGCATTGGTATGGTTAGTACGATGAGAATCATACATAGAGGCATGAATTTCTCACTAAGCCACTTTTATGGGGGCTCACCTAGTGGATGACCTAAGGTTCCATTAGCTCAGAGTGAGCATGTATTTTGGAAAAACAGTTGAGACCTGATCCACATCGAGTTGGATAGACTATTTAGGCTTGATCCACCCCTTTTTCTTTTTTTTAATCTTTCTTTTAGTCTTTGACATTTTATGTTTATGTATCTTGTCTTCCTAAATAATATCATATACCTTGTGTGTGTCCCTTTGTGCTTATGTTGGTTTGACATGGGATGTTGGACCTTGGTGGCTTGAACACCCCCTTGATATTTACCATTCTATAACATCCACGTTGGTACACTTGGACCCCTCTTGAATGTCTCCTTTAATGCAAGTTTCAAGCAGGTTCCTCCTCTCAATAAAGTGGGGGCCAAATTTAGTAACAAAAAAATTATCCCTTTTCCTTACCTAATTTGGTAATAATTAATGTTAAAATGAGCTTCATGTTGCCTTGATTAAGTGTTGTAATGTGTTTTACACGTTCACATTATTTTAAGGGCCCTTTTTAATAAAATGGACTTAATTGTGCCTTATTAAGGGTGTTGTAAGCCATATCTTTACACTTCGACATTTATCTAGGGATTTACTAATTGATTGAGGCTAATTTTCCTTAATTGGCCCCTTTAATCCAAATCCTAGACTAATTAAATGCAAATTCCAAGGGATAAAACCTGACATTCATAAATTCCATTACACAACACTTAATTTTAGAATGTGTGTGTCCTATGTAGGTTACCTAGGACCCATTCATCACATGGTGAATGGGTCCTCACTTCTACCTAGGAACCCTCTTTGAAATATATTTTTAGTGGTATTTTACTGATTTAAAATCTATGATTTGATGTTGGCTTGTGATATTTTAATTTTGGGAATTAATGTTAAGATATGTATAAATACAAGGCTATTTCACTAAGTTTAATCTAATACTTTCAAGCAATGAATAAATTTTCACAAGAGGATTATTGAGAGAATTCAAGAGTATTTTAAAGGAATTCAAGAGTAGATTTGTAGAAGAATATTGTGGAAATAAAGATTCATTTGATCATGTTAAATATTTAGTGCATCATGTATGTGGTTTTAGCTAATATGTTCATCTAGTGTTCAAGATCAATTAAAGAAAACCAAAGGAAATGTTTCACATCAAATTTCATGATCAAGATCTACATTCATTGTGGCCAGTTCATGCTAGTTGTATACCTCCATTATCAAGCTTTATCAAAGGTTTGGTGAGTTGTGACATAAACTTGTTCATTCATCATCCCCTCATGTTTCATTATTTCATTACAAGGTTTAATTACCAAAATGGGATTTGACCAAGGAAAACCCCTACTCCCTAATAAACAAGATTTTTTCTCTCTTTGATGTGTGATTATATATTTTAGGTTGAAGATCAACTGGAGAGAAAAATTGGAGAAAGTTGCAAAGTTATGAAAGTTTTCATATTTCTTACAAAATCACAAAAAAATTAGCTATAGGATTTATTTATGGCTTTTTGACATTTCCCCACTAGAATTTGTGAGTGCAAACATTGAATAACATAACCTACAGACTAATTTTCTGGAGCCCTAGAAAGGACACATTGTCATAGCATGAATGTGTCCTTAGTGAGGTTTGAAAAATCACTTTATGAGAGAGGTACACAAGATTTATCCCTTCCAAACTCTCCCTAAAGTTTGTAGGTTCTATCAATATTAAGTTTAATATTTTAAATACACTTTAGAGCTTGTAATTTATAGTTTATTTTCTATTTTTAATCTTTCTCCCCAAACTTCTATTTAGCTTTGTGCCATAGAAAAATGGCTCCTTATCATTTTCATGGCCTTTTAGGTCTTCTTTCATGGTATTTGATATATTTTTCTCTGATTTTATGTTGTGACATGGCTTGAACATGCATATTTACATACTAAAATTCAAATAGCGACATCTTGTGAAGGTGTTGTCAAGTGTTGTAAGACATTTCTACATTCTTCTAGACTCTATTCATTACAATTCACCTAAAAATCACTTTTTCATCACTAAACAAGCCCTATTTTGAAGTGTTGTAAAGTTTTGTAACAAACTTTCATGCATTTCTAGGCATAACTTCACTATTTATCCCTTTATCATGCTTTATTTGACCCCTTTATGCCCTCAAATGACTTAATTAAGTGTATTTTTGAATATTATCCTGACGAACAGCATTAAATACAACATATTTCCCGAAACATACTTTCAAGTCCTAAGTGGGACCCATTTGCCATGGGTGGCGAATGAGTCCCCCTTAGCTCCAAGTTTAAAAAAAAAAAAATTCCTTTCGGGTTTTTATTCAAAATCACTTGATGTCGACCTATAATAAGGCATGAACAGTTAACTAAGGAACAAGCATGTATAAATATGTGATTTTTACCTCATTTTACATCTTCTCATTCATTCAAACATTCCATCATATCTCAAACATTCAAGAATCTTACAACATCAATTCAAGAAATTTCAAGCACTTTCGAGCATCCATTGACATTACTTTAGACTTGCATTGTCAAGAGTTTGGTAAGTTGATAGCTATTGCATGTTATTAGTTTATCATTCTCTTTCATTTTGTTGTTTCATTAAGGGTTTGATTACCAAAAGTGAGGTTTGACCAAGGCAAACCCCTATTTGCTAATCCTCAACCATTTTTCCCCTATTACATGTGTGTTTGTAGACCCAGGTATACAAATTTAACAATATTTTTGGTGTTGAATATTTTTCTACAAGTCAACTATGTGCTTCAAGTCAACTCAAGTCTATTTCAAGCTTGGAGAAGGTGTTCTTTCCATTTCCTACAAAATTGACTTTGGCAACCTGACAATCAGTGATTTCCAGATTTGGTGTTGCAGAGTTGTCTCCTGATTTTTTAGAAATTTGTGAGAGGACTAATTCACCACCTATGGTGACTGAGTCCCACCTTATGACTAAAAATATGATTTTTTTCAGATTTTGGATCCCGACAGAAAGAAACTTCTTTTTGACACTTTTTCACCAGGAGGATGACTAATTTGCCACCCTGGGCGAATGAATCCTGTTGTGAAAAATTGGTGATTTCAACCAGCATCCACAACATTCCAAATTCATCAGATATTGTCCAGGTGCACTTTGTTTCTGCCTATTTCCTTCTGTTTTGCATTATTTCTTCATTTACTTCATTGTTTGTGTATCACAGTGTTTTTTCAAAGATAGCTTAAATCTCACTTTTGCATTCATTTTCCTCCATTTAGGTTATTCAATTTATTTTATTTTACTTCATTTAGATTAGACAACATTGCACATAACATAATTTGAATGAACTATTTTGCATTTTTGGCCCTACCTCTCTCGTTTTAGGTGAAAAACCCTATAAGAGCTAGAAAGGTACAAAGTGAGCCAAAAATCAACTGTTCATTTTGGTGAACCTACATTTTGAACACTTTGCATTTCTGATTTAATTTTCATATTGCATCCTAGATTACATTTGCATCAAAATTCAATTAGGACATTATTTTGTTTTTGCATTCTAGGACTTTTTATATTGCATTAGTGAAAGCTTCATTTAGATTTCATTTTTGCATTGCATCTCCTTGAAAAAACTTGAAAATATGCATTCTGCATGTTTGATTGCATTCATTAGAGCATTAAAATCACATTTAGATTTTTGAAAAACACAAAAAAAAATCATCCTAGGACTCATTCGCCACCCTGGGTGAATCAGTCCCTTTGCACTTTTTAAACAACATTTCTGGAAATTTTCTAGCATTTGTCTACATTTTTTTTTTGTAGTTAGATCTCTATTACAATTAGCATAATTGTTGTTCTATGCATATAAGACATCTTAGATCACCTTGCATTTGCATTCACCTCTCCTTTGTGGTACTTGTATGAGTGTTTGGTTCCCTGTTGATAATACTTTAGTGAGAAGTTCTAGACTCATGGCTTCCCATGATAGCACTTTTGTTGTGGACCTGGGGATCACACGAGCTCCTATTCCTAGTATGGACAATGGTGCATTAGGCACTGACAATAACACTTCCATGCCTTCATCTTTCCATCCAATGCATGTTGACACCCAAAACAATTCCCTCCCACACAGAAAGGTCATTAATATTCATGAGGATTTTGCACATTTACAACAAGATTTGTCACTAGAAAACATATCCTCCACTGCCATACCTACCATTGACAATCTTCATCGTTTGATTGAAAGTGATGATGGATTGCAAGTGATGAAGAGAATTGTTGAGATTTACAATAAACATGCGTCTTCTAATACTCAATCCACAAAAATTCATGTAAGCCAAGGAGGACATAAAGTTCCTCCCCCTTCAACCATAGCATCTATACCAACTTATACCTATCCGCAAGTCCACACAACTATGCAATAGGTTAATTATGTGGCTACTTCTTTCTCAATTCTACCTAGCATTCCTACATCTCTTGTGGCATTGCAAGTCCCCTCCACCACCTTCAAACCTCATAGTATTCCTTTCACTTCACCTAACATCACTTACACTCCATCACCCTTTTCTCTTCCACCTCAACCCACTTACCCCAATCTTGTTCTAACACAACTCCTTAGTAGTGTTTCATCCATGCAACATCAACTTTCCACCATTGGCCAAGGTCAATTCGCTCCAACCACCTATCATGTCTATACCAGACTCTTATCCTTATAAATTTTACATACCCTAATGCCACAAGGAATAGAAATGCCTCGGTTTGAGAAATATGGAGGTAAAGGAGACCCTGTCAACCATGTTAATGCTTATACAACTTTTTGTAGTGACTTTGTCCTTGATGATAAATTGCTAGCCAAATTGTTTCCAAGGACCTTGAAAGATACTACATTAGAATGGCTTTCCAACTTTCCCAATCATTCCATCCGTTCATTCAATAAATTGGTGGATGCTTTCATAAGTCACTTTCAAGTTCATATGACACCTCAAAAGATAATGGTTGACCTCATGCAATGTAGACAAAACATAGATGAATAAGTAACGAATTTTATCTCAAGATACCAATTAGTGTATGCTCAAATTGATGTCAAGTTTCCTGATGCAGATTTGTAAAAGAAGTTTATTGAAAACTTGCACACACACTTTTAGGATAAGCTAACAATGATGAAATTCCCTTCGTTTATGTATTTATGCACAACCTTGTGTGGATACCATAACTTGGTTTCAAGTCGTGATTCCAAATCCACTTATAACTAAGCTGAAAAACCTAAAAAAAACAATCAAAACCAAAATAACACACAAAAAATTTGCAAACAAAATAGAGGCTTTTTACAATTCAATCTGCCTCCTCCTTCACAACCACAACCAACCCAACAAGCTCAAACTCAAGTGGAAGCTATTAAATCAATGGTGCCTTATTACTATGGGGACCCGAAGAGATAATTTACTCCCTTACCTGATACCCTCCATAACACTATGAACCAATTAATCCAACAATACATGCTCACTTTTCCACCCATTTGACCGCTTGATCCAAACCATCCCTTACCACCCACTTTCAAACCTAATGCTTATTGTCATTTTCATCATCAAAATGGACATGACACTGAACACTACAAGCATTTAAAACATTTAGTTCAAGACCTCATTGATTCAAGCCATTTGTCCATTGTGGGTGTTAATGATCAAGGAAATAAGTCTATTGCACCCCCTAACTAGAACCTACAAATTTTCACCAATCCTATGCCTAAACAAACTACTTCATTTTTCAAGGCTAGTGAACCTTCAAACACTAATGTAGGGTATGTGGCTGACAACTTTTTTTTACCCAAAATTAAAAAAACGAAAAGGGTTTTTAAAGGAGATTCTCAACTTTCCACCAATATAAATTATGCTTTACTTTGAATTTAATAAATAAATATTATTCATTTTCTATTTAAATTATGACTAAAGTCTTGATTGATTGGTTGATTAAAAACATCTATATCTTTCAAACGGTATCACATTTTTTGAATCTGAAACATGTGTCACATTCTATGCTTCATATACTATAGGATTCAAAAAAAAATTGAATTTCATGAAGTTTTGACCAAGTTAAGGTGGTTAGACGTACGAGTTTTTGTATTTTTTAAAAATTGTAATAAAAAAATCATAATTAATTATTTATTTGGAAAAAAATTAAAAAAATATGCATCACATATGGGCATGATTCTCCACTTATATCTAGAATCTTATAAAATATTATCATTTTATTGTGGTTAAGGTGGTCGGATAGACACCTACTTATTTTTCCTTGAAATTTAAGTACTCTGCATTGAAATTTCAAATTTTCACCAAATAGATTTTAAAAAATAAAATAAACCTAGTAGTTTAGAAACTACATTCAATTTGCTACAAATCCTATTCTTACATATTTTTGAAATAATATAGATAACTTATTCAAATTTTTATGTCAAGTTCCCTAACTCCATTTTTCTAAAATTTTGCCACTAAGCTGTTTTTCCATGATGATCATGCACATACCCATTACATTGAACATGATTGGGAGGAGGATGTTGTGTTATATGGTTGACTTGCATTTTCCTAGCTAGCCTTTTTTGTTGTTCTCTTTTTTTTTCCTTTTCATGTGCGTATTGTGTTCCCCCATATTGTGAGTTTGAAGTTCCCTCTCTTGGTACACTTCTTCTATTTGTATCTCTATTCTTCTATATGCCATACATTTTCTTTTTCACATTTGTTTTGTGTTTTCCTTTTGGGGATAAAACAAAGTGTAGACACGCCCTATGTCTCTTCCATGTTGACCCAAAAGGTCCTTGTCTTTTTCACTTTTATTATGTGTTCTCCTTTCGGGGATGACACAAAGCGTAGAGATACCCAATGTCTCTTCCATGTTGACCCAATTGATCCTTTTTCTTTGTCTTTTCTTTTGTTTTCCTTTTGGGGATGATGCAAAATTGAGATAGAAATGTCTCCTTCATGTTGACCCAAAAGATTTTTTTTTAATTTTCTTTCTCCTTTTTGTTTTTCTTTTGTTTCGCTTGTGTTTTCCTTTTTGGGATGATGCAACACATTGAGACCATAATGTCTCTTCCATGTTGACCAAAAATGGACCTTTCTTTTTCCTTTATTTTCACTCTCTTTGTGTCATTACTCTAGTTCTATGTGCTTTGGGGAATGATGATAGTTCCAAGTTCTTTCATAAAACATTGCAGTAATGAACATACTAACCTAAAATCCATAGATGCCTTATGTGTTTGGTGTGTTCTTTTATAGGGGAAACTCACTTTTTTTTTCTTTCCTTTTTATTGACATGACATAGCCTAACTTTGAAACATATGACTTGGCATAGGGCTTTCTAAGTTGGCTCTCATGTCTTGTTTTCCTTTTTCATTTTATTTCCTTCTTTACTTTAAATTAATTTCTTATAAAACAATGTGTGTAAATTCCTTTAAAGTGGGGGGCATACATTAGCATTATTTCATTGGCATTCTTGGTTCCTAGTGTATCCTTGTCATTTATATGATGCATTTGTCACTTTGTGGTTGAAACTGGGTGTGATGTCCATAATTGTGATCTATCTCAATATATTACATTCCTCTTAGTGGTCTGATGTGACACAATGCATCCCCTAAGTTGTGAATATACTATTCTTTGATTTTTCCTCTCTTGGAGACATTAGACACAATGTTCCCTAATTGATTGACCTTGTATGAACTAAACAAGACTCCTTCGACCATTTAACATCTTTACATTTATGTATTTTTTCATTTTTACATATTCCATTTTCTTTTATGCCACCTTGCATAACGCAACTTGCATGCATGTGGTACCTTTTCTTTTTGTTCATGACATTTTTTCTTTGTGGAACCTTGTTAAAGTTATCAACATGTGTAACTTTGATATGGTTGAGCAAGAAGCCCAACTAGTAGCATGACTTTTCCCCATAGCCACCTTTGTGTTTGTGAGTGCATACGAACTAGCGTATGCATTTTACCTTTTGGGCTTTCTCACCCCACAAAAAGCTAGAAGTTTTGTGGCCCCAGAGTGAGTACAATTGGGCCTTCTCACCCAGTAGACTGTCCTATGTTATGTTACCCCAGAACTTGAGTATGCATTATCTTTTACAAACAATCAGCCTATATCTAATCCACAACTAGTTCGATTGATGATCAAAGCTTCATTTGATTCTCAACACTTGTGTGTTCCTCTATTCTTATGTCTATTTTTCCATGGGATCTTCATCATGGGGGCTTGATCATCCCTCTTGAGCATTGTCATTCAATCTTGAGAACATAAGTACATTTGAGCCCTTCTCTCGATGTTCATGGCTACTTTAGTGTGATTTTGAAGTAAGTTCACCCTCTCACTAAAGTCATGGCTAAATGTGTCATAGAAAAATGGCCCCTTCTCATTTTCATTTCCTTTTAGGTCTTGTTTCATGGTATTTGATATATTTTGCTCTAATTTTATGTTGTGGCATGGCTTGAACATGTAAATTTAGGTACTAAAATTCAAATAGTGACATCTTGTGAAGGTATTGTGAAGTGTTGTAAGACATTTCTACATTCTTCTAGACTCTATTGATTACAATTCACCTAAAAATCACCTTTTAGTCACTAAATAAGTCCTATTTTGAAGTGTTATAAAGTCTTGTAACAATATTTCATGATTTTCTAGGCATAACTTCACTATTTATCACTTTCTCATGCTTCATTTAACCCCTTTATGCCCTCATATGACTTAATTAAGTGTATTTTCGAATATTATCGTAACAAACAACATTAAATACAACATATTTCTTGAGACATACCTTCAAGTCCTAGGTGGGACCCATTCACCATGGGTGGTGAAACAGTCCCCCTTCGCTCCAAATTAAATTTTTTTAAAAAATTCCTTTCAGGTTTTTATTCAAAATCACTTAATGTCGGCCTATGATGAGGTATGAATGGTTAACTAAGTTACAAGTGTGTATAAATATGTGATTTTCACCTAATTTTACATCTCATTCATTCAAACATTCCATCTCATATCTCAAGCATCCAAGCATCTTACAACATCAATTAAAGCAATATTCAAGCAGTTTGGAGCATCCATTGACATTACTTAAAACTTGCATTATCAAGATTTTGGTAATTTGATAGCTATTGCATGTTATTAGTTTATCATTCTCTTTCATTCCATTGTCTCATTAAGGGTTTTACTACCAAAAGTGGGGTTTCACCAAGGCAAACCCTTATTTGCTAACCCTCAACCATTTTCCCCTTATTCCATGTGTGTTTGTAGGCCCAAGTATGCAAATTTAACAAGCTTTTTGGTGTTGAAGATTGGTTTACAAGTCAACTAGGTGCTTCAAGTCAATTAAAGTATATTTCAACTTTGGAGAAGTTTTTTTGTCTGTTTCCTACATAATTGACTTTGGCAACCTGATAATTAGTGATTTCCATATCTGGTGTTGCAGATTTGTCTCCTAATTTTTTAGAAATTTGGGAGAGGAGTGATTCGCCACCTATGGTGCATGAGTCCCACTTTAGGACTGAAAATCTATTTTTTTCAAATTCCAGATCCCGACAAACAGAAACTTGTTTCTGACACTTTTTCACCAGGAGGAGGACTAATTCGCCACCCTGGGCGAATGAGTCCCATTGTGAAAAATTGATGATTTCAACCAGCATCCACAACATTCCAGATTCATTAGATATTGTCCAAGTGCACTCTATTTCTTCTTATTTCCTTTTTTTTTGCATTATTGAACAATTAATTCATTGTTTTCATATCACAATGTGTTTTCAAACATAGCTTAAATCTCAATTTTGCATTCATTTTCATCCATTTAGATCATTCAATTGAATTTATTGTACTTCATTTAGATTATACAACATTGCACATAGCATAATCTGAATGAACTAGTTTGCATTTTTTGCCCTACATCTCTCCTTTTAGGTGAAAAACCCTAGAAGAGATAGAAAGGTTCAAAGTGAGCCAAAAATCAACAGTTCAAGTGTACACACCTATCCTTGCATAGATAGGAAATTTTCTGATTCATACCTTGAGTTGACTAACCTAAGGGTTGATAGTCAATTCTTTGGGTGGATCTCATTTCCTTGAATGAAATTAGAAGAATAGGTTCATCATACCCCCCTTTATCAATTCATTTTGGTGAACCTCATTTTTCTATGTTTCAAACCCATGTAGATATAACATAAATAGTTTTTATGTTTATATTAACCAAATCTAAATATACTAATATTTATAATTTTACTAAGTCATAATGTGTTCAAATTATAATATGAATGCATTATGTTTTACACCATGAGAAAGTTACCTCTTATTTCAACAACATTTAGTGACTAACTTTTGACCCCATTTTTATACACATACAAACATTATATTAGTTAACTCATCGACATTAAAAAAAATTAAAGCTCACAATAACCTACTCTATTTTTGTGTATGAGTTTGTGAACCTTAAGGATAATTCATTTCCTATGAATACCACATCAAGGTTTCATAAATTTTATCACAAGACACACAAATGAATGAGAAGTAGTATAGGAATAATTATTCCCATATTAGACAAGAATAATTATTTTTTATTTCATTTTATTTTCTTTGTTATAATTGTGAATAACATGGTACACATGATCAAACAAAAAACAAAGACAACTTCCATGCAATACTTATGCAAAACAAAGATTTTATATTCCTCAAAAAGAAAAACATACATAATGAAAAGGTTCAATGAATCTCCAAAGAGATAATACAAACAGGGTTGAGTGCATTATATGAGAAACCCTAAATGATAAAGACATTAGATCATGACAAGCTTCAACATATCATTTAATGAGATATAGTGATCTAATAATAGCTCAACTAATAAAATAATTAAAATAATCCTAGGTTTAGCTTAAGTGCATGAGAATAAAATAGACTAATAATTAATTAAGCATTAATTAATTATTAGCTAATGCAAGATTATTCTAACACCCCTCTTAAGATGAACTTAGGGAGTAGATAAAAATCATTAATAACCAATGCATAAAAAGAATAAAATTCATAATGGGTCTGAACAAACAAGGCATGATGAGGTACCCATTTATGAACAATCTAATCACTCACAAGTACATAAATGAAGAAAACCTCAATGGAAAAAATTATCTCCAAATGAGAGAAAGGGAAATGAAGGACTGAAAAATCCCCCAAACTAATTTCCTAGAAAGAATAGGAACATGAAGAACATCATTGATGATTGTTATAGTGATGAAATGAAGAACCTCTTTTAAAATAGATGGTGATAAAAATCAAGAAGATAAGAATCTGCATGATTGCTCCCAACAACACTATTCAAATTAGATGGAAAATAAAGGAAAGCATCTAGAACTCAAAGATAAAAATTACACAAGTACCAATGGTCTAAAGAACACTAACCAAGTGAAACTAGAAGGTCACCTCCAAAAGCATGAATGCAAGAGTGTCCATATGGTAAATTCTCCATCTCATCAATATGCATGGGTAACTAGACATTGCATTCACCTAGTACACTCACTTGACAAAGGTGTTATATAAAATGAAGAATCTTGCAACCCACCCAAGGCATTTTATATCTTAGTGTAAGTACAAAAGGAATAATACAATGCAAAAATTCCGCAAAAACAAAATTCTATAGTGACACTTTATCTCATTGCATCTATGAAGGAGATATTACATAGAAAGAATGTGTACAATTCCCAAATAGGAAAAAATACCATAAGTACATGTAGAACAACCTAAAACAATACATCCCATGTAAAAAAAAAAATTCTAGGAGATAAAACATGCAAGAAATTCACCAGAAAGTGAAATAATTTTTTTTAATAAAATACACCTACATACAAATCTAGAGAAAGTGCATGGATGGCTATGAAGAGCACAGAAAGACCATCCCAACTCCATTGGAATCTTGGAAAAAAGAGAAATAGGTCAAAATTTATGAGCTTGAGAATGAGAACAAAACATATAACTTTGAAAAGCACTAGAATATACCAGTATAAAAAGAATGGTGAAAAGACAGACACAAATGGAAAGTTCACAAAACCAGATTTTGGACCATATCTCATTTGAATTTTGTTGATATTATATACCCATGTTATGGCGAAAAGAATAAAAATAGCTCCTTTAGGGCACAAAAAGGTCTTGAAGGGGTGAAGGGTAGAGGATATACTAG
The DNA here is from genome assembly GCA_007258455.2 of Sequoia sempervirens. Taxonomy (NCBI): domain Eukaryota; kingdom Viridiplantae; phylum Streptophyta; class Pinopsida; order Cupressales; family Cupressaceae; genus Sequoia; species Sequoia sempervirens. Next base: position 29,579,359 of record VDFB02000002.1, on the reverse strand, counting down.
TGACATCACCATGACATCATGTTGACATCAACTAAATATTCTATGAACAATGCTTTTTTTTGGAAAAAAATGTAGCTACTACAAATCCTAGAATCATCAAATTATTCTAGATTGTGCATGGAATATTTTCTATGGGTCTATCGAAAAAAATCCTAACGTGGTGCCAAAGGAAGATTGATATCACTACAAAAGAGTTTTACATTGGTGTAAAAAGTGACCAACATAGTCCACCACTAGAGGGTTTGTGGGATTCCAAACGACATGATGTGGCTATTGCTAATTGGTCGATGCCAGGCCATTGGTGGTCAAGCCACTAGTTGGCTCAAATGGCTAAGGCCACTGGCAAGGCTCACTTGGGTAGTAGGTACCCTACTAGAAGGGTACATAGAGTACACTATGTGCAAGGAATTACATGAACATACATTTTTAATTTGTTTTTTTGTCTTTTCTTTATGAAAAATAAATTAAAAAATATATATTTTAGTTTTTCTTAATTTTCCTTACCTAAGTTCATATAGGGGTTATATAGGCCCCTCTATAGATATTTTTACCTCAATATCTACCATTGATGAAAATAGGAAAATTTATAGTCAAAATTAATTGAATCAACCTCCTAAATGCAACGTTGAGGTCCTTTTCATGCCAAAATACACCAAAAGACAACCCAACTCTAAAATGTTGCAAAAAATAATGGAGATTCTAGATCTAAAGCCCTATAACATTAGTTGATGAAAATTATAAAAAAATCAAGAAGCAGTTCATTAAATCCACACTTTGATACTAATGGAACCTTCAAATTTTCAAATTTGAAGTGCCCATATTGAAAAATTTGCCTCTGCACCCTCAGAAGTGCACTTGCAAAATCTGCCCAAGTGACCTACTTTGGGGGATCATAATTTGAAGCTTGATGATTTTCATGAAAAATGGATTGTCGCTCTTCATTCTCCTTACATTAATGTACTCCCCGGTCCAATTTCAAAGCCTCATGATCAAATTTGATATTTTTATCAGGCCAAAAGCAAATGCAATTTGTTCACTTTTACACCAGCATTTTTAGAATGTTTCAATGTGGTCAAGTTTGACACCTAATATCTGGTGATAAATATGGATTAAAAGGGAAGCCCTTTTGTAAACATACTCAGTGTACCTAGATGAGCTTATGTTTCCAGTGGCAAGCCCCCAAAAGTTGTTTTGATATTTTTTCAAAGTGGTGACTTTGAGAGCCCTGATTGGTGTTAAACATGTGCAATTACAAAAATGACTAATTAAGCAACTTTGACATTGAATAACTTTCACCTCAAGACCTCTTTTTTCTGATCTATTTGTTACACTAAGTTCTTGGGTCAATTTTCTACATGCCTACTCATTTTCAAGCTCCCAAGATAAGTTTTGATGGGTTATTCAATTGCTTTATGATTGCAACATGGCAAATAATGGTGTCCCAAAATGTTCCAAATTTTCAAATTCTAAGGACAACCCATTTCTTTTTTTGTTCTAAAACCTCTACATCTCCATTTTCATAAAATATAAGGTCATATGATGTGTTATTTTAATGCATTTCCGATGTGGTGAACATATCTCAAGGGCCAGTTTACCAAGGAGGTACCTGATTTTTGATGGCTAGGAAAAGTTTCAGCAAATGGGTTTTCTCTAAATAATTGATGAAGTTTCAAACAATAATTGAGTCTTTACATACAAGTAATTTTGTGCATGGGATTTTCAAGTGAATACAAGTTGAAAATAGTCATCATGGGGATGTTGTAGGGAATTGGAGGAGAAAGAAAAAAGAGAGTGGGGTGAAGTCTTTTGCAAGTAAAGGAATTTTCAACATGGGTAAAATACTGAATGGAGAGAATGATGAATTTTTTTGATAAGGGAATATTTTCAATTGCAGGGAAAAGGCAAGATGTTTGAATCACATAGCACATTGTAACTTCTTCAGCAAGAAAAGGAAGTTACTAATCTATGGACTTGAATGTGCCAGATGTCATTGGGAGATCTCCACTTAGGGTTTCTTTCTCCTTAAGTGCTGATTTATGCACCATTTTTGAGAGGTTGTTTTTGTAATTTAACACAAAGAACACTGTAATGAGAACACAAATAATTTCAGAGTTAAGTTTTAGGATCTAATTCTATCAATATTTATGTAATTTTGATTACAATATTGGAAAAATAATGCTAAATGTTTCAAGTTTGAGACTATTTTACTCTCCTATGTACTAGTTTTACATATTATGAATGAAACAATCAAGGTTGTCTTATTTGTCTCTATCAATTTCAAATAGATGTGTGGCTCTATTTTTGTTTATTAATTCAAAGAATTAATGTAGGTGATTAAATATGGCTATAAGTTTGTATTGAATTGAGTGTTAGGATGCTAGTAAGAAGTAAAGGTTAAGGCGCAATGCTGAAATACAGTAATGCAACATTTCAGAGCTTCATATACTATCAAGTGTGAATTTTTTTATCAGATTATGTATGTGCTTGAGTTGACTCCATTCCAAGGATGAGGCACTGATTTAAGTGTGTTATTCATGTTACATGTGTTAGTTAATACAACAACTGATTGTTTTTTAAATCAAATATGAATCTCAGTTCATTTGTGTGAGGAGTTTAATGAGTTACATCTCTCATGTTTAAATTATGCATTGTTGTAGAGGTCAACCAAACCTTCATAGTATTGTGTCTATTAAACATCTAAAGGAGAAATATCTATTTACAGTGTATTTGGTACTTCAACACACAAGTATCTATAAATATATTGAGTGGGATTACCCTCCCAGGTTTAATAGATCTTGAAGTGTAGGGGAGAAAGGGGTATTTTATTCACTCTCGTTCATTGGCCATATCAATCTGTTGAGTCTAAATATGAAAGAGTGGCTACTCTTTAGGACTCATTGCATCTGTTGATTTGGGAACTGACACATCTTTCACACCTTCATCAACAACATAATAACACTTTATTTGGAATCTAGGCTTGTTAGGTCTTGGCTTAGGACTCTTTCCAGACACCTTGAGGCAAAATAACCTACCTTATTGCAAGAAAAACATTTAATAGGAAATTTCCCTTTATACTTACCTTCTCATCTGGCTACCCTCTTGACAATAAGTGTTTTGAGCTCATCTAGTTTTCTCTCTTCTTCTTCAATCTCTCTCGTTTCCTTCTCATACTTGGATGTTTTTCTAGAGGAAATATCTCCTAGATCATATCTCTGATTATCTTTTCCAAAGATAGTAGATTTGAATGCAGATTCTCTCTTAAGAATAGAATCACCAAACTCACTTAACTTAAAAGCAACAAGCTCACCAATCAACATATCTTTGTTTACATTTGTCACAGTACAGATCTCCTCAATAGTAGCAACTTTGTGTTTGTATGCAGCAGGAAAGGATTTGAGCACTTTAGCAACAATCTTTGATTCTTTCAATGTTCCAACAAAACATCTGATACTACACACAAGTTCATTCACTGTTTGCATAAAAGAAGTGATGTTCTCATCTTCACCCATTTTCAATGTTTCATATTTCCCTTTTAGGCTTTGTAGCTTAGAAATCTTCACATGGGTATCACCTTCATACAAATTTTCCAATTTTTTCTAGATCTCATAAGCAGTCTTCAACTCCATTACATTTGTCATCTTGGAATTAGTCAGAGCACTCAACAATGCTTCCTTAGCTCTGATATTGTACTCGACATCCTTAATCTCAATTGTAGTAGAAGGACCATTCTATGGGATGATATACCTATTCTTTGTAATGTTCCATTAAGGTTCACCAATGCATCTTAGATGACATTCCATTTGAGTCTTCCATAGAGAATAATTAGTTCCATGAAATCTTGGACTATCCTTCTTATATGTCGCCATCTCGAATCACCTCAAGCAGTCAAGCTTCTCTGGAGGAACCTGCTTTGATACCAATTGTTGGCAATGCAAGAGCAGACAACTAAGAGGGGGGGGAATTAATTGTCACATAAATTATACTTACTAAACTTATTCTCAGATCTAATAAATAAACATGAAAGCATAAACCATCACCACATCGAAAACACACATAACACCAAGATTTTTTATGTGAAAACCCTATTAGGGAAAAAACCACGGAGGAGGTTAATCGACAAGATTATACTCTATTAAAAGTATTATAAATGGGGAATGCACATGCATTCAAGCACACTGCCTAGAGCTCACTACTCAAATACAAAAAGGCTTACTGCCCAAAGGAAGACTCACTGTCTTATAGTAACATTTGGATTACATCTAAAAGATTTTGAACTGAGAAAATATCATCTTCTAATGCTTGATTACAGTTCTAGTTAAGCACATAAACACTTTCACTTGCTCACTCTTCTTCACACTCTTCTTCTTCCTTCAAAATATTAGAACATTATTTGCACTTAGCACATGGCATACATCGCTTACCACACCTTCAAATGGTATAAACAATTGATCATATATATTTTCATCTAAGGATAACATCAACTACATGTCGGCCCAACAAAATATAAAATGTGTACAAACTATCAGCCCAAATCAATAAACAATTTATTAATGCGAACCAAACAATGTCAACCAAAACATAGTAAGGACCCAAAACAACATCCTAAAATATTGAACACCTTCAAAAATTATGCCTCAAAGATCCATAACATGCTACAATCACCCTCTTGGCCATGCTCATGAAAAACATGAACTAACAGAAGAAAATCACCAATCACGAGCACAACGATCAATGCAGACCAAAAAAATAGATATAACACAATATAGAAACATCCACAAGCATCATGAATCACCATAGAAGCATCCACAACAATTCAAATTACTAGAATCACATCATCTTCTTTCAGGAACACCAACTGAAGCAACATAACAACTGTCAGAACACAGATACTCATAACTCAATAAAATATTCATGCAAACCTCTAAAACTTCATGTGGATAAACTAGATATACTCGACAACAAACCCTTTAATCCAAAACCTATTATCATCAGCATACTAAGCTAGCCACCATACTAAACTTCATTGCATCACCGACAACCTACAACTTATTTTATTATAGTTTTCTCAATATCCTCGACATATACGACCTTAAAGACATTAATTCCAATAGTGTTGACATCAATGAAAACCACATATCAACAATATCCAACATAGCCTATCTATAATAATGCATAATTTGGAAAGAGGAATTTTTTTTGAGAAGAAGCTAAATATGTGTCAGGTGATAGTTGAGATGCCAATGTTAGAAACAAAGATCTAAAATGAAAACCAGAAAATAACCTTCCACAAAGATAAAAACAAAAAAAGAAGAGAGATTGCATAAAGATGTGCAAATTGATATATTTGAAGTACAATAATTACAAAAGATAATTTTCTTTATAAAAGCAAAGATGCATAAACCTAATCTTATCTTGAGCAACAAGATAGCTCAGCAAGATAAGGATAACAACCTATAACCTAGGAATTTAAATATAGCCTAAGTAAACTTATATAAAGTGTAATTAAATATTAATTACACCAACACCCCCCCATAAGTGCAACGTAGGGAGAAGTAGATTATTATGCAAATGATGTGAGATGGGTCCTGGCAACAAAGGCCTGATGAGGTACCCATGTACAAATGCAAAGAGAGAGAAAACCTAGTGGGAGAAACCCCCCCTCAATGAGATGAACTATTGCAAATAATCACTGGAAGAACTCTGATGAAGCAACACTGGAACCCCAAATCCGACAAGCAAGGGAAAATAATTTTGTTTACAATAAACCAAAAAATGGAATCACAAATGCAACAACAGACCCGATGCCAAGGAACACTGGAAATCCACATACTGGATTAACCCTGGAATTTGTAAGCAACAGTATATGAAAGAATGAAGCCACCCATAATGATGACAAAATCTGGAAGTTGTGTCCTTGAAGCCAATGCCAAATTCAAACTAAAACTGCCCCAGAAGATGAGTACCATCGAGATTTTGGAACATTAACCATAAGAATATGGCATTTAAACTGAGAAGGATCTGAATAAATGTGAATCAATAACCATAAACTCCCAATGTGAAGTGTGAACTAAAGTGAACCAATGATGTGTCTAGCTAAGAAAGAAAGAAGCTAAAAGAAACAACAAGAAACAAGACAAACTCATGCGAGTTGACACCAATATGAAAGTGTGAAGATTGAGATCAAAGTGAAAAACTACACTCTAATTAGATTTATTATGCAAGAAACCCCCCATGATGGAACTTTATCTCAGTTCATTTATTACAATAACCCGACGATTGTACAAGGAGATAATTACAAACATGCATAAATAGAAAATAAAAATAGACCTTAGATCTGTGTAGAGGCTAGGACCAGCTTTCCAAAGCCGCAAGAATGGCAAAAAATAGATAAGTGAGTCAAAAGATATGTCTCCCAAAGTGAAAATAGAAACATCTAACTTCTAAGGCTGAAAAAGGAATCAAAAAAGAAAAACCAAAAAATCATACCTACACCATTGCATAGAGCATTGAAACAGCTTTCTGACGATATCTTGTTTGCAAAAAGACGATGTTGTATGCCCAAGTTATGACTGATTATGTAAAGGTTCTCTGATTCTACCCAATAAGGTCCTCTACAGCCCTCGGGGGCTAAAAAATTTTGGCCCCTAGTCGCATGTAGGACCAAGGGTTGGCGTGCTCGGATTGGGGCTGAAGCCATTGGACGCTGATATGATTGGTGTTGGGGGCTAGGCACGGGCGCTGGGGCGCCGATGTGACCACGAGCTCAGCGGATAAGGAGCCAGGGGCTTGAATTAAGCGATTGGTCGCAATAGAACTGTGACCTAAGGAATGAGCCCGAGAGGGCGGAAAACCATACAATGGTGCTGTGGAGGAGGATCGGTGGAGATTTGGTGGTGCGATGGTGTAAGGCAATGGCTTCCTGGTGGCTGGTGGTTGCCTGGTGGCAGGAGGGTGGCGCTAGCCTTTTATACGGGTGGCACAAAATTTCCACCAAAACTTTTGATTTTTCATTTTTTTTTTTGAAATTTGTGCCTTGAAAACTGTGCCTAGGGGCCGTATGACCCTTAGGTAAATTTTTTTTGCCTCTCTGAATGACTGTGTCCAAACTGAACAAACATTATATGAAAATAGGGGTTTTTGGGTGTTACGAATCCAACGACAAAATCTATTTTGGCCCAAAGTACCCAGAAAATTAGGCAACCCCCAGATCTATCAAAAAAATCACCGAGCTTGAAACCCTCACAGATCTGGAAAACAGTGACCAAAATGAATGAAATAAAAGCCATTTTTGACTTTTTCTAGTGCTCTGAATCTAATGGAAAACCCTAATTTGATCCAAGATGCTACATTCCTCGAATGAGCTCTACAATTTATTCCTCCAAAAAAATTGAGAAGGGGCTATAAATCGAGGCTCTGATACCATGTTAGAAACCAAGATCTAAAATGCAAACTAGAAAATAACCTTCCACAAAGAGAAAAACAAAAAAATAGAGGGATTGCATAAAGATGTGCAAATTTATATATTTGAAGTACAATAATTACAAGAGATAATTTTCTTTATAAAAGAAAAGATGCATAAACCTAATCTTATCTTGAGCAACAAGATAGCTCAGCAAGATAAGGATAACAACCTATAACCTAGGAATTAAATAAACCCTAAGTAAACTTATGTAAAGTGTAATTAAATATTAATTACACCAACAACCAAGAGTTTGAAGATCTATTTGAAATCACTGTAACCACCACCGTTGAGTCCCCTTCAAGTATTAATTAAGGAATAGATAATTTTATTGCCAATTCCAAGCCTATCCTCAGAGCATTGAACTTAGCCACATTGTTAGTTCCATCAACTAAAGTTGAACATACAACACCAATGAAATTACCTTTCTAATCCCTAAGGATTGATGCAACACTAGACTTTCCAAGATTTCCCCTACAAGCCCCATCAAAGTTCAACTTAATAAATTTCTGAGGGTGGAACCATTTAATCAACTTTCTATTCGCATAAGGGCCCTGGTTTTTCATAGATCCAGATTTATGGAGCTTAAGAAGGGTCCAATTTCTTAGAATGAAAGAATCCTAGGAGGAGAACATTTTGTTTGAATGATAATTCTTAAAGATGCTTGATAATGTTACCTTTGAAATGAAAATATCAATATTTTAAATAATTTGCTTCAATTCTAAATTTTTTTCCTGAATATGCAATTGTTTCTCTCCAACCATATGTTCTAGATGGTGATGGAAGGGGGGATTTCCCAAATACAAGAAAATTTTGAACTTGGAAACAGTATAGGCTAGCTTAGAAAAATTTTAAGGATTAAATTTTGTAAGGGGTACATCTAACCTAGTTTCAACATCAACCAGGACCAACATTCATAAGAAAAGTCGCAACCAATAAGTAGGTGATTAGTTGATTCAAATGTTTTACCACACACGACACATGGAAATAGCGGGACTATTCCAAATCTATCCAATCTCATCCCATATTATAGGATTCAATCTTTTAGGGCCAACCAAGCAAATGCCCCAGCTTTAGGAAGGAAATCAGGACCCCATCAAAGTTTAAAGCGCCAAGGAGAGGTTTAGAGAGAGGAAGATAAGGAGTTGTATCCTTCCTGTACATTATATTTCCCTGACTTAGCTAGAGTCCAAATTATTTCATCTGGTTGGTCAGAAACAAAAAAAATACTTTTCTTCAATTCACACTTTAGAGATTTCTTCAAATGTGATTGATCTAAAAGGAAGTTAAAGTCTTTCCATTTACAACCATGAAAAGAACCCCCAAGGTCAATTACAAAATAATCTTTCACCTTGTCACCCCAGAGGGCCTTTAGAGAAAGTTCTAACTGACCCCAATTTCCAAGGAGCCTGAGCAACTAGTTGTCATTCCAAGCATCTTCCTAGAAGATTTCCTTTGCACCATTATTGATCAACCATGAAAGATGAGGGAGGAGGACAAATCTGCAAGAGATAGTGAAGTTCCAAATTTTTTGACCTAGAGGGGAGGTCCCTTTAAGTGAAAATACTTTCTCTATCTAGAGAATCTAGATATTTGTGTCTCATGATTTGAAACTATTTGGTGTTAGAATTAGAATACATTTTCTAGACCAGTTTGGTGCCGATTTTCTTATTTTGCAAGAAGAGGTCCCTTAGACCCACACCTTGAAACATTTTAGATTTGCATAATGAGTCCCATGCCACTAAAGGTAATTTTTTCTTCTGAGTGACATTTTTTCCCAAATAAAATCTCTAAATATCTTCTACAAAGACATACCCTTGTCATGAGGGAGTTTCAGGATAGACATCAAATAAGCTGGGAGAGAATGCAAAACCACTTTTCCTATGAAAGAGAGTCATCTTGACCCTCATAGTAGGATCCTATTAGATGCAAAAGAAATTAACTTGTCCCAAAAGTCATATTTTTCTTTCCTAGAGAAGAAGGGGATTCCCAAGTATTTGCATGGGAGAGAATCATAATGGAAACCCTAGAATTTTAATAATTATGTTTTTACCAAGGGATTGATATTAATGAAGAAGACCTTGTATTTAGCTGAGTTGAATGATTGACCCAAAGCTGCAATAGTTCGTAAGGATCTTCTTATTCTCTTTTGATTCATCCATGGATGCATGTCTAAATAATAGTGTGTCATCAAAAACTAATGAGTGGGGAGATTGGAAACATAAAAGGCCTAACAAAAATACCTTTCCATATCCTATTGGATATTGAATTAATTATGGATCTACTCAAACCTTCTGCCATTAAAATAAAGAGGGAAAGGGAGAGGGGGTTCCCTTGTCTTACCCCTTGAGTTGAAGAGAATTGTCCAAATGGGGAAACATTCATAATTATTGTGAAATTAGCACCTAATAAACAAGAGTAGATCCATTTACACCAGCTATTAGAAAGGATGTTTTTTTTTTCAGAATTGCCAATAGAAAATCCTATTCAACCTTGTCATAAGCTTTTTCCATGTCCAGTTTCAAGATAACATGTGTTCTATCCCTCATGATTGAATGTAATACCTCATGTGCCAAGATAGCACCTTTCAATGTGTCTTTACCTAGCACGAAGCCTCCTTACTCATCTAAGATAATGGAAGGGAGTAGTTTTGCTAAAAGAGAGGCTAATGCTTTTGAAAAAATATAAATAGTATTGTACAAGGTGATAGGCCTGAAATCCTTAAAATAAGTAGGATATGATTTTTTTTTGAATTAGTGCAATCAAAGTGGATTTAATTTCTCTTGAAACATTTCTATTTCTCCTTGATTCTTCTAGAGCCAAGATTATTTCCCTACCTACAAAATCCCAACATTTCTAGAAAAACATGGTTGTAAAGCCATTTAGACTTGGAGCCTTTTCAATAGACACTGAAAATACTATTTTGAATTCTTCCATGGTAAATTTTGGCAATAAAAATTTATTTTGTTCATCTTTGAGCCATGAAGGGATATTGTTAAGAATCACATTATCATTTAAGGACTTATAAGTCTTTCTTGGAGCAAGGAGGTTCTTGAAGAAAATGATAGCTTCATCTCTAATATCCTTATCTATATCCAAAGTGATTCCAAAAGAGGATTGGTTGGAGACAATCTAATTTTTTTTCCTTCTAAGTTTTGTAGAGGCATGGAAAAAATTAGTATTTTTATCCCCATCTTTTAACTAGGTTTCCCATAATTTTTGCCTCCACTAGCATTCTTCTCTTGTCAAGATTTCTTCTAATTTCAATTTTAGGAGTTTTTCCTTGTCATATTAAGAAGCATCCATGCCATTTTTAATTGGTAAATCATATACATTGGATAACTCATGTTCCACCCTATTTTTTTCATGAAAATATTCTTAAAATTTGACGCATTCCAAACTTTAATTTTGTATTGAATGAATTTCAATATTTTTATAGAGTTGGTACATTCTAGAACTCTCTACGAAAGGGCTATTAAGTCACCAAGTTTTAAGTAGGGATATGAATTATGAATCTCTGAACCACATTGCTTCAAATTTGAAATGACCTTTCTTTTGTGGTTTATCTTGAAAGATAGATAAAGATATAGGGAAATGATTTGATCCAACCAAGGTATGAATTGTTGAAGAGAAGTCCCAAGATACATTTAGCCAATTCTTTTATATCAAGATACAATCCAACCTCTCAACAATCTGGGGGAAGTCCTTATGTCTATTAGTGTAACATTCCAACTATTCTTGCAAGTAAATTTCCTAAGTTTGCACTTTCAAGTAAATAAACTATATTTCAAAACCATTGCAATAAATTTTTTCTTCTCTTGATAGAGAACAAATGAGCATAGATGTTATAACGATAATCAATTTTGATTTCATTTCCAATACAATAATCATCATGATACAATATCTCAATATTGTAGATAATTGCATACATAGCTCAACCAAGATTCAAAGAAAATAATACAAATGCTCAAGGAATCTTCTATATAACTTGATTTCTAGCTGAAGAGGAGAATCATCACTCAAGCACTTTTTTGCCAACCACAGACTCATATGTGGTCCCCCACATATCTATCAATGGATAGATATCCCTACCCTTCAACAAATATATTGGTGTAGAAAAATCGTAATATTAACCTTAGTGATCTTAGTGATGTGCCCTACATAAATAGAACTTGTAGATCTTACAATCTTCATTGAGCATGCATACAAGGAACACAATGAAGTGACAGTGGAGCCATAGGAAAACACACTACTTTGGCCAAAATATTCTCACTTAGTACTTTGAGTGACAGTCATCCTATTCACATTCACTACCCTAGCTCATTCAACTTTAGACCATTATGTCTATTCATAGGTAAACCTTCAATAGGTAATCTTAACCCCCAATTTAACCTATTCCTTTTTCCAAACTAGGTAGCTTCTCTATCAAATAAACATAACAATAGTATAAGTTATCCTTCCTTCATTGGATAACATTTCCTTAGGATTTAACTCATAAGCTATCCAAGTCCATATAACCATATCTTAACAAGTTATTCCAAATTCATCATTCCTAGTATATAATACTAATGATGTCAACAACCTATCCTTAATAGGGAGTAAATGCAAGCACTTATATGGAAAACACATCAATCACAATCTTCCTCTTTTATAAGCAAATAGAATTTCCTCTAGTATAAGAGAACTAGACTTTTCTCTATTATAAAAAAAATAGATTTTTCTCCAATATAAGCAATCTAATGCAATTCAACAACATGCAAAGAAGATAGTCATCTTTTATATTTGAAGAAAAAATATAATATGATAGTATCCCATGCCTATCAACGCTTAATCCAATTTACTATAGAGCTTCCTAGCTTGGCCTCCTCTTGCAATCATCTTAGATAATAATTTTCCTTCACTTAACTCACTAAATTTCTCTCACCAAAATCTCTCAACAAAGATAATAATCACTCAAATGAAAACTACAATAGAATGGTAGTGTACTATTGCATATGAAAAAGTGTAAGCAATGAGGTATGATCGATCCATATTTATACACAAGAATTAGTTCTATAAGGCTACAAATAAGGTTCAAAGCTTGTCACTTCTTAGTCATTAAAAATTGACTTAGCTTATAAGAAGAAAGGTGGAAAATTAATATGAGAATAGTAATCGATTCAACACAATGAATTAATCTAATAATTGATGCAACAGGTTTGAAATATTCAAAAATCACATGCTATAACACAACTACTAGGTTCCAAGCATAATATAATTTTACAACATTCAACTATGTTGTATCATGGCACCGAGTTTACATCTTATTCCCTATTTACAAGGCCCACAGTTTAGCATAAGAATTGGTCTTCACATAGATTTGCAACACATTAAACAGTCAACTCAATCAAAAACAAATAGTCGACACATGCTATGATTCTACTCTTTGCATTTACATCTACATTTGACTTAGTACATTGTGTTATTTTGCACTATATTTCAACTTATTAACTTACACAACAGTCTAAGGTCTCACATAATTCATTATCATTTATTCTAAAATGATATATACACCTTTACATCAACTTAAGCACTATAATATAGTGTGCCATATTTGTCATTCATTGAATAATGTATAAACTTGTATGTATTTTCCTTTATACTTTGTATAAATTGGCCTCGAATACATTTCATAATATATGTATAAATTGACCTTCATTACTTTGCATAATATATATACAAATTGGCCTTATTTACTTTCTATAAATATATAAATATATACATGTGCATATATATCAATAAATAGCCTCAATGCTATATATATATATGTATATATGTATGTAGGTATGTATGTATGTATACATATATCTATTCTAATATATATATATATATAGATATATATTTGCTTATATATTCCAAGTTAATTAAATATGCATACATTTGATATTCAATGGATAAGATCAAGTTAATATTCATATCCTATATCATTTGTATATATATATTCTAAAATATATCAATATGCATGTATGTGTATGCATACATATGTCGATGTATCCATATGTTGTTTCCATTTTCCTTTACATATGTATACATCAATATATGTATACATATGTATATATGTATATACCTTATATATATACGTTTGATAACATGATCACATATATAAACAATTACTATCTTATTGGTAAATATATATATGTATGTTGTATATATATACACACATATCATATTATCCTTTTGATATCTCCATACTCATAAGATACCCATCATAAGCGCACATAGGTACTTCTAGCTATGCAATCTCATGTACACATTCCTTCATGCATATGGATTATTGTTGACATGTGTATGCATAAATATACATTCAATCGTATATACACCTCATCTATCAAGCATAGCAATATAAAGAAGTAATTGCATTCCCCAAGCACTAAACATAAACCATGAATACTCCTAACAGGAATCAAACTCCTTTCTATTGCAAAAAAATCATGCTAAATGATAACTTACCAATTACCAAACACTATGACTTGACTTGACTATTCTACTACTGAGTGTTTTTTTATAAGCACAATTAGCTTTCGTTACTGGTTTCCTCACCAAGTTCTTCTCTTGAGTGATACTTCCCCTCCCTTCTAGAGGATTGATTTTGAACCTACATCTAACTTAACACATGTTCATGCTAGTCAGTTGTTCATGAATGCAAACATTTTCATTATCCTTTCATAGCTAGAATATCAATTCAATAACCATTCATTTCCCTATATGCATTTCATCACATTAAATGAAATAATCATTCATTCATAATTCATTAATAACAAAGTGCAAACACATATATTTCCATTCAGAATTCCAAATACATTCACACATGTAATAATTACCCTATCATAGTAATATTAAATAGGTAAACACACAATGGGGTGTGACATACTCCCCCTTTGTGAATCATTGTCCCCAATGATTTTATGTATCAAACATAAAATAAACAAGACAGACAAAATATTATTTTTCTCAAGAACTTTCAAAAGCACGTAAAACATTTGGAAACTTTTGTTGTATCTTAGCATAGTCTTCCCAAGTGGCAGAATCTTCTGCATACTGGTCCCACTGGATTTTGCATTATAGAACCTCCCTATTATGCAAGTGGAGCTTATGTGTTCTGAGCACCTTGATAGGCTTGATTGTTACCACTTCAGGGTCCTATACTTGTAAAGCATTCCAATCAATTACATGATTATCACCTAGTATATACTACTTTAGGTAAGAAACGTGAAATACATTATGCATTTGGGTTAGAGCTAGTGGCAACATAATTCAATAAGCAACAGGTTTCACTTCCTCTAGAATCTCAAAAGGACCTACATTGTAGAGAGCTAGTTTGGATGAATTTCCAAACTTGATAGAGCTCTTATGCGGTTTTAGCCTTAACAACACCTTATCACCTATTGTAAAATTCTTGGGTACTCTCTTCACATATGCATGGCTTTTATGCCTATCATTGGCTTCAACTAGCCTTTGCTTGATAACCATGTTCTTCCATTTCAGCTTACATTTCAAGCCCAAGACTCACCCTATCTTCAAGTTTATCCCAACTTATCGACATTTGACACTTTTAGCCATATAAGAAAATTCCCCTAAAGGAAAGTAGTTTTCCTGTGCTTATATTTTTGATCCATACAATACATTCTTAGTAGGTCCTCAAGTACTTGATTCACCCTTTCTATTTTTCCATCCATTTTTGGATGATAAGTGGAACTTATTTAGTTGAGTCCTCAGTGTAGAGAATAAGGTTTGAAAAAATATTGAGGTTACACATGCATCTCTATTCGAGATAATCTTCTCTAGAATTACATGTAATTTGAATACCTCTTGCACAAATTTTTGAGCTATGATATGAGCTCCATTGGTTAAATTTCCCGGTATAAAATGTGCTACCTTAGCGAGTTTATCAAAAACTACTAAAATGGAATTGTGCTTATTCCTTGACATGGGAAATCCTTGCACAAAGTCCATACTAATGATTTGCCACGTACTCTTTGGAATATCATGTGGATATAGAAAACCTAGAGGATGATGATTTTTTGCTTTCACTCTTTGACACTCTAAACATCTAGCCACAAACCTTGCAACATGTATTTTCATCCCTTTCCAAAAGTATAATGGCTTCACATCTTCCAACATCTTGGTCACTCCAAGATGTCTCAAGTATGGTGCTTCATGAACCTCTTTCCATACAAGATTTCTCAATTCTTCAAGGTCAAGCACATACATCCTTCCCTTATACCTAAGTAATCCATTAGGTTCAAAATGATATCCATCATATCTTGCATCCTATGAATTTTTTGTGAGTTCTTTGTTAACTTACAAATAGTACTCATCCCCCTTACATTTCTACAATAATTGACCTTTAAAGTCAATTTGGATTGTCACTATCGAGGCAATATGTCTTCTTTGACTTAATGCATCAACTAATCAATTTTCCTTTCCTTTGATATAACTGATATTGAATTCATAATCAGCTATCAATTCCAACCATCTTCTCTTTTGTGCATTCATATTAGGCTAAGTGAATAGATACTTCAACCCATGATGATTAATTTTCATCTCAAAGGGTTTCCCTAGCAAGTAATTTCTCCACATTTGCAATGCATGAACCACTGTTGCTAACTCTAAATCATGCGATGCATAATTTTTATCATAGGGTTTCAACTTCATTTATTCATAAGCAATTACTTTCCCTTCTTGCATTAGAACACCTCCTAATCCTTCTCCTGATGCATTTGTGATAACAGTGAAGTCACCATCAGGGTCTGGTACTTTTAAAATTGGTGCAGTAGTTAACTTCTCTTTAAGTGGATCGAATGTTGCTTGGCATTTTTCTATCCACTCAAATTTGTTCCCTTTCCTCTGCAAATAATGAATTGGAAAGGATATTCTAGAGAAATTTGCAATGAAATTCCTATAATATATTGCTAGACCTATAAAACTTCTTACTTCAAAAACATTTTTAGGTACTGGCCATTCTAACATTGCCTTGATCTTGGCTAGATCAACCAAGATACCTTTAGTCAATATCACATGTCCTAGGTACTACACTTTCTCCTAGTAAAAAGTACATTTAGAGAGTTTCCCATACAACCTACATTATCTTATTCATTGTAGAACTATCTCCAAATGCTTATAGTGATCCTCATTATTTGAGTAGATTAAGATATCATCAAGAAAAACTAAGACAAACTTAGCTAGGAAATCCCTAAATACATTGTTCATTAGATTCATAAAAGTTGTCAGTGCATTAGTTAGTCCAAATGGAAAGACTATAAACTCATAATGCACGTACCTTGTTCTAAAGGAAGTCTTAAATATTTCCTCATCCTTGATCCTTAATTGATGGTATCCATATCGTAGATCAATCTTAGAAGTTCTTTGATTTGATCAAAAAGGTTATCAATGTGTGTCAATGGATACTTGTTCTTTACCATGGCTTTGTTAAGTATTCGATAATCTATGCACAACTGCAATGAACAATCCTTCTTATTCACAAAGATTACTGGTGCTCCCCAAGGTGATACACTTGGTCATATCAGTCCCTTAGATAGAAATTCATCCAGCTATGCCTTACGCTCCATTTATCATTCAGTATGGCACTTTGGAAATAGGTTCTGATCTTGGCATTATCCCAATGGAGAAATCAAAAATCATTTTTGGTGATAATCCAAGTAATTCTTTTGGAAACACATCTAAAAAATTTCAAAGAATTGGATATCTTTCCCTATTCATCTTTGTAGTCTCCATCATTTCTCCCTCTTCCATCTCTTGGTATTCTTCTAATCCAGAGTTGACCATGCCATCTTCTAATTCTATTTCGTTATATTCTTCAAGATTTTCCATTTTTACCGCAAATATATTACAACCTTGCTTCTTAGCCCTAAGCATTTTCATTGCAAAAATTTGACATACCTTGACTTCCCTGGGTATCCCTTGCAACATTACTTGGTTACCTTAATCATCCAAACATTCTACAATTTTGGCATGATAGTCTACCTTGGCCTTATGCTTCCAAATCAAGTTCATTACTAGGATAATGTCATATGATCCTAAGGGTGCTACATATAGGTTTACCTCCATAGAAAAAAAAGGTAGCTCAATACTAGCTTCAAATAAACATTGTTCCACCATTGCTCTTGTCTAGTTTGCATATTCTATAACCCATGACTTTT
Organism: Sequoia sempervirens; assembly: GCA_007258455.2. NCBI lineage: Eukaryota > Viridiplantae > Streptophyta > Pinopsida > Cupressales > Cupressaceae > Sequoia > Sequoia sempervirens. The sequence continues at coordinate 29,561,701 of VDFB02000002.1, read as the reverse complement.
CCATGTAACCAACTTTCCTAGATATTTTCTTTTCTATTCTAGGTGATTTTTTTTTTCAATAGCTCTAGTATATATAAGTATGGAAATGGGTAAGCCAAACAAAATACCTAGAGTCTCTATTGGAGTCAATTGATACTCCTCTTGATGATCATCCAAAATAGCGTGAGTCTTCTACTTGAATGTCACTTGCTGAGAAGGAAGTGGATTTCCATAAGGTTGTTACCCAGAAGGCTTGTTGGGATAATTCAATGCATAATGGTCTCCTCCACATGTGAAGCATCCCATTTCTGATCCTTTCTTCCTTGAAGGTTCACTAGGTTTACTAGCATCACTTCCAACATTGTTCACATTACCACCACCAGAATTTTCCCTTCTATGCTCCTTCCTTGATTCTTTCCCATTATTTCAGGGTCCCTTATCCCCTTCTAAAAATATTGCACCACCTCAAACCTCCTTAGAGTTGGTTTAACTTGAGCTCCCGTAAAATTCTTATAGTTCCTATTCTCTTGGAAAATGGAGAGAGCTTTGAGCTTCTGCTCCTACTTAACAACCTTCTCATACACTTGATCCATAATGGTTAGACCACAAACATCTACCTCACCCCTAATCTAACTATTAATTCCCATTATGAATTTACTTATATGGAATCTTTCATCCTTCTGATACATTGGAGCATAACGTAATAGACAGGTAAACTTTTCACAGTACTCATTGACTGATATTTCTCTCTGTCTTATATTTTGGAAATTTGTGTTTCTGGTCAAAACAAAGTTGAGGTAACCATCTTTTCTAAAATATTTCCACAAATTCATTCCATGTAAGTTTCAGAGAGCTGAGATCAATTTCCATTTCTTACATTCATCACCAATTAGAGGCTTCTCCTGCTAATTGGTAAGCTCCCCATGCTACTTTCGTAACCTCAAAATAATTTTAAATCTCAAAATATTTCTCCATCTAGACCAACCATCCCTCATCTTCATCCCCACTAGCACCATCTTTAAACTTGGGTGGGGTTATTTTCTTCATATCCCTAGAAATTTCAGTTGCCATGCACTTCCTATTAGTTCTTTTCAAGGGAGAGGGTGTTTTCTCTTTCTCATATTCATGATTTTGATCATGGTTGTGGGAATTTTCTCCCTCATCCTCATTATTTGGGATTTCTTGATCTAGCCTATCCTTTACCCATAATTGTTGCTCAAGATTTCCCAACCTTGTCAATATTTGATCGAATTTAGAATTAACACCCATTGGACCTTGTCCAACTTCATGACTTCCTCTAGGATTGGTCTTAGTTCTCACCATCTTTTCAAGAAAGGATTATACTCTAAGGTTCATCATATTAGATTCAGTCATGTTTTATCTATCTTATAGACAACATTTAAATGAGCATTCATTTGCACATAAAAGAAATTGACATAATATTTAAGCAAAAGCTTTTAATAAACACATGATTTTATTCATTTTCAAGGATCTAAAAATCCTTTCAATTACATAGAGTGACTATTCAGATAGTCAAGTCGAGAGTATCCCTTAGATTCACTCTCTGACACATAACTCAATAGGGTATACCCTTCTAATTTTTGTTCCTCTCTCATTTGTTCATATCTATCTTTTTGTTCATCTCTCATTTTCTCATATCTATCCCAAAATGGGTAGTGACCTTTGAATTTGTCATCTGATACATAGTTGTAGGGAACATAACCTTCTGATTCATTACTTGAGGGAATTACAATCACTTTCGACATAGGAAGGAATCTAGGGTCACTAACGATAAATGTTGGACTGAAACTCCCTTCCAAGGGCATATCCTTAGAAAGTGACAAAGAATCAGACTTCTCTGGTGAAAATAGAAGTGGATAGTTAAAATTAACTTCCTCCTTCATCTTTCTCTTTACTTCACTAATTCAAGAAAGAGAGTGATTGAAGGTTTCAATATCACTTAACCATACAACATTATCATAGTTGGTACCCTCTATTGTACAAATAATGGCTTATTTTTCCTTCTTGGATTTCAAGTACCACTCGTTACCAATTACTGACTTTCTTGCACTTAACTTGAGATGCACCATCCTGGCATAATAATTTCCAAACATTAGCTAATATTACATAGAAATTATGATGAGCTCATAGGTTTTAGAGCTAAACCTAGTAGCTTTGATACCACATGTAACATGCCAACTGTTCTCGCAAGTAAATTTCTTAAGTTTTCACTTTAAAGTAAATAAACTATGTTTCCAAGCCATTGCGATAAAAAATTTATGATCTTAATAGAGAAGAAATGAACATAGATGTCATGAAAATAATCAACTTTGATTTCATTTCCAATAAAACAATCATCATGATACAATATTTCAAGATTGTAGATAATTTCATACATATCTCAACCGAGCTTCAAAGCAAATAGATACAAATGGTCCACGAGTCTTCTACAAAAATTGATTGCTAGATCTAGAGGAGAAGCATCACTCAAGTAATTTTTCACCAACCACATACTCATATATGGTCCTTGCACATCTATTAATGGATAAATGGCCCTACCCTTCGATGAAGAGATTGGTGAAGAAACTTTGTAACATAACCCTAGAGTGAGTTTAGTGATGTGCCCTAGATAACTAGAACTTGTAGACCTTACAATCTTGATCTAGCATACATACAAGGAATATGATGAATCAATAGTGGAGCCTGAACCAAATATTTGAGGGTTGAAAGGAATGCTAAGTCTCTTTTGCTCAATTAGGGTCTTTCACCTAATGAAAAAAGATAGATCCCACACCCAAAATCTAGATGGTTCATTCAAATTAAGGTATGTATGATGTGATTATGTCTAAATGCAATGTACTATATGAATAAAATTGATTAATTAGGTATGAAAAACCTAAAGAATGTAACTTCTTTGAAAACACATTGTGATATGCAGAAATGAACTAGAAATGAATACAAACTATAACAAAAATGGAAGAAACTGAAAGTGTGTACTTGAGATATGGGTGGAGACTAGAAATCACTTCTGGAATGTTGTTGATGCTGATTTTCAGGCTTGGTGGGACTCATTCACTATTTTTGGTGAATCAATCCTAGTTCTAGAAAACTGAATCGAGTTCATTTTAGAAAAATGGGTGTATAAAAATGTAGAAAACCAAAAATTGACCTAGAAGTGGGACTCATTCACCATCCATATCAAATGATTCCACTTTTGAATTTCTAAATATTGAAAAGTGGAATTTGGAGCTTTCAGTCTACACTTTTTGCTTCTTCAGGTGTCTGGTTCTGAAATTGTTGGATTCCGGCCTAAAAATGACTTTTTTGTTGATATTTTGCATTAAACAATGAAGAGAAGACTTTAAAAACTTTTTAATACAATCTTTAATGGTTTTTAAGCTTCCAAGAGGCCTAAATCTACAAACACACAAGAAAAGAGAGAGAAATGTTGAATACTAGGGTATGGGGGTTTGCCTTGGTCAAACCCCTTTTAGGTAACTAAAAAAAAATGATGAAAGAATGTAATGAAACATGAAATAATGGAGTTTATTACCTTGCCATGATGATTGATCTTGAATTTCTACAACAAAACATGAAGAATCTTCCCTTGAATGTCTGAAAATTGATATCTTAATGACTTGAAATGATGAAACCCTAACTTGCTTGACTTGAGATGGAAGAACAATGGATGAATCATGAAGAATGGTTATTGGATGTGAATTAGGGTTTATAAACTTGATTTTATAGTCAATTCATCTTTTTTTTCGCATAAATTAGATCCCCAAGGCTGACATGTAAAAATAATAAACTTAAATTTCAGTTTTTCCCACTCAAAGGTAAAAAATGGCCCAAATTGGACTTATTTGCCACCTTGGGTGAATCGGTACCACCTAGCAGGGACTCATTCACAACAAGTGGTGAATTAGTCCTAGTGGATCCCATTGGATAGTTGGGTTCTTGGGAGATAAGAAAATAAGGTTTGTATGATGTCTCAGTCGGGTATTCATTAGATATATCCTTGGGATGCACAATATGGGGTAATAGGGGCCTATTAGTGATGATGTGAATGTCAATTAGGGCTTGGGACAAAAAATTCAATGTGAAATTGTGATTAAACACACTTTACAATACTAAAATAAGGTTCACATAGCCTAGAAAGGAACAAAGACCAATGTGCATGTGCAAGACACATTACAACACTAGTTCATCATTAAGTTTAATTTACAAGACTTCTAGATTGATGTGATAATGTTATTAAACACATTTTATAATGTTGAATTAGGGATAAATTAGTTCATTAAGTCTGGAAAAGCATGAAAGTCTCTTACAACACTTTACAACACTTTTACAAGACTTCGTTAAATGCATTAATGTAACACTTGCAAGATGAGCAAAACCATTTTAAATTGTTCATTCCGTTTCAAAAGTTTTCTTAGAAAAATTAGGCTATTAATAAGAGTTTCCAAAGTAAACTCAATGCAAAAGAGTTAATTAAATTGCATTTCTTGTATATAAAATGTAACATTGCATTTCATCATGATTATGCACATGGACAAGTATATCAATGCATTTTCACATATATTCATCCATACTCAAAAGAGATCTATAAACCAATAAATAATTATTCACATTCAAGTGAGACCAATAACTTCAATAAATACATTTTATCAATGTTACATCAAAATCTTATAAAGCACATCTATTTCAATGTTGTAGTAACAAATGCCAAATACAATTACATTTACAATGGGCTTCACAAGCCATTCCAGTAGGATACACAAGTACATCAATAGTAAAATAAAAACTCTAATCCTCCAACCGTCGTGACACCATTGGTCTTCTTGCGAGCTGGGGCCAAGAGTGTGATTAAGGCGCCTTTTTCTGCCCAACCACGAAGTACATGACTTCCCCGGGTTCCTTCCTAACTCGAAGAAATCCCCGGCCTTGCATAAGGAGACTAGCAACCTGACATAGTAAAATAGGAGGGAACTCTCGATGCATGCCTAATGCCTATATGCATTTTTAACATGAGAAAACATATTTCTTGCAATAGGAGGTGGCAGAGACCCAAATACATATATTTCTAGGCTTTTAAAAAAAATCCATCTATTTCAATGGTACAAGTGCTTGGCCAAGCATAAATAAAAACAAATGGTAGTTTCAGAAAAGGTAAAACTACTATCTTTGTGGATCCACCTTCGGCATCCTGTTCCGGAAGTTACCAAAATATGGTATAAAGTGCAAAAAAAGAGAAAGTTATGCATTTTCCTTATATGCTTCATGCATTTCATTGATTCTAAAAAGAATTTCCTTCATTTTTCCCTATTCATAAAATGTTTATCAAACTGATTTCCATTCATACTTAGACTTCAAAAGAGAGTTTCTATGCAACTTTTAAGTTCAATCTCAATTTGTTGAACAAAATGAAAGATTTTGAAAGGTTCAAAATTGAAAAGTATGTTGTTTTCTTTTTCTCAGAAATTTCACAAAGGTCAACACGCTTCCTTCTATTTGGTAAAATATTTGTCTTCACTCTTAATGCAATCTGGAGTGTATTTTCCTAAATTTGGTTTACAAAAGTAACTATGCATGTACATCACGTTATTTTCTGTGTATTTTCATTGTCAGAATTAAAATTCCCAATATATAGACAGTGATCATTAAATTGCATATTTATATATATATATATTGTTATATTTGAATCTATGTATACATATATATGTAAACATGTATTCATTCATTCATAGTAAAAGACTCAGTTAGATTGAAAAATAAAAGTACCAAAATTGCCACAAATTTCTGGTAAAACAGAGGTATGCATGTTCTCATCTATGTTTTTCTACAATGATTTTCTAAATGTCATCAACTGTGTGAACATATTCACCATAAGGAATAACATCAAATTTGAAAACACAGATACTACATTACTCTTTTTCAACTTCTAAACTTCTGTAGATATTTTCAGTATATAATAGGGTATACCAATTCTGTATGTATGAATGTGTATACAAATGTGTCTATATATATATAGCTGTGCAAATATATGCAATTATAGATAATTATAATTCAAGCTTTGACTGTTGCACAAAAGATATCCATCGAACCCCAAGATTCATTGTTTGTTTAGACCTGAAGGCCGTTTATCATGGCTAGGAGGCAATGCCTCTCCCATAGGGGAGGGCACGACATGTGAGGAGGCAGCACCTCCTCCACAGGCCCGTGGCCTGTGGAGCGCGTTGGCCTCCCCACAGGGCCGCCCTTCCCCATGGGACGGGCTGGGGATACACCCCCCCCCACTCAATAACTTACGCCTTAACAAAAAAAAGAAATGCCCAACATAGCAGCGTACAGATTTATTCAAGAAGAATTTCAAAATCAAAACAGGATTGATAGGAATGTACGCTAATAACATATATATATAAATACATATGTATAAATATATATATATGCACATATATATATATATATATATATATATATATATATATATATATATATATATATATATATATATATATATATATATATATATATATATATATATATATATTATTACTCTCTAGTTTTCAGTACAGAGATGTATCAATGAAATGCGAGAATCACAAAACCCAAATTGCAAAAGAATAAACCCCATTTTGGAAGGAAGGAATTGGGAATTTTCTCACAGTGTAAACTAATTAAAAGAGAAAGTTTTCCCAGATTTTAAAACACAATTTGCATACAATACCACAATTTTTGCATACAAGCTCTCCAACTGTTTGCCAAAATTTGAACTAGATTAATAGAAAGAAAAGAAAAACCCAATTAAAAGCTTCTAGTTGAAGATGCCCAAAATTTCCTTTAGCCTTCTTCTCCTACGTTGGTTCTTTTCTGGAGAAGCTTCCCCCCACTCTCCTACCTTCTCTCATCCTTAAATCCTTATCAAGTCCTCAGAAATTCATTCCAAACCTTCTAAATTGATAGATGGAAAAACTTCTTAGCAGCCATTGACATGCAAAAGATACAAACTTGCAGAGAATATTGTTTTTTTTAGAAGAAATTTCAAGAACCATTTTTTTTTCACGGGAATGTCTCCCTATTTTATATTAATTTCCTCTCTTATTTAAACCCTAATCTTGAGATTAGAAATTAAGACAAATGCAATTAAAATATTTCAATTTTATTTCAATTTCATAAATAAATAAAATATAATAAAAGATTTTCTATTACTTGCACAAAAAAATTGGATAGGTAATTCAAATATACTTACTCCATAAACACATATTCCATTTGGCTTGTTATTTAAATATTACAATTAAGATAGATTTAGAAATCATAAATCTTTTAAAACTACAATTAATAATTAATTTATATTTATGTTATTATTTTATTATTTATTTATTCAAACCATTTATTACTTATTTTGTAAGTAACTCAAAGCAATCAAATTAAAATAGGCATTGCCTGAATGCAACTATATGATTTTAGGTGCTGTGTGTGACTGAGAGTTCCTCCTCTTTTACCCTATCGGGAAGCTAGCCTTCTTTCCTCAATCACACTCTTGGTCTTTGACCACCTGCAACTCAACAACGAAATTGTATTAGTAAATGATATAGAGATATAAATCAAAGCAATAATTAAATCAATACTTCTATTTTGTTCTATCTTGCATATTTTCACAATAAAATGCATTCATAATTTCAAAAGTAAATACTTTTCACATTTCCACACACCAAAGCATCATAATATATCATATTACTCTAGCACACACCATCATTCATAAAATAAATCCACACAAAGCCATGGCAAAACAACATAAAAGTCTTAGACGTGACATCCTTCCCCACTTGGAAGAGACATCATCTCGATGTCTAAAAGAAAGTCACACAACAAAATTGAGATACCAGTATATCATAAGTCTCTACATGAAATAAAATAAGAGTATGCTAAGATCTCAAATGAGGAAAGACTCTATCTATATCCTCAACATTCTCCCAGGTGGCATTATCCACCAAATACTAGTCCCATTGGACCCTATACTACATAATGTCTCTATTTCACAACTTAACGTTGCACTCTTCCATAATCTTGACGGGCTCCACCTGTATCACCCCTGGGTCCTAAACCTATAGTGAACACCAATCAAGGATGTGAGCAATATCTGGATGGTAGGGCTTAAGTACTGAGACATGAAATACATTATGTATCCAGGATAGAGCTAGTGGCAGAGCAAGCCTGTATGCAACTGTATTCACCACCTCCAAAACATCAAAGGGCCCAACAAACCTAGGGGCCAACTTAGAGTTCTTACTGAAAGAGATTGAACTCTTATGTGGCTGAACCCTCAAAAAGACCTTATCTCCTACAGAGAATTGCTTGAAGCTTCGGTTCTTGTCTGCTAGAATTTTCTATCTATCCGCAGCTTGTTTCAATTTTTCCTTAATGATCTTCATTTGGTCTTCCATTTCTCTGAGCATCTTAGGGCCAATCACAACCCTGTCTTCTACTCTATCCCAACTAATGGGTGTCCAACATTTATGTCCATAAAGAGCTTCAAAAGGTTCCATACCCAAAGAAGCATGGTAGGAGTTGTTGTAAGAAAACTCCACCAAAGGAAAATACTCCTCCCACTTATGTTGCTGCTCCATACAATACATGCGGAGAAGATCTACTACCTAATTCACCCTCTCTGTCTGACCATCAGTCTGAGGATGATATGCAGAACTGAAATTCAATTTAGTTTCTAGGGAAGAGTTCAATGTGATCCAAAACCTAGAAGTCATACGAGTGTCTCGATCTGAAATGATCGTTTCTGGCACTCCATGCAAATGCAAGATTTCCTAAACAAATTTTCTTCCTAAAACCATTGAACCGTCCTTGAGATTTCCAGGAATGAAATGGGAAACCTCTATCAATTTATCCACCACAACCAAGATGGTATCATATCAGTTCCTAGACATTGGTAACCCCTGAATAAAATCCATAGTGATAACCTACCATTTATATTCTGGCACCCTATGAGGATATAAGAGTCCTGCCGGATGCACATGCTCAGCCTTGACTTGCTGGCATTCCAAGCATTGGGCTACATATGAAGTAATATCCATTTTAAGTCTTGGCCAGAAGTACAGTGGCCTAAGTCCTTCCATCATTTTTGTAATACCAGGATGTCCTGAGTATGGTGCATTGTGGAACTCCTCAAGCACCAACTCTCTCAAGTTTGCAGAACTAGGAATGTACATCCGCCCCTGGAATCTCAAGAGCCCATCTGATTCAAACACATAGCCATCATAATGACTATCCAAAGGATTCAACTCTAGGGCTTGTTTCACCCTTTCATAATGCTCATCCCTAGGTAAGGATTGAACTACCTGCTGCCTGAAATATGATTTTATAGTAACCATGGCTACAAGGTGCCTCCTTCTACTCAAGGCATCAGCCGCCCTATTTTTCTTACCCTTAATATATTCAATACCAAAGTCATATTCACTCAAGAATTCTAGCCATCGCCTTTATCGGGCATTAAGATTGGGTTGAGTGAAGATATATCTTAATCCTGCATGGTCTGTCTTTAGTTCAAAAGGCTTTCCCAAGAGATAATGCCTCCACATATGTAAAGCATGGACTATGGCTGCCAACTCCAAGTCATGTGGTGCATAGTTTAATTCATGTTGCTTTAACTTTCTTGATTCATGTGCTACCACTTGCCCTTCTTGCATAAGAATTGCTCCTACCCCTTCCCCTGATGCATCAGTAATAACTATGAAAAGACCATTCGGATCCGGCACAACCGGGATGGGTGCAGTAGTGAGTTTCTCCTTAAGCAATTAAAAAGCTCTCTCACACCTATCACTCCACTCAAATTTCTTTTCTTTCTTCTGCAGTGCAGTGATGGGTGTTGCAATTGTTGAGAACCCCAAAACGAATCTCCTATAATAACCTACAAGACCCATGAAACTTCGAACCTCAGAAACATTTTGCGACGCTGGCCAATCCATGATTGCTTTAATCTTTTTTGGGTCCACCGCTATCATTTCTACTGAAATAACGTGCCCCAAATAGTGCACCTTAGATTGGAAGAAAGTAAATTTAGACATCTTTCCATACAGCTTATGTTCCCTCAGTCATTGTAGCACAATTCCCAAATGATTTTCATGTTCTTCCTCTGACTTAGAATAGATCAAGATATCGTCAAGAAAGATTAGGAAAAAGTTATCTAAGCAATCTCGGAAGACACTATTCATCAGGTTCATGAAAGTTGCAGGGGCATTACTTAGCCAAAATGGTAGCATCATAAACTCGTAGTGCCCATACCTTATTCTAAAGGAAGTTTTGTGAATATCTTCTTCCTTCAACCTCAACTGGTGGTACCCCAATCTCAAATCAATTTTCGAGAATACCTTGGTATCTTTCAGCTGGTCAAACAAGTCATCAATGCATGGGAGCATGTATTTGTTCTTGATAGTGACCTTGTTAAGCATCCTATAGTCAATGCATAACCTCAAGGTCCCATCCTTCTTTTTCACAAAAATAACCGGAGCTCCCCAAGGCAACACACTTGGTCTAATAAAACCCTGCTTCAACAATTCCTCCAGTTGGGCCTTAAGCTCAAATAATTCTGTCGTGTTCATCCTGTAAGGAGCTTTAGACTAAGGTTCTACTCTTGGTAGCAAATCAATAGAAAAATCAAACACACGCCTAGGCAGTAGCGCAGTTAGCTCTACAAGAAAAACATCCTCAAATTCTTTCAGAATGGGATAATCATTAATTGAGGATTCCTTCTCAACAAGGTCCTTGACCTTTATTGCAAAGATAGTGCATCCCTTCTGACTTGCCTTTCTCTCATGTTATTATCATTCTTTTTATTGAAATTGCCCCTCTTGTTGTTATTGTTCCTATTTCCATCATTGCGGTCCTGAGGACTACCATCCCTCTTCAGATTTTTGATTTTCTTGCTATCATTCCCTTGATTGTCCTGTTTGCTCTGACCACCCTGATTGTTGTTACCTTGACGATTTCCATGAAACTTCTTATTGCCATACTTGGCTTCCCTACTCTTCTTATAGTTAGCAACTTGCTGCAACTTGTGCTCTTGCTTAACTGCCAAATCAAAGGCTTCATCCATGGTGGCCGGATTATGCATATCTATTTCATTTCCAATTTGAGGTCTAAGTCCCAAAATAATTTTTTGAACTCGAAACCTCTCATCATGTTGGTACTGTGGTACGTACTTGAGCAAGTGAGAGAATTTCTCCCAATACTGAGTCACTGTCATGCCACCCTGTATGAGAACTTGGAACTCTGTCATTTTCTTATCAAAGTAAGATTGTGGTAACCACCTCTTCCGGAATAACTGTAGAAAATTATCCCAAGTTACCTTCCCATGCATAAAATGCTTATCTGCCCTTTCATTCTCCCACCAAGTAGTAGCCTCACTGGTGAGTTGATAAGAACCCCATTCTGCCTTTGTTTCATCAGATAGACTATGTAGGGAAAAATACTTCTCCATCTCTATAACCCAGGCTTCTGCTCCATCTCCAAAGGTTTTCCCATCAAATTTCAGAGGAGCGACCTTCTTAAGGTCTTTCCCCAAATCCTTAGCCACCCTATTTAGATTTCCTTCATTTCCAAGTGGTTCAACATTTTTTTCTCCATCAGTTTCATTTGTGTTTAACCTTTGACAACCAACTTGCCTCTCCTATTCTAGTTCCCCAATTCTAGCCTCTTGACTTCGTAGCAAGCCCAAAATTGGTCTAGTTTATCATTAGGATCTCCACAAGATCCTCCAGCCCACTGGTAAACTCTACCCTCCATTTAAGGTTACCCTAATTAAAGCACAACATCATACGTAGTTAGGCATAGGTCCTAGAGTTGAACCTTGTTGCTTTGATACCAAAATGTAATGCTTGCGAGATGAGCAAAAGAATTTTAAATTGTTCATTCCATTTCAAAAGTTTTCTTAGAAAAATTAGGCTATTAATAAGAGTTTCCAAAGTAAAATCAATGCAAAAGAGTTAATTAAATTGCATTTCTTGTAGATAAAATATAACATTGCATTTCATCATGATTATGCACATGGTCAAGTATATCAATGCATTTTCACATATATTCATCCATACTCAAAAGAGATCTATAAACCAATAAATAATTATTCACATTCAAGTGAGACCAATAACTTCAATAAATACATTTGTATCAATGTTACATCAAAATCTTATAAAGCACATCTATTTGAATGTTGTAGTAACAAATGCCAAATACAATTACATTTACAATGGGCTTCACAATCCATTCCAATAGGATACACAAGTACATCAATAGTAAAATAAAAACTCTGATCCTCCAACCGCCGTGACACCATTGGTCTTCTTGCGAGCTGGGGCCAAGAGTGTAATTAAGGCGCCTTTTCCGCCTAACCACAAAGTACATGACTTCCCCGGGTTCCTTCCTAACTCGAAGAAATCCCCGGCCCTGCATAGGGAGCCTAGCAACCTGACACAGTAAAACAAGAGGGAACTCTCGATGCATGCCTGATGCCTATATGCATTTCTAACATGAGAAAACATATTTCTTGCAACAGGAGGTGGCAGAGACCCAAATACATATATTTCTAGGCTTTTAAAACAAATCCATCTATTTCAATGGTACAAGTGCTTGGCCAAGCATAAATAAAAACAAATGGTAGTTTTAGAAAAGGTAAGACTACCGTCTCTGTGGATCCACTTTCGACATCCTATCCCAGAAGTTACCAAAATTCTGTATAAAGTGCAAAAAATAGAAAGTTATGCATTTTCCTTATATGCTTCATGCATTTCATTGATTCTAAAAAGAATTTCCTTCATTTTTCCCTATTCATAAATTTTTTATCAAATTGATTTCCATTCATACTTAGATTTCAAAAGAGAGTTTCTATGCAACTTTTAAGTTCAATCTCAATTTGTTGAACAAAATGAAATATTTCGGAAGGTTCAAAATTGAAAAGTATGATGTTTTCTTTTTCTCAGAAATTTCACAAAGGTCAACATGCTTCCTTCTATTTGGTAAAAGATTTTTCTTCACTCTTAATGCAATCTGGAGTGTATTTTCCTAAAATTTGGTTTACAAAAGTAATTATGCATGTACATCACGTTATTTTCTGTGTATTTTCACTGGCATAAATAAAATTCCCAATATATAGACAGTGCTCATTAAATTGCATATATATATATATATTGTTATATTTGAATCTATGTATACATATATATATATATATATATAAACATGTATTCATTCATTCATAGTAAAAGACTCAGTCAAATTGAAAAATAAAAGTACCAAAATTGCTACAAATTTCTGGTAAAACAGAGGTATGCATGTTCTCATCTATGTTTTTCTACAATTTTTTTTTGAATGTCATCAACTGTGTGAACATATTCACCATAAGGAATAACATCAAATTGGAAAACACAGATACTACATTACTCTTTTTCAGCTTCTAAACTTCTATAGATATTTTCAGTATATAACAGGGTATACCAATTCTGTATGTATGAATGTGTATACAAATGTGTCTATATATATATATAGCTATGCAAATATATGCAATTATAGATAATTATAATTCAAGCTCTAACTGTCGTACAAAAGATATCCATCGAACCCCAAGATTCATTGTTTGTTCAAACCCGAAGGCCGTTTATCATGGCTAGGAGGCAACGCCTCTCCCATAGGGGAGGGTGTGGCATGTGAGGAGGCAGCACCTCCTCCACAGGCTCGTGGCCTATGGAGGGCGTTGGCCTCCCCATAGGGCCGCCCTTCCCCATGGGATGGGCTGGGGATACACCCCCCCACTCAATAACTTATGCCTTAACTAAAAAAAAGAAATGCCCAACATAGTAGCGTACAGATTTATTCAGGAAGAATTTCAAAATCAAAATAGGATTGATAGGAATGTACGCTAATAACATATATATAAATACATATGTATAAATAAATAAATAAATAAATAAATATATATATATATATATTTATATATAAAAACATTATTACTCTCTGGTTTTTAGTACATAGATGTATCAATGAAATGCCAGAATCACAAAACCCAGATTGCAAAAGAATAAACCCCATTTTGAAAGGAAGGAATTGGGAATTTTCTCATAGTGTAAACTAATTAAAAGAGAAAGTTTTCCCAGATTTTAAAACACAATTTGCAGACAATAACACAATTTTTGCATACAAGCTCTCCAACTGTTTACCAAAATTTGAACTAGATTAATAGAAAGAAAAGAAAAACCTGATGAAAAGCTTCCAGTTGAAGATTCCAAAAATTTCCTTCATCCTTCTTCTCCTGTGCTGGTTCTTTTCTGGAGAAGCTTCCCCCCCACTCTCTTGCCTTCTCTCATCGTTAAATCCTTATCAAGTCCTCAGAAATTCATGCCAAACCTTCTAAATTGACATATGGAAAAACTTCTTGGCAGCCATTGACATGCAAAAGATACAAACTTGCAGAGAATATTATTTTTTTTTTAGAAGAAATTTCAAGAACCATTTTTTTTTCACGGGAATGTCTTTCCCTATTTTATAATAATTTCCTCTCTTATTTAAACCCTAATCTTGAGATTATAAATTAAGACAAATGCAATTAAAATATTTCAATTTTATTTCAATTTCATAAATAAATAAAATATAATAAAAGATTTTCTATTACTTGCACAAAAAATTGGATAGGTAATTCAAAAATACTTACTCCATAAACACATATTCCATTTGGCTTGTTATTTAAATATTACAATTAAGATAGATTTAGAAATCATAAATCTTTTAAAACTACAATTAATAATTAATTTATATTTATGTTATTATTTTATTATTTATTTATTCAAACCATTTATTACTTATTTTATAAGTAACTCAAAGCAATCAAATTAAAATAGGCATTGCCTGAATGCAACTATATGATTTTAGGTGCTGTGTGTGTGACCGAGAGTTCCTCCTCTTTTACCCTATCGGGAAGCTAGCCTTCTTTCTTCAATCACACTTTTGGTCTTCGACCACCTGCAACTCAAGTGCACTCAGGCACACAACAACGAAATTGTATTAGTAACCAATATAGAGATATAAATCAAAGCAATAATTAAATCAATACTTCTATTTTGTTCTATCTATCATATTTTCACAATAAAATGCATTCATAATTTCAAAATTAAACACTTTTCACATTTCCACACACCAAAGCATCGTAATATATCATATTACTCTAGCACACACCATCATTCATAAAATAAATCCACACAAAGCCATGGCAAAACAACATCAAAGTCTGAGACGTGACAATTAAAAAGGGTCCAAGACCTAGTGTGGATGTGAAAAACACCTCACAACACCAAATAAAGGCCTCATTAAGTCCAATTTGTCATCAATTATTCCCCAAATCAAACAAGTTATCTTTTTTGTTACGATACATTTAGCCCCCACTTTAGTGAGAGGATGAACTTGCTTCAAACTCACACTAAAGTAGACATTCAAGAGAGATCCAAGTGTACATATGCAAATGACAAAGAATGAAAAAGATCAAGAATGCAATCAATCCCTGGGATCCAAGATCCTATGTCAAACCATTAAGATACATAATCATGCAATGGAAAGATCTAGAAAGAAAAGAAAGATGAAAATGAAAAGGTGGATTAAGCTTCGATCATTTGTCCAACTAGTTCTGGATTAGATCTAGGTTGTTTGTGAGAAAAAGAGAATGCATACTCACTCTAGGGAGATGAAACTCTTGGTTTTCTACTAGGTGAGAGGGCCCAAAAGGTGAGAAGCATATACTAGTTAGTATGCACTCACAAACTCATAGGTGTCTATGGGGAAATTTGTGCTATTGAATGGGCTTCTTGCTCAACCATATCAAAGTTATACCTCCTAATAACTTTAACAAGGCACCACAAGTGAAAATGTTGATTTGTGCTTCATGAGACAAGAAAAGCTTCATATAAATAGAACTCGTGAAAAAAGAGGATAGTACCATAGACATGCAAGCTGCGTTATGCAAGTTGGCAAAGATGTAAAATTTAAAAGATGTTCAAAGGAGTCTTGTTAAGTTCATGCAAGGTTTGTCACTTAGGGAACATTATGTCTATTGTCTCCAAGAGAGGACCAATCAAAGAATAAAATATTCATAGCTTAGGGGATGTAGTGCATCACATCAAACCACCAAGAGGAATGTAATATGCTAAGATAGATCACACTTATGAAGGACATCACACCCAATGTCATCCATAAAGTGACAAACGCATCATATGAAGTGACAAGGCTGCACTAAGAATGAAGAATTTAAATGAATTATGCCAATGTATGCCCCCCACTTTAAAGGAATTGCTACACACCATTCTGTGAGAAATTACTTTAAAGTAGAAGGAGACATGAGAGCTTACTTGGAAAGCCCTATTCCAAGTCATATGTTTTTGATAAGCTATGCCATGAAAAATGGAAGTATGTCATATGAAAGCCAACTTAAGGCATGCCATCCACATCCCAAGATTGCTTTTATCTATTCATGAAAGGTTAACAACCAGTCAAAGGAGGCAACAACAAGTGACATACGAGGACAAGGATACTAAACCCCTTGCCCCCACTGAGTGTAGGAAAAGGGTGAGCTAAAATGATCTATGAAATGTAGGAAAGAGTGAAAATCAATATCAATTAGAGGAATTAGGTGCCCCCGCAGAGGGAAGCATACCAAACTCATGAAAATGTTGGATTTTACAACTCAAAGAATTACATTCATTAGTGGAGTGACCATGAACTCTATGATAGGCATAGAATTAAGTCTTGTAAGAGAATTTCGTTCAAGTTATGGGAGCGAGGGGGGAGGAGTCTCGACAAGATACCCTCTTGATCAATGGTAGAAGGTGGTCTTGTGGTTGGCATCAAAGATACATCTTGCTTAGTAGTAGATGTCATACTTACACAAGACTCTTTAGATTGCAAGATTTTGTTCTCTCCATTATAGGAGGGTATAAAATCTAATTAATTCAGATCATGAACGTTTTGTGAGATGACATGGACATTAAGCAAAGGTATAGTTGTTTGTTTTATGTTTGGTAAAGGATAATGTTCAAGACCACTAGTGTCGAGGAGTTCAGTTAAGAATAATTTAGGAGTATGTTTTGTGAGATTGTTGATGTTGAGTGAAGGCTTCGCAATTTCTATCAAAGGACAATAACCAAGACCATGAGTGGTTTTTTGTGTGATAGATTCAATAGGGTTGTGGATACCTTTTTTATTAGCACATCCTTTTCCACTATATCCAAGTTGTTTCATAAGCTCATAACCTTTTCCATAAAGCTTTTTCATTGCTTTGGAATCGTGTGGTTGTTTTTTATTGTGTTCGTCGAAGGTTGTTGTGTAGTTTGTGTCTTTGTCTAAAGTGGTTGAGGTGGATGCTTTTGAACGGTCGTCCAAATTTTATGTTGATAGTGTTGTTTTGTATTTTCCCTTATTTGAATCTTTGTGGATTATTTTGTACTTGCCCATGAAGTCATGTTCAAAATCAAAGGAACCCTAGTCATCTTCTAATAGCATCGTGACTTGTTCACTATATTGTTGTTTATCTTTTTGTTGTGGGGGTTCCACTTGTGTGGTTGGTGTTAATGTGTTTAAGGGGTTCTCTTTGCTTTTCTCAAGTTGCAAGACACTATAAGGCTCATGATCAACGTTGAGTGTGCACACTTTTCCATTGTAGATGTATTTTATTTTTCAATGTAGAGTGGAAGGAACACCATTCATAGCATGAATTCACGATCTGACTAGAATAATTTTATATGAAAGATTGAGGCATAACCTAGATTGTTGTGTTCAATGTGACTTCTCCAACTGTAATAGGTAAAGTGATCACACCAAGCTGTGTCTTTTCAACATTTTCAAAGCCCTTAATAGATAAAGATTCGGGTTGAATTTTTTATTTATCCAAATGAATCCTATCCAAAAGGTTTACACTACACACATTAAGGGTTGAACCATTGTCTAGAAGGTTTCACTTTATCCCTATCTGATTGTATCGATCAATGATCATGAAAGCTTCATTTTGTTTTTGCACTTCCAAAGGGGGAGTTCACTTTGGTGGAAAATAATGTCAACATTTATTCCTTGGATCATGGTTGATATGTCAGTTGGTTGCACATTAGAAGGGACATGAACTTGTTGTAAGGCTACTTAGATCATGTTGTGATAGTGAGGGGATGCTTGAATAAGATCCCATAATGAGATTTTAGCAAGAGTATTCTTTATTTGTTCAACAAGATTGTACTCTTGAATGTGTGAATTTAAGTGAGGATCTCTAGGAAAAATGGGATTTGGCAAAGGTAAGGGTGTTGGTGTGGGTTGTTGCGGTTGTAGATTATTTTGAGTGTTATATGTATGAGAAATGATATTATGACTCAATTGTTGTGAAACATTATTCTGAGGAAGGTAAAGGATAAGTTCAGGTTTGGTTTGAGTTGGTTGTTTGTGTGAAGGTGGGTAGAGAATTAGAGGGTTTTTAGGGTGTCCCACAGGGTATGTATGAGGTTCATTGATCGAGGGGGATCTAATGGACACTTGCACATTCATAACCTCAGTGGTCTTGGTTTGATGTATCTCTAATAAAGGGAAATCAAGAACCACTTGTTTATTGAAGGAATACACATTATCAGTATTTTCGCATTCTAGCACCATGATATTCTCCCTAGGAGGAGAGTTTTTAGGAGAAAAACAAGCCACATGTGCTTGACAAGTAAGGCTTGGTTCTTCCAAAATAACTTCATCTCCAATAGGGGAATGATCAATGATGGGATTATGAAGAGGGGGATGATGATGAGAAGGTGTTAGTTGAGTGTCCATTGTCTTTAAGGTCTCATTCTTTTGTGCCATGTTATCTACCCTACAAAGAGAGCTTGTAATATATTCATCCAAGTTTGAGGTTTGTAAAGTAGCTTCATTAAAAGTGGGGGAGGCATCAAGAGAAGGACCAATATGGTTGTCAAATAGATTATCCCAAATGGGAGGAGCATTAGGGAAGGGAGGATCAAGGGTTTCATGATTCTTAATAGGGATGTCTTTTAACACCAACCTATCCTATTTATTGAGGAGGGATATTAGTAGATGGAAAAGCTTGATTTTCATGGTTATGAAGACTAGGTAAGGTGATATTTAGAAATGTGTCTATGATCTCATGTTATTGTTGTCTAACATCTTCCAAAGGGGAATAAGGAGATGGAAAATAAAGATTCTCAATGCTTGTATCTTCCTTCACCAAGATACCTTCATTATTAACAGGAGAGTTATCGAGAGAAGAGGAAGTATGATTTTTATGATTTTCTATACTACCATTCTCACCAATGGGCAATGTAAGATTAAGGATTGTACCAATGGTTTGATCATCTTTCTTAAAGTCCTCATTGTGGTAATAAAAATTGAACTCATAAGAGGGAATGTCATATTTATGCAATCCATTTTTAACCAAATCAAAGCTACATATTTTGAAAGAAAACATGCTATGATAAAAAGGAAATAAAGTGCAATGCAATGACTCAAAATGAAATGAAATTTTCAGATATGAAACAAGGTAATATTTTGATGACACTATGCACCAATCGGAGAAATGAGATGCGGAAAATGTAAATGTAAAATGATGCAAATCATGAAATGAGCTATTTTAAGTGAGATCTAGTGAAATACATGTTATAGAAACTCAACTAACTGATATAGGTAGGTAAAGGCACCAAACAAAAGATTAAAAATAGGGTTTTTAGTTCTGTAAAGGATAGTTTTAGGGGTGAAATGGGACAAATTCGCCCAAGGTGGCGAATGAGTTCCAGTATGGATTTTTTTTCAGAATTTTTAGAAAATTATGAGTGATTTTCATGTTTTCTTAGTTCTATGATGCATACCTAAGTTAAAAATGAAGAATTTTAGAAAATTGAAATGAATTTAGATACCGACAATGCAACTTAAATGCACTTTTTATGACTGCAAAATTTGAAACCTAGGATGCCAATTAACTAATGCAAACCCTAATGCAAAGTTAATGCAACGCTAGATCTATGATGAAGGACTCCAAATTAGAAAAGAGAACTATTTGAAAATTAAGTTCATCAAAATGAACCAAATATTTTAAGATTAGGGATGTTAAGTCTCTTTTGCTCAATTAGGGTCTTTCACCTAATGGAAAGAGATAGATCCCACACCTCAAATCTAAGTGGTTCACTCAAACTAAGATATGTATGATGAAATTAAGATGAAATGAAATGATCTAAATTTAACAAGATGATGAAATTGATTGATTAAGTATGCAAAACCTAAAGAATGTAACTTGTTTGAAAACACATTGTGATACGCAAAAATGAATACAAACTACAATAGAAATGGATGAAACTGAAAGTGTGTACCTAGGATATGCATGGAGACTAGAAATGACTTATGGAATGTTGTTGATGTTTATTTTTAGGCCTAGTGGGAATCATTCGCCATTTTGGGTAAACCAGTCCCAGTTTTGGAAACTAAACCAAAGTTTGTTTGGACAAATGGGTGTTTAAAAATGTAGAAAACCAAAAAATGACCTAGAAGTGGAGTCCACTTTTGAGTTTATAAATGTTCAAAGGTGGTATCTAGAGCTTTTGGTCTACACTTTCTACTTCTCCAGGTGTCTGGTTCTGAAATTGTTGGATTCGGGCCTGAAAATGACTTTTTGTTGATATTTTACCTTAAACAATGAAGAGAATACTTAAACAACTTTTTAATTCAATATTAAATGGTTTGTAAGCTTCCAAGAGGCCTAAATATACAAACACACAAGACAAGAGAGAGAAATGTTGAATGTTAGGGCATGGGGGTTTGCCTTGGTCAAACCCCTTTTAGGTAATTAAACCAAAATGATGAAAGAAAGTAATGAAACATGCAATAATGGAGTTGATTACCTTTCCATGATGATTTATCTTGAATTTTTGCAAAAAAACATGAAGAATCTACCCTTGAATATCTAAAAATTGATATCTTAATGACTTGAAATGATGAAACCCTAACTTGCTTGATTTGAGATGGAAGAATGATGGATGAATCATGAAGAATGGTTATAGATTGATGTGATAATGTTATTAAGCACATTTTATAATTTTTAATTAGGGAGAAATGGGTTCATTAAGTCTAGAAAAGCATGAAAGTCTCTTACAACACTTTGCAACATCTTTACAAGACATCGTTAAATGCATTAAAAAGGGTCCAAGACCTAGTGTGGATGTGAAAAACACCTCACAACACCAAATCAAGGCCTCATTAAGTCCAATTTGTCATCAATTATTTCCAAAATCAAGCAAGTTTCCTTTTTTCTATGGTACAAATCCATAGGCAAACAAACTACTTTGGACAAACTATTCTCTCTCAACACTTTGAGTGATAGTCATCCTATTCACACTCACTACCCTAGATCATTCAACTTTAGACCATTATATCTATGCATAGATAAACCTTCAATAGGTAATACTAACCCCCGATTTAACCTATTCATTTTTTCCAAACTAGGTAGCTTCTCTACCAAATGAACATAGCAATAGTCTAAGTTACCCTACCTTCATTGGATAACTTATCCCTATGATTTAACTTATAAGCTATCCAAGTCCATATAACCATATCTTAACAAGTTATTCCAAATTCGTCATTCCTAGTATATAATACTAATGACATCAAAAAAATCTCCTTAATAGGGAGTAAATACACACAATTATATGGAAAACACATCAATCAAAATCTTCCTCTTTTATAAGAAAATAGACTTTCCTCTAGTATAAGAAAACTAGACTTTTCTCTATTATAAGCAAATAGATTTTTTTCTAATATAAGCAATCTAATACAATTCAACAACACTCAAACAAGATAGTAATATTTTAGATTTGAAGACAAAATAGAATAAGATAGTATCCCGTGCCTGTCAATGCTTAATCCAATTGACAATAGAGCTTCCTAGCCTGGCCTCCTTTTACAATCAACTTAGATAATAACCTTCCTTCACTTAACCTCACTAAATTTCTCTCACCAAAATATCTCAGCAAAGATAATAATCACTCAAATGAAAACTACAATAGAATAACAATGTATTATTGCATATGAAAAAGTGTAAGCAATGAGGTATGATCAACCAATATTTATACACAAGAATCAACTCTATAAGGCTACAAATAACGTTCATAGCTTGCCACTTCTCATTCATTAAAAAATGACTTAGCTTATAAGAAGAAAGGTGGAAAACTAATATGAGGATAGTAATCAATTCAACACAACAAATTGATCTAATTATTAGCACAACAGGTTTGACACATTCAAAAATCCCATGCTATAACACATCTACTCAGTTCCAAGAATAATATAATTTTACAACATTCAGCTATTTCATATCATGGTGCCAAGTTTACATCTTATTCCTGATTTACAAGGTTTGCGGTGTATCATAAGAATTGGTATTCACACAAATTTGTAGCACATAGTCAAAACCAAATAGTTGACACATGGTATGATTTGAATCTTTGCATTTACATTTGCATTTTACTTAGTAAATTATGATATGTTGCATTATATTTCATCTTATTAACTTACACAATAATCTAAAGTCTCACATAATTTGTTATCATTTAGTTTGAAATGATATATACACCTTTACATAAGCTTAAGTGATATGATATAGTGTGCCATATTTTCCATTCATCGACTGATGTATAAACTTGTATGTATTGGCATTTATACTTTGTATAAATCAGCCTCCAATACATTTCATAATATATGTATTAATCGACCTTCATTACTTTGCATAATATATATACAAATCGGCCTTACTTACTTTATATATATATATATCTATCCATTTATATATATTCCACGTCAATTAAATATCATTTATATATGTATATATATATATTCTTATACATATCAATATGCATGTGTGTATGCATACATATTCCGACGTATCCATCTGGCATTTCCATTTTCCTTTACATATGTATACATCAATACATATATACATACATATAGTGTAGAAAAATGTACCCCTTTACATTTTCACTCTTAATTTGGGAATAATTGATGTTAAAATAAACCTAATTTTTCCTTAATTTAGTGTTGTAAAGTGTATTTAATTACACCTTCACATTAAGTTTAGGGCCCTTGTAAGCTAAATAAACTTAATGGTGACTTATTTAAGGTATTGTAAAGTGTATCCTAACACTTTCACACTAATATAGGGTTTTATTAATTAATTAGGATTATCTATGCCTTAATTGGACCTATTTTGCATCCATAAGCCTTATTGAATGCTTTTTTTTGGAGATAACCCTGACACATATCAAATAACCAATCATAATTCAGTGTTTTGGGTCATTTGTTCCAAATTTAGTGGTCTGGGACTTATACGCCACCTTGGGCACATGACTCCCACCTAGGTCTTGGGACCTGATTTTAAATTTCACCTTAAATAGAACTCATCTTGGAGTGTGTGCCCCAGTTTTGAGCCATTAGGAATCATATGCCACCTTGGGTATATGAGTCCCACTCTAATTAGGACCTAATTTAAATTTAATTTTTGGTGGGATTTCATCTTCCTAGATTTGATTCTTGCTTGTAGTGTTGTAATTTCAGGAAATTTGACATAAATAAGTATAAATACAACATTATTTCACTCATTTTCACTTAATACTTTCAAGAGAGAATTCCTAATAGAAAGTTTGTGATTACAAGAATTTAGAAGAGTATTCAAGGACATTCAAGAGCATGTTTAAGGCATTCAAAGATAGATTTCTTCATTATTTTTTGTAGCAATTTAAGATCCATCATCATGTCAAAGACATAATTGTGCATCAAGCATGTTGTTGATGCAACATTGAAGATCCATTTGAAAAAAAATTCCACATCCAATTTGAGATCAAGATCTTTATCCTTCATGACCACTTCATGTTAGTTTGAAAATTTTTATTCCAAGACATCATCCAAGGTATCATTGTTTCATGTTTCATGTTTTATGTCCTTATTTCATTATTTAATCATTTGGTTTAATTACCTAAATTGGGTTTGACTAAGGAAAACCCTATTCCATAACTAAAAAACACTTTCTCTCTCTCTCTCTCTCTCTTTATGTGATTTCAAGTTTATAGGTTGAAGAAAAAGTTGATTTGAATCTTTCAAAAGTACCAAAATGAAAAAGTTGCAAAAGTTTTCAAAGTTGTCAAGGCTCATGAAAAATTAGATCTAGAACAAGATATCCAACCTATTTGCATGAAATCAATGGGAAAGTGATTATTTGATCCATCTTCAAAGGATCACAAATTTTTTCTTTAGAATTTTGATCCTGAGAGACTACACAACAAAACATGATTGATACACCACTTGTGGCATATAAGTCCTAGTATGATGGTTTTTCTAGATTTCAGGAGTTCCATACTTGTCACTGTCAAATTTTTGTTCATGCCTAGAAATGATAACCTTGGAATAAATTACCGAGTCTAGCGTATGGGTCCTATTTTGTATCAAAATTAGTATTTCAAGCATTTTATACCTTCACTGAAGCCTCTATAGGTTTCCAAGTGCACCTCTCTAATTTCTCAATTCATTGTTCTAATTTACATCTATTTCTACGTCATTTACTTAGGTTTTACATTTCATTAAGCTTCATTATTAGGTTTTTCATATTACTTGTCTTTCCAAGCCCTAGCTTGGTGGTGACCCTCTTTTCAATTTCTAAACATACCCTAGGACACCCTATTGTAGATCTCTTTCCCCCATTCCATCCTCGGATTGAGATCTCTAGGGTTTCCTTGAATGATAATCAGAGAAAAGTGTTGATCTATTTTCCAAATATAGAATGACATTTTTTGCCAAATAATTTTGGTGAACCTGTATTTAGAACACCTTATTTCTAATTTGGAGTGCATCATAGTCTTAAATCTAGCTTGACTTAACTTTGCATTAGGTTATAGATTAGTTAATTTGCATCTAGGGTTTCTAAATTTTGCATTAGTTAAAGTGCATATAAGTTGCATTATTGAATTTCATTTGAAAACCATAATTGCACTTAGTCTAGACATCATACAAACCATAAAACATAACTTTCACTTAGAATTTTTTTAAATTCATGCAAAAACTCTAATCTGGGTCTCATACGCACCTCTAGGCGATTTAGTCCTAGTATAGGTTATTTTACCTACTTTTTTGGGATTTTTGTGGTGAATATTATTCACTATTTGAACCCCTAAAAAACCCTAAATGGGAATCATACACCCCTCTGGGCGAATTAGTCCTAATCCAACCTAGAACTGCCTTTTATAGCATTAAAAACATAATTTTTACACTTTTTTTTGTTGTCATTATCTATCTATTTTAGTTTGCTAAGTTTCTAGTAGATGCATTTCATTAGATCTAGCTTAAATTACTTTCAATTCAAGTACCTATTTCAATTGGGGATAGAATTAAACTACTACACTTTTTTTTCCTTAGTTCATAGCTTCATAAGATTAGATTACATTTGGAATTCATTAGAAAACCAAAAAAAAACCAAAAACCAAAAACATCAAAAGAAACAAATAAAAAATGGTTAACCTTAGAGAAATCATATCATTCAAACCATTTAATAGTGATGAATTTGACATGTTAGATGAAGCCCTTGATGAATTCATCTCCCCTAGATCATCCACTAAAGCTTTGATATAAGAGGATACAAGCATCGACAATCATGCCAATCATTATTGTTTTTCTATCGATACTTCTCCTATTAGTGATGAATGTATCTTGGTGAAAGGAGATACAATCATTGATAATCACAAAATTCTTGTTTTTCTTGCTCCTCCTCCTAATTGGAAAGATATTATGACACACAAAGATGAGATCATGGCCACTACTTTACCTAGTCTCCATTCATCTCCCAAAACCTCTTCTACTTGTGAGAATTCTTTAGTGAATAAGGTTGTAATTGTGAACAATCATGACAAACACATTTGTGTGGAGGATATGTTGATATTAAGAGATCCAATAATTGAGAGCTATGAAAATCTTACCTCTCCTACTAGGGAAGACATTATAGGACATGGGCATGTTATTGTAGGTAACCATGACAATCAAACCTTTCCTTTTCCTAAAATATCTTACATACACGAAGAAGATAGTTTGGTTTTAGAATATATCCTTATTGAGACTCATGAGAATCATGTGCCTCCCTTTCCTAATGCCACTACCATTTGGGAAGAACTATTTGAAAAAAAAATTCTAATCAGTGGTAACCATGAAACTCATAGTTTTCCTTCTCTTGATGCCTCCCCTATGTGTGATGAAGCTACTTTACAAAATATAACCATGGAATGTAATGAACCTCTTGTTTGTTACTTTCCTAAAATCTCTCTGACTAGGATAGACATTATGGCACAAGAAAATGATACCTTAGAGAAAAAGGATGGAATTATAGACAATAATCAAATTTGGCCCTATCCTAATATCTCTCATGTGGGTGAAGAAGATATTATGGTGTTAGAGGATCCAATCAATGAAAATCATGAGAATCTTAAGGAAAACATTATTGACGAAGAAAATTCCATCATTGATAAGCAAGAAAATACAACCATTGATAACTCCCTTGTGATGAAGTTATTTTAGAAGAACCTGCCATTTAATGTCATGAACATCTAGTTTGTAACTCTCCTAAAAGCTCTTCTACTAGGGAAGATATCATGGTGGAAGAAAATGATAACATTGACTTATGTCTTTCAAACAATAGTGATGTGGCTTCATTTGATGAAGATGATGAAGTGGCATTAGACTCCTCTTCACTAAGATATCATGAAAATAATGATAAGTCTTTATTTTATGCACATTATATATCCCTTGACACCAACCAAACATGTAGAACCCATACGAGAGAAAGAAAAGGAAAATAAAATTAAAGAATCCAAAAAGTTATTGGAAGATGCTTGAGAAACCTTTGATTTTATACCTACATTTATGGGAGAATACAAGATCATAACAAAAGAGTCTAAAAAGGGAAAAGAGAAATAGGTAATTTCAATACAAAATTCAAAAGAATCCACTTCAACCACTTTAGAAGAAAATACAACATACATGAAAAACTCTAATGAAGTTTATTATGAACAACCACTGAATTTGAAAGAAGTCAAAAAGCTTTATGGAAGAGGTTGTGAACTTATGAAACAACTTGGGTATAGTGGAAAAGGATGTGGTGCTAGAAAACAAGGTATCGATGTCTCTATAGAGCCTAAAATGCAAGAAATGACTAAAGATCTTTATTATTTCCCCTCAAAAGAAATAAACAAGCCTTCATTCAATGTCAACACTATTACAAAAGATTCTTCGAAGACAACTTTAACTTTGGTGCATCCTAAACTGATAGATATCTCATTAAATATACATCAAGTTAATACTTTGTTTACTCCTCATAACCAATAACAATAGTTTATGCTCCTTTCCATGTAGTAGTTGTACCTAATCATAGCATAATCACTATTGTATGTTTTACACTCATAGCAAATAATTTTATTTTTTCAAGGAGCAACATATCATCATCCATTCTTGGCTCACCATTTTTCTACACTAAGTGGGGGCAAGGGGTTAGGTAGCCTTGTCCTCGTATGACACTTGCCATTGTCTCTTTTGGATAGTTGAATGCTTTCCATGTATATATAGGAGCAAGCTTGGGAGGTGGATGACATGCCTTAAGTTAGCTCACATGTGATGTATTGAGTTATCTTTAGTTGTTGGCACCCCTTATCCATGATGTAGTTTCATTCGAGAATATATGACTTGGCATAGTGCTTTTCAAATAACCTCTCATGTCTTATTCTACTTTAAAGAAATTGCTCATAGAAATGGTGTTAACAATTGCTTTAAATTGGGGGCATACATCAACACTCATATTTCACTATGCGATTTTATTTCTTCTTGCGATGTGTCCTTTTCTTGGTGGTGTCATTGGGTTTGATATCCTCCAAGAGCATGATATTTCTTTGACTTATCCTCTCTTGGATACATTAAGCGCAATTTTCCCTAAGAAGATACCTTACATGAACTAGAAGAAAAATTACTTTGAATGTACTTTACACTATTTCACATTTACAATAACAATTATATGGCTACCTCGCATCACAAACTTTGCTTGCCTATGGAGCCATCTTTTTTATTCATGAGTTTCAAGCATACAAAGCTTTGCTTGCCTCATGAAGCTCAAACTTCATTATGTGGCACCTTGTCAAATTTATCAGGAGGTATAGCTTTATTATGGTTAGAGTATGATTAGAAATCTAAATGTGGGCACAACTTTCTCATTATATTGTGAGAAGTTGGTATAGAGGCATGAATTTCTCACTAAGCTACTCTTTTTGGATACTCACCCAATGGATAGCTGGAAGTTTTGTTGCCTCAGAGTGAGTGTGCATTTTTGGATAAACAAATTAGATCTGATCCACATCATGTTGGACAAACAGTCGAGGCTTGAACCACCTCTTTTTTTTTCATTTTTTTTGTTTCTCTTTCTTTTAGTTATTGACATTGCATGTTTGTGTATCTTGATGTTGCATATCATACACCTTATGTGTTTCCCTTTGTTCTTATGTTGGTTTGACATAGGATCTTGGATCCTGGGGGATTGGCCACCTCCTTTGATCTTTTTCATCCTATTTCATCCACATTGGTACACTTGGACCCCTCTTGAATGTCTACTTTAGTGTGAGTTTGAAGCAAGTTCCTCCTCTCACTAAAGTGGGGGCTAAATGTAGTGTAGAAAATGTATCCCTTTACATTTTCACACTTAATTTGGAAATAATTAATGTTAAAATAAACCTAATTTTGTTTTAATTTAATGTTGTAAAGTGTATTTAATTACACCTTCACATTAATTTTAGGGCCCTTGTAAGCTAAATAAACTTAATGGTGATTTATTTAAGGTGTTGTAAAGTGTATCTTAAAATTTTCACACTAATCTAGGTTTTTATTAATTAATTGGGCTTATCTATGCCTTAATTGACCCTATTTTGTATCCAAAAGCCTTATTAAATACATTTTTTCAGATATAATCCTGCCACATATCAAATAACCAATCATAATTGAATGTTTTGGGTCATGTGTTCCAATTTAGTGGTCTAGGAATCATATACCACCTTGGGCATATGAGTCCCACCTAGTTCTTGGGACCTAATTTTGAATTTCACCTTAAACACGACATGTCTTGGAGTGTCTACCCTAGTTTTGAGACATTGGGACTCATTGGCCATTGTGGGAATATGAGTCCCACTCTAATCAGAACCTAATTTAAATTCAATTTTTAGTAGGATTTCATCTTCCTAGATCTCATGTCATCTTGTAATATTCTAATTTTGGGAAATTTGACATAAATAAGTATAAATACAATTTTATTTCACTCATTTTCATCTAATACTTTCAAGAGAGCATTCCTAATAGCAATTTTTTGATTACAATACTTTACAAGAGTATTCAAGGACATTCAAGAGAATCTTTAAAGCATTCAAAGGAAAATTTCTTCATTATTTCTTGTAGCAATTTAAGATCCATCATCATGTCAAAGATATAGTGCATCAAGCATGTTGTTGAGCTAATGTTGTTGATGTAGCATTAAAGATCCATTTGCAAGCATTGTTCCACATCCAATTTGAGATCAAGATCTACATTCTTCATGGCTACTTCATGTTAGTTTTCATAATTGTATTCTAAGACATCATCCAAGGTATCATTGTTTCATGTTTCATGTTTTATGTCTTTATTTCATTGTTTCCTCATTTGGTTTAATTACCTAAACAAGGTTTGACCAAGGAAAACCCCTATTCCCTAATGAAACAACACATTTTCTCTCTCTTTATATGATTTCAGGTTTATAGGTTGAAGAAAAAGTGGATTTGAAGCCTTCAAAAGTACAAAAATGACAAAGTTGTCAAAGTTGTCAAGGCTCATGGAAACTTAGATCTAGAGCAAGATATCTAACCTATTAGCATGAAATTAGTGGGAAAGTGCTTATTTGATCCATCTTCAAAGGCTCACAAAGTTTCACTTTAGAATTTTTCTCTTGGGACACTTCACAACAAAACAAGATTAATATGCACTTATGGTGTATGAGTCCCAATACAATGCTTTTTCCAGATTTTAGGAGTTCTAGACTTGTCACTATCAATTTTTTGTTCCTACCTAGAAACCCTAATTTGGAACTAAATTTCCTAGTTGGCATGAGTCCTAGTGTGCATCAAAATCAGTATTTCTAGTATTTCAAACCTTCATTCAAGCCTCTATAGATTTCCAAGTGCACCTCTCTAATTTCTCAGTTTATTGTTCTGATTTGCAGCCATTTCTAGGTCATTTACTTAGATTTTACATTTCATTAAGCTTCATCATTAGGTTTTGCATATTGCTTTTCTTTCCAAGCCCTGGCTTGCTAGTGAACCCCTTTTTAGTTTCTAAACATACCCTAGGACACTCTATTGTAGATCTCTTTTCCCCATTCTATCCTTGAATTGAGATCTCTAGTGTTTCCTTGAATGATATTTGGAGAAAAATGTTGATCTATTTCCCAAACATAGAATGACATTTTTTGACAAATCAATATGTATATATATATATATATATACATTTGATAACACAATCACATACATAAACAATTACTACCTCATTAGTAAATATATATATGCATGTCGTATATATACACACACACACATGCCGTATTTTCCTTTTGATATCTCCATACTCATAAGCAACCCGTCATAAGTGCACATAGGTATGTCTATGTATACACTCTCATGTGGATGTTCCTTCATGGGTATGGATTATCATTGATATGAGTATGCATACATATATATACATTCAATTGTATATACACCTCATCTATCAAGCATAGCAATATAAAGAAATACTCACATGCACCAATCACTAAACATGAACCAAGAATTCTCCTAATAGGAATCAAACTCATTTCTATTTCAAACACATCATGATAAAGGATAATTTACAAATTCCCAAACACTATGACTTGACTCGACTATTCTACAAGTGAGTGTGTGTGTGTATAAGCTTAATTAGGTTTTTTTACTAGTTTCCTCACCAAGTTCTTCTCCTAAGTGATACTTCCCCTCCCTTCTATAGGATTGATTCTAGACCTGCATCCAGCTTAACACATGTACATGGTAGTCATCCATTCACCAATAAACACATTTGCATTAACCTTTCATAGTTAGAATATCAATTCAATAACCATTCATTTCCCTATATGCATTTCATCACATTAAATGAAATAAACATTCATTCATAATCCATTGATAAAAAGTGAAAAAACATTGCACAAGATAAGAGAATTTCACTGCACATGGGTCTCCTTATTCTCAAGAGATCACCAGGGAATGAACTGTCCTTATCCACCTCAGCATATACACAATGAAGAAATTACAAAGAAACTAGGAATACACTGACTTTCAAAGGAAACTATCTCAAATCCTGAGAGGGTGGAACGTCCAAATCTCTACCTTAGATAGAGGAGCTATCAACCAAAGGATGACAGTGAAGATTCAGGACACCAGCGCGGCGTGCTACCATCCAATTGGTGTGTTGGTGTCCTAAGCAATAGAAATCTCAGGAGCTCTATCGGTTAGGATAAAGTTACACTTTCTAACTTGGATCTAGGATCTAGTAAACATAATACTAAAACTGAGAATAGAAGCTTCAAGAAAAGACAAGGAGAACTTGGAGAAAACTTATCCCCAATTGACTATTTGAGTCTTCACTCTAAGCTTCTCTTTACAACCTACATACAAAATAACAATGGGAAAATGTTGGGGTTGTATAGGGGTCTGCCTCAGCCAGACCCCTGTTTTGGTGTTCCCAACTCTAGGGACAACCAAATAGGTAAGGAGTGTAATTGAAATAGACAAATCATGTAGTGAAAGAAAAAACCACTTTAGGAGTAGAACCTGCACTGCCAAGTAGTAAATGAACAAGTAAACAGAGAAGGGTGAGAAAGAGAGTTACTCACAAGCCTAGGCCCTCTCCAAAGCACATAGATGCACTGTTGAATGCTTGCTTGAGAGTTGTAGCTGATGGAGGGATCTCAGTATAGCATGACTTTGCTTGTAGAAGTGTTTCTTTTCAAGAATGAAAGACTCAAGAGTGAAAACTAAAGAGAGAGCTTAATTGAATGGATTGAACCCCTAAAATGAGAGAAAATGAGGGGTTTTTTTGCATGCAAGGGTGGTAAAGAGCTATTACACCTGAAATCCTGATTTCCAAGACACGTGTCAAGAGTTAAGATTTGAGATTTCTTGTTTTAGACTTGGAAAATTGGTAGGATGCAAGGACTCCGCACAAACGTCTGCTCGTTGCATAGGCTTCCAAGACATTAATATTTGAGAAACGTGTCGCTAGGCTTCTATTTCTCTACCACTAGTCCACATGGAGTCAGAATCGTGAAATTTTGACTCATGGGATTTTTTTCATTAATCCTCTAGGGTGTCATAAATGCTAGGAAAAAGCACAAAAATGTGGAATTGCCCCTAGGTGCAATTTTGTGACATTACATTTTTATTCCATTTTAGTGGGCTTGATTTTGGAAAAAATTAGGCACACTAAAGTAGAAAAGAAAAAATTTACCCCAAAT
Organism: Sequoia sempervirens; assembly: GCA_007258455.2. Classification (NCBI taxonomy): domain Eukaryota; kingdom Viridiplantae; phylum Streptophyta; class Pinopsida; order Cupressales; family Cupressaceae; genus Sequoia; species Sequoia sempervirens. The sequence continues at coordinate 29,529,105 of VDFB02000002.1, read as the reverse complement.
TTGATTTTTTATGGATTTGTGTGCCAAGAAAAAGGGCCTTAGAGGTTACCAAGGTCAAGCTAGCCATTAGGGAAGGTTCCCCCAACAACTGAGCTCAAAAAACAACGATAGGGTGGTTGTGAAAAAACACACGAAACTTTAATCTGCAAAACTCAAATTTAGGTCAGTTTCAAATGATCAAGAAAAATTTGATGATTTAGAGGAAAAATATCATAAAGAGGTGACTATATTCCCCCTCCTGAGTTTTCCCCCAGCTAGGTGGGGTAAATTTAGGAGAAACCGGGGGGCCATAAACTCCAGGAAAAATGGGCCCCGGGGGGCCTATATATACCTAGGTGGGACCCTAGAAGGGTCATTTTCACTATTCACTATGAAGAAATTGTTGAATTTTGTGAGAGAAAAGTCAGCAAAATTCCTACCAGGAGAAAGTACAAGGCACTGAGACTAGAGCAGGTGAGGGATGACATCTCCCAGGGGTATGAGGTGGACCAGGTAGGTCTCAAAACCTCATTTTTAGCGATTTTTAGCATGTTTTAGGTATTTTTTCACGTCCAGCTATATAGGCATCTTTTTTCAGTGCTATCATCTAAAAAATGCATTGTCATCTAGCTTTTGCACTAGGGTCCCATCTCTACATTGTCATCTCAAGGATGCACTAACATCCTCGAGGCATCAATGGCAGATCAAGACATATGCGCAACGTGTAGATGTCTATGCAGCATGCAAAAGTCTTATATTATTTTTGTTTTCAGATTTAAAATCCCATATTTTAACTCAAAAATATTTCACTTCATGTAGGACTATCCTGAGATTTGGAAGAATCCTAGCAAGTGAGCATACCGGTTAGTTCACGAGCAAAGGGACCATCTCAATGATGATGAGGTCACACATTTGCAGTAGTTTGGTCTTTGGCATGTGTTCACTATGCCAGATATGCACTATCACGAGCATATGCTTACGACCTTGATGGAGTTGTAGGATGCCACCACGTGATCTTTCCAGTTTCCTACTGGGGAGATGATGATCACTTTGGATTATGTTTATTGGATTCCTGGACTACCTATCTGTAGATGGTGGGTGGCCATCGACAACACTTGGTCAGCATGGGAGTGGTCAGAGGGTGTACTCTACTACTCAAGGCAGACCAATGACAATGACAACAGTGGTCATACATGCATTGGTATGATCAAGAGAGGACCACTGCACCCCTGTTGCATTGAGTTATGGTCATGACCATGGCCTTCTAGATCATGATAGATGGATAAGGCTCTCACTTGCATGGGGTCCTTGTCCATACTATTTGTGAGATGGTCGAGCATCAAATAGTCTTTTCCTAGGGGCACAACATGTTAACGCACATGTACCAGGAGTTGGGGTAGTACATACACTATGAGTACCACATCATAGCATGCATACTACTGCAAGTGTGGGACTTCACCCACTTATGTGCACGAGGCCGGTCATGGCCCACTATTATGATGTCATGAGACAATGGAGGCACAAAGATCTACAATTTTGGAGGTTACAGTTCAACATCCTTACACCCAAGTGGGTGAGATGGAGACCCTACAAATGTTTCAGGTGGGTAGATGATTGTAGGTACCTTAGGAACCTACAGTGGGATTATTTTCTTATTGGTCTCTGTGATCTTATTATCATGTCATATTACTAGAGTCGGGTCATATGACAACATGGCTGTGTACAAACTATCCTCCCTAATGTTCCCATTTATACATGGGCCTTCAAGAGTGCAGAGAGACCTAGGGACATTACCCACCATTCCATCATATATTTTGTTCCTTCTGATGATGATGGGCCCGGTTGGAATCTACCATTGATAGCACCGATAGATAACATCGACATTTTTATAGACTTTAGAGCATGGTGGGAAAGGCACTGTCCTCTTCCAGTGTTCGGAGAGGGTACCCCCAGAGGGGATCTTGGCCCATAGGGGGATGTCCCACCATAGGCACTATAGGATAGATGGAGAGGGTGACAAAAAGGTGAGGAGGATGAGAGGTGACAAGAGGAGGTAGCATTGTGGAGATCGAGGAAATGGCAGAGAAGGTCAGACTCTCCACCAGCAACACTAGTCTCGTTGGTGCCACCAACACCCACCATTACAATAGCAATGGCCTTATCAGCATGAGTGGTGACTACTGATACCAACGATGCAAGTCCTACCATTGCTCCCCATCCTAACCCTACTTGGAAACTAGTGGACCCAAGTATACCGAGCATATTATTTATATTTTAGTACTTTCAATTTTCTTTGTTTATGATTACACAGATATGTCACATGATACTAATTCTATTCTTTCTTTCTATGATTGCAAATGATGCAAATGGATTGACTGGGTTGATGGCTCAGTGTATATTAGAGGTGACCCTTGATGTTCCCATCCAGGGGACAATCCTCGAGGAATACTGGCTAGTTTCCATGGGGTGGCATGCCCATCTATTCGAGCTAGTAGCACATTTGAGGATCACTTATGAGGAGCAGGGAGTGGAGATAATGTAGTTGACTGTAGAGGTGACCACTCTCTAGGGGTAGCATGACTAGTTGTCGGGGGAGCTGTAGATGGTGTTTGACGAGCGAGACATGGTCATGATGAGGGTTGATGCCATCAAGCAGGCACATGACACCCTTTAGAGCCACTTTGATAACCTTGACAGGTAGTTAGTAGTCGTGATCTCGGTAGATGCTCAGAAGCTGATGTAGGCACGAATGACCATATGCTCCCTGTAGGGGGATACTAGAGGGATGCATGTAACCTTGCCTATGTCACATGCTCATTGATCCAAATCTATGACCACCATGCAACCCTTCCCCAGACCATAGTAGTAGCAACCAGAGTTGGAGGGCTCTGGGAGCCATGTGTCATAGCCGTAGGGACCTCCCATTTTGTACATCAGTTTGGTAGCAAGATATATATATTTTTGTAGATCTTTTGTATATAAATTAGCACATATTCAATAGCCACTCATTTTTTACACTAGTCTCTTGATACATGTATATGATATTTGATATGGGTGACGCCACAATACTGGTTTACAATTTTTGGCCAAACTAGACATTGAACTGAATTTTCATAATTAAATCTTCACTTTCGGGCACCTATAGCAGTTAAACCATGAGGAATTTGAAGATGATGCAAAATAGTTATTTGTGACATTTTTTTTGTAGATTCTAAATACATATTTTTTTAAAAAATTGGAATCAAATTGCACTTCTTTTTCCATCTCTTTCAAAAACTAGTTTTTAACAGTAAACACCATTTTTAAAGAGTGACATTACTGGCTAACACATAATTTTTTTCTATGAAGGATAATTTTTTTTTTTTGAATTTAGATTTGTAACTAAGATATCTAGTGCATGGAATTTTTTTCATAGCATTTCATTAAAAAAAATATTCTCAATTAAGTTTCAAAGTCAAACCAGTTATAATTTAGACATGATTTACTAGCTAAAACATAATTTTTTTTGTATGTATCGAAATTCATTTTTTTTTGTTTGATCAAGGTCATCAATATCTAGTGCATTGATTTTTTTCATATTTTTTGATAATTTTCTATTTTTTCACATGTGAAGAATAAAGAGCTTGATTTTTGGTGAAAAACCTACATTCACAAGAAATAAAAAATAAATATAATAATTAAATTAAATTTATTTAAAATTATACTTTTTGGGAAGCTTATAATAAGGGATAAATAATTACAAAAAAAAATTAAATGAATTCATTTGATCCCCAAAGAGGTAAGTCAAAAGTGGTTTTTAATTAGCATTTTGATAGGTGTAAAGGAGACTCCATTGTAGGTATGGTTTAAAACTAGCAGGGTTCTATCCAAGGTGGTTTGATCTAAGGTGGTTTGATCAAACCCTCTTCAATTAGAATCCTTTAAAATAGAACTTTTCAAGGCTTAAATCATTATATTTTTTAAAAATATGTGATTTCAGTCAAAATCAGGATATCCCTGAAATTGTAAACCACTATTGTGGGATCACCCATATATATATATGAGATATTGGTTTTGATATCATGGAATTGTGTATTTTGATGTGTATGCTTGTTTATTTTCATGTATGTTGATGCAATGGATATTATATGCATATACAGATGTATGTTGACATTAGATGTTATCACAAATTAAAGAACATACATGGATGTATGTTAATTAAACATAATGATGATCTAACTACCTTAAAAGATGTAATGTAGTGCATGGATACACAACATAGTAAGACATGTGTATGACAATCATATCATAACACAAAAAAAAAATCATATTGTGTTAACAAATAAGGTCAACATATGCAGTGTTACTACCCTCAAAGATTGAACACCACACACATGACACATTTAGACATTACACATAGTATCAACAGAGATGCATCACATTAATGGGCTCTTTTAGAGGCATTCTAGATTCATAGACGATAATCCATAGGCACTTGAACCATACATGGAGATGATAATGTAAGGGCCTAACTAAATTTCCCCCTTTGATCAAGTAGCATATTTACATTTCTCTGATTCTCATAGAGAACTAGGTCACCCAGCTTGAAGGTTCTAGGAAGCACACTTTGGTTATATTATCTTGATAATGATCATTGATAAGCTTTAGGATGGTCAAGGGCCTGCAATCAGTGCTCATCAAGCATCTCTAGTTGATGTAAGCAATTAGCTCGATGAGTTTCATCATCAATTAACCCCTTAAGGGAAACCTGCAAAGACTAAACATCCAACTCTAAAGGCATGATAGCTTCAACACCATACACAAGGTTGTAAGGAATCTTTCCCATCATTGTACAAAAAATTGTGCAATAGGCCCATAAATCATACATTAACTAAATATTCCAATCCTTACCATGCTTGTTAACTATTTTATGAAGAATGAGCTCAAGAGTCTTGTTAGACGCTTTTGCTTGACTATTAGATTGAGGATAGTAAGGTGTAGAAAAGCTATGTTGAATGTGGAATTTTTCTAGGAATTGTTTCACTTCCTTGTTCTTAGATGGCGTACCATTTTTGGAAACAAGTGTAATAGGCAATCCAAAATGAGAAATAATGTTATTTAGAAGAAAGCTACAAATAGCTTTAGCATTCGTGGATTGAAGTGGAATAGCTTCAACCCACTTCCTGAAGTAATATGTAGCCGTAATGATAAAAGTATGTCCCTTAGAAGAAGGAAGTGATTTTTTCCAATAATATCAAACCCCCATTTTGTAAAGGGCTAATGAGAGGTTTGGTTTTGTAATTCTTATGTGGGTGCATGAATGAGATGACTATGTTGTTGACACTCTGGGCACTTTTTAACAAAATTGAAAGAGTCTTGTTCCATCATTTTCCAAAATTACCCCATGTGTATCAATTTCCTCACTAGATATTTACCACCAAAGTGTCCACCCCTAACATATAAATTGGCTTCCTTAAGGGAAAGGGGTATTTTTTCTTTAGTGAGACATGAAAGAAGCAAGCCATTATAAGACTTCTAGTAAAGAACATTGGACAAAACAACAAAACAAGTTGAAAGCTTTTGTATACGAGTGCAATCATTTTTCGTTGCATCATCGAGAAATTTTCTAGTCTTCAATTAATTGTAAATATTAGAGAACCATTCTCTCAAGTCTACGTGAGAACACATGAAGGCATCAAATTCAAGTTGATCATAAAAAACTGGGGTTTGAAGAACTTGAACCATGAAGTGGTATTCTTTCATATCCTCATCTAAAAGTACCAAGGAAGCAGCGCTTTCCATGGAATTTGCATTTCTATTATCCCTCTTAGGGACATTGTCTATTGTGAAAGAGGAGAATCATTTAAGGATAAAGTGAGGTCTTGATACCAAGATAACTTACTTTTATTAGCTTGATAGGTTCCCATAATCTGATTTATAATAAGCTCAAAATTCTTTGATATGCGGAGATGTCTTATCTTTAGCACAATTGTGACATGTAAGCCATTAATGAGGGCTTCATATGAAACGATGTTGTTAGTGCAAGGAAATTCCAACCAGAAGGAGAGAGGGACTAGTTTACCTTTAGATGATATCAGAACCACACCTACTTTGGAACTGGTCTAACATGTCAATCCATCGAAGTAAATTTTCCATTTGAGGTCATAGTTAATAAAAAAAATGTTCTCTTTAGCAAACAAATCTAAACTGAGGAAGGAGTGAGATGAGGGAGCATCTTCCAATTGATCAACAACTTCTTGACCCTTTATTGACTTATGAGTAATGAAATTTATGTCAAACTCAGAGAGTAACATTACCCATTTTTTTGAAGTATGATGACAAGAGACTTTTGTAGAGAAATGGGTGTGTCATCAGGTGGAGCTGTAGCGATGTTTTCGGGTGAAGGTAATGATTTTTCAAATTTTGGTAAGGTGGGAATCTCTGCTCCAAGGTCTAGCATTAATGGTGGAGGTCAAGCTGACGTTGGGAGGTTGGTTGACGGTTTTCTTTTGCATGGGACATCTTGTGGGTCCTTTCCATTGGGTGTCTCACATGTCATTTCTCCCTTTGGTGGTGTGGGTTTGGATGGTACTTCTGTGGAAAAGGCGGGGTCTATTTTTGTGGCTCTTGAGGAAATTGTCATCCCTGAAGTTGTTAAGCTTGATGTGTCCTTGGTGGATGGTAAGGCATGGTCAAATTTATTCAGCGCTAAGATTAACGAGAAAAGCTCCTCACCTCCAATGGACTTCTTTGCAAACTTGTCAATTGGTGATTATTTGGTTTCTGTGTTAGATTGTATTATTGATAGTGGTATTCTTTCCATGGAACAATTACTAGTTGGTAAGTTTTTGGGACCTCATCCTAATATTGAAATGGTTTGTATGTTGGCTAATAATCATTTGCATTTGAAAGGCCAAGTTGAGGTAGTGGCTCTTGTGAAGGGCTTCTTCTCATTTTATTTTACTTGTGATGAAGATCTGTTGAAGGTTTTGGTGAGTGGGGTGTGGCTTACTAGTTAATCTACTCTAGTGTCGAAGAAATGGGAGGTAGGATTCTCCCTGAGCTCTTGTTCCTTTAACTCAACTCCGATGTGGGTTCATTTTCCTAGGCTTCCTCTTGAATTCTAGGATGAGTAGATCTTTAAAGGAATAGTGTCTACTTTTGGATGTTTTCTTTCTATTGATAGTCTTACTGCTTCATGGAATAGGCTTGTTTATGTATGGTTGTGTGTGATTCTAGACCAAGAAACAGATCTTCCTTCGATGATAAAGATAAAATCTAAGTTGGGAGTGTGGAAGTAGGTGATTGAGTTTGAATCTATCCCTTTTTCCTACTTCCACTACAAGAAGGTGGGGCATTGGGAGAAGAACTACCCTCTAAGAATTATGGTTCCTCCTCAAAAGAACCCAATCTCTTAAAAGGAGGCAAAATTTTGGAAGGAGGTTGGGAGTCACCATGTTGCTAGGGTTGAGAATGGCTTTATCAAGCCATTGGAAGGGGTGGTGTTGGAGGGTCCACCTCTTGGTTCCTCTATTGTGTAGGTTTCTCTGGTTATTCCCTTCCCTGCCAAGGAAGCTCTTCCTATGGAGGGTGTGGTGAAATCCACATGTGTTAATGAATGTGTTGTTAATTTGGTGGAGGGTGGTGTTTATTTTCTAGCTTTGGTGGTTGCTAAGCCTAAGAATGTGACCCCTCTAAAGATGGTCTATGAGGAGTTGTTTTTAATTTCCAAGGAGGATGTTTCAAACCCCCCACTGGTGGATTTATCTATGGTCAAAGAGGATTTGTCCTCTGTTGAGCCATTGGTGGAATTGATTTCAAAGAAGTTGGTGCTCACCTCTTTTGTCATTGATTTTTCTACCTATGCTCCTTAGGATGAGGAGCCATGGAATATTGTACATTTAGTCTCCAAGTCTCATAATAACAAGAAGCCAAATCCATCTATGGTGGGGATCGCTACTAGAAACCATTTGAAGCTAGATTGTGGTCCGGAGCCAAGGGGAAGAGAAAGGACTTCTTTGCAAAAAGTGAGAGAGAGGGAAAGTAAATGTGATATTGCTGATGGATCACATATTACTTTGCTTGAGATGGGATTGAATGGTCCCTCGTAGAATTTTTTATGAAGATCCTCTCTTAGAATATAAGATGATTAAATAATCCTCATAAATAGAATCTTCTTGCAAAGAATGCAAGAGATCATTGGTCTGATATCATTTTCATTCAGTAAACTAAGATGAGTGTGGAGAAGGTTGACAGAATTAAGAATAGATTTTTTTAGAACTATGGTTGTCAAGCTATTGATTCTGATGGTGCTTCTGGTGGGGTGGCAACTTTTTAGAATCCTAAGGTGGTTGTGGGCTCCAACTTGTTTGCTTTTGAAAATCATTTTGCTACGTTGTTTTTTTGCTTTAGGGAGAAGTTCTCTTGGGTTTTTTCAAATATCTATGCTCCTAAAGCGAAAATCTCTTGTAAGTGATTTTGGGAAAGTTTGAATACCTTTAAGGTTTAGTCCTCTTTTTAGAACTAGCAGGTGATGGGGGATTTTAATACCTCGTTGAATGATGCTGATAAATTTGGGTGATCTTAGGTGGTTGATGACAGTCATCTTGATCTCATGAATTTCATTATTGATAATATTTTTCTAGATATGGATTTGGGAGGGGTGTCCTATACTTGGTCCAATAGGCATACAGGGGATGCTCTAATTTAGGTTAAGTTGGATTGGGCTATTATTTCTCCTGATTGGTTGCACTTTTATGCCTGCTCCCTTTTTGCTCTTACAAGGTTTGGTTTAGATCATTTCCCTATTTCCTTGAATGATGAACCCTTTGGTCATAAAAAGGATTTTTTGTTTAGTTTTGAGAAGATGTGGACTAGGTATTTGCAGGATCATCATGGAAAAAATAGGCTTTTAAGTGGCGAAAAAATTCAAAGAAATTAAAGTTAGGTAGCTTGATGTAAAAATTTGAATAAGTTATCTATATTATTTCAAAATTATGCAAGAATAGAATTTTTAGCAAATTGAATGTAGTTTCTAAACTACTAGGTTTATTTATAAAAAAATCTATTTGGTGAAAATTTGAAATTTCAATGCAATAGTACTTAAATTCTAGAAAAAAATAATTAGGTATTTATCTGACCACGCTAACCACATTAAAATGATAATATTTTTTTTGTAATATTTTAGATATAAGTAGAGGACTCATGTCTGGATGTGATATATATTTTTTTGTAATTTTTTCCAACTAAATAATTAATTATGAATTTTTTATTACAACTTTTAAAAAATATAAAAACTCGTATGTCTGACCACCTTAACTTGGTAAAAAATTCATGAGATTCAATTTTTTTAATCCTATAGTATGCGAAGCATAGAATTTGATGCATGTTTTAGATTCAAAAAATGTGATACCATTTGAAAGCTATAGATTTTTTTCAATCAGCTTATCAATCACGACTTTAGTCATAATTCAAATAGACAATGAATAATAATTATTTATTAAATTCAAAGTAAATAATAATTTATATTGGTAGAAATCTAAGAATATCCTTTAAAAACCCTTTTCATTTCATCAATTTTGGGTAAGAAAGAGTCATTAGCCACATACCCATCATATTGCCACTTTTTGGCCCATCATGATCCTACACATACTCGACTAGCCACCCAGACTTTCCTTCAAAAATTGCTCTGTGGTGGAATATTAATGTTGATGGGTCTGCCATGTATAAATTTGCTAAGAAACTTGATTTTTTTAAGCAAAACCTGATTTACTGGAATAAGGCCTCTTTTGGAAACATTTTTGAGGAAAAATCAGAACTTAAGGCTAAGTTGGATATTGTGTAGCAAAGAATGCAAGCTTCTGGGTCTAATTCCTTGCTTCTATAGGAGGAAAGTGTTCTTTTGGCTAGTTTGCATAATATTGTGGTGAGAGAGGAGGAGTTCTGGAAGTAGAGGTCTAGAGCTATTTGGCTTTGAAGTGGGGATAAAAATACCCTATTCTTCCATCTCATGACTTTGAAGCATAGATCCTCTAATAGGATTTCTAAAATTGTGGTGAATAATTATTCTCTTGAGGAGGATGATGACATAAGATCTACAGCTCAGTATTTCTTTGAGGACCTTCTCTTGGAGGATCGCACGTTGGATCCTATTTGCTAATAGGGTTTCCTAAATGTTATCCCTAACTTGGTGATGGAAGAGGAAAATAGAGTCTTGACTGGCATTCCATCAGATGAGGAGATTAGAAAGGTTGTATTTTCTTTTGAAGGGAATAAATCTCTAGGGCCTAATGGGTTCCCTATGTTATTCTTTCAATCTTATTGGGAGATAATTTTGAAGGATGATATCAATGCCACCAAAGAATATTTTGGAAGTAAGCAGATTCTTAAGGAATTGAATTCCACTTTTATAGTCTTAATTCTTAAGAAGCTTAAGGCTAAGCTCTTTGGCGATTTCAAGCCTATTAGTCTTTGTAACTCCATTTATAATATTTTCTCAAAGGTTATTAATTCTAGGTTGCAAAGGGTGCTACCTAAGATTATCTCTCCTCAGCAGAATGGTTTTGTGCCAGGAAGGCAAATTTTGGATTCTATTCTTATGGTGCATAGAAACATCTATTCTCTTAAAGTTAACAAAAATCTCGGTCTAATTTTGAAGCTTGATTTGGTCAAAGCTTACGATTGGGTGAATTGGAGCTTTCTGAGTAGCATTCTCAAGGAATTTGGTTTTCAAATTGGGTTCTACAATTGGTGTGGCAATTAATTTCCTCTCCTTTTGCATTGCTAATCAATGGATCTCCCTTGGCTTTTTTCAGAAGTTCTCATGGTCTGCAGCAAGGGGATCCTATTTTTCCCTTTCTTTTTATTATTATGGTGGAATCTTTGGGTAGGTATCTTCTTCAAGCAGTGTCTAATGGGGCCTTCAAAGGTCTTTATCCTTCCTCATGCCAGCTTTGTTGCTCCCATCAACAATTTTTTGATGACACCATTTTTCTTGCAAATGCTTTGGTATTTATGGATAAATTTATCCATCTTATTCTTCAACAATATGAGGTGGCTTCGGGTCAGAAGGTGATTTTTCCTAAGAGTACTACTTTTTTTCTTAATACTCGAAAGCATCGTCAATTGGAGATCACTAGTATTATTGAATGTGGTAATGGGGAGCTCCCCTCAACCTATTTGGGGCTCCCTCTTTGTTCTAACAGTGTCCCTAATTCCTTTTGGAATAGTATCATTGATAATTTTAATTTGAATCTTGTTGGTTGGAAGGGTGCCCTACTTAGCTAAGCAGGAAAAATACAGTTAATGAGGTTGACTCTTCAGAATTTATTGGTTTATGCCTTAAGTTTGTTCCAAATTCCTAGAAGATTTTGGGAGAATATTGATGGCATTCAAAAAATATTCTTGTGTTTTGGGGTGGAGGAGAAGAAAATATTACACTTGTTGTCCTGGGAGGAGGTGTGCAAATCAAAAATACAAGGTGGTTTAGGCCTACATAAATTGAAAGATTTCAATTCTTCCCTTATGGCTAAACAGTTATGGAACTTGCTTGTGAGTGACAAAGAATGGAAGGTAATCTACTCTTCTAAGTATTTGAGGAGAGTGGATAAGTTTAGAGATTTGTTTTGGGAGAACTTTGTCCCTTCATAGGGGTCTGTCCTCTAGAACTTTATGCTTCATGCTCGTTTGACTGTGGTTGCTGGATTACAATGGGTCTTTGGAAATGGTAGAAGGATCTTGTTATGGGGTGATTGGTGGATTGGGAATGGTCCCTTGAAGGATGAACCTTGGGGTGTTTTTATTGTTGATTATATCATGCAAGGCAGTTGGATCAAACTTGATTTGGTTAATAGGGATTTGAAGCCTCTTTTTATGTTTTTTTCCTTGATTCATATCCCTATGGATTTTCCTGAGGATTATATGATTTGGTAGTTGACTCCCAATGGTAAGTTTTATGCTTCTTCAGCCTTTTCTTTTCAAACTCGGTTGGTTGGCCCCCCTCATTTTTGGGGTCATTTTTGGAATAGGAAGCTTCTGCCTAAGAGTAATATTTTCTTCTAGCTTCTATGCCAAGACAATATCTTAACTATAAATAATCTTGTGAAAAGGGGAATGTCTTTGTCAAATAGGTGTTTCTTATGTAAAGAAGCGGCTGAGGATTGTTTTCATCTAGTGACTTGTTGCAGTTATACTTGGGATGTTTGGGCTCATATTTTTTAGTTGTGGGATATTTCTTGGGTGTTTCTTGCCTCATTTGCTAAAGTTTGGTCCCAGTGGGTGGCTCCTTCCCTTAATTTGGCTCTCTTGATGTTGTGGTCTCTTATCTTGCCGCATATGGCATGGGTAAATTGGAAGGAACATAACAATCGGGTTTTATGTTGGTTGGAACTATTGCCTTCTAGGCTGGCCTTTAAAATTTGTGATGCTATCAAGGAAAATTCCCTTTCTGAATTCTTGACAATCTCCTCTTTTAATCTTAAGGTGACTATTTCTCCTTATGATTTTCTTGTAGGAAAAATATGGAATCTCTCTTGTGACCTCTCTAATTCGGTGAAGAAGACAAAAGAATCTAGGGAGGGGGTTCGGTGGAAGGCTCCTTCTTCAGGTTGCTTTAAAGTAAATTTTGATGGAGCTTCTAAGGGAAATTTGAGTCCTATTGGCTGTGGAGGAGTGTTACATGATGAGATTGGTAGGTTTGTATATGTGGTGGCACTACCTTTGGGAATCCAAACAAACCACTTTGTAGAGGCAATTGTAGCCTATCATGTCCTTGTGTTGGAAAAAAATTTAGGGGTCTCCAAACTTTGGATGGAAGGGGACTCACTCAATATTATAAACCATCTTTTGCTAAAGTGTTTTCCTACATGGTCTATTGTTCATCTCTTTAATGATTCGATCTCCATAATTAATTCTTTTGATGAGATAATAATCTCACATGTGTTTAGGGGAGCTATCTTGCTAGCTGATGGGTTAGCTAATTTGAGAGTGGTGGCTAGAAATAACTAGGATAAATTTGAATCCTTACCACTCAACCTTAAAATCATTTCCAATAATGACTAGGTGTCATGTCTTTAAGGTGGTCGATATGTGGGAATGTTTATTAAATTATTTTGAGTTTATTTATGCACACTGAGTCTTGGCCCTACCCTTCTCATAATTACCATTTAGGTTTTTGTGAAATTATGGCTTGGCTGCGTAGGTTGGGCAGTACTTCGGATGATAGGCTCACACATTTTGTGGGTCTTATTTGCATTATTTTTTGGTTAGCTAGTCTTATTTTGTTTTTGTAGAGAATTAAGGTGTTTTTGGTTTCCTATTTATTGCATGCCACCATGGGTGGAGCTCATTGCAGAGTGGAGTCGACCTTGTGTGAGGAGTTCCAGAGTAATGAAACTGTGTGGGAGCATTTGGAAAAGAGTGGGGTTACCCAATATACATTGAAACTCCAAGGCCCTAATCCTAAAGTGATGAAGGTTTTTGTAAAAGGGTGGAGTAGTAGGATTCTATGTTATAAAGGAGTGGAGTTCAATATTGATGTGGATTTCGTGGTGGATGTCACTGGGCTTTCATCTTCAAGGATGAAATTCTACATAGATAGAGGTGCAACTAAGAAATCCCTTGCTAATTTCTTTAAATTTGATGAGAAGAAGAAGCTAGGGAAGTTGGGAGTGGTGGGTATGCCCATAAGTCTCTCAAACCACTTTGGAGGGATCTCATGTTGGCTATCATGCATTACTTCACCTTGGAAGGTAGGTTCTCTATTGTTTATAGCTACCACTTTATGCTTCTGATTCACTTCTGTCACAAGGTGTTGGTTTTGTTTCCTTTTCATCTTTTGTTGTCCATGGAAAATAGTATTGAGGATCATCACAAGAACCTTAAGAAGGTCATTCTCCATGAAGGCCTTATGAATCTCATGTTTGCTCATATTAAGCTGAAGTTGATCCCTATTTCTCCTAAAACCCCAACCCACAAAAAGGGTGTTAAAAATTATAGCTATGAGACATATGATTCTATGGAAGAATGGGAAGGGAATTATGAGGATGAGGACTCATATTTTGATGAGTCTGAGGGGGATTTTGAAGCTTCAGAAGCTTGGTCAAAGGGTTATGAAGTGGATATTGAGTTGAGGGATGCTATGGTGTAGTCTAGGAAGAAGAGCACCAAGGGGAAGAATAAATTCCCTAGGAAAGAAAAGTCTTCTATTAAAAGGAAGGTGGAAATGTTGAAATTTGTAGAGGATCTTATTTTTGGTGTGAAACCTCCTCCAAGCCCTAGGAAGGTGGGTGTTGTGGAGAGCTCCCCTATGATTGGTGCTCAGATTCCTGGTAATGTGGGAGTGGTGGCAAGCACCCCTGTTGTGGAGAATAGTCTCGGCATGGGTAAAAACATTCCTAGGTTTTTGCAGCCTATGGAGGTTAATGTACAAGGTGGTTAGGGTTTCCAGTGTTCTAAGGGGATTGACCCTAACCAAGGTCATCTTGACTCTCATTTAAGCACTTGATAGGTTAAAGGGAGTGTTGTGAAGGCGAAGTAGTTGGAAGTCTTGGAAGATTCAGAAAACATGCTCGATAAGCACAGGGTTAAGGTGGAGGTGGTCGAAGTGGAGGATTCCCCTACTAAGGAGGAAGAGGAGGATAAAGAGGAGCATCGGGAAGTCCCTGGTCAGAATTTTTTCTATGGGATGAGGTCAATATGGGTATGTTTTGTAGGATGGTTGAGGATGGAATGCATAACTTGATTTCTATGGTGAAATGAATTTTCTCATAAGTTAAGGAGCTCAATGTCTAGGTAAAGAATTGGTAGGATGTTTGTGTGGCACTAGTTGATAGCAATTAGAAGGAATGGGCGATTAAACTTAAGGTTAAAACCATGAATGTAATGCTTGATAAACTAGTTGTGGATGTCGATTGACTTGGTATTACTCATGAGGAGAGGATTTCCTCTTTGGAAATGGGGGTTCATAAGACTTTTGGGGAAATATTTGTTAACATAGAGGATGTAATTGGTAAGTTGTCAAAAGATTTGAAGGTTGTGGTGAACATTAGCAATAATTCCTTGAAGTCAACTACTAAGGTACTCTTGGTTTTAAATGAGAAAACTTTGAAATGGACTAGTAAACCCCTAGAGCTGGGTGAAATTGAGAAAGAAATGGAGGATGTGAATTGCTCGAACTTGGTGGACAAGAATGCAAATTCTGCTCCAGGTATGGAAAAAGATGTGGATGCTAGCTTGTGTTTTAGGATGAGGAGTAAGATCAAGAAGTGGGTTTCCATTTTGTTTGATGAGCTCAAGGATGTTATGGAGATGCACAAGGGGGTCATTAAGGGAAATTTGGCCTCAGTTAATGTTCTAAAAAATATGTTGTAGCTATGTTGACTCTTTTGCTTGATTAGCCTAGTTGCACTGATTTTTTTGTTGTTGGGTTGCTGAAGGGTTTCTTTGTTTATTTTTGTTGTTAGCATTTTGGTGTTTTGGGTTGTGGGTTATCTAGGATTTGTCTTTATTACAACTTTTCATCTTTGTAAAGGGTTTTGAGGGCCCTTCAAAACTTGATTTTCCTTATCAAAAATATTACCCATTTTCCTAACCTCCCAGCAAGGTTAGTACTAGGGAACAAATGCTTTAGAAGGCCACTTTTTACAATGACATGCATTTTAGCATGGATAATATAGTGCCTTAGACTCTATGTAGCAAAGACAAGAGCAAGGCATTGCTTCTCCATGGCGTAGTAATGGGTTTCATAATCAACCAAGATGTGACTAATGTAGTAGACCACTCTCTCTTTTTCGGCATTGTCATACTAAGCTAACAAGGCTACCAAAGCATATGGTGATGTTGTAAGGTAAAGAAAAAAGGGTCTATCCTGCATAGCTAACTTTAACACAGGAGGATTGGCCAAATAGCCTTTGATTGACTCAAAATATTTCTGGCACTCTTCATCCCATATGAAGCAAACATCTTTCTTTAGCAAGCAAGTGAAAGGAAGCATGTGATCAGCCAATTGAGATATGAATCTATGAATTTCCTGAATCTTCCCTTGTAAACATTGCAACTCAATGATATTCCTAGGTAGAGGCATATTAACAATAGCATCAATATTATTTGTGTTGACCTTGATTCCATGATGGGAGACTATGAACCCCAGAATTTTGCTTGCATCTACATTGAAGACACACTTAAGAGGATTAAGTCTCATCTTATAGAGTTGAATCCTCTCAAAGATAAGACAAAGGTTTTTTACATGATCTTGATAGGTTATAGATTTTTCCAAGATTTTATCAACATAATCTTCTAAAATTTTATGAATGAAATCATGAAATATCAGGGTCATCGCCCATTGGTAAGTTGCTCCTACATTCTTTAACCCAAAGGGCACGACCACATAATAGAAGGTACCCCAAGGGGTAGTGAATGTTGTCTTCTACTGATCCTCCAAATTAATATGGATCTTATTGTAACCCTTGAGAATCCATCCATGAAATATAACAATGCATGGCTTGTAGTCGAATCCACAATCATATCTATAATAGGTTTATGAAAAATCATCCTTAAGAGAAGCCTTATTAAGATCACAAAAGTCAATGCATATGCGAATACATCCATTAGGTTTACTAACAATGACAATATTCAAAATCCAAGGGGATCAGTCCATTAGACGAATAAAGTTTTCTTTCAACAACTTCTCTATCTTGGTCTTAACCATCAACACCACCCTAGGATTGATCTTTCATATTATCTATTTAATTGGCTTGGCATCGGGACATAGGATGATATTATGAACCTCAGAATTATCCTCGTGATAATTGAACTTTCCTCAAGCATCCACATTTATATCCTAGTTGGAAGTCGCTTGGCTTTAGCGTGTTACCAGTTGGGTCATTCCCTTGGGTGATTACTTTTTCCCACAAGGTAGGCCCTCTAGGATAAACAAAAGTAAGCAATTATACCCATAGTTTGATTGATCTTTATTTCACATGAATAAAGAGAGAACTCATGCCATATACTCCACTTACACTCGCACATAAAAAAGAATGGGTCTAGCATTTTGGATCACCCAGTTAAGGGGAGAGCATATGCCTACCATCCATCACATTTCAAAAAGACATGGTGTTCATTAACATTTAACTAAGCTATGTTCCTAACTTAACCAAAATGAAACATGGTGTTCATTAACCTTTTAGTTAAGCTATGTTCCTATCTTAACCAAAAGGAAAACAAGTGAATAACATCCAACCCCTGCGATATGATAGTAGTTTATGTTTTGAGTCTTTGACAACAAATTCTGGGAAAACTTGCAAATGTACAACACATAATGTGAGTTTCTAATTTGGTGACAAACTACAAGAGGCACCAAAATAGAGACAAGAGGCACCAAAACAGAGACAAGAGGCACCAAAACAGAGACAAGAGGCACCAAAACAGAGATAGAAAGCTCAAAAATAGAGTTAGACAAGCCAAAACTCCCTGAAATAGTTTGCTAGAGGTGCCAAAACTCAAGCAAGAGGCACCAAAACTCAAGCATGAGGTGCCAAAATAGGTGCAAGAGGTGCCAAAACTCTCAGAACAAGTTAGAATGGTCTCAAAAAAGAAAAAAATGGTCTCTGAACTACTTGCAAGAGGTGCCAAAATAGATACAAGATGCGCCAAAACTCTAAAAAAAAACCATAAATACCTCAAAATAGCTCATAATTGCCTCCAAACCGATGCAAAATGTTCCCAAGTCATAAAACTTGAACCTACAATCATGAAATCATCAAAAAAAGTTAGCAATAAGTCAGGAAAAGGCCCCACGGTGGGTGCCATTTTGTGCATGTGTCGAATGTGGCTCCAAGTATTGTAATGTCAACACAAACCTTAATGAGATGGTTTACATTCAAAGTTTTAAGCAAGTAAAACTACTCTATTTGTAATAAAATCAAATATTTCAAATACATATCATTGTCCTCTATTTCTAGGGATTTATTAAACCATTTGGCCCTCAGATTTCTATGGGCACAAAGGTTGTTAAAATGACTACCTAGAAAACGGGATTTGATGCTTAATATGTAAGCTAAGATTATTTCTATGTGCAAATGTGTGCTAAAATGATTAGTGGTATGATTCTAAATGAAAAAAAATAATAGAAATGATAATGGATACAACAATAAATGAAGGATGATGTTGATGATAGATGAAGAAGTGGAGATGAGTGAGATGATATGAAACTATAGTGAACTATCCATGCTTATGAATATGCTCAAATGCAAACATAAAACAAACTAACCTAAAATGTAACTATGATGCAATGGGGATGATAAAATGTAACTATGAAACAATTAATTAATCTAAGATGAGAATGCAAAGTAACAAATGATATGAAAACTAAGTATAAGACTCCATGAAAGCTCCAAGCTCCTACGAAAAACCTGCATGGTAACAATACTCAAAGTGTGGATTGAAAATGGCATTAAAACGCTATTCCAATTTGTATCTCAAAATAGCATTATAACATTACTCAAAAGGTGGATGAAAGATGGCATTATAACACTATTCCATTTTGTATCTCAAAATAGCATTATAACATTACTCAAAAGGTGGATGATAAATTCTAAGGCAAGAGGGTGTATTTATATGGTTTCTCAAGCATTTTGTGAGGTGGCACCTATCAACGGTCTAGATTTGAAGGATAAATAATAGATGGTGGAGATGAAAGGAATCATGATGTTGTCCCCTTGACCAAGGACAACATGCCATGTGTGTGGAGAGAATCCTTTGACCAATTGGAAACATCCCAAATGTATGGGATTCCCAAGTGTGTGAAACAAAGACCCATGTGCTCCAATTTTTTTGGAAGTGTGGGGGAATAAAGCCATGTACTTTTTCTCATTGGTGGAAGTGTGTGAGGATAATTCTAATTAATAATTATGCTTATTTATTTTCATGCGACCTTTATAAGGTGGCACACAAGACATTGTAGAAATGTGCTCTAATTCTTAATCAGGATTAAGGAAGGTTAATTAAATAAACATGTTTAGGGTATTTTGTTTATTTAATTATTTAGAAGAATGTGGATTAGAAGAATTAAAAGGAAAGTGAACAATATAAATAAATAAAGACCTTATTTATATGTAGTTGAAGTATTAATTAAATAGGTTGTATTTAATTAACTGAATGTGATGACTTTTTTTAGGTGTATACACTACGTAGTCGAGAAATCAGAAGTTTGCTTAAATCTAAAACTTCTGACTAATGGTTATTAAGTTCGACTTCTCCACAACTAGATGATTTCATCTGGTGCACAATTTTTAAAGTGTCAGTTCATTAAATAAGTTGCACGGTGCCTTTAAGTAATGTATCATCAAATTCTTTGGAACATCAATTTGGAATGTAACATGGTCTTTAAAATCCTCTAAAAGGACAACTCTTAAATAAGGAAGTTGGTGAAACGGGTTTTGTAGCAGGTTGGTACGTTTCTCTTGGCCAGTAAAATATTCATTTCTCGCCACCAAAATTAAACAAGACTGCATGCAAGGAGAAGTAACAACATTTTTTCAGTTCCAAAATTTTCTAAAAATGGTACTTCCTGGTGAGGTTATAGAATGGGAAGATGAACTTGTTCCTGTCATGCAACCTAGTTTGAATTGGCTAGAGGAAGAACTGTTCAACACCATTTCTGAACTACGTTCACTAGCCTAGAAAGAGAAGACCAACTATGCCGAGTATAATCAAGTGATCTTCATTTTAGATGAAGAAGAACATGCTGAATTTCACAATTTGGTCATGGAGATTCACTTGGAATTGTTTAGGGTTCCAAGCCCTCCAGCGGTTTAGTGGCATGCATGGAATTTCATGACACGTAATGATAACATCTTTTTCAAAAAAAATTGTATCTCAAATTCTTTTACCTTCTGGTTGTTTTCAAGACTATTACTTTTGTAATGTAATAGTTTTGGGTGTGCCTACACACACACACACACACACACACACACACACACACACACACACACACACACACACACACACACACACACACACACACACACACACACATATATATATAAACCTCCAAATTAATGAAGGAGAGGGAGAAGGGGGTGGAAATAGGAAAATAAAGATAGAAATTTTGGTTTTTTAACATAGTTTTATGGTACAAAAGGGAATACTTTGAGCTCACTTATTAACATTAAAGAAATAAGGATATATTTTGAATCTTTGTGTTTATTAGTGTTTTTCTTTAATTGCAATCAAATTGTGCTTCGTTGTAATCTCTTTAATGTTTATTTGTCACATCAAGCTGAGTACGTAATTTTTTCTGGGAATTTGAGTCCAAGATAATTTGTTTGTTGAAAGAAATTCTTTTATTATTCATTTATTATTTCTCATTATGGATTTAAGACAAATGAGCTTTGTGTCATTTTTCTATATTATTCTCATTTTGAATTGACTTATCGCATTTACTTTCATGGTTATGGGTAAATGTTTGTGAACCTTTTCTACTTTCTGGTTAAAAGCATACCCAATTTTTCTCATTCATTGCATATCATTTGAAGGTAGCCCGCACCTTGTAAAATAAGTAGAGAGCACTTGCAAATACCATTATGAGTGACTCAACTATTGGTGATGTTTGTTCCTCTATTTGGGAAATTTGAGTCATTTTTTGCATTAGGACAAATCTTTCAACCAACAGAGCGAAAATTGTGTCATATATCGATGCACTTACCCTCAATGCATGTTTCCATTCATTCATAGAATTTTTCTTTCTAAGAAATACAAAAGAAGAAAATTTTGTGCAGTTGAAAATTTTGTCTTTCTAAGTTACCTCATTGCCAAAGAAATAGTGAATAATTCCATGATATAGCATCACAAACCCTTATTTGAATTCATGTTTTTCATGGCTTGGTTGAAAATCACAATGTGGTTTTGACAACAATAAGCACAAGATTCTCTAGTTTCCAAAGGTGGCAACAACTTATACCCTAGGTTTGACACTTCTTTGATCCTAAGAACTTTTCCACACTCCAAATACTCCCCTCAAACCCTTCTTAACATTGATCAATGCTTACATGAAGCAATTTGGTACAAATTCCTCAAAGTACTAGGTTTTACATAGTTTAGTTGCAAAAAGAAACAAAATTTCTTCAATAACTCACAAAATAATTATTTAGCAACCCTCCTTTTGTTAGGACATGCATATTGGCCTACAAAAAATTAGTACCAAGTTTCATATATTTTCAGCAGATGCATCAAAAGTTATGGGTCTTGCTATAAACCCTAGTGTTGACGATGATGTCACTTGTAGTAGTAGTACAGATAAAATCCTCATAGGAAAACCACAAAGAACCTATCTTCTTGAAATACTTAACTAGGGAAACCTTAGGGTGTCTTTATTATAAGAAAAGGTTGACTTAGCTCAATCCCAAGTCTTCGGTAGTTAGGTCTTGACCATACTAGGTTTACTTCAGGGTATGATGTGATATTGTTGTTAATCTCAAGGGGATCTATTGTTAATTTTTGTTTCATTAAGAATCATAAGCATCATATAAAATATTTCAATTTCAATTGGGTGATCCCACAATAGTGGTTTACAATTTTTGGACAAACTGGACACTAAAATTATTATTTTTTACTAAATCTTCACATTCAGGCACCTATAGCGGTTGAACCATGAGAAATTTGAAGATGATGCAAACTAGAGTCTTGTCACATTTTGTTTCTAGATTCTAAAAATATTTTTTTCAAAATTTTTGGAATCAGATTGTACTTCTTTTTCCATCTCTCATGAAAACTAGCTTTTTTCATAAAACAACACTTTTAAAAAGTGACACACATCGTATAATGCATAACTTTTTTTCCATAAAGGATAAAATTTTAATTCTTTCAAATTTAGATTTGTAACTCCAATATCTAGTGCTTCCACTTGGTTAGATATTTTTTTATTGAATATTTTTTCCTTAACCATGTTTGGAAGTTAAACCAATTACAATTCAGACATAGAGTGACCGTATAACGCATAACTTTTTTTGTATTTATTGATTTTATTTTTTTTTGGATCAAGGAATTCAATATCTGGTGCACGCATATTTTTCAAAATTTTTTTATAATCTACTATGTTTCCACATGTGCAAAACAAAGACCTTCATGTTCGATGAAAAACCAATTTTTATTAAAACTAAAAAAAAATACATAATAAAACCAAAACATATTAAAATTATATGTTTTGGATAGCTCATTCCAAGGACTACCTGATTCCAATTGGGTTTGTGAAGATTCATCCATTTTCATCCTCAACTTGAGCTCCAAAGTACCAAAATTTAGGTTTTTTTGTGTCTCAGGGGGCAATGAGGGATAAGGGGGATTCGTACAAACCCCCAGGAGTTCGAGCAAACCCCTAGGGGTTCACTTGAACTAGGGTTCATTCAAACCCCTTGAAAGGGGTTTGCTCGAACCCCTTTACTGTGCATTTTTTTGGTTTTTTGGTGGTCAAAATTCAAACGGGTTCTGTCGAACCCTTGTTTGGGCGAACCTCTAATGGGTTCGGTCGAACCAATAGGTTCGTACGAACCCCAAAAATCACTTTTTTTGCTTTGGGGTTGTTTTTTGTGAGTTTTCCTTCCTCGCTTGAATTGTAAACCACTTTTGTGGCTTCACACAATCATAAAATAATCTCATGAAATCAAAAGATTTGTAATAATATTTCATGAACATCAAACCATTTTGCTATCACTTAAGTAGATTTAGCTTTAAGTATTCAACAATTTCATAGAAAATGAAATATTTTCAATAAATACCATTCATTCATCTATTTTTTGGAACATTTTCAGAAATTTAAACATCTAATCTAAAATAAAGCATAAAAAAAACTGAAAAATAAAATTTCTCCCAGTTATTCTCCACGCATGCCCCATGTTTTTTCAACTTCCATTTTCAAAAAACCAACTCACATTAGACTTTAGCCTTACAAGCTACCTTTTAAACTTGGAACCAATACAAATTCTTAAACAAAACAAAGAGACAAAAAAAATAAAGAAAATCGAAAGACCACCCTCCTTCTAGTGCCAGTTCCTATTTATGATGATGTCACTTTCAACAACAGTGTAGATAAAATCCTCACAAGAAAACCATGATGAACCTATCTTCTTGAAAGACTTAACCAGGTAAACCTCAGGGTTTCTGTATTATAGGAAAAGGTTGACTTAGCTCAATCCAAAGTCTCTGGTAGTTAGGTCTTGACCATACTAGGTTTGTTTTAGGATATGATGTGATATTTCTATTAATCTCAAGGGGATATATGGTTAATTTTGGTTTCATTAAGAATCATAAGCATTAGATACAATATTTCTAGTTCAATCATAAAATAATCTCATGAAATCAAAAGATTTGCAATAATATTTCATGAACATCAAATAATTTTTCTATAACTTAAGTAGATTTTTCTTTAAGAATTTAAAAATTTCATAGAAAAAAATATATTTTCAATAAATTTCATTCATTCATCTATATTTTGGAAGATTTTTAGACATTTAAACATCTAATCTAAAATAAAGCATTGTATAGAGCGAATTTGTACCCTAGGCACAATTCCCCTTTTTGCCTCTTTACACTTTAGAAAACCTAAGTCAGAGGCTTAATTCACTTAAGCCTAGTGATGGAAATCCACCTAGCACCTATTTTTTGTGTCAGTGGGGGTTTTTCTATCAGGGATTCCCGTGTTCCGGTGCCCAAACGTTCATGCAACATGCTTACGTCCCTGGCAGATTCCTATGATTGAGCTAGCAGAGGTGTTACTCTTCCCATTGGCAGCAAAGTTGTAATGCCTCCTTTGGCCGACCGACCTAAATATGGCCATTTTTTTTCTCATTCCTTCATATTTAGTCTTTCAACTTGCATTTGGAGGTTGGAAGAAATCTTGAACAAACTTGGTTCTCATACTCTCACTCTCACAAGCTCACTTCCAAGCATTCCAAGCATTCGATAGCAGTAATATCACACTCCATCACGTCAGTAGAGAAAGTTTGGGACCACTCCATTGAAATAGAGGGTGATTTTCTCTCATTTCTCCCCAAGTAGCCTTGAGTGCTCTTGGTGGAGGTGGTAAGCTTCCCTCTCCTCTCTATCATTTGGTTGAGTAGCATAGTATTGTTTTGTGGTGCTTGTGTTTTTTGTCACTTCTTTTTTTTCTTCCTTTGGCTGTCCATGGAGGTGGGAACACCTAAACAGGGGTCTAACTGAGGCAAACCCCTATACAACTACCCCCCAAAATTCTCTTTCTTGCTGTGTGTAGGTGGACGTATTTCAAGGAGCTAGCTGGGTAACAGGGTCTTCTACAAGATTGTCTTCATCACCTTAGCTTTGGTAGATCTACTCTATCAACTCCATTTGTACTTCTCGTATTTCATAGTATTATTTTGTCCTCTTAGAAGTCGTTAAGCTAGGTTGTTAGTTATTTTGACAATTCTGACCTTGTCTCTGTTGTAATCTAACCGTACAGACTACAACACATTTCTGAGATGCCAGCATGTCGCGATGTCATCCAAAGTCTGCACTAACATCCTTAGGCAGAGAGCTCCCTGAGGCATAGAGTTGGACCTAAAAACTAACTCACCTAGCCCCACCTCAAAACTCAAGATTGTAGAGTGATTGTAGGGTATCTTAATCCTCATTATTCTCATCTTCACACCCTAAACATACACTTAGTTGAGGTAAGTTAGGGTAGCCTCTCGCATCTTGACCCTTCGTGACCTGGGGTCTTGCATGCAGTGGTCCCCCTCTCTTATATTTTTTGTGAACCCAACGTGAACCATTTTGGTTTCGTCCTTGTGATACCAATAGTCCCTTTCCTCGTACTCTAGGAGCATTGTAGGTTGGAGTGTTGTAAGGCTGTCACCTTGCAACCTGACCCGCGACCCCTAGGTGGCGTAGTTGGAAAGTTCCAAATTTATCACATGATGAAACATTAAGTGGATCACCTTCTTATCCAATAACCTTTAGGGATTATGTGATGGTGTTGTCTAGTGTGTGTAATGGCCTCCTTTTTTCATCAAACCATCACCTCTGCGCAACCTATGGAGAACAATGTTGGCATAACCTTTACTTCATAGGACCTGTCGATGGGCTTTAATAAGGAACCTTCTCCCCTCTACATTCTTGTGTAGATAAATGGAAACATTGTAGCTGGTGTTCTCATTGATCTGACATCATAGGTGAACATAACAATGGAGGAGATTATGCTTATAAACTTTTTACATAAGGATGGATATGATGCTCCTGTGAGTTTCATTCACACACATGACAGGATTTACATACCCCCTTTGGGTAGCATTTCCCTATTGATCTTAGTCAGGGGTATGTGCAAGATCATCATGGAAAAAATAGGCCCTTAAGTGGCAAAAAGTTTAGAAAAATTAGAGTTAGGAAACTTGACGTAAAAATTTGAATAAGTTATCTATATTATTTCAAAAATATGTAAGAATAGAATCTGTAGCAAATTCAATGTAGTTTCTAAACTACTAGGTTTATTTATTTATTTTAAATCTATTTGGTGAAAATTTGAAATTTTAATACAGTAGTACTTAAATTTCAGGGAAAAACTAAGAAGTAGGCATTTGTTTGACCACCCTAACCACAATAAAATGATAATAGTTTTTTATAAGATTTTAGAAATAAGTAGAGGACTCATGTCTAGATGTGATGCATATTTTTTTGTAATTCTTTTCTAAGTAAATAATCAATTATGAATTTTTGATTACAAATTTTAAAAAATATAAAAACTTGTATGTCTGACCACCTTAACTTAGTAAAAAATTCATGAAATTTATTTTTTCTTTTTTCAATCCTATAATATGTGAAGCATAGAATGTGATGCATTTTTTGGATTCAAAAAATGTGATACCATTTGAAAGCTATAGATGTTTTTCAATTAGCCTATCAATCAACACTTTAGTCATAATTCCAATAGAAAATGAATAATAATTATTTATTAAATTCAAAGTAAAGCATAATTTATATTGGTGGAAAGTTGAGAATCTCATTTAAAAACACTTTTCATTTCATCAATTTTGGGTAAAAAAAAGTCATCAGCCACATACCCTACAAATACCCATCATATTGCAACTTTTTGGCCCATCATGATCTTGCACATACCCTCTGACCTAAGATAGTGAATCTATTATTTGATATCATTCCTGGGTTCAAACTCTTTCGTGTAAAGTTGGGTATCCCTTGGTTGGTGGCGATGAACATAGTACCCCTTTTTGTGCATAAGTGTCTAAAATTTATCCACGGAGGTTTCGTACACGTGATCCATGACACAGGTTATCGACCATCGGTTGCTCATGGTAGCTACTCCCTGGATCACCCATGGCCTACGTTTGTGGGTCCCTTTCCACCTAGGATGGACCTTTTGCATAATACATATCAGAATTATAAGAAAGAACATCTGAGGCCAAAGGTAAAGTACCCTCCCTCGCCTTATGTTGTCTGACATAGGGCTTGCTTGAAGGCTGGCAACAATGCTACTAAGGCTCAAAAGAGGAAAGAAGATTAGTCTTGTGACCCTCCTTCTTCCTCTTCCATTGCTTGGTTTGAAGCTTCTTTTTGCTCAAATGTGGTACCATCAAGTTTTTTTCCTCATTTGTAGGAGAACTCTTCGGTTCCCACTCAGCGAAAGCCTAAGTGTCTCGCATTTGAGCTTATTTTTTCTGCCAATGGAGCCTACACCCGCTCGGTATGATGGGAAGAAAGTTTCTCAAGGAGAGTTCTCCTTGTCTTGACTACTACGGCCTCCTACTGATCCTGCTCCTAAGGGAGTGAGCAGTAAGAGGCCCACTACAAAGGCTCTCGAGTCGACTCTTCCTATCGCTCCTTAGCCTGCTCTCCTTTCTCTCATATAGGAATTCATTCCTCTACCCAAAATAGCCGTAGTGGATGTTCCCGTGGTCGAGCAAGAAACTTCACCCCCATTGCAAGCTCCAGCTTCCAACTCCAAGAGCCATAGAAACCACCTTGCGCATGTGTGCAAGCATTGGCGAAAGGCTCTCCTGGCCGAGCAAGTCGCTTCACAATAGAAGGAGGAAGAAATGACTGCCCCTACTTCAAGGCCCTCTGCACCATCTTCTTCTTCCCTTCCTTTTGTGTCTCTTATGCCTAATCCACTCACGGCTTCCATTGCAAGAATAAATGCACCTAACCCTAAATGGGTACAAGTGTTTATCGCTCCTTCGGCAAAGCCACCTTTGCTGATGTCCATTCTAGATATTCAGCCCTTCTCAAAACCTGTGGATATGGTTAACACTTCAATCATATCCATTGTGGTTTTTTCCTCCTCCTTTGCACCTCTAGCTTCATCTGTGGGGAGTTCCTCTCCTCCTATGAAGAAGGAGGTAGATGCTGGTCCTTCTCACAACGAAGGACGTAGGAGGAGCCCACCTTCTTTGCAAGGTGGCCATATGATGACCTTCTTTGTCCTTGTGACAGAGCCTACCTTGGCTTCTCCTAAGTTCATCATGGCTCTTGAGTCATTCGGTGAGCTTAGCAATGAGTCTCAAACACAACCTGCACCATCCACTGAGAATAAGTATGATGCAGCCGTGGGATGCATGTTTAGTTCCATGGATGAAGTCCTAGCCCTATCAGTGATATTCACAAAGTCACTGACCTTGACCCCACAGGAGCTCAGCAGAGAGGATCTTGTCGTAGGAGGACTAGCTGCTCCTCCTCTTAACATACCACCCTTGCAGGCTCGTCCTCCTTCCCCTTACAAGGATTTGGATTGGGAAGCAGATGACCTATTGGCTAAATAGTGTTAGGAGGAGACCCCTTTTCTTGATCCCGTGTGTGTATGTTTTGTAATTTTTTCCCCTGTACTCATGCTATGTGTGCCTAGATGACCCTTGTCACCCTTGTTGGTGCTTGGATACAGGTGTGGTTTTTGTGTCGTGAACCTTCTTCTATTTGTACCATCATTCTTCCATGTTTTTTCCTAATTTTTGATAAATTGGGGATGATGCAAAGCGTTGGGGGCATTTAGGCTCCCCTTCCATGGCCTGATATAGTAGTGGGTTGATGACAATTCATTTATATACTATTATTATACATATATATATTTATGAGCAGTTCTCACCTTGAACTATTAGGCTACCCATTTTTCCTATGTTTGTGTTTTCTTTTTGCTTCCTTTATCTTTCTCTCTTCTATGTTTGAGTTGTCCCTCCTATGTGTGACAATGCTCTCCTTTAACACTTCAATTTTTAGAAAATGAATTTTTTACCAACGAATCTTTTCTTGAAAGTATTTACAATACTTTTCCTTGGAAGCACATTCTCAACTTAGAACCCTAACGGAATGTTTTCCCTTCATCATGGGTTCATAAAGAAAGGACTTGTAGATCTTCCTCCGAAGTGGGAACTATTTTGAATTCCCCTTGCATGGGGGCATGACCTTCCTTTTGAATTCCTTGATGAAGTGAACATCTTTCAAAAGGATCCCTTGATGACGAAACACTCTAAGATGAATGGCGTCTTTTAAATTATGTGTCCCTTAAGTGGACCCTCTTTCTTTTTCATGGTGGGTTCCCTAGGGACCCTTTTTCAAAAGCCTTTGTAGTGAATGGATCTTTTTATGTCTAGCTCGGGGGTAGCTCGACTAGGCTCATTCCATTCACCCTTTCATGTCTAGCTTAGGTGCAACCTGACTAGACCTTACTCTTTCAAATAGTGCGCCCCTTGAGTGGACCCATCTCCTTTTGAAGGGTTCCCGACCTTTGACAAATTTTTGGTCTGCGTGACCAACCACTTTAGACATGTTCTATCTACGGGTAGAATTTTTGCCACTTTTAGATGCATCCTATCTATAGGTTGACATATCAATGCTTTAGACATGATCTATCTATGGATATACATGTCAGCACTTTTAGATGTGTCCTATCTACGGGTAGATGTATTGATGCTTTAGACATGATCTATCTACGGGTAAACATGTCACCACTTTTAGATGCATCCTGTCTATGGGTAGACATGTCAACACTTTAGACATGATCTATCTATGAGTAGACATGTCACTACTTTTAGATGTGTCCTATATGCGGGTAGATGTATCAATGCTTTAGAAATGTTCTATTTGTAGGTAGACATGTCACCACTTCCTAACTCTATGGAGTCCACTTCCTTGGGGATTCCTCCATGTGAAAAATCTTAGGGGTTGCCTCCTTGCAGGTCTGTGGGCCTATAAGGCACTTTGTTGTTCCAACTTCATACTTATGAGTAGCTATGAAGTCCTTTGCATCTCCTACACCCTCAGGTTCACTAGACTAAGCACTACTTCCTCGATGGTTCAGGTATACTTTTCTAACCCTACTGTCTTCTTGATCCACTTTACCGAGCACTCATCAGTACTTGTACTCACTAAGTGGGGGAAAAATGTATAAGAGCGAATTTGTACCCTAGGCGCAATTCCCCTTTTTTCCTCTTTACACTTTAGAAAACCTAAGTCAAAGGCTTAATTCACTTAAGCCCACTGATGGTAATCCACTTGGCACCTATTTTGTGTGTTGATGGGGGAATTTCTATTAGCAACACCCACACGGTGCACAGATGTCTACACAATGCGCTTATGTCCCTGGCAGATTCTTGCAACTAACCTAGCAGAGGTGTTCCTCTTCCCATTGGCAGTGAAGTTGTAATGCCTCCTTCAGCCGACCAACCCGAATATGGCCATTTTCTTTCTCA
Organism: Sequoia sempervirens; assembly: GCA_007258455.2. Classification (NCBI taxonomy): domain Eukaryota; kingdom Viridiplantae; phylum Streptophyta; class Pinopsida; order Cupressales; family Cupressaceae; genus Sequoia; species Sequoia sempervirens. The sequence continues at coordinate 29,499,445 of VDFB02000002.1, read as the reverse complement.
TTCCTTCATATTCAATCTTTCAACTTGCATTTGGAGGTTGGAAGAAATATTGAACAGACTTGGCTCTCATACTCTTACTCTCACAAGATCACTTCCAAGCATTCCAAGCATTCGATAGCAGCAATATCACACTCCATCACATCAATAGAGCAAGTTTGGGACCATGCCATTGCAATAGAGGCTTGATTTCCTCTCATTTCTTCCCAAGCAGCCTGAAGTGCTCTTGGTGGAGGTAGTAAGCTTCCCTCTCCTCTCCTCTATCATTTGGTTGAGTAGCATAGTATTGTATTGTAGTGCTTGTGTTTTTTGTCACTTCTTTATCTTTCTTCCTTTGGCTATCCATGGAGGTGGGAACACCTAAACGGGGGTCTAACTGAGGTAGACCCCTATACAACCACCCCCCAACATTCTCTTTCTTGTTGTGTGTTGGTGGATGCATTTCAAGGAGCTAGCTAGCAAACAAGGTCTTCTACGAGATTGTCTTCGTCACCTTAGCTTTGGTATATCTATTCTATCACCTCCATTTGTACTTCAGGTATTTCATAGTATTATTTTGTCCTCTTAGAAGTTGATAAGCTAGGTTGTTAGTCATTTTGGTGAGTCTGAACTTGTCTCTATTGTAATCTGACCATACAGACTACAACGTGTTTCTAAGATGCCAGCGCATCGCGCTGTCATCCAAAGTCCACACTGACATCCTTAGCAAGAGAACTCCTTGAGGCATAGAGTTGGACATAAAATTGACTTGCCTAGCCCCACCTCGACACTCAGGATTGTAGAGTGATTGTAGGGTATCTTAATCCTCATCATTCTCATCCTCACACCTTAAACATACACTTAGCTGAGGTAAGTTAGGGCAACCTATTTTGTCTCGACCCTCTGTGACCTAGGGTCTTGCATACGGTGGTCCCCCTCTCTTACAAGCATAAAAAAATACTAAAAAATAAAATTTCTCCCAATTATTCTCTATGCATGCCCCAAGATTTAATCAAATCAAAGAAAAACACTTTATACTTCACCATATTGCTTCATAGCTAGGCATAAAATGATGCGACCTTTTAAACAAGGGGGTTTTTGTTTGAACACTGAGTAGGTTTTGTATGCACCCAAATGGCACAACATAAAATCTTGTTTGGCTGAACTAACAAAACCAGCTACAAAAGATACATGAGATAGGTATCTATCATATTGGGTTTGATATTGATTAATTTCTATATGCATACAAGTTTTTAGTATAAAATGATTCAAAAAATAGGAAAAAAAAAAAAACTTAGACAAGTTTTGGCTCTTCCGACATCCATGAATTCTAAATTTAACTTAAAAAAGGTATCCCCTTGCCCTTTATAGAAGTGAGACATAGGTAGGATAAGACAAACACATGAGAGGAAATCCAAGGGATGAATCACATCAAGGCACATGGAATGTGATGACTGGTAAGAGAATTTCAAATAAATTCAATGAAGGTCAATCTATGTCTACACATTGAAGTCCTAGTTTTTTATCTTCTTATTATTGCCAGGTGAACCAAATATTTTTGGGGTATGTGGGCTCTCTTACACTTAGAGGGTTTTTCACCTAAAAGGAGAGGTATACCAAAAACCTTAATGGATCACTCAAGACTAATGTAAATTTTATTGAAATATATCTAAATAGAATGTCCTAGATGCAAAGAATTGATAAAAGAGAGAATACTAATGCAAAACTTAGAAAATGTAAAATGTTTGTGTAGACATTGAAAATATACTGATTGACATCGTGCACCTGATCCTGACTTACTAACATCGTTTCTTCCTAAATCATCCCTCGGTCTAACCATTTAATCAAATTCCTCTATCTGATTAAATTCATCAATATTCATCTCTTAATTAAATAAATCATTTTATCTTATTAAGTCAATTCCTTCTGTTAATTAAATCAACCCATCTGATCTAATTATCCCTTTTTTAATCAAATAATCAATTTATTTGATTAAAATCTCTAAAGTCTATCCATTAAATTAAATAAATTAAAAACTTATTTGATATAATCTAACATCATCCCTTTTAATTAAATAAATCAAAATCTTTATTTAATTAGCCTCTTACCATATTCCCCTCTTATTTGATTTAAATAAACCCATAAATCTAAGTCAAATAAGTCACATCATCTAATCTTCTATTAAATTAATTGACCTTTGATTAATTTAATCCAATCTCATGTCACATCCTCTAGATAATGCAAGTTGCACATGAAAATAGATTTAATTCATTTATTAAATCCCTATTTTCCCTCACATGGCATCTTTTGGAATATTCTCTCAATTTGAATTCAAAATTTCCAAGTCAACATGTACATCCAACAAGGCAATAAATTCATCTTACATGTCCTTTTCCTTGAGCCAAGTGGCATTTATTGCATTTTATCTTCCCTCTTGTCATTTCAACAAATTTGAATTTCAAATATTGGCATTTATTGGCACAAACCCCAAATCTTGCGCATCCCTCATCCATTCATGGCTTGACAAGTGGCACCATATCATTGAATTAATGTTAGTCCCACATTGCTCAAATTTGGGCACTCATCCATCTTGAAATCCTATAAATGAAGAGCTCCTCTACTCATTTTATCATCCACAAACATTACAAAGTTACCATGCTAAAATACTTACTCATTCTCATCCATCATTTGAATTCTTAGCTAGGCTTTTTTGCAGATTTGGCTTGGAGTTCTCATCTATTCATCAAAAGTGGATCAACAATCTCTTCAACATTCGAATCTTGCATCATAGGAATTGGGAAAGGGCCAATTTTCACATCAAATTGGCACCAATTCCCCCATGGGATCAAGTGTTTGCTATTTAAATTAGAATTTAATCTAGTTCTTATCATTTCATTGTGTTCTTGCTTATTTTCTTTCCTATTTTGAGTTTGTAAATGGATTTCATGGGGAATCCTTCTTTTAGCTTGCAAATCCTTGTCTAACTCATTTATTCATGTTGTTTTGTAGGTTCTAGGAAAAGGGTTCACACATTTGGCACTAGGAGGGCATGAAGTCATAAATTCTAACATTTTCACAAAAATTTTGCACTTTTCTGCAAATACAGGAAATTCCAATGCGGGCTCATTAGCATCGCTATTTTTGTGCTGCGGGCTAGTCAGCGTCGTTGTTTTAGCACCGTGGGCTCATCAACGTCACTATTTTAGCACCACTGGACTCATCCCACCAAAAATTTCAAATTTTGAACTGTGCCGCTAGACTCACCAATTTGCACAAGTTTTCAAAAAAATTTAAAACTTCGATGCTTTCAAGAACTGCGATGCTAGGAAAAAAGAGCGACGCAATCATGCTCTTTGTCCTGACACAGAATGCCACTGACTGGTAAGCTGCGCTATAAGAGCACTGCTAGAAGAAAAAAATAGCGACGCCTTCACGAGTTGCGACGCTAGAAGACAGAAAAAGGGAGAACTTAATTTTTTAGCACGTGTTTTTGGTTCATGATTTATTTATCTACTGTTTTCTATTTTTTTCTAACTTCTGTGTTTTTCTAGAACTTGATTGTTTTTCCACTTTGTAGGTTGGAAGCCAAACACAAAGGAAGGAGAAGCATGGAGATGATATTGGGTCTAATCAAAGTGTTTTTTAACACTTAAGTGTTTGTTTAACACTTTTTCAAGAATTTGTCATCTTTTTCTTTCTTTAGAACACTAGCTTTCATTTGGGTTTAAAAAGGATTCATTTTGTTTATTTCTTGCAAGAGGGTTTAAAAAAGAATCTTAGGATCAACAACTTACTAGATTTTGTTTAAGGGATTAACAAATTGAAAAAATGTTTTTCACTTGTGATTTGGTGCTTTAAAATGAAGTTATATATTGCTTTGAGGCTTTAAAAAGAACAAGTGTAGCTTTGTTTTTGTGAGGGCTTACTTAGAATAAAGCCATTGAAAAAGGATGTATGCACTTCTCTTGTGCTTTATAGCGATCTTAAGAATCAAAATTCCTTTTTCATTATTTTGGGATGAGACAAAGCAATCACCTCCACACTTCAATTTGGGCTTAAAAATTGAACAAAATCTTGTGCGAGTGTGAGTGGGGACTTTGTTGCATATATTCTCTCTCCTTGTTGCCAACAAGGATTGATCGAGTTACAAATATTGTTCTTCATTCACTTTTTTTTATCTTAGAGGGTCTACCTTGTGGGAAAAAGTAATCACCCAAGGGGACAACTCAACCGGTAACACTCTGAACCTGAGAGTATTTCTAGCCGAGATATAAATGTGGATATTGGACAAAACACCAATATCACGTGGTTGACTCTGACAAGATGGATCCGAAAGGGGTTTCTTACCACGTTGGGTCAACTCCTACAAATGGAAAGTCCAAACTAGAACCTTTGTTTTATAGTGGCCTATTGATCCATTGAGCGAGTTTATCAAAGTGGTGTATTAGAACTTAGATTCCAAGAAGTTACTTGCCATGTCCGATCTTGGTTGAAATATAAGGGTTAAGATTTCATCATACCTTTATATTTTTCCTTGGTTGCATGTAAAATCATCTCTTCTACAAAGGGCATGAGGCAATCCCACCAAGAAAAACGTACCCATTAAGCTAGGATGTTGCATTGCTTGTGATTCAGTTTGAAATACATTGCTTGATTGAAAACAAATAAAAAACAAACACTTAAAATCATCCAAAATTTCAAACCCTTTTGAAGACAAATATCATTGACTCAATCCATATGTTATTGCTTTCCCTTAGGACTCATGTCCTTAGAGATTTGTAAACATTGGGTTACATCTCGATTTGTCTCCTTAAGAAAACAATAGGAAAACTCTTGCCTTAAGTTCATTGAATTTCCACATAACATATCTTGTGGGGTTTAAAGAAATTGAGACATTGGACATCTTAGTTTGAAACTTTAATAAAAAAGGAGTGTTTTTGGTAAAATAAATACCTTAAGCAAAGCTAAGCAAAATAAACTTTCATATGTGTTGAAGACTCACAATTCACAAAACAAAAATTATTGAAGTGAAATCAATCCTTGGTTACAAAGGTCTTTAGGAAGCATTTGCATGCTCTTCAATACCTAGATCCAGGAAAAAAAAAATGGTCTTTCTAGGTTCATCTAGGGATCAAAACATATCAAAATATTTTCATCCATCCTCCAAACAACATCATCTCATAAATCATCTTTTGAAAAACCTTGAAAACATCCTTGAAGTGCTAGGCTTTATGACAAAATAAAAAACACCAAAATCATTGAAACCAAGTCCTTGAATTTTTTTTATCAAAAACACCTTTGGCTAGGCATGTGTAGATGCATCCTTTTGCATATACTTAGTCAAAGTTATCAAAAATCATTTTTTGTCTAGCTTAGTGTATGTAGATGATGCTTAGTGAAACAATCATCTTATTTGGGTAGGTGTGATTAGATGCATCCTTCTCCTCACACATATCCAAATCATCATCCTTTGAACAAAGCTTTCCCTTAGATCATCATCCAACATCTTGGGGTCTTTTTTGTTCAAAATCAAAACCAAATTAAAATCAAGATCAAGGACAAAATCTCAAAATCCAAAAAATCAAATCAATCAAAAATCCAAAGTCCTAGTATTTCATTCAAGATTTATGAAAAGCCAAAAAAAACATCCATAAACATCCATACTTAAACATCATCATCATATCATCATCACCTTTGATCCTAAAAGTATCCTAGAAATTTCTACTTTGAGGGATAAGATAAAGATCAATTCAAAGAATTAAAGAGATTCATCTCCCATATTCTCAAAGATTGATCCTTGTTTTATGGTTCTTACTAGATCTCAATACAAGAAGAGTATGGAAGCCAACAAAGAAACACCCGCTTCAAGTGACCTTATCCAAACAAACACGGAAATGAATCTCACCGAATCAAGTAATCCATTGACTCTCTCATCATCGCAAAATCCACAAGAAGAAAACCAAGGAGAGGACCTCACTTTTGGAATGTCTCATGAGGAAATGATGGAAATGCTCCAAAATCTAGACAACCATAGAATCATCATCATGATGAGACTTAACCCTTCGTTGTAGATGCTTGAACTAGCAAAACAAGGGGCCAAGTTGCCTTCCGATTTTGATGTGAGTACTATAGTATAGACATCTTTTCCACCAATCTCATCTACCATACCCATTTCATCTACACCTCCATCTCAAAACATCATTCAGAGTATCCCGCAACTCACAACATCATTTTCTCCAACTCAACCCAACGTTAACAAGGGAAACACATTTCTCAATGCTCTTCAATCACATCCCCTTGTTAATAACCAAAACTTGGCCGTAAACACCACATTGGAACAAAACATCCCCCAAAATTCATTGCACAAAAATGTTCCTCCCACCTTACACTATGATCCATCATCAACATTTTTTTATGGAGCACCACAAACACCTCTTCTTACAAATTCACAAGAAGAGGGGGATATGTTCGGACCAAGGGGCATATTCGACACCACACAACAACTAACACCCCTCGCATTTCCACCTATCCCACCACTACCATTATCATCCATACCACTCCTTGGTTTAGGGCTTCCCTCTCTATCAAATATCAATCAAAACACCATCCCAACCATCAATCAAAGCATTACACCAAACGCCCAAAATTTGTTGTTAATATCGCAACAACAAATGAAAAACATGCAAGCAATGGTAACATCATCAAAAACCCCCACAACATCACAAAGCATGGTCTTCCAAGGGCTAATCACATCAACGACACCACTTACCACACCAACACCACCATCCACTAATCAAATAATCAACACAACATCACCATTCACCACCACCACCCCCACCACCACCAACATTCACCACATCAAACCAATACAATGCGACATTGCAAACTACCTTCCAAAGAGGATACCAACAAGTCCAAAAACAAAAATCCATACAACAAGCTACTCAAGCTGCTCAAGCTGCCCAAGCTGCACAAGCCGCATTACAAGTGCAACAGCCCAAGAGTTATTAAAACAACAAAAACAAGAAGCTGCTCAAGCTGCCCAAGCCGCACAAGCATTGCAAGCACAAAGGGCCGCTCAAGCACAAATTCTATTACAGCAACAAAACACACAAGCGTAAGCTCAAGCACAAGCTCAATATCAGGCTCAACAAGCGCAAGCACAAGCACAACTTCTTGCACAAGTAGCACAATTACAAGTATATCAACAGGAATTAAAGCAATATCAAGAACAACAAGAAGCAGCATAATTGGTAACCCAACAACAAACATTGTGGGAACAACAACAAGCACAACAACAAGCATTGTTGGAACAGCAACAAGCACAACAACAAGCACAAACCTTAGCGCAACAGCAGCAAGATCAACAATAGGCGTTGTTCATACAAAAGTAGGTGGAAGCCTACCTCGCTCGGTAGAATATACACATACCAAAGAACAACACACTGACCAACCCACCCATCCAAACCATGATTACGATACCCCATAACACCTTCATCCCACCCCCTGATCCACAAGATGATGTGATGACACAACTCAGGTTGCTCTCGCAACAAGTGCTCAACCTTCAATCAGGATGAACGATCAAAACACCAAGCAACTTGTGTCCCTATCCATTTGATAGGAGCTTAGAAATGAAACCATTCCCTAAGGGATTTGAAATCCCCAAATTTGACAAATATCAAGGGACGGAAAACCCTGAAGATCACATTAGGGAATTCCAGGTTCATTGCATGGAGGTCACATATGACGATACTTATTTGATGCAACTATCTCCTAGAAGCTTGGTAGGTCCCACTATCGAATGGTTCTCTCACTTACCTTTAGGCATTAGAACATTCCAAGAGATTACATATGCATTCATTAAGAATTACGTAGGTAACATTGCAATGGATGTTAGTCGCAAAGAACTCTCGGCTCTAAAACAAGGAAAGAATGAATATTTTGCTTCATTCCTTCAACGATGGTGATCCATGGCCAATTGGAGCAAGTGGACCATGCCAAAAGAACAACAATTTTTCACAATCATCGCCAACCTTGAAAGCCGCTTGGCATTTCATCTCAAGGTTCAGGGTATCACCACATATGAACAATTGATCTCTAAGGTGCTTAGCATCAAAAGAACCCTTGTGACTCAACCCATCGAGTCAACATCATATCACGAACATCAAAACAATCGCCCATCATCCAACTACAATGATAAACCTCGCACATGGGCAAGAAACAAAAACATCACTAATGATGGTGTCATAGATGCCAAGGAGGTCATTAGCGGTCCGCATCAAAACACGCCCACACAACAAATCTAAACACCAAATCAAAACACTCATCACACAACACATCAACCCAACAATAATCCCACCATCAATAACCTCAATGACCAAAGAGGACCACCTCAATGCAAAACATACCCCAAACGAAAATACACCATGTTGGGGGAACCACTTGAGGACATCATGAAAAGATTGATTGACAAAAAGCTCATCAAAGCACCTACATTCAAGAATTACCAAGAATCTGATGTCAAACCTCCTTGGTACAATGAGAATCAACTGTGTGAATTCCACAAAATCAAAGGCCATACCACAAACATTTGCATGAGACTCAAGAACATCATCCAAGATCTCATCGACAAAAGAATCATAAACGTGGAACCACCTACAGGGAATCAGGATCTTAAAACCTACACGAATCTGATGCCAAATCATGGCAACAAAGGGAATAACAAGGATAAAGGAAAGGGCAGTGTGAATCATGTATACAAAATAGTTGTTTCCAACCTCAATGAGGACTGCATGGTCATCACCATCAAGGGTGTTCATTCCAAAGATTGTGGAGTCACCACAAGAGGTGGTAAATTCACCATCGTAGGGTCATCTCAACCAAATAGGGACTCTTCATCTAGATCTAATGGCTACAATATCATAGAGCAACTCAAAAGAACACCAGCACACATCTCCATCATGGAGTTGTTAAAAATATCGTCAGCACATAAAAAGATCCTTGAGGAAGCATTAGCCTCATCCACCGTCCCCATAGATCTTGATGCAGAGCAATTCCAAGCTATGGTTGGAAATATCATAACACCTAATCTCCTTAAATTCTCTGACCAGGATTTCCCTGCCTATCCATCTCACAATCGTGCACTTCACTTGGAAGCCATGGTTCATAAAAGCAAAATCAAAAGGGTCTTGGTGGATGGAGGTGCAGGTTTGAACATTTGTTCCCTCAGCCTCATCAAGCAGTTAAAAATATCATAAGATTCCATTGATAAAGGGAAAGGCATCACAATAAGAGCATATGATGACCAAGAAAGAGTGTCTTAGGGAAAAATCAAACTCCCTATTCAAGTAGGGCCGACGCTCATGGAAACCACTTATCAGGTTTTGGACCTTGATTTTCCATACAATATCCTCTTGGGACGCCCATGGATCCATGCGATGAAAGCTATACCATCAACCTTCCACCAATGTGTGAAATTCACACATAATGGACAAGAGTTTACCATCCATGGAGATCTTGAGTCATTTTCATATTGCAAGAATCTTGAGGCCAAGTATTACAAAATTCCCCAAGTACCAAAGAATGATGAAGGCCCATCCACATCATACATTGATCCCGCCACCCTCATATCCACTTCTAAGACAGAGACACCCGCCATTCCCACCATCTCCAACATCAAGCTCATCATCCAGGAGGACAGCTGTGGAGGCTATAGACTCCCTAACAATTCTTTTGTGATAGGAGAGTTACCACAATCTCCTAGATCATGGGGATGCCCACAAGAAAACCAAGCTTCCACATTACAAACATATCGTGAAGATTATCCTGAATTCACAAGATGGGGAGACCTTGGTCAAGAGGTTATTGAAGTAGATCCATCTCACATATTGTATCGAGATGAAATACCAACACCTGAATTACAAATGGATGAGACAAGCAAGGGCCTACAAATGATGCTTGCAATGGGCTACGAAAAAAACCAAAGACTGGGGAAAAATGACAATGGTCTCTTAATACCTATCATGCCAGAGACGCGACTTATAACAAATCTTGGCCTTGGATGGACCCCTCCGAGTATAACCATATGTGGTCAAAGACCTCTGGTTAGAATGGTTAATATTTCTCCTCAGCTAGTACTAGCACAAATACATTCCCCAATATCCATAGGGACAGACATGCATAACTTTATAACTGAGCCCTATATTAGTAGTGATGACGAGGATCACTTGACCAATCTACCTAGGTTATTTGAGGATACTTCCCTTTGCATAATTAGTACCATATCTTTCAAATCCGATCATCAAAATCATGAGATCCACTTAGTCTATCCCCAATTGATCGACTACGACCAACAAGGACCACTAGTTCTTGATACATTCAAAAATGATGAGGTGCTCTTAGAATTCATGGGATTGAGGGATAACATTCTAGATGGAGATTGCAATGCAGGGTTTATAATGGAATTAGACACACATGCCTATTATAGGGAAACGATTGAATCGTTCAGTCACAAAAGTGAGAAACTAAGAATCATATCCAAGTCCTTGAGTGAAAACCACACTGTGGCACTCTTTGACAAGAAAATAGTAAAAATAAAGGACGTATCCAGTGATGAAAACTTCTCTGAGGCGCTTGAGGATGAAGGATTCAATCTTCCTCTAAGAGCTATTCATCTAGAGAAGTCAATAGTATTGGCCAAAAAATGCAATCCCGTCAACTTAGGAATAGAGGAGACCCAACATAACACATTCTATGCGGAATCACTATTATCAAATGAACAGGAACTCCTAGCAGCATTCCTAAAAGAAAGGAAAATAAACTTCACATGGAGTTATGCCGATATGCCAGGGCTTTATCCAGAGATGGTAGTTCATCACTTAGTTGTGTATCCATAAGCAAAACCGGTCAAACAAAAGCTTCATAAAATGCATCCTCAAATTGCTCTATTGGTCAAAATGGAGCTCAAAAAATTGTTAGATGCGGGATTCATCCAACCAATCGATTAACCAGAATTTGTGTCGAATTCGGTACTTGTTTCAAAGAATGATGGAGCCATCAAAATTTTTACGGACTTTAGGGATTTAAACAAGGCATGTCCCAAGGATGATTTCCCACTTCCCAACATCGACATGATAGTGGATATGATGGCAGGACATGAGATGCTATCATTAATGGATGGATTTTCAGGATATAACCAGATCATGATAGCAAAAGAAGATCAACATAAGACAAATTTTACTTGTCCATGGGGGACCTACTGCTGGAACATGATGCCATTTGGCCTAAAGAATGTAGGAGTAACCTATCAAAGGGCCATGACATTGATATTCCATGATATGATTCATAAAACAGTTGAAGACTATGCCGACGACATTCTAGCTAAGTCAAAGAAAAGACAAGATCATATAGCAACCCTAAGTGCTATCTTTGACAGAATAGAGGAATACAAAGTTAGACTAAATCCCAAGAAGTGCGTCTTTGGCGTACAATCAAGCAAATTGCTAGGATACATAGTCTCCATGAGGGGTATCGAGGTGGATCTGGAAAAAGTGAAAGCAATCCTCAAGATGGAAGCACCAAAGACATTAAAATAGTTGAGAAGCCCCCAAGGTAGACTCCAATCCATCAGATGATTCATAGCACAATTGGCAGACAAGCAGAATCCGTATTCGCACCTACTCCACAAGGGGGTAACATACAAATGGGATAAAAAGCATGAAGATGCATTTAACAAAATCAAGGAATATCTACTAACACCGCTAGTTTTAATGCCACCCATCCCAAAGAAGCCATTGATCTTATATGTGTCAGCCACAGCAGCAGCCCTTGGAGCTCTCCTAGCTCAGCATGATGAAAATGGAACAGAGAGAGCCATATACTATATCAATAGGACAATGGTGGTCATGAGCTAAATTACTCCTTCATCGAGAAATTTTTCCTTGCAGTAGTGTTTGCATCCCAAAAATTCAGACATTACATGTTGGCACACAAGATAAAGCTCATTGCGAAAATTGATCCCCTTAAGTATCTACTATCAAAGGCAATGCTCATAGGAAGAATGGAAAAATGGGTAATACTGTTAGAGTATGATATCGAGTATGTAGAGAGGAAATCCATCAAGGGTCAAGTTATTGTAGATCAACTAGCAGAAGCACCCATTTATTCTGAGAACCCTCTTGTTTCAGAATTCCCAGATGAATCCATCTTCAACATCAATATAACTGACCATTGGAAACTATACTTCGATGGTTCATATACACAACATGGATCAGGAGCTGGTATCTTCTTCATCACTCCACAAGATGACTGCATGTACCAAAGTCATATAAATTGGCATTTCCTTGTACTAACAACATAAAAAAATACAAGGCTTTGACTATAGGCCTCAAGATAGCAGTGCAGTGGAACATCATAACTCTCAGGGTGTATGGAGATTCTCAGTTGATCATAAGTCAGGTCAATAATGAATATCAGACTAAGGATGACAAGATAACTCCATACAAGAAATTGGTGGAGACTCTAAAGGACTCCTTCATTGACATAACATTTGAGAAAATTCCAAGAACCAACAACAGAGCAGCAGATGCCATGGCTACAATTGGGTCACTATTAGATATCCCTCATAACGTGCCAAAGTATGAATTTCTGATTGAGCAGCTTCTTGTCCCCACATTCAAGGTACCAGAATCAAAATATGTGTGTGAAATCGTTGGTCTAGGCGATCCTTGGTATCATGAGATCTATACATATCTTCGCATAGGAGTCACACCCGCTGACCTCCCATCAAACCTAAAATGAACCTTTGTCAAAAAGGCATCCAGATTTGTCATCCTAGGTGATACCTTATACCGTAGAAGCATAGAAGGTACCTTACTGCACTGTCTAAATGTTGAGGAGGCATTAACCACTCTAACCAAAGTTCATAATGGTATTTGTGGCTCACACTCGAGTGGAATGACCATTGCCAAGAAACTACTGAGGATGGGGTATTATTGGCCCACAATGGAAAGAGAAGCATATGATCATGCTAAAAGATGTTTACAATGTCAGTAGCATGGAGATCTCATCCATGCACTAGCTCAAGTGCTTCATCCCATCATCACACCATGGCCTTTCTCACAGTGGGGACTCGATCTCATTGGGAATATCACACCCACCTCATCCAATGGCCATAAATTCATTATCACTGCAACTGAGTATTTCACAAAGTGGGTGGAAGCCATACCCATGACGTATATCACTAGGAAGCAGATCTCAAAATTTATCTTGAACTATCTCATCTGTCGTTACAGTGTCCCACAAGCCATTATCTCAGATAATGGGACACAATTCAAGAACCACGAGGTTTGTGACTTGTGGGAGAAATTCAAAATGCAGCATCGCTTCTCCACCCCGTACTATCCCCAAGGCAATGGCCAAGCAGAAGCTATGAATAAAACCATCCTCAAAATCCTCAAGAAAATAGTCAATGACGCAGGTCATGACTGACACTTGCAGCTTAATCCTGCCCTCTGGGATTATTGAACCAGCATTCACACACCCACCGGTTCCACCCCCTTCTCCTTGGTCTACTGATCAGAAGTTGTCCTCCCCATTGAGATCGAGCTCCCATCCCTCAGAATATCATTGCAAAATCTCATCACGGATGAGGAATATCGGGTATCAAGACTAAATGAGCTAGAGCTACTGGATGAGAAATGAATTGATGCTTTGAATCACTTACAAGTATATCAAAATAGACTCTAACGAAGCTACAACAAGAAGATCAGAAGTAGGACTTTCCAAGTCAGAGAATTGGTCTTAAAAGAAAATTAGAAGAATGTCCTGAATCCCAGTAGCAAAGGAAAGTTTGAACCAAATTGGTTAGGGCATTTCATCATCACAACAAGCTATAAATTAGGGGCATATCAGCTATCAACACCTGAAGGGGAACCTTTGTAGGAGCCCATGAATAGCTCCCATCTGAAAAATTCTTATGCCTAATTCTTTCGGGTATAAAACCAAAAAATCCAAAAAAATAAGAGAAAGTCCTAAAAAAATGGTTACTTCAGCGAAAACCTGGCAAACAGGTGTCTTGGTAACAACAAAAAAAGCAAAAAATCCAAAAAAATTAGAAAAAAGGATCAAAAAAATCGTCCTCTAGTGAAAACCACTTTGGTGGCACTTTGGGCAAGTACCTCAGTTAAAACCTGGCAAATAGGCGCCTTGTGTAAATAAGTATTTTCCATCCACCAAGATCCTTACAACTTGTTTTGCATCATCCCTCCATCATCCATCGCATCCATATCTCTACCCATCACACATTCACTCACATTCACACCATAGCTTGGTCCTGTGTTCGTATTATGATCCCTCCTAGTACTACTCGGCCCATTCTCAAAGTTAGTTTGTCCTGCCTTTATCAGAGTAGTCTACTACATCACACTGGGGGCATGTTCTCATCAGATCAGATTCGTGTATGATCTTAAAGTCCTTAAAATCAGAAAATCCAAAAACATTCAAAATATATCAAAAATCCAAAAATAGGTCAAAAAGTCATTAAAAAAAAGCCAAAAACAAGGTCATCTTGTCGAACTACATCATCTCTAAGCTTGAACGTAGGCAAGGTTGATCTTTGATCATCCCCCGAGACATTTAGGTCAGTCCTATAGGATTTTGTCATAATAAACTAGCATCTCATCATGTATATCGTCGTCTGTAAATCAGTCAAATCGTTAGTCGAACTACGTGGTCTCTGTGTGTATAACTTAGGATAGGCTAATTTGTCGATCAGCCCTCAAGACCCCTAGGATAGGTCTTTAGGTTAGTCTCTTGGTCAAAATCTTAGAAAATCCCAAAACATTCAAAAAATCAAAAATCAAAACATTTGTAAAATCTCGAAAAACACCAAAAAATAGCCTCAGAACATTGCAAAACACCAAAAATATCCAAATATTTGAAAAAAAAAATCCATCTGCCTCATCTCACGTGCACCCACAATAAGCACTATCCATAATAAACTGATCATCATCATCAACCTTTGGTGAAACAGTTGGAAACAAGTCTAGCAGTTTAAACGCATAACTCAAAACGTCAAGTCTAAAGTCTAAGTCAGTACGTAAGCAAGATGGTTATCTCTTCGTATTAGGTAACTCATCATCTGAATTGGTCCCATATCAATCATCCCTTATAAACAAAACGATGTTCTGCCATCCACTAACATGTCCTAGGATGAATCCTTCCTACAATGGGCATTATCTTTTGGAAATAAGTTACGTTCATCGTTCTTAGAAAATATATCCTCTTTCCGTTAGTGGTATTGAAGAGCATCAGTTTGTTTGTTTACTTGGTTTTTATCTTTTGACTTATCTTATTTTGCACTCATTCCAAGGACGTCTCGATGATATCCCAAAATAGGGGATTTAGAGAAATAGGAATGGGGCAATAATCATTATATTTTGTCTGCTGTGCTTGTTGGACGTTCTTATAATATAACCTTGGCGAATACTTGCTTTGTTAGGTATCTATGGAAGAGGTCTAGGGAAACTTGTTGACTATTACAAGGATAGGTTTACCTTTCCGTGTTTCGGTCCAAGGTGCCTGAAACTTCTGAAGTACATCCTAGCAAGGTTTCTATATGTCAGGTATGAACAAGAATAGTCCTATCTAATTGTCGAGTCAAAGTCCATCACACTAAGTACCACGCCATCTTGGTTTGCTATACCTTGATGCATCATACCACATGTGTTATCAAACATAAAAAAATTTGGTCTTTGAAAATCCCAATTCCTCGGCAAGTAATCATCATCATCATCATATGCATTTGTGTCATCTTGCGTGTTGTTGAAATGACTTCTTCTTTTCTTACTAACCACACTAACCAAGTACTATGACAGTTGATCACCATCACCATCACCGCCATTGATCCTACATCCACAAATCATTAGCATATTGCATAACATATCATATAGGAAACATACACATTAAATATGTGCATTCATGTCATTGCATTTCACCCATTATGTGGCATCTCATAATCATAAACAATAGAAACATAAGCATTAATTCATTAGGCATACATATCATCGCATTAACATGTCATTGCATCACATACATCATCATTTAGGATAATAACATTCGTTATTCTAAAAACATCTCATAAAACCATTTGCATCGTATCACAGCCATCCCATCATATCATATCCATCCATAAATCATATATAAGCATTTTTTTCACATCATTGCATATACCATAAATCAAATCATTTCACATATCACATCGACATAAAATAAATCATCATATAGATAACATCATTACATAAACATCATTTTGCATCCATAAAAATATCATTGCAAAGCATATAGAAATAAACCATCCATGCATGAATAAAGGTACATGGTACATCTCATCAAAATCTGCTCATATATATATCATATCATCAACTGTCATAGTACAAATGATAATCGGATCACTGTACATATGTGTCAATTAGTACAAAATGCCCATTGGGCTATAAAAAATGAGCCCATAAAGCACAAAAATAGATGTGTATCATCTGAGTCATGCTTGATCTCCGTGAATACTACCCTCACCCCTGTGACTGTGACCCTCTAGTGGTCTCTGACTGACCCGCTCTGAGTACTTGGGAACCCAATCTGCTCTAGGTACATGGTCGTGGTAGGCCCAGCAGTAATACTCTATCTCTCAGATAGCCTCTCTATAGGATCAGACTGACACTGTGCCCTGAGACGAGGAGGCTGTCATGCTCTCAATTTGCTATCTGCCACCTAGCTTTGTCTCTGCTACATAGCCTGGTCTCTCTCTACTCTAAGTTGCTCCCTCTCAGCTTGTGCCTGGTCCCTCTCGGCCATCACTACCTGTACCTATGCCTGTAACTGCAAAATCAAGGCATCCCGTGCATCTGCCTGCCCTGTTGGTTGTGCCTGTGGTTATGCATGAACTTGACCGTCACCCTTAGCTCATGGTGGTGGGACTGGCGAATCCTACTGCTGGTCCTGCATGGGGATGTCCTTGTGACCTGATGGAACTGGGGGCACCTCTGGTGGATCCTGACGGATCTCGATCCTCGATCCTCACCCTCATCCTCGTCCTCTACCCCTACCTCTGGCCCTGTATGCCTTTGGGTCCTCACCTGGAACAGTCAACCGAAGAGGAGGTCTAAACCAATCTCTATAGGCCTGTGTGATGCCCGGATCTGCCAAACCTTGATTGTAAGCCCAAGGCCGGACCACCAAGTGTTGAAACTTGTCAACCGCCTCCGCTGTAGGAATACCAGGGCCCCATGACACCTGTGTCATGCTACATGCAAAGACGGCCATATAACTGTCATTTGGTTGATCCTGCGGCTCCCCAAACTGACGATGTACACACCCAGGTAGGTATCTCTCTATCATAGTGTGCTCTCGGCCCTACATGTATTGGTCATGGTGACAATAGAAGAGTTGGTCTGCATCATCAGCCCATCCAGGCTGACCGAGGTATGGTCTCCAAGTGAACACAATCATCTCATCTATGACCTGCCTCCAGTAGGGGATCCCGTGCTCTCCATTGTATGTAAAGGACACACCACCTCTATATTGTGCCACCAAGGCATCCTCTGGCCCCATCATAACTGGAATGACCCATGGACGTAGCACAGAAATGTGCTCCCATGCCAAAACATGCAAAAGTGTCACCCCAACTCCTAGCGCTCTGCCATCCACGTATGCATACTCCTACAAATCTCTGTAAAGTGAAGCCAAAAGTACAGTCCCCCATGCAAACTAAACTCGCCTGTCCTGAACCATCCTCTCCCAGCAGTATCCCCATCTAGGACTGAAATACCGCTCTCACCTGTCTGGGGCAACCAAGCCTGAAATAATTGCCACAACGGCCCAACGGAAGGGAGGTGCTATGAATCTGTACCTCTCTAGCTCGATCTGACCCTTGCAGTAAATGATATCTCAAGTGGCGAGGACTCAGGTACAGTACTCGCATCCCTCATCCATGTCGTAGATCACCTAGCAGCCATGAATGGGAAATCATAATATCCGCCAGACGTCCTCCAATGTGACGATCGCCTCACCAGTGCGAAGATGAAATGGCAACGTCTCACTATGCCACCGCTCCGCCAGCGCTGACAACATCCCGAGGTGTGTGCGCACGGGCCCCACGTACGCAATATGCCACAGTCCTGTGGCACCCAACTGATCCTAGTCTATGTTGCTAAAATCCTGAAGAACGCTTGCTAGATCCCATGACGGGTGCTCCTGAGAATAAAGCTCCCTAGGTCCGTCCTACATCATGCAAGGTTAGCATGTTAAATTTTTTGGAAAATTCCTAATGTAATGCCTCAAACTTATTCTGAGTGGCATAGTTTGTAAAGGTGTCGCAGTTTGAGTTTCCTCAAACTCTAACACTGGACCCAAAATTTTGTTAAATAGAGCCACCGCCACGCACTTTTCCAAACTGACCCGCGAGTTTGAGCTGAGCTCAAGCCCAGCGGTGGAGTTTTTAAACTCCATATTGCACCACTGCAGTGCTAAACAACACTGCTGGAGTGCAAAATGACTAAGAGTGGTGCACTTTAAACACCGAGTGGTGCTATAATAGCGCCACTGGAGGTGAGCTCTCTTTAAAAGTGGTAATAAATGCATTAAAATGAAAAAACGAAGCGTCAGTTAGGGTCACATACCAGGGCACCGATGCCAGGTGGCCGTTGGTAGGTCCGAACTCAATCAAAAATGTGCAGAGGAAGCTATCGTTGTGCCATATCCTTAGGAGGTTAGAGCTAGAATCTCAAGGTTTGCTAGTGGAGGCGTGTGAAAATGACTCTAAAGTGACCCCTCAGGCCTCTTTTGAGCCTAAAAATTAGGGTTTTTTTGACCTAATTGGCTGTCCTGCTAGAGTTTTGGACCCCCGAACCTATTTTTGTCCATTTGAGGCTTGTTTTACATTGTTTTATTGCATTTAGACACATTTTTAGCCTCTCGGACCCCTTTCGGACTTGTCAGGCATTTTTGTCACCTCTTTTTCGTGAGATCACCCAAAAATTAAAATTTTCGTCTGATCTCTCGAGGGGGCATTATATTGACATCGTGCACCTGATCGCGACTTACTAACATCGTTTCTTCCTAAATCATCCCTCGGTCTAACCATTTAATCAAATTCCCCTATCTGATTAAATTCATAAATATTCGTCTCTTAATTAAATAAATCATTTTATCTGATTAATTCAATTCCTTTTGTTAATTAAATCAACCCATTTGATCTAATTATCCCTTTTTTAATCAAATAATCAATTTATTTGACTAAAATCTCTAAAGTCTATCCATTAAATTAAATAAATTAAAACCTTATTTGATATAATCTAACATCATCCCTTTTAATTAAATAAATCAAAATCTTTATTTAATTAGCCTCTTACCATATTCCCCTCTTATTTGATTTAAATAAACCCATAAATCTAAGTCAAATAAGTCACATCATCTAATCTCCTATTAAATTAATTGACCTTTGATTAATTTAATCTAATCTCATGTCACATCCTCTAGATAATGCAAGTTGCACATGAAAATAGATTTAATTCATTTATTAAATCCTATTTTCCCTCACATGGCATCTTTTGGAATATTCTCTCAATTTGAATTCAAAAATTCCAAGTCAACATGTACATCCAACAAGGCAATAAATTCATCTTACATGTCCTTTGCCTTGAGCCAAGTGGCATTTATTGCATTTTCTCTTCCCTCTTGTCATTTCAACAAATTTGAATTTCAAATATTGGCATTTATTGGCACAAACCCCAAATCTTGCACATCCCTCATCCATTCATGGCTTGACAAGTGGCACCAATCATTAGATGAATATTAGTCCCACATTGCTCAAATTTGGGCATTCATCCATCTTGAAATCCTATAAATGAAGAGCTCCTCTCCTCATTTTATCATCCACAAACATTGCAAAGTTACCATGCTAAAATACTTACTCATTCTCATCCATCATTTGAATTCTTAGCTAGGATTTTTTGTAGATTTTTCTTGGAGTTCTCATCTTTTCATCAAAAGTCGATCAACAATCTCTTCAACATTTGAATCTTGCATCATAGGAATTGGGAAAGGGCCAATTTTCACATCAAATTGGCATCAATTCCCCCATAGGATCAAGTGTTTGCTATTTAAATTAGGATTTAATCTAGTTCTTATCATTTCATTGTGTTCTTTCTTATTTTCTTTCCTATTTTGAGTTTGTAAATGGATTTCATGGGGAATCCTTCTTTTAGCTTGCAAATCCTTGTCTAACTCATTTATTCATGTTGTTTTGTAGGTTCTAGGAAAAGGGTTCACACAGTTTGAAAACATATGTAGAAAGATAGATTAAATGCAATATAGAACAAGATAAAGAAGCTAAATAGAAAGAGTGCACCTGGAAACTGATGGAGGTTAGAGTGGAGACTAAATATCTCTAAAATTCTAGAAAATCTAATTTTTTGGCCAATTGGCACACTTACGCCAAGGTGGGCGACTTAGTCCCAGATATGGGTTTCTGTCCAAAAAGTAGTTTTAGGGAAATGGGTACTAGAATCTACAAATTTTCCTAGAAAATACCTACACTGGGACTCATATGCCACTAATGGTGACTTAGTCCTTTTCCATTTTTCCAAAAAAATGAAATTACAGATTTGTACTCTAACACCTAGACTGTGTTCCCAAACTGAAACTCATATCTGAATCTATGAAAACACCTACAAAACAGAATATAATTTAATTTCTAATGGGGGTTTTCCTCGATCAAGCCCCTATTTTGGTAATTAAACCTTGAAGAAATAATGAAATCTGCAGAAAACCCTATCCCTAAGTGTGTCTAAGACTAGGAAATTTGAAGCAAGATATAACCCTATTTTATCATGCAAGAATAAGATGTTAAAATGAAACTTGAATGATGTAAAACTTCACCCTAAGAAGCCCTAAAACATTTCAAATGAATATTAATGACATGTAAACCTTCCTTAGTCTGAAAATAGAGAGAAAATGGAAGATGGAATCACTTAGAAAACAAGTACTTAGGCTTGATTTGATGGCTAGTTGCATCTCCTTAGCCTGGATTTCTTCATGATTCTTCATATGAATACATGATCAACCCTTTGCAATGCAATATCTTGGACAAAAGGTGAGCTTGAATACCTACACAAACCCTAGAATGTTGCCTTAAAGCTTCAACTTTGTTGTAGATAGACTTATGAATCTTCTTGCGAAAGATATTCAACACTTGACTTTTGAATTTGTTTGTTAAAAATGATTAGATGTTGTGAAAAATGACCTAAAAATTTATATTTATAGGTATTAATACCTATTTTCCTATTATTTATACCTAAGAGGCCGACATCCATTAGAAATTTGAATTAGGTTAGTGATTTTCTTGCTCAAAATTGAAAAATCCTCCAAAAGGGACTAAGTCGCCACCCTGGGCGACTTAGTCCCACCAAAGGGGACTCATTCGCCGAAGGTGGAAAATGGGTCCCACTTGAGGTTTTTGAGGTGGGTTTTGTAAAATTTGAATAATTTAAGTGTTATTTGTCAAGATTTTTTATGATTTTTGAGTGGAATAAACCTCAAGGTCCAAAATAATGGGTCTTAGGTGCCTATAAATGGTAAGTTTAAGGAGTGATAAATGCAAGGATGCCAAAATAGGTCCAAATTAAGCATGAAATGGTCTCTTTCTTCAAAAGTATACAATTTTTTATGCTACATTTCGCCCCAAATTTAGCACCCATATGACTCTACATGCATATGCAAGCTAAAGGACTCTAAATGGTACACTTTATTTCATAAAAGGATACTCATTCATAAGGTGGGATAATGAAGCCCCTAGTGTAGTTATCTACAAAACCACAACATTAGGAACCACATCCTGTAACATGAATTTGTTAGTTGTCAAAAATTATTTTTATCTAACTTCTAGAAATCAAATTTGAGGGTAGACGTATGCCCTTCTTGATTCTACTTGCTTTACGAAGGTGGAATCAAGGTAGCAATCTATCCATGTTGAATAGGACCAATCACACCGTAGGGAATTTCCAAGTACCATGCCACATAACAATGGATGATTGATGATGTCGAGAATGAAATCATGATTCCAATGCAACAAACGACATAAAAAATGGAGCTCACTAGCACCTATTATGCTGATTGGAATAAAATGTACTTTTTAATCCTAATGGAGTAAAAACCCTAATTTTGAACATAAGAGATAAAAAGTGAAGTAAACGGTCACTTACTTTATCATTTTACCTTTGTGTAGCAAGTGAGTGATGAGAGAATAGTAAAATATTTTGAGTAGATGAGGCTACAAGCCTACGAGACTAGACGTGCTATGAGACTAGGTGGCACGCCACGAGCATCAGCATGAGGTGAGTCAATTTTGCTACCTTCACTTAGTGTTTATGTAGTTATTTGATGATTTTTAATGTATTTGTAGGTTAATTTAGGATCCTGGATTTTTTTTTTGCAAAGTGCCCCCTTTTTCTATGAAGTGTCCCATTTTTTCACAAAGTGTCCCTTTTGTTCGCAAAGTGTCCCACTTTTTCACAAAGTGTCTCGTTTCTTTGTGAAGTGTCCCAAAAGGGTTCTAAAGTGTCTAGGGCCTTTAGGAAAGCACACTAGAAAGAATTTAGCACATTTTGATGAGGGTTAATATGAAATTTAAAGATTTTAAATTGCTTATAGGGTGTGTTTTTTCTTTATTGATAGGTACCTACCCATTCGCGTTAGCGTCTATGTGGTAGATAGCTTAGCTTTCTTAGAGATCTAGGTCCTGCATTTTCAGTAGAGGATACAAAGCACTTGCAGGTTGTTGGGATATATTAGACATACCTCATGCCCCCGATGAGGTACCATGATGCAATGTTGATAGCCTTATGCGAGTGTTGGGATGCAAACACTTGTACATTCCACCTTTCTTACTGGTGAGATGATGATTACTCTAGAGGAAATCCACCATATCCTCCAAGTTCCTATTTGGGGAGAGTGGGTATGATTCTAGAGAGATTGTACATTTTATGAGTAGAAGTCTGACATGCAGTATTTCCTAGATGGGCTAGTGCACGATGAGTGGGTGAGAGGATGGATCGATCTTCTGATGCTACTATATTCATGAGCTCCGGTGGTGAGATAGATTATGATGCACACAGTGGCACTAATACTCGTCCCAGATGGGCATGCAACACACCTAGAGGGAGGATTAGTACAATTGATTCGTGAGATGGTAGAGCACATGATAGTTTACGCTTGGGGGCATTGTATCCTAGCACACTTATATTATGATCTTGGTTGGTTTGTCTTTTGGGAGGTAGACATCAAGGTGCATAGCACACTTCTACATGTTTGGTGCCTTGAGCATATCACATGTACCAGGCCTACCAGCTTCTTATGTTTGACAATAATTGGGTATCCTCAGGCCTTTAGCTATCCTCTACAATGGTTATGGTATTATGGGGATTTACACTTTTGGAGAGTGAGATTTGACCAACTGGAGGAGGATGAGATATTGTGGAGACCTTAATAGCTTACATTGTAGTGGGAAAATTACACCAAATAGTTGAGGAGGTTACAATTAGATAGATTTTTGGCTCGCTGACATGACCATGTAGTATGTCCCTTCTACTATGATCAGGTCATGCAACAATTTGGGCAGATTTAGACGCCATGAAAGGCATGACCCTTTTTTAGGAGATCAGTGTGGAGTCCCCAAAGAATAGGTGATATAGTATGGATCACTATAGAAAATGTTTTCGAGAGAAACTCTAAGTACTTAGATCATGATGAGCCTCCAGTCTCCAACACAGATGACTTCGATACCTCAGGTGATTATGAGGAGTGGTGGAAAACATCACGAACAACTCCCATATTTTTGTTTGATGATCCTATAGGGGACACATGACTAGTCCTAGATGAGGGAGATGATAGAGAGGACAGGGCCAAGGAGACATGGTATAGGGTTGTAGACATATTTACTAATGTCATTGATGAGGAGTATGATGAGGATGTAGATCCTAACTATGATAGCCAAGATAGAGGAGACAAGGATGAGGATGAGGAGGAGGAGCCACCCATAAGTGAGAGTGATGAGGTAGTAGCTGAGGATTGACATGAGTGGGGAGAGCCCTCACCCATTTGTATGACTAGATCACGAGTAGCATCCGCATCAAGCATTAGCACCCAAAGTTATAGAGGAGCTAGCACATATTCCATGCCCCTTTCACAAGATGAGGTTGATGTTTCTCATCTTGCCAGAGATATAGGTGATGATATTTAATTTATGTATGTATTTTATGTTAATGCTTATGCTTTATACATATATATCATGATGTGTATTGATTGTTTACTATTTCTACCTCGTATGAGCCCTAAGAGACTATCGATATTTATACCATTAGGTGACTACCAAGATAGTACCAACATCTATTGATGAGGAGGTGATGGAATCTGACTATGTGCCCCCACCTCTTGTGGAGCAGGACCTAGAGTCACTTAGGCCATTCATGAGATTGCAGGAAACATATGAGATTTTGAGGAGGCGAGTCCAACGAGCTGAGACTGTAGTGGAGGCACAGTCATCCTAGACCCCAACAAAGGTTGAGAGACTAGAGGCAGAGGTAGGTCAGCTATAGGCAGAGAGGGATTAGATAGCAGGGGAGCATTGAGAGGCCCTTAGAAAAATACAAGGCTTAGAGTTTTCTCTCAGATTCGGCAGATCACATTCATGATCACACACTACCGTCTCCTGATTTCCTACTACCAGCCAATCATGAGTACCATATCCTAAGGGATCATGCAACCACATACCTTAGTGAGATTCTATACAATGATGACATGTACAAAAAAATTTGATATATATATGAGTATTTGATGTTTTATTACTTTTTTTAATGTGTTTGAATGGTAAATGACAATGTGCTTAATTAAATAACCTTTGTGAAATTATTTAATTAATGTATTCATGATTTAGCACATGTTATGTGATCTAATTAAAACATATTTCAGTTTCTCTTAGATACAAAATTGTGATCAAGTATGTGATGTTAAATTAAATGTACCTATAATTTATATAATGATCTAACTTAACATAACACATAAGATGAACTTGAATAGTATGAAACCTAAAGTAATTAAAATAATAATAATAATAATAGTGACTTTAGTGCTCAAGAAATAGACATAGGGTATGTGCAGGATCATGAAGGGCCAAAAAGTGGCGATATGATGGGTATGTGTAGGGTATGTGGCTAACGACTTTTTTCTTACCCAAAATTGATGAAACGAAAAGGGTTTTTACAAGATATTCTCAACTTTCCACCAATATAATTTATGCTTTACTTTGAATTTAAAAAATTATTATTATTCATTTTCTATTTGAATTATGACTAAAGTCTTGATTGATATACTAATTGAATAACATTTATAGCTTTCAAATGGTATCACATTTTTTTAATCCAAAACATGTGTCACATTCTATCCTATGCATACTATAAGATTAAAAGAAAAAAAAATGAATTTCATGAAGTTTTGACCAAGTTATGGTGGTCAGACATACGAGTTTTTATATTTTTTAAAAGTTGTAATAAAAAATCAAAATTAATTATTTATTAGGAAAAAAATTACAAAAATTATGCATCACATTGGGACATGAGTCCTCTAATTATATCTAAATATTATAAAAAGTATTATCATTTTATTGTGGTTAGGGTGGTTAGACACCTACTTATTTTTCCACAGAAATTTAAGTACTATTGCATTGAAATTTCAAATTTTCACCAAATAGATTTTTTTAAAATAAACTTAGTAGTTTAGAAAGTACATTCAATTTTCTAGAGATTCTATTCTTACATATTTTTGAAATAATATAGATAACTTATTCAAATTTTTATGTCAAGTTGCCTAACTCTGATTTTTTAGAATTTTTTGCCACTTAAGGGCCTATTTTTTCCATGATGATCCTACACATATCCCATAATTGTTTGTCAAGAACGAATCAATGTGAAATCATATAGGATATTTTCCAATAGCTCTAACAACAATGCTTTATCATTCATGTTATTCATAGGGATTAGACATAATACTAACACAAATGTGTGGCATTAATAGGGTCTTTGAGGCATGTGCTATTGAGTTTTGTTAACATGTAAGCGCCAGATCTGTAACTTGTATTGATTATATATGGCCTAACTAATTAGGACTGAATTTTTCTTTTTCAGTGTAGTCTACAGTATTGTTTCATTGATTTTCATACAAAACTAAATCACCCTTATTAAATGTCCTAGGGATTGAACATGATGATTATGTTTATATTGTAATTGCTTAGTGTAAGCTTGGAGATGCGCAAGAGTGTTAATGCGCTCTTCATCAAGAATTTCAAGCTGGTGTAATCTATGTTCCTTATAGGTGTTGTTATCGATAAGACCTCCAAGAGAAATCCTTAATGTAGGGACTTCTAACTCCAAGGGTATGATTTCCTCAATACCATAGACAAGGTTGTAGGGTGTAGTTATTGTAGATAATTAGACACTTGTTCAATAGGCCCATAGCACACATTGTAATTGTGTGTGCCAATCCTTGTGATGTTTGTTAATAGTTTTCTTGAGGATTTGTTTAAGAGTATTATTAGTGATTTTAGCTTGACCATTAGATTATGGGTAGTATGGTGTTGAAAACCGATGTTGGATATGAAATGTGTCTAGGAACTTCTTCACATCATGGTTTTTAAATGGTGTTCCATTGTCAAAAATTAATATGGAAGGGAGTTTGAAGTAGGTAATAATGTGTTCCAATATGAAATGACATATCACATCAGCAATAGTGGATCGAAGGGGAATAACTTGTTAGAAACCTAGGAATTAGTTGCTAGACCAAAATACTTCCATAAGTGAGAGATAATGGCAAGAATGCTTGCTATAACAAATGGAAGATTGATTGATTGATAAAAAAAATACAAATGTACAAGATGAGGATTGCTTATAAAAGCAAGCATTCACAACCCTAAACCTAACTTGAGCTAAAAGATAGCTCAATTAGATAAGGATAACAAAATACAACCTAGGACTTAAATTAATGCCTAAGTAAACTTATGAAAATGTAATTAAATAGTTAATTACACCAAAACCCCCCCATAAGTGAAACTTAGGGAGAAGATTATGAAGTAAACTACTATGGGTCCCAACAACTAGGCCATGTTAGGTACCCATTTACAGATGCAAATGAAATGCAATCTCTCATAAAGCGGAGAAAAGGGGAAAACCCAGTGGGAAGAAAACCCCTCTCCAAATGGGAGAAAACAAAATAAAAAACAAGCATGACGAATGTAAACATGATGTATGGAGGACTCAATGATACCCCCAAGGACTACATCCATCATGAAAATACAATTAATTAGCCCCCCATAAGAGGGAAGTAATGAGATAAGATATCCTCCGCATGATAAAGAAGTTCCAAAGCCAATGAAGAATGCCTAAAAACAAAATATGACCCAATTTCTGCAAGCAACACATCTTCCCTTAGGAAGAAACAAATCCAAAAGCTAATGAAGAAGCCATTCCATATTCAACTGAAAGGAAGAAGAATGAACGCTCAACATGTATGCCTTTGAAAACTGAGTAGGAGCCTCCAAGCTTGAATGAGCCACAACATAATCATGGTAAAACTCAACCAAGAAACATGACAAATCAAGTGATGGAGGAGACTTGTGAATATCAATCTCCAAAGACAAAGAATATGGTGTAATAGTTGTGTTGAAACTATCATCAAAGAGGAGAGAAATCCACTCAAGTGTATCCTCCAAATGTGTAGTATGAGACTCCAGGAACAAGTTAGAAATCCCTATCAAATAATCATCCCACAAAGCAAGATTTGAAAAAAATATGATTATCTTGCTAAACAGAAGCAAAAATGGTTGCAAAAGTAGGAGGTAGAGTAGGAAGCTCAACACTGGTCTCTAAAATACCAAGGTGTAGATGAAAAAACTTCTCCTCACTAACATGGGTCACACTCAATGGAGTGTGTGATGCAATCAAAGGAACATTATTAGCTTTTGAAGAAAAATGTGAAAAATAATATACTCGAGATAAATGATCAACCATTCCAATTGGAACAATATCCCTAGTCTCCAAGTCCCTTATATACACCCTATCAGGAGTGAACTCAACTATTTTACCTTGACCCCCATGAGTAATTTGATAAATAGAAAGGAGATTAGTGGTCAAAGAAGGAACACAAAGCACATCATTGAAATTCCCTTCCCCAATATCAATATAACCCTTCCCACTTACCTTCATGAATGTATTGTTATCCATTAGAATGTGAGGTGAATTACAAGGCTCAAAAGAAGAGAACATATCCTTTGAAGATGCCATATGATGAGATGCCCCTAAATCAAGAAGCCATCCTTGAGAATTAGGGCCTGTAGAGGCCAAGATTGCATGTCCTTTCATATTATGTAGCCCAGAAGTGGATGTTGTGTTCTTTGACTGTGATGAGGATGGGGTTGCCGATTGTGATGGTGAAGAAGAAGTAGAAGACACTGATGAGGGTAGTTGTATGTTATTCTTTTGAAGAAGATGAGTGAGTTCATCAATCTTCTTATTGTAACATCTATGCTCATCATGTCCCAATATTTTTCAATATGCACATTTGGAATTCTTCTTTTTTGATGATTCCTCTTTTGAAGAGGATGAGGATTCAAGAGTGCCATGTGAAGGAGAATTGTTACCTTGCTCATTTAACTTGGTTTCCTTTTTTTGCTTCTTTCCTTTTCCACTCGAAGCTTTTGTATCATTCACAATAAGAGCTTGAGATGTTGAAGACTTCAATGTGCCCATGTGCATCAACTTTTCTTGTTCCTTTGTGAGTTGTGCAGCAAATTCATCAAGATAAGGCATTTTGTATGCATTACCAAGAGCATCCATTGTAGCATAGAAAGTAGAAAAAAACATAGAATATGAAGAACCAAGCTTAGCAAGAATAGAAAGTATCATCTGTTCATCCTCTTTAACAACCCCACATTGTGATAACTATAATCTAAGAGAGTTGAGCTTAGAGAAAAAGTCTTGGATATTGTCAAAATCTGAAGGATTAAGCCCCATTAGTTCATTCTCCAACTTAAATTTCCTTAGTTTGTTTAGCTTACCAAAGAGAATCTCCAAAGTAGTCCAAACTTCATGAGGATGTGTGCAAGACACAACATGATATCTAAGATCTGGAGAAATGGACAAAAGAAGATTACCAAGAGCTTCATCCCTTCTATCAAACCATTTTCTTTTCTCTTTTGCTCCTTGGGGTTCTAGATCTTGACCAAAAGTTATTCATTGTAGCTTCAACTTTAAGAGTAGCAACTCCATCTGAGATTTCCACTCATGATAATTAAATGGAGTTAGAAGAACAACCTTTGGAAAATACATGATGAGAGAAGAACAACAAATTCCTGCACAAAATCAGAAAACAACTCCTTTGTCGCCGCTTTGGAGGTGAAAATCATTGCAAAATATCTTGGGGCTTAATGACCATTGGCTTCTCCCTCTTTATTTGGAAAGAAATAAGTTTTATAATTTTTTTTTTAAATCTCCAAAACTTGTCAGCTTTTTCAAAAACAAATCAATAGAAAGTTTTTAAAAAGAACTTGCCCTCATTTTTGAAAAAACTAACCAAAAGTAGGGAAAATATGGCCATGCAAAAATCCCAAAAAGAGAATATGCCAAAAAATTAGGCAGAACGCATGCTAATAGGAGATAGTACCCACAAACCAAAAAATGCCAAGCGATGTGATTGGTATTATGAAAAATATGTTGACCAATTTGACCACCGGTGATTTGGAAAATTTGTACCAAAGGATTGCGTACCCTATAGTTGATTAAGCCGATGATGTGAGGGGGACTATATTCCAAATACAAGAATGGACCAGTAGAATAGAGGATGCCAGTGGAGTATGGACACTGATATGATAGCTGACCAAGAACTAAACCCTACAGATTTCACTTGATGTCACTTTAATGGGAATCCAAACCTACACAAATACCCGCTTGACTGATGGAGAAAAGAAAGACAACCAGTGGAAAGAAATGTGTACACTGTGTAAGAGCCAATAAAAGCATGTGCCCGCCATATATGAAGTGCCAGATTACACCGGAGATGGATGAGAATGCTGGGGAAGATAGTGGCTTAGACCAACATTCAGTTCTCACCACTGATTGAAGTGACCCTAACCAGTCTGTCAAAAATGTCGATGTAACATGCAAGAGTCTACAGAAGAATTTTAATAAACCCTCACAAATAAATGACTGAGACTATCCATTGCATGTTACAGATGAAGGCTTATGAAAAAATTATGTACACCAAGGAAAAAGGTCCTATAGTTGATTTGACCACCGATGCAGATGGATTACACAGGATGGAGGATTGAAGGAGCCAATGGATTGATAACCTGTACGCGATGAGCCAGCAATTACTGCCGAGATTCTTTACAATATACCGATCCAAATAAATTTTTTTCCCAAATAAAATTTTAAATAAAGCTCGATTACAATAAAATTTTGCCCCAAAATTTTCAAATAAAAATCCACAGAAAATATTTTATGAAAATATTTTTTTGCAAAAAATTGGAAAAATATGCACCCAACAAATAACTTCAATCTAGAATGAAACCCTCAGATCTGGGAAGGAGTCTACAACCCTAGATGATCTGATACCATGTTAGAAACCCAGGAATTAGTTTCTAGACCAAAATACTTCCACAAGTGAGAGATAATGGAAAGAATGATTGCTATAACAAATGCAAGATTGATTCATTAATCAAAAAAATACAAATGTACAAGATGATGCTTGGTTATAAAAGCAAGCATGCACAACCCTAAACCTAACTTGAGCTAAAAGATAGCTCAATTAGATAAGGATAACAAAATACAACCTAGGACTTAAATTAATTCCTAAGTAAACTTATGAAAATGTAATTAAATAGTTAATTACACCAACATAACTTCTACCCATTTTGTAAAATAATCAGTTGTTGTAATGATAAATGTATGTCTAGTGGAATAAGGTGGTGAAATTTTTCCAATTAGATCCCATCCCCATATGGAGAATGACCAAATAGGGATTTGAGCACAGAGCTTGGAAGCAGGAGCATGAATCAAATTGTTGTGTTCTTAACATTTGTGACATCACTTAACATACACAAAGCAATATTTTTCCATATTTCTCCAATAGTAGCCCATACAAATGAGTTTTTGCACTAAGGATCTTCCTCAAAAATGACCTCCACAGGTGTTCACATGGGCCTGTTCAAGTGTTATGGTGATTTCATAATCCCTAAGACATCTAAGTCTAATTCCATCAAAGGATCCTCTATACAACACATCAGCAAGGATTATGTACTTGGTTTCTAATTTTTGTAATCGAGTGCAGGTGTTTGTTGTTGTAGGTTCGAGAATGGTACCATATTTTAAATAATTATATATGGTATTATACCATTCACTCAAGTCATCCTTATTTTTTGTGAAAAATTCTTTGAATTTATCAATTATCGAAGGTTTCATGATGGGGTGAATAGTAAATGTGATGTCTTTAGAAGGATCTTGAGGTTATATAAGAGAATTTTCACTCGCCATTGCATTCGCATGCTGATTATCTTTTCATGGGATGTTATCAATGGTGAATGATTCAAACTATGCCAAAAAGGTCTTTATGAGATCCTTATATTTCGATAATTTTTCATGTTTAGATTGGTAGACTCAATTTATTTGTTTGATCACTAATTGTGAATCACCAAAGATCTTAATATTTTTAACATGCTTGATTAAAGTAGCATGCAATCCATCAATTAACACCTCATATTCAGCTGTGTTATTTGTACATAGGAAATTTAATCGATATGATAAGGGAATAGGATTTCCTACTGGAATAATTAATATAAACCTAGCGCCAGAGCCTATTCTACACTTGGATCCATCAAAACATAACTCCCATGTAGGAACCTCTATTGTGAAAAAAATGTCATCAGGAAAAGATTAATTGCTAGGTAGTGCTAAATGAGAAGGAGCATCAACTAAATGGTCGGTCAAGGCTTGACCTTTGATTGATTTTTGTGAGACAAACTCAAGGTCAAACTTAGTCAACAACATCACCCATTTAGCTAGACTCCTTAATAAGTCTTTTTGTTAAAAATATGTTTGAGAGGATCAAATTATGTCATTACTTGTATTTCCACATTTAGTAAATAGTGTCACAATTTACCAGTAGCGAATATAAGAGCCAAACATTATTTTTTGATTGGTGTGTAGCATGTTTCACAAACTATTAAAGTTGGGATAATATAATAAATACGATGTTCTTTACTATTGTCATTTTGCTAAGCTAATAATGCTACAAGAGCATGGGCTGATGTGGCTATATAAAGGATAAACAGTTTGCTTGGCATCGCGGGTTGTAGAACAAGTGGAGTTGTAAGGTATTCCTTTAAACTCTCAAAGGCCTACTTATAATCCTCGTTCCAATCAAAATGTGAATCATTTTTGAGGAGATGTGTGAAAGGTAATGTTTGATCAGCTAAGGATGCGATGAAATGACAGATGGATTGAATTCTTCCTTGTAAAGTGCACAATTGAGAAATGTTTCTAGGAGGTGGCATGTTGGTTTTTAGAATCGATTTTCTTTGTGTAAAACTCAATGCCTCTATGAGATATGGTAAACCCTAAAAAAATTCCACTATCTACTCCAAAGACACTTTTTTGGATTTTGTCTCATATTTTATTTGCACATTCATTCAAAGATCTTCCAAAGGACATTCACATTGTCTTGTCGTGTTCAGGATTTGGCCAGGATGTCATCAACATAATATTCCAAGATTTTATGTATGTGATCATGAAATATCAATGTCATGGCTTGTTGATAGGTTGCACCTACATTCTTTAATCCAAAAGGCATCGTAACCCAACAAAATGTCCCCCAAACAGTGGCAAATGTTGTCTTGTATTGATCTTGTGGGTTAATAAAGATTTGATTATATCCATAAAATCCATCCATGTGACAACAAAGCATGTACCGTAGTTGAATCCACTATCATGTCGATATTAGGAAGGGGAAAATAATCTTTTAAAGAGGCTTTATTCAAGTCACAGGTTTTGCAACTACAACAATGT
This sequence comes from Sequoia sempervirens, assembly GCA_007258455.2. Taxonomy (NCBI): domain Eukaryota; kingdom Viridiplantae; phylum Streptophyta; class Pinopsida; order Cupressales; family Cupressaceae; genus Sequoia; species Sequoia sempervirens. The sequence continues at coordinate 29,466,308 of VDFB02000002.1, read as the reverse complement.
TTGAGATCCAAGGAGAATAATCAATAGATCAAATGAAACCTACGACAAGGAGTTTTTCAAGTTATCCTTTAACAAGAAAGGCTATTTTAGGATTCATTTTTCGTATCTTTTGTCAAACAGGCTTAGCATTTTCAGCAAGAATGATGTTATGTGTCACTATCTTCAGATCTATTCCTGGCATGCCTAAATATTTCCAAGGAAATAATTTAGGAAAGTCATGAAACAAGGTTGTAGTGTCCTCTTGCTTTTCATCATCAAGGAACTTTCCTATTTTAATGAATTTTTATTTATCATTTATGTCCATTCGTATATCAATTGTATCTCCCAAGGGAAGCACATTTGACTTAGGAAATTCAAGATAATATGGTTCCATGCGTGTGTCTTTCTCATTGGTGTCAATATCTTTTTGCTTGGTTCTGATCATAGCACATGTAACTTATGTATTTGAAGAAGATATCTTATCATAAGCACCTAACATTTGTTTCAAAGCCTCGTCATTTTTAAAATACTCCCATGATGGTGGAAAATTTATATCAAGTAATTTAGGGTGTTTTATTGTGAGATTGGTTCTCGGTTTACATGTGATGGTATTGATGTTTAGCGATGGTCATTGATTTTCTTTTGTTATCTTAGAAAAAGAATATCCCAAACCAGTTTTTGTCTCTTATACATTAGGTTCTATAGGGATTCAAATTCCTTGTTCATTCTTTATGCATCCTTTACCAGTGTATCCTAATTGTTTTACAAGTTCATAACCCCTTCCATAATGACTTTCCATTTTCTTCAAGTTAGGTAGTTGTTGATAATCTATTTCATCAAAATTGGATGTGTAAGTTGTATTGTATTTCAAAGTTGATGAGGTAGATGCTTGGGAAGGTTATTCTAAATGCTAAGCTAACATAACCATTGGTTGTTCTTGTTTTTCCTCCCCTTTTTGTGTGATTATATATTTTCCCATAAATGAAGGTGTGAATTCTAATGATCCCCAATCATAGCCTATAAATTTAGACACGGGTTCTTCTTGTTTATTGGTCTGAAGAGGTTCTATGTGAGATGTTGGAATCAATTTGTTCAAAAGACTTTTCATTCCTTTTTCAATTTGTAAGCAACTTTCAAGTTCGAGGTCTATTTCAACTTGATAAACTTTGTTGTTATAAACATATTTTATTATTTGATGAAGGGGTGAAGGCACCACATGCACCTCATGAATCCATGGTCTTCCCAAAAGAAGAATGTATGAAATATCATAGGGAATGACATGAAAAGCAGTTTGCAAGGTGGCCATTTTGATTGTAATACATAAGGTAATTACACCTAGTGGTTGCTTTGTTATATTATCAAATCCTCAAATAGATAAGGAATCAGGTTTGATTTGTGATCTATCCACACGTAATATATCTAGAAGTTTCACACTACACACACTAAGGGAAGATCCATTGTCAACAAGGGTCCATTTGATACCTATGTGATTGAATTGGGCTATTATCATAGAGGATTTAGTTTGCTTCCTTAATTCTAATGGAGGGAGCTCATGTTGATGGAAGGTAATGTCTACATTCCTTATATTAGAGCTGCCACATGATTTGCATTTGTACTGGGAGGAACCACTATTTTTTGCAATGATGTTCAGAGCATAGTGTGATAGTTTGGTGAATTTTGAATTAGGTCCCAAAGGGAGATCTTGGCAGGAGTATTCTTAAGTTTCTCAACAAGATCATACTCCCTAACGTGTGAATTTAATCAAGGGGCACTAGGAAATGTTGGATTGGGAAAAGGTAAGGGTGTTGGGGTGGGTTGTTGTGGTTGCATAGTATTTCTAGTGTTATGTGTGTGAGCAACAACATCATGGTTAGGTGGGTAAAGGGTAAACCTGGGTTTAGGTGGAGGTTGAGGCTTATGTGAAGTTGGGTAAAGGACAAGTTGAGGTTGAATTACATTGACATATTTTGTTTTAGGTTTCTCACACCAAACCTTAGTGGATGGATTTGGTGAGCTGAAGTCTTGAAGGGATTCAACTAACATATCAACGTCATCACAACTGAAAGGTTTGCAAGGTAAGTTATCTTTAGTTGGTTTGGGTGTTTCATGAAAAACCTTAGTGGATGAACTTAGTGAGAGGAAGCCATAGAGGGTGTCATCTAATGTATCCAAGTCACCACTACTAAAAGGTTTGGATGATATAGTTTTTCTAAAGTGAATCACTATTTGTATTGTTTCATTTGATGTATTTCATTCTTTATTTTCATTTTTTGATGAATTTGATCTAAATGGACTAGGAACTAATGCTGAAATTAAAAAAATCTAAAAATCTAAAACTATCCATAATTTCCATGAAATTAGCTAATGCTCATTCTAATGATTTCAAAGTAACAAAAAATAATTGAACTCAAATAGAAATGTAATTGAGACAAACAACAACTTAAGAGACTAGAAACTAAATTCTAAAAACAATGATGCAAAATGTGTACTGGGACTAAGTCACCCAAGGTGGTGACTGAGTGCTAGTAGAGGTAATTTTTAAGTTTTTATGAGTTTTCTAATGGATGTTTATGTCTTCTATCCCATACAATGCAAATCTAAAGTGAAAATGCAAAATTTCACTATTTTTTCACAGAAATAAGGCGCAAAAATGCAAGCTTAAAAAAAAAATTCACTAATGCAAGGTATGAAACCATAGAATGCAAATGAAACAATGCAAAAGGTAATGTAAGATATTCCTAGGGTGTAAATGCACTATAAATTAGAAATAGAATGTTCTAAATTTAGGTTCACCAAAATGAACCAAAGACTTTTGGGGTATGTGGGCTCTCTTACACTTCTAGGGTTTTTCACCTAAAAGGAGAGAGGTGTACCAAAAACCTTAATGGCTTACTCAAGACTAATGTAAATGTGATTGAAATATGTCTAAATAGAATTTCCTAGATGCAAAGAACCGATAAAATAGAGTGAATACTAATGCAGAACTTAGAAAATGTAAAATGTTTGAAAACACACTCTGATATACAAAAAGATAGATTAAATGCAATATAGAACAAGATAGAGAAGCTAAATAGAAAGAGTGCATAGAGAAAACTAATGGAGGTCAGAGTGAAGAATGTAAATATCGCTAAAATTCTAGAAAATATAATTTTTTGGCCAAGTGGGACACTTACGCCAAGTTGGGCGACTTAGTCCTAGATATGGGTCTCTGCTCAGAAAGTAGTTTCATGGAAATGGGTATTGGAATCTACAAATTGTATAGGAAAATGGCTCTAGTGGGACTTATATGCCACTAATGGTGACTTAGTCCTTTTTTTATTTTCCAAAAATTGAAATTATAGATCTATACTCTAACATCTACACTTCATTCCCAAACTGAAACTCAAATCCGAATCTGCGAAAACACCTGCAAAATAGAATATAATTTAATTTCTAATGGGGGGTTTTCCTCAGTAAAACCCCTAGTTTGGTAATTAAACCTTGGAGAAATAATGAAATCTATAGAAAACCCTAGCCCTAATTATGTCTAAGACTAGGAAATTTGAAGCAAGATATAACCCTATTCTATCATGCAAGAATAAGATGTTAAAATGAAACTTGAATGATGTAAGAATTCAACCTAAGAAACCATAGAAAATTTCAAATGAATATTAATGACATGCAAACCTTTCTTAGTCTGAAAATAGAGGGAAAATGGAAGATGGAATCACTTACAAAACAAGTCCTTAGGCTTGATTTGATGGCTAGTTGCATCTCCTCAACCTAGATTTCTTCATGATTCTCCATAGGCATCAATGATCAACCCTTTGCAATGCAAGATCTTGGACAAAAAGTGAGCTTGAAGACCTACACAAAACCTATAATGTTGCCTTAAAGCTTCAACTGTGTTGTGGATAGACTTATGAATCTTCTTGTGAAAGATATTCAACACTTGAATTTTGAATTTGTGTTGTTAAAAATGATTAGATGTTGTGAAAAATTACCTAAAAATTTATATTTATAGGCATAAATACCTAATTGTCCCTTATTTAGACCTAAGAGGATGGCATCCATTGAAAATTGTAATTAGGTTCGTGATTTTCCTGTTGAAAATTGAAAAATCCACCAAAAGGGACTAAGTCACCACCCTGGGCGACTTAGTCCCACCAAAGGGGACTCATTCACCCAAGGTGGTGAATGGGTCTCGCTTGAGGTTTTTGAGGTGGATTTTTTGTAGTTTTGAATAATTTAAGTGTTATTTGTTGTGATTATTTTATGATTTTTGAGTGGAATAAACCTCAAGGTCCAAACTAATGGGTCTTAGGGGCCTATAAATGGTAATTTTAAGGAGTGATAAATGCAAGGATGCCAAAATAGGTCCAAATTAAGCATGAAATTGTCTCTTTCTTCAAGAGTATAAAATTTTCTATGCTACTCCAAGAAAGTAACTTGAATCAAGATAGTGTGTAGGAACTTTCCCATATATTTAGAATGATTACTTCATCATCCTATTCCTACACTTCTATTCTACCTTGGGCTTTCTACTCTTAAGAATGAGCTTCCTCAGAGGTTGGCACTTTTTTCTTCCATATGTGAAATACCGTAATCTCCAATAATTTGATGGATTTAAGCCCATCTACATATAACTTCTCGGAACATGTAACCCAATTTGGATATGATTCTATCCATGATTCAAATTTTTTCTTGACCGTCTATACGCGACCTCTACATTGCAATCTACTTCTCCTATAATCACAAATTCCACCTATTAAATCCCTTTAAAAAAAACATTTATAAAAAATATCATGTAAATAAAACTATCATGAATTCATTATCATATAAATCCATCATAAATAACACACTTTCATGAAAATCACATATTCCTACATAATTAATCTTTATACTAGGTTACCAGACTATTGGACTTCTTAGATAACCCTAAAATTTTAAAACTTTCCTTTGCACTATTACTTGGTACTCGAAACCCAGTATTCAACTTTGGGTATGTGCAAGATCAAGATGGGTCAAAATGTGGCAATATGATGGATATGTGGCTGATGACTTTTTTTTTACCCAAAATTGATGAACTGAAAAGGGTTTTTAAAAGAAATTCTCAGCTTTCTGCCAATATAAATTATGCTTTACTTTGAATTTAATAAATAATTATTATTCATTTTCTATTTGAATTACAATTAAAGTCTTGATTGATAGGCTAATTGAAAAACATCTATAGATTTCAAATGGTATCACATTTTTTGGATCCAAAACATGCATCACATTCTATGCTTCACATAATATAAGATTAAAAAAAGAAAAAATGAATTTCATGAAGTTTTGACCAAGTTAAGGTGGTCGACATACAAGTTTTTATATTTTTAAAAGTTGTAATAAAAAATTCAAAATTAATTATTTACTTGGAAAAAATTACAAAAAAATATTCATCACATCTGGACATAAGTCATATACTTATATCTAAAATATTATAAAAAAATATGATCATTTTGTTGTGGTTAGGGTGGTCAAACAGACACTTACTTCTTATTTTTTCCTAGAAATTGAAGTACTACTGCATTGAAATTTCAAATTTTCACCAAATAGATTTTTTAAAATAAACCTAGTAGTTTAGAAACTACATTCAATTCACTACAAATTCCATTCTTACATATTTTTGAAATAATATAGATAACTTATTCAAATTTTTACGTCAAGTTTCCTAACTTTGATTTTTGAATTTTTGCCACTTAAGGGCTGTTTTTTCCATGATGATCCTACACATACCCCTTTACCCATGATTTTCTCGGACTTCATTTTTACAAAAACTTCCATCTTTACCAGAACTCGAGTTTTGGACCAAAAAACTTTACTTAAAACTTGCATTACCTATTTCCTTTTAAACATTTCCAGTTCCTGGTAGCTGGTATCCAAAACACTTGAATTATGAAGTACTCTCTTTTTAAAAGTTTTCTCTTTTCTCTTCACTTCTGATGATAGTTGTAACTAGCCAACACTTGTCATAAGCGTTAGTTTTCACTTGGGGTCCCCAAGTCTTATAGTCTTTGGGTTTCATGTGATACCACACAACACCTAGGTTGGGGACAACAATGTTTGATAAGTTACATTAGTTATGTAATGTAAAGTAATGCTTTGAGTTTTAAAGATATGCAATGGAATGTAATCAACGATATGAATATGTTTCATAAAATGCTTGGTGTTTTTCATAAAATGCAATGTAATCAGTGGTATGGATATGTTTGAAAAAAATCATTACTTACTTTTCTTGTAGTACAGAGGTAGACATGTATGAAAAATGTTGTAGCATAGACATTTTTGATGAGATGCATTGGTAGACATGTTCAGAAAATGTGGTAGCATAGAATAAGTTAGTGAGTTGTTTGAAAGAATGCCTCAAAGAAATTTGGTCTCATGCTAATGTCCATCACCATGAGACCACATTTCTTAGAGTCATTTTTCCAAACAACTCACCACCTTCTTTCATAAAATGCTTTGGTATACATGTATGAAAAAGGCTAAGGTAGACATGTATGCAAAATGTTGTAGCATAGCCATGTTTTATAAGATGCTTTGGTAGACATGTATAGAAAATTTGGTTGCATAGAAAATGGCAGTGAGCTATTTGAAAGAATGCCTCAAATAAATGTAGTCTTGTATGGTGATGTCCATCACCATGAGACCACATTTCTTGGAGGCATATTTCCAAATAGCTTGCTGCCTTCTTTCATAAAATGATTTGGTGTGTTTCATAAAATGCAATGTAATCAGTGATATCAATATGTTTCATAAAATGCATTACTTAATTTTGTTCTATGTGTGTTTGTGAACATGTAGCATTCAATGACATGCCAAGGAAATGACCAAATCCTCTAGCATTGGAAGAATGTGAAGTTAAAAATGTAAGGAGAATAGAATAAAAATTTGTAGCTCATGAAGCAAAGGAATTGCAGCCCATATAGCAAGAAATTCCCGTGCAATCTAAGAGAGATGTCCAGTTGGCAGCACAAAGGGAAAAAATGAACAAATTCATGGAAGGACACAAATGGATCCTAAAGTTGGGGGAACATAATCAACCATAGGTGAATTTCAATGCACATCTCCAGTTGAAGACACACTAGCAATAACATGTGGTTTTCTAAGTACATCGGAAATCACATCTCCAGTTGAAGACACACCATAAAAAAAATTGGGTTTTGAAATTACATCATCAAACATATCTCTATTTGAAGGCACTCCACAAATGACATCTCTAGTTGGAGGTACAACATCATTTACATGTCATTCTCAAGTTATGTCATCAATTGTACCTTTGATTGAAGGTACATGATCTATCCCCGATGTTGTTGACATTTCTAATGTTGACACAAATTTACATTTGATAACTCTTCCTATAGTTTTGCATATAAAACCTAAATTTTTGATTGATATTTATTCCAATGTTTTGAAATGGATTCCTAATAAGATTCCAAAATGTGCATGTCAAAGATATGAATAGAGGATATGGATTTTATTTTTGAGAAGCTAAGTGAGGGTGGAAGATGTTAACTATTCATTGAAAAGATGTGGCAACTCAAATTTAGGCCCACCATGAAGGCTCTTGGGATAAGAGTTTCAAATGACTCAAGTGAAAAATCCATTGTAAACAACTTGATGAGTGCATACAAGAGTGTGGGTTCTACCTCATGCATGAAGGATAGTTGTGCCACATGGCATGTGATGAAAACAATAATGCTAAGAAATCAAACAAGGAACAAGGTGAACCTTACAAAGACAAGTAAGTCTTTGAAAATAATTATATCATCTCTAATGAGAGCAAAAGGAAGTCGTGAAAGAGTGGATGATCCAAATAGCAATGAGTTATGGGCATTCTTGGGTAGAGTGCCACAAAAAGATAAAAGAATTGCTCAAGCCTTGAGATCCATAATAGTACATTATTGGAAGGATAACACAAGGAACTCTCCCAATCAAAGAGATGTTGTAAGAAGGAGAATTGGTAGTCAAATCCATGAGCCACATCCACAGCATTATTTGGGTACCACTCAAACCCAATTTTTTGTTGATTTTGTATGAAAGTTTCCTCAAATTAAAATATGTGAAAGGTATTTTGAAATGCTAAAGCCTTTTTATGTCAAATAAATTGCACACACACTAATTGTTGTTGTAGAGTACATATTGAGCTTTCTAACCATTATGATGTTTATCGACGTATATGTGTAGATATGCATACTAATAATGGTTTGCAGAAATGTAACTAATGAGGGTGCTAACCCAAGACATATAAAATCACACACAAACTAGAGAATATTATTATTATTCAGAATATGAAAATCTTACATGGAGAGGATCCCAAATCCTCGAAACCTGCAATACATTCTAGTTATAGGAAATTTCAGAAGTTCCCCTTTTCTCAGTATGCGCTCTTTCCCAAAAAAGCTACCCCAAAAATCAAAACTAGCCCATAAATAATACCCCCTTTTTGTTTTGGAGCCAAAAACACATTTAAAATATGATTTTTAGTAGCTTGGCACCAAAAATTACAATTTCAAATTCAAATTTTAAAACTACATTCAAAAATTAGCACATTTTTGAAAATGCACCAACTTCTGGGAGCTATAACTTTTGATTTGGGACTTCATTTGATGAACCGTTTGAACTGTTGGAAAGGTATCAGAGTGAAGAATGCACCGGGAACCCGCTTTACTGGTTTCAACAATTTTTGGGCCCGTACTAGACTGTTTAGTGCCTCAAACTAGCTCAAAATATTTTTTAGGGAAAAAAGAAGAAACTAAAACTTGAATAACTTTCAAAACGAGAATGATCTTGACCTAATTATTTCACCAAAGTGCTTACCTTTTTTCCCAAAGCTTCCCATAAATTTATGCCTCCTCATTCCTTCAAATTCAAAATTGCTAAAAATAGAAATTGAGCAGAAAAAAAAAATGTAATTCTAAAAGTTGGGAACTCTTATTTGATGAAAAGGGTATCAATTAAAAAAAATACACAAAAGCTAACAAAAGGAAACATAAAGGAAAACATATTTTTGGGTGATGCAGGATTGCCCTTACACCACTAGATGCTCCTGCATCAAACACCCAGAGTAACTTGAGAAGTGACCCCATCACATCTCAAATGGTTGAGGAAAAACCAAATGGTCAACCTCTTCTTTAGACAATCAAGATGAGTCTTCCATAGGTCTTCCTCTCCAGTTCACCAAATATTCTTCAGACTAGCTATTTTTGGTACTACTTCCCACACGAATATCTAGGATTGCTTCAATCTCCTCCTTCTCTGAAGTAGGTACTAGAATACCACACTCTTCCATTGCTGGTACTTCCTCTGCGCCACCTTCATGGTACTTTGTCAAATTTGAAATGTTGAACATAGGGGAAATATTGACTCCATCTAGAAACTTTACCTCATATGTGTTCCCTAGATCATGCCTCTTCAAAATCTTATAGGGATCGAACTTCATCTTCAATTTGTTATAGGTTCCCACTAGAAGCCTTTCCTTCCTCAAGTGGACCATCACTTCATCACCAATCTGAAACTCCTTATTCCTCCTCTTCTGATCTGCCTTAGCCTTGTACTGCATATTCATCTTGTTAATATGTTCTCTTACCTTCTCATGTATATTCTTGATGTGCTATGCAGAGTCTTCAACTTCAACACTTGTCTTCTTCTCTTGGTCCATCTTTCTAAGTTTTGGAGTAGTTTTGGGACTACCTCCATACACAATTTGGAATGGTGATCTTCTCATGCTATGGTTGATAGAATTGTTTTAAGTAAATTTTTCCTAGGGTAAGATTAGGTCCCATCCCTTGGGTTTATCTCCTACCAAGCATCTTAGTAGGTTGCCCAGACTTTTGTTCACAACCTTAGTCTTCCCACCAGTCTCTGGATGGTGTGTAGAACTGAACTTCAACTCTATTTTCAACTTCTTCCACAAGGTCCTCCAAAAGTATCCAACAAATTTGGTGTCACGATCTAAGACTATACTCTTTGGAAGACCATGTAGTCTCACCACCTCTCTGAAGAATAAGTCAACAATGTGGACTACATCATAGGACTTTCAACAAGGAATGAAATGCGCCATCTTCAAAAATTTGTCAACTACCACAAAAACTAAATCATTCCCTCTTTGTGTCCTTGGAAAACCAACAACAAAGTCCATACTTATATGCTCCCTCAACCTCTCTGGTACAGGTAAGGGCTGATACAACCTTGTATTTTGGCTCACTCCTTTAGCCATCTGACAAACCCTACAACTCTGCACAAACTTCTTCACATCCTATGATAACTGAGGCCAATAATAATGCTCACTAATAATGGAAATGGTATTATCCTGACCAAAGTGTCCTGCCATTCCTCCAATGTGCTTCTCTTTTATCAATTGTTCCCTCATGGAACTCCTCATAATACACAATTGACTTCCCTTAAACAACATGCCATCTTGGATTATGAAATCCAACCACTTTTTCATGTCAACTATAACAGGCTCCTTGCAAACTTTCCAAGCCTCTACAAAATTAGGATCTTCAGGATATAATGTCTTGAGTTCATTGAACCCAACCACTTCAACCTACAATTTGGTCAACAATTTTTGCCTCCTACTTAAGGAATCTACAACCCTATTTGACCTCCCACTTCTATGCTTTAAAACAAAGGTATAACTCTGCAAAAATTCTACCCATTTCATATGCCTCTTATTTAATTTTCCCTAACTATTCAAGTAATATAATGTTTGATGATTAGTATACAAAATAAATTCCTTCGACAATAGATAATTCCTCCATTTCTTTAATGCTTGAACTATTACATAAAATTCCTAATCATATACAAATTAATTTCTCTTTGCATCATTTAACTTTTCACTAAAGTAGGCAATGGGCTTACCTTCTTGGCTTAACATTGATTCAATGGCACAATCACTGGCATCACAATCCACCTGAAACATCTTATTGAAATTTGGGAGGGCTAGAATAAGTTGTTATGTCACCTTTTACTTCAATAGATCAAAACTTTTCACTATCCCCGTGCTCCATTTGAACTCCTTTCTATCCCCTCTCATTGTTTCAGTCAAGGGTGCACAAATATTACTGAAGTTTCTAATGAACTTTCTGTAAAAGTTGACCAAACCATGGAAAGATCTCACCTTAGTAGTAGTTCTTGGGGTAGGCAATTCTAGAATATCCTTCACCTTCTTTGGGTCCATCTTGAAACCTTTCGCCTAGACAACAAACCCCAAGTACACTAATGCCTTCACAAAACTACACTTCTTCAGATTAATCAACAATTTCTCTTCTCTTAACTTCTCAAAGACTCTACAAATATGCATTAAATGCTCATCTAGTGACTTACTGAATATCAAAATATCATCTAAATAAATAATAGAAAAACTCCCAAGAAACTCTTTCGGTACCTTATTCATGAGCTGCATGAATGTGCTTAGTGCATTGGTTAGTCCAAAAGGCATGAATAACCACTCGTACATGCCCTCTTTGGTCTTGAATGAGGTCTTCCATTCATCTCCCTCTCGAATCTAGATCTAGTGATATCCACTCTTCAGATCGATCTTTGTGAAGTAATGAGCCCCACTCAAATAGTCAATCAGGTCATCCATCCTTGGCAGGGGGAATCGGTACTTGATTGTTATCTTATTTATGGCCTAGGAGTCTATACACATCCTCCACTCCTCATCCTTCTTCTTTTCTATTACTGCAGGTACTGCACATGGGCTCAGACTATCTCAAATCAAACCCTTTCTCAACAAGTCCTGAACTTTTCTGTTCAACTCCTCATTTTATATAAGAGTCATTTTGTGAGTTGCCTTATTTGGAAAACTAGCTCTAGGGATCAAGTCAATCTGATGACTAATCTTCCTCACTAGTGGTAAACCTTCATGTACATTATTAGAAACAATATCTTGAAAATCATTCAATAATCTAGAAACTTCTTCTCACACCTTCTCACTATCCTCCTTATCCATTTTAGGGATGAATGCATAACACATAGGCTCATGCTTCATGCCTTCTAAAATTTTCCTTCCATCAACATAACAAACTCTAGCACTACTGCATACCTTTTCTTCGGCCTCATTCATGGTTTTCAACTTATGGTGGACTCCATCCTTCGTCAAGGAATAAGTGTTTGCATGGCCATCATGTATAGCTCACCTGTTGAATTGCCATAGTCTCCCCAACAACATGTGACATGCATCCATGGGATGATATCACAGAGTACCTCATCATGATATCTCTCGACCTTGAACTTCACTAGGCATTGCTCATTGACCAGAACTTTGTGGTCTTTTTGCAACTAGACAATCTGATACAGATGTGGATGCCTTTCCCTCTTCAGCTTCAACTTCATAACTATCTCTTTCAACACTAGATTATTAGTTCTCCCATGGTGAATAATGACATCACAACATTTTCCTTCACATTTACACCTTGTGCGAAACAAATTATTCCTTTGTTTTGGCTCCTTCTCTTAAGTAACTGGGGCTCTTCTAACCACTAGGGCTTCTCCTTTTTCAACATCATCTGAATGCTCAGATTGAGCCTCCTCATCTGCATGCACAACCCTTGCATGAACTTCTAACCTTCTATCTGTCCTTCCTTGGTGTTGTGGACATTCTGAGGCTCAATTCCCTTCTTCACCACACTAGAAACAAGTTCCTCTAAAACCACCTCTTTCGGGTCCTTTTCTAGATCTTTCGCATCCTCTACCTCTTTGATCACCATTGTTTTGATCATGAGGGTGGTATAATTTATCATTCTTCTGGCTTCGACTGGTACCCACATCTTTATTTTTCTTTTCATCCTCATTTTGGCTTCCAAAATTTCTTCCACTACCTCTTCTTCTTTGACCTCCTTGTCCCTTTGCTTGTCAAATCTTTTGTTCAGCTTCTCTTCGACTTTCAGAGAAAATTAGTACACATCCTAAATGGTGGTCATTCTGACCAGGCTTAGCTCCTCTTGAATGCTCGGCCATAACCCATTAAAATATACCTTCTTGTTGGCCTCTGCATGGCTTGTTCTGATGATCATCTTGTGAAAATATTTTGTGTATTCTTTCATAGATCTATTTCCTTTCTTCAACCGTTGCAATTTCTTCAGCAGATCTAACTCATAGTCAATTGGTATGAATTGCTCCTTCAATTTCTCCACTATGCGATCCCAATTTATGATCTTTCCTTTTCCTCTTCAATTTTTCTCTAACTAGACCTCTTTCCAACAAATATTTGCATGGCCCTACAGATTTTTTTTTGAAAACTTAACCTAATCTGGGTCCTCTATTTCTTCATACTTGAAATACTCTTCTAGCTCATTGATCCAGTCGATCAACTCTTTTGGGTTCAGACTTCTGGAATAACTGAGAACTTCTACTCTAGGTCTTTTTCCGATCTTTGAAATGGCTCTTATTAGTTGCATTTGATTTTGATCAACCACTTCTTCTTACTTTTCTACATCTAAATCTTCCACCTCTTCTTCATCCTCACTTTTTTCTCTCCTTCTGGGGTTTAACCCTCTTCTCATATGTTCCTGCAATGCATCAATTTGTCTCTAGAGGGCTCTAAAACCCTCATCCGCCAATGAATCTCTTCCACCAATGTTTCTGCCACCTCTACACCTATAGCACCACCACGCCCACCAGGCATCACTCTTGGAGGCATCTTGAATATCTCAAACCCACAACCACAATCCTAGTGTGAACTGCCTCACAATTGGCAATCTGTCCACACACTCAAGAAAACCTGCTCGGATACCACATGAAAAGGGTTCTAACCCGAGACACAGAAAATCACACACAAAATAGAGAATATTATTATTATTTAGAATATGAAAATCTTACATAGAGGATCTCAAATCCTCGAGTCCTGCAATGCATGCTAGTTACAAAATTTTTTAGAAGTTCCCCTTTTCTCAGTATGCACTCTTTCCCCAAAAAGCTACCCCAAAAATCAAAACTAGCCCATAAATAACTCCCCCTTTTTGGTTTGGAGCCAAAAAAACATTCAAAATATTAATTTTTAGTGGCTTGGCACCTAAAATTACAATTTGAAATTCAAATTTTAAAACTACATTAAAAAATTAGCACATTTTTGAAAATGCACTAACTTCTGGGAGCCATAACTTTTGATCAAGTACTCCGTTTTACAAACCATTTGAACCATTGGAAAGTTCTCAGAGTGAAGAACATTCTAAGAACTCACTCTGCCAATTTTGATGATTTCTAGGCCTGTACGGGACCATTCAGTGCCTCAAACTAGACTTGGAATATTTTTTAGGGAAAAAAGCAGAAACTGAAACTTGAATAACTTTCAAACTGGGAATGATCTTGACCTGATTCTTTCACCAAAGTTCTTTTTTTTTGTCTTGAAGCTTCCCACATTTTTTCCTCCTCAAGCCTCAAATTCAAAACTGCTAAAAATAGAAATTGAGCAAAACAAGAGAAAATGCAATTCTAAAAGTTGGGAACTCTTATTTGATGAAAAGGGTATCCAAAAATTCGAAGCCATCTTTCCATCGAGCGCTAATTTTCCCTGCTAACCGCTAATTTTCCCTCCTCTAAAGTTAGCAATGAGGTTTGGTAGACATCAATTTGCCGCATGAGGTCCTTTCCATCGGGAGTGTCATTTTCATCAACAGTAGTAGACAAATGGTGATTTGATGTGACTTTTGGTTATGTCATGTGAAAGTGAGGAAAATGGCAACAAATGAACAACAACCAGGTGAATGGAAATGATTCTAACTCACAGCCAATATTTTCCTTTAAAATGTTGCATTAATCTTATGTAGAATGAATCTAGCAACCAGGTGCATGGAAATGATTTTAACTCACAACCAATATGTTGTCAGATGCTTAATTAATAGCAGGGGCACATTGATATGTGGTATCGGTGGAGATTAGAAATAGGTTGTTAGAGGTCGGATACTTCTCCCTATCCACCCCCACCTTGCCATGATTCGATAGGGATAAATGATCTATAATTTCCCTCCCAACTACCTAGGTGAATCGTGTTTTCAGGAAGGGCATTATTCAACCTTGAGCTCGAGCTATTTTCTTGCCTCCCATTGCTTTAGCATTTGATTTTGTTAGGGTTTGTTTTTATGGTTTAAAGGTGTCATTTAAGAGCCATTTAAAGGTTATATTATCAACTTTCATTAGGTTGATCCCAGGCTGGTCTTTGACAGCATGCATTTCACATCTGTATTCACATAATAGATGCAGTTGGAGTGCAGTCATACCTTAAACGATGTCTATAACCAGCCTTTTGGTGAGATTCCCATCATCTCTCACAAAATAAAACATGTGTGGCACTCTTCGCTCTTCAAGCCTTGACACTAAATTTCTTGTTAGTACTCGTCCCATCTCCCATTTTTCTTTCTTCTGGTATCTAACATCCAGGTCTGGTGTGGAATGCATCCTTGGGGGATGGTTATAAAGAACAAGTCTGAGATGCATTCATTATTATTTGGAAGTCTGATGTGAGGTGAATTGACTGTAGGTTTATTGTTACTATCAATGAAATTGTGGTGTCCTCTCTTTTGTTCAAGGGGTCAAATGCATTTTAAGCATGTACATTCAAATTTCATTGATCAACAAGACTCTAGCATGGCTAATTTATGTTTTGACTAGGTAAAGACATCCCAAATTCTTGGAATTTTTGTTTTCTTTATTCTTTTTATTTCATGACTGATTCGTCATAGTCCAGTCTTCACCTAGCCATGGCTAGCTTGAAGAAGCACGATGGATGAGAGTCTAACTGGATTCTATGCTTTTGAACCAGTTAAGGGTCTGTAACAAGTTTATAATTGTCTTCACATTTTATCATATATTTAACAAATTTTAATTGATCAGTATTTATTTAAGCATTTAGCTATGACTCGAGGGAGCTTAGAGCTATAGGTTTTGTAATAAACTCAACACATTAGGGCTGCCCCTACGCATTGAATTCTTATTTTTGTCATACTGTTTGGATTACCCCAAATACCCACTTGACATGAAATCCCTTAATTTTTCTTTTTTTTGTAGATGAACAGCAAGTTATGATCTTCAATACTTTTAGCCTCTGTACCTTTCAGCTTTTGCCAAGCATTGCATGTTCATAAGATTAACCTACACTAAAATAATCGATGTTTGCATACTATATTATTTTATTGCTCCAAGATAATAGGTTGTAAATACCTTTCATATGAGGAAACAAATCTTTTTCAATTTTTTAGATCTTGGTGTTGTTGGTTAGATTTGACTGGGACCCATACAAAATTTTAATGGAAAAATGGCGTATGAAATAAGTGATGAACATGCGCATGGGACAGCAGTAAAAAACACTGATATGGAGACGGGTTGTCAGCGTGTAGGTCAAATAATAACATATAAACGGGGTTGGGTTAACTTGAATGGTATTCTAAACTGCCAATAATGGAGATAAGATGGTCAAGTAAGGCAGGAATGATAGGAATGTGTTGGAAGACTCAGAATAATTACAAGAAAATGGTCTAGAATATGATAATGGCTTCAGACTGGATATTGAACATTGAATGATCTCTAGATTTATTATAGTGCTCATTATAACACCTAGCTCATCAGAAGCATGGTCCATGAAGAAGCCAAGTTCTCCACAAATATCATCAAAATACAAATTCCCTTCAACAACATTTGTATGTAGCATATTTGAGAAATTTTTGGTAACTCATTGTCAATGATTTTTTTATATGACACGTGAATTTTCTGTTGCAAGTGCCAAAGGTACACAAGCTGCCATAATTGGCTCATCATCATTCAGTTTGGTAGTTGCATGCATTGCTCTTGAAATCCTACCACCAAAATAACTATATTTAATCATTGAATTATTACCAAGTTTTTATCCAAAATTGTAACTAATTACCAAGTTTTCATCCAAAAAGTTAACCTGATTCCAAATTCCATACCAGAAAAGATAATTTATTCACTAAGATGTGGTGGAATGAAATGGATCTGAAATGTTTCCAAAGTCCCAATTTATTTTCTTCTATAGACGCATAGCAATAGACCTCATACCATAGCCAATCTACCCAAGGGTCTTAACAAGATAAACATAGAAACTACTTCCCGTAAGTAGATTTAGAGGAGGGGAATGATGAAATATAGTAGACACTCCTGCCCTACTTGTACAACTACTCATGGTCATGCTAGCTCAGGTGATTTCAAAATTCTTTTTTATTATGATTTCAAAATTTCATTTTTGAATAAATCATTTGCAACATTCCATTCAGAAAATGACCGGCCAGCATGATCTAGGATGTGCCACCATGCCACCATATTTTTATTCTACTTATAAGAAATTTCATTGATAAATTAAGTATATTTTTAAATAGAAAGATTAAAAACAACCAAACTTCCAAGAAATTAATATGCTGCATTAGTAATAAAATAAGGAATAATTATATTTCATTGACCCAGCAGCATTAACAACAGTAGATACAGTAGTATAACCGGTAGCATATCGATTGCCCATTTTAATTCTGCCAGTCCCAGATCCTCCAGGTATGGATTCAGCTGACCTAGTAGTAGTTTATCTCGAATCATCACCATAGAATGAGGACAGAGCATTACAGTTCATCATTTTAGAGCTGGAATTGCTCCAAGTTCTCCCTTCATGCAGAGTAAGTTCTTATTAACCTTTTCCTATGGGTCTATCCCTTTATATGAATGATTAATTTATATAGTCTCAATTTTACTATATCAATTATTAACTTGATCTTTAGGTTAATAAGAACTTACTCTATCAATTATTAACTTGATCTTATTAACGCTCAGAGTTAAGGAATTACAGAATCCCTTGATCAAAATGCAATTTGTTTCTTTCCAAGAAACAAATGCAAGCAATATTTGAGGGTTGGGCATGTTCTAAAGCATAAAAATCTCTGCAATAATCATTCCAATTTATTTTAACTTTGATCTAGGTTCCAAAGTGATACCCACCACACTTAGAAACAAATCCCACACCTTTATTCTTCAATAGATACTTCCAAGGTAGCGATTCTGAGTTTGATGCAGCAAAAGGAGCCTCTTTGACACATTAGGTCTTTCTAGCCCAAGATCCCATCAGAATGATTTCAAAATTTCAATCAATTGATCCAGGTTAGGCCATAGCTCCATTAATAAAAATTTCTAAGTGGGCTGAGAACCAAAATGTCATCAATATCAACAAAAATTCTCCACATTCATCAAACAATACATTTTAGCTTTCATTCAGATCCCATTTGGCAGGGACTGTAGCTGTAGTGCAGCTCTTGTTTGTTTAAGAGTTTTCAAACTTAGGGTTTCCTGATTTCCAGCCTTGTCACAATATATTCTATAGTTAACTCTTTGTCTATATTCTTTCAAATGATTACATCTCTATTAGTTGTCCAACAACGGTTAATTTGTGGGTGTCATAAATTAGCCATAAATTCCTCTATAAATCGTTTTAGCTAAAAATTCTATAAGTTGTTGCATATTGGTTAGTAAAGTGGGCAGGATATAAGCATATTGTACTGTTGCATATCACTTTCAGAGAAAAAAATCATCAGAGCTCATTACTGCTGGATTCATTATTTATTTGTGTTGGGTAATGGCTGGAGGTGTAATATATGGTGGCTGCTCTATTACAATTGTTGAAGTTTTGATGGAGCAATGGAAGATAAGAATGTTGAAGAAATTCTTTATTTGTATAGTTTTTGAAGATTGTAATGGGAAATCTAGCAGATACTGCAGATGGATTATATGGCAATGTGAGAATGTGTATTCAATACAAACCTAACCATAAAAAGGATTGTTCCATCTTCTGTTTTGGTATACAAGGAGAATGCCAGGCAAAGTTTTTTTCTCATTTCATTTTTGTTTTGTTACATTTATTTAATAGTGTTGGAAATAAATCACACCTGGATCAAAGATGGACTGGTCATTTCATTTTCCTTCTATTACATTTATATAATAGTGTTGGAAATAAATCACACCTGGATCAAAGATGAACTGGTCATTTCATTTTGGTTTTGTTACATTTATATAATAGTGTTGGAAATAAATCACACCTGAATCAAAGATGAGCTGGTCATCTTAACTGATCCTTTAAAATCTTAACAAAGAGATATGCGAAGCTCTTTCTCAATAGAGGATGAGAAATACATTCTCTGAATGAGTTCTTGTGCAACAGAGAGAAGCATTGAATGTAAACAAAGAATGGAAATCTCAATAGTTGTTTTATATTCATTTCATCTCACACTGTGTACACATTCTATGAATTCCATCTCTTTTAGGGTTGGACTTCATTTTCCATGTTTGGGTATGATCATCACTTACAGTAATGGACTTCATTTTTTTCATGTTTGGGTATGATCATCAACTACAGTAATGTAGATTCTTTTTTTTGTTTATTACCAATCACTAGTGTAAACTACAAGCAGTTATTAATGGTAATATTTGAGTGTTTTTCTTATAGTAAGGCTGCAACAGTGTTCATTAATGTATCATATGGCTTGCTTTGGAACCATTGTCAAGTCTATAGTAAGTGCACTATGAATCATGTAGAATTGTTGATGGAAGTAATAAACTAATATGAATTTCAACCATATGTTTGCCATTATTTTGTTCGCTTAGATGATGAGTACACATTAGAAATAATGTAAATGTCATTGAACTGGCCACAAGTGGAATATGACTGGTGAACAGGAAAAAAATATTAAACAAGAAAAAAGAAAGACATGGTGGTGAGAATAATCTCCTCATGAAAAAAAATATAGTGGGTATCTCTGTATACACCATATGCATGAGGTACTTTTTTGCAGGACCAAAATGTCTAGAAAAAAAGGAACATTAGTACTTAAGAGGGTACCAACATTGAAATGCCACAAATAATGATTTTGTGAAATACACTCCTTCACATTGAATACTTGGCAACTTCAGCATTGCCTTCGATGATAAAAAAATCTACACCAGCAAGTCTTAGAAAATACTCAAAAAACTATATAATTCATATAGATTTTTAATAACTTCCTCGTTGTAATAGAATTATCAACTGCAATGTTAGAAACAAAACCAGAGAACACAGAGGAATAATTAGAAGCCACGAGTCTCTAGTACTTGACTCTTGGGTACATGTTGATAGAAATGAGGACCACCAACCTCCAAATACCCGAATATCCAATCCTTGGATTACTACTCAACATTATGCCACTAGAAAAATGAGAAGTGAGTCAAAAAAATGCCAATAAGTTCCTTATTTTAATCCTTTAAGGCCATGCCCAGTAGCTATAAAAATGAGATAAGGCCTCAAGTGTGTGAACATCTAGGAGCTAGTGTGGTCTAGTACTATGTGTTCTGGTTTCTCTCTCTTCTCTGTTTAACATCCTCTTGTTTCTGGACTTAATGTAATAGTAACAAGTGTGGGAGTAAGGAAATTTTCTATCCAACATTAATATAGTGGTTAACTCTACAAATATTTCCAAAGGTTAAGTGGATTAAGAACAAAAAGATAAGGAGCTTGATTGGCTATAAACTTATACCGTCTAGAATTGCAAAAATATTGTTGAAAATATTTTATAATGTAATTTTGAAGAGCACAAAATACCCAAATGTAAATGGTCCTGTACTATGGTCATTTTCTTAAAAAGTATAATTATATTACCTAGTCACTCAGTCTGTGTTCTTCTCAGTAGAGGTGCACCTTAGCAGTAGCATATTGCAACTAGCCTCATCCTCTTCCATAATTAGAATGATCTTCTGATTTATAAGTCTTAAAACCCATTAATGTAAGATAGAGCACATGCATGCAAATCTAAGTTTAGGTTTTTATTTTTCACTAGCCTTCTATTTTAGATTTTAGAATTCTCAATCTGCGTGCATACCTTGAGCACACAGGTTGTTTCAGATTTTTGAATTCTATTTTTTCTATAGAGATTATAGAAAATAGATTGTAGACAATATCTCTTCCCCCTTGTCTATCATTTTATTTCTAATTTATTTTTTGGCATGGAAAAGAGCAAGTCTATTTATTTTTGTTGACTTAAATTTGAACATTAGGATGTTTAAAGTAATTTTTTTTGGACAAATCAGGGATTGATATGGCAACTCAAGAACCACCACCCGGTGGTATATTTACCAATACAAAGGATGAGATCGGTAAATTACGCCGTATTCTACTTGACCCTACCACCATAGGGGTTTACAAGGATACATGTGTGTCCATTCTACATAGCTTAGATAAGATTATATGGACATTTGAGAATAGACATGCTTTGTCTGCTGAAAATATAGAAGTTATTCTTGCTCAGATGCAGCAAGAGATTAGTGGTGAGGTTTCTCTTGCAGATGTTCAGCTGTAAGTCCCAAAAGAAACCGTCAAAAGACAATGTTTTCCATTTTACGTTGATAGATCCAAGGTTAAGGGATATTAGGTGACTCAATGTGCTGATCGTCAGATGGCCCCTTTGATATACCCACACTTTCTTGCAGCATTTGGTCATTATCCAAATAACGACCAAATTCCTTTATACTTTGTACAACAGTTGTATGTTGAGGTTCATTTGGGCCTCAACGCCAACTATTTAGACCTACCAAAATATTATGGTCAGGGGCGTGGTAGGGTAGCTGATAGGGATGCTTTTCGTCGAGTAGATCGACTGCCTCCAGTTTATCGGCATATGGTTGGGGAGAGATCACCTGCTATCTCCCCAACCCTTGCACCTATTGCAAATCAAGTTGTTAGTGCTTCTCAAAGGGAAGCAATTGATAGCGTTGGTGATATAGTTGTTACTACATCTACGATTTCTACTGATCATGTGGGTAGATATTTGATGAGTCATTCTACACAATCTAGATCATTGGATCATGCTACTGATCCTTTTGGTATGGCGGGTGTCCTTTCACCATCAGACATAGATGGTCTTATAGGAGAGCAGATGCTTCGGAGTACAACTCGTTGTTTGACAGATGACCTATTGGAGGCATATGTTTTCATTGCGACAGAGCTTGGGATCCCAATACATGACGTCAGAGGACATGTGGGTAGAGCTTTGCATTCACATCCAGGATCCAACCAAGCTATAGGTCCTTCACTACATTCACATCAACTTGGTAGCTTTGCAAATCCTACAGATCCACCTACAGATCATTCGGCTGCTGGAGAGGAGGATACACCTACTAGTCATTTTGTGAGTGTTCAACATCATGCATCTCAGGGCCTAGATGCAATTGAGGATCAGTTGCAGACGATGGGATCGCTAGGTTATGTGGATATGCTACTACGTGGAGATATGTTGTCGATGCCATCTCACCTGGTTAGTCCATTACATTTGTCAGTATTGGAGCAAGCTAGGGAGACCCATGATATAGTCGAGTTGACATATAGGATCATTGCAGTGGATCCTGCACCACCTGATACAGAGGTATGTATGTATGTACACACATGCACAATTTAAACTAGTTTAAATTTTAAATTACTTATTTTAATTAAATGGTTGATAGTACTAATGTACACATTTATGTTTTATATATATATATATATATATATATATATATATATATATATTGTAGAGGGAGTTAGCTCATGTTACACCTAGTATGGGGACAAAGCGTGTATGGAGGAGTGATTCAGATGATGCGACTAATGTTAATGGACAGGTGAGTTTTATGTTTTTAAATCATGTACTTAGGTATGTATATAATTTGTACACATGTATATAGATATAGAACATTATTCTAATTTGGCATAATGTAATTAGATTGTGTACATGTCTTGTACTATCTCCAGGGCTTAGCGCATCCATCAGAGCAAGATTCTCATTCAGAGGGTCGCTTGATTCGGAGCCAACATGATGACTCTGTTGGAGATGGACCTAATTAATAGGTAAACAAGTTGTAGCTACAAGATGCAATGTTTATTTTATGTTTTCACAATAGCTGCTCAAAATTTTGAATTACACATGCTGGTAATTTATCTAGATGCTAATTCTTTGGCACATGTCTATTTCTAGGCTCTATGTACCAGGAGTCATTCTTGGATACAAAAGGTAAATTTGCTAAGATTCTACTTTTTATGTGTCTCTTGAGATTTCTCACTCTTATAGTTTCATCTGCTTATTTCTGGACTCTGATTAATTGATATAATAATGGTTCTTTTCTAATTAATTACATTTGAGCAAGTCAAAATCAAATTCATTTGGTATGTGCTTCTAATTTGTCCTGATGGCTTATTGTAGGATAAATTACGACATCTTTAGTGCTAACAATTTTGTCAAGATCCAATAAAGCTGGCACCATTTTTGAATTTGTGAATCTTCAGTTCATCAAAGCCATGGTTTCAATCAGTGGTTTTTTTTTTAATCTATTTTTTCCCATCGGCATTGTGAAGAGCACAAAAAAGTTTGTGTAGAATCTTGAGGTGATTCACTTGCCATGGTTTCAATCAGTGGTTTTTTTTTTGTTCTTGTAGTACCTGATGAGTGATGAGTTTCTATCAAGCATTTGTTGACCCAAGACTTATATTTTGCTCTCTAATTTCACTGTCAAGCTCTACTCTTATTAAATGACCTTATTAGAATTTCTCTTTTCAGATTTCTTTAAGAAATATTAGAATGATTTGTTATCTTAAACCATATTCCCTTAAATATTAAAAAAAAATGTTATTGCATTGGATTTTTCTCTCTGTGCTCATGCTGTGGTCTTCAAGCCCAAATTTCAATGCCCTTTCTTATGGTTTTTTACTTCCTTTTCCATTGTAGTTACTATCTTTGTATATACAAATCCATAGACATGGGTGTGATTTCTTTCTAATTGGTGATCCAAAAGTATTTGAGAGTTAAAAGTTGATTTCTCTATTCAATGCTGGGCTTTCAGGAAATCTAGGTTCAAAAGGACCATTAGAGTGCCTACAATCAGTATGAAGATGGCAGATATTCCACCAGATGAATACTCTTGGAGAAAATATGGTCAGAAACCAATCAAGGGTTCTCCACATCCAAGGTATGATTGTTGATTGTTGGATACTACAAGTGTAGCAGTGTCCGGGGTTGTCCTGCTAGAAAGCATGTAGAAAGAGCATAACTGAGCAAGAAGACAAAAAGGACAAGACACTGACCGAGCACACTTTTCGAGTAACCAGCCAAATGGCACTTCATTTCCTGGGTCAAAATAGTTCGGGCAGCTGAACCAATTGGCACAACAATAGTTCTTAGAACTGATCCCTCTTGTAACTTCATTGTAGATTATATAATTCTAAATCATGCTATTTCCATTGTATGGAATCCATCTTCTATAACTCATTCTCAATGACATACAATTTATCTTTGGATTTAGTCCATGAGAAATTAGAATATACAGTTTTGGTGGCCATGTCCTACATTCTACAAATATATGATATCTTTTTTGTGTTGAGTAAAAGAGATTTGTTTGCTATCTGCTGTCCTCTTTGAATGTTTAATGGCGCCTCTGCATTTGTCTCACATTATATAGTTATTTTCATTCTCCTTTTAGCTAGTCATAAACACTGCCTGTTTCTTGAATATTATCCTTTGATTGTGCAATTGTCCTTATTGCTCTAACTTTACAATTACACAAAACTAAGTAGATTTGTCATGAGAATCTCATGATATATCTACCCAATCTAGACTGGTATAGATCACATAAAACTACTGTAAAGCTGTGATGATATGTTAGTATTAGCTAAATATCAAAAAAAAGAACTTGTGCATAAATAGGGAATGTGGCAGCTTGCAGGCATAGGCTAGTAATGGTCAGCTGTTTGGTATCTCAAGCCTTAGCTCGTATGAAAATCATCCATTCAACACTCCACTACAGAATTATGTCATTTTGTGCTCATTGTGTGGTTATGAATTTCTTGTAGAACAATGTTGGTTACTTTTTTATCAGTGGTTACGGTATAAGGGTCTTCAAATTTTAGGAAAATAACGTAGGTGGCTGCTGCCCATCTTAGCTCACCTCCTCTTTGCTGTTCATTGATCGTCCGTGTGTTGAACTTATTGCAACATATGGCATAAGAGCACACATTTTGTTAAAATTTGTTGGATACCCATCAAGTGATTGACCATGAGTTGTTCTTGATGTTCTTCAGGGGATAATGGACTCCGTCTAGCCTGGCTTTGTGCCTTGTGCCAAGTTGAGATTGGTATAGTGCTCCCAATTATTTTGGTTCCCTAAACAATTGTTCAGTGCATTGTGGAAAAATATGCTGATTTAAATCTGAGATCCAAAAGTAAAAAACTACAATAGAACATATTTCAATCAATAGTATTATCTTTTAGTATTATCTCTTAGTTAATTTGATATATGAACAACTTCCACCGAAGCCATAATAGGTATCCATATCTCACTCTTTCAATTTGTTACCCAATGAAATGACTTTAATTGAGGTACTGAGGTTATCTCTCTTCTCCGACACCTTATTTTTGATATTGAGGTCTCCTTCCTTGGAGCTTATTATTGATACCATTGACTTAATTGAGGAAAATGAAATAGAGACATGCATGATGAGATTTATAAGGCTACTCGAGGTGACTGTGCTTGAACTAGAGCAGCTCATTCTAAAGCCCATTCACTACTAATATGTATTTCTCTGCTTTCATGATGGTCCCATTGAGGCAAGAAATCTTCAAATGAAAATAAATAAATGGGAGAAATGGTATTTTTGCTACAAGATTTAATGTGCAGCAGATGTGAAGTTTTCATTATTGTTTTAGAAATGGGAGCTGTCCCCTAGCCAACAACCTGCTTATAAAAAAATGTGTGTGTTTGAGTGTTTCCTACCATCCCCAAGAAATGGCCTCTTGAATTGCCATCCCCAAAATCTGTCCCAGAAATGTCAACAAACATAGGAAAAATGTAGTTTCCACATATCAACATTGGCTTATATATAGTTTTTTAAGTTAATAATATTATTACTATGATATTCTAATTAGATCTCCATTGAACACATGAACGAGTAGCTAAAAGGAATCAACTTACACTCCATTTTCTCTCCCTCAGCTGCATTTGGATGGAAAACACTCAATGATCTGACAAATTATCCAAATTCTATCACCCCATTATGCTTTTTATCAAACAAATCAAATACCTCTGATGTTAATCAAAAAGTAAAAGCATTAGCCAGGACCTTCCAAGGTTAACCATCTATGGAATCCATTTATTGTAATGCAGAGATCATTTCGTTTGATGCTGATAGACTAAACTGTTTAGTTTTACCCATTAACATTGAGCACTTTAGGGATAAGATGTACATAAAAATGTTCTGATAACCATCCTGATTGGTGTTGAAATTCAAATTACTTAGTATTTAACTACAGTTAGATGACAGATGGTATGAAGCACCAATTTGAAACAGCACAAAAATAAGTATTGTGATTTCTTTAGTTTCATAAATGTTCCAAAGTAAAACTTAGGATTCTTTCTTTATGGCATAATTTGTATCATTAGTTAACATTTATAGGCCCTATACTTAAACCGAAGTTAATGTGATTAGTTAAGCATATGTGAATGCACATTTTAATTTATGCCAAAAGCTACTCAATACAGACTAATATTTGTAACTAAGGAACTTTGAAACCAAGTGTGTCATTTGTGCTATTCCTTGGACAAGATAACTAAATGACAATTGAAAATACAACATGAAGCATAAGAAAAACATGAACTTATTCTATAACACAAGGGAATTAATTTGTAGATTTGAAGGCACAAAAGAGACTCTAAGGGAAAAGATTCAGTCTTTTCACTATCTGGATATCATGAGTGAGGCAGGAATGTAAAACCATGCTACCAAACTTTGTGACCCACTAACAAAAATCTAACAGGTTCTCCTTCAAAGCAAGTAAAATTGGTAAAAAAAAAGATTAAAAAAACACAAGTTTAATGCATCAACTTTACAATCAAGTGCAAAAAACAAAAAATGTTCCAAGTAGATTTATAGTATCTGCCTTTCAGTTAAGAGATATTGCTCTTTTGAAAATTGTGTTGTTATTTGTAAGTTCACTGGATTGTCTTCAAACAAAATGATACTTAACAAAAAGGTTGAGTTATGTAACCCAAAGACGAATTCCATCATGAGCTCTGTCCAAGGCTTTGGAAAAATTGACATCAATCATCCCAATCTGAGTCAGATTCCAACTTTTGGGAGATGAATTGCAATGCATTGTTGATGCCACAAAGAAAGTCATCAAAGTTACATAATTTGCTACAAAAAGAGGATCAAGATTCTTTGCTAATTGTAATTGTGAAAAATCAAGGGACGCCAGTATCTGGAAATGGTTTGGTAATGGTCTCCATCCATCCAATATCTAGTGAATTTTGATTAATTCAATGATTTGTGTGCAGTTGTTAGCATATTCGATGTCAATTCCTTGTATTTTTTCATTGGCAAGTGTTTGGATGGGATGATTAGTAATAATGATGTCAAAGGTAGCTAATTATTTACTTCCTAATGACAGACATTTTCCATAGTAAGGTCATCACCATACACACTCACTTTACTAATTTTGATAAGATTACATCCATTTTGCATCAGATATATTGGATTAAATGATTTTGTAAGAATTGTACATTGCAGCTATAGAGATTCATTTTTGATAGTGACTGCAACATAATTACATCGTAAAAATGAATATTTGACCTTTATGACCTCATTTACGAAGACATGGGCAATTTCCCTTTCATAATCCACTTACCTGATTCCATTAATGATTAAAGCTAATATAGCATCTATAATATTTCACAAAAATCCACTGAACATTGTATTTATAGATTTTATAATTATGATGGATTTTAGATTTGTTTTAAAGCTATAGCATTACCTACACACCTACAAAGTAGAATTGAAAGCAGGATTTCATGGCAGCCAACCTGGACACCATTTCATCATTATGAGACTGTGCATATGATGGTTTTTTTTATCTTTTGTCCATCTACATCTTTAAAGTACGTCAATCGATCATATATTGGACTAGATGATGACTATTCTTGTGAGTTCCTTATTATAATTCTAGTGTAGAAGTTGTGATAATAGCATAACCAAAGTGACTAAGTTGACACCTACACACATGAAAATGGATTAGAATGATGAAGAAAATTGTTACATCTATATATCTTGCAAATTATCCTAATGATTTAGTTATTACATCAACAATGTGATCTTGTATAGAATATGGGGCACAAAGAGTCTGATTAAGTCCAAACATGAACTAACTAATGAGTATTGTTTGAAGGAAAAATGTTACGGAAGAGAGAGTAGCCAAACCAAGTACCACCAAATGTTAAGGATACACAAGAATTTGATAAAGGGAAAAAACAAGAAAAAACCTCAATATTATTAATGGAGGCAAAATGCCTAAGAATGATACAAAGTGCAATGTGTTAAGAACCTCTTAAGGAGGTGGCTACAAATATTCCTTAATAAAGGAATTAAAAAATAAATAATTATAAATAAAGAATAACCTTTACCAAATAAAGATTAATCTTCTAACAGTTTCCCTCTTAATATAAGTAAATTGTTCAAGTCCACCTATGACACATCCTGTTATTCAAACCAATTCAAGTGGTTCAGCTCGCTCTTCAATAACATGTAATATTCCCTGATGATCATCACCATCTAGTCTCCACTTACGACGTCCACGTGCATGTAGAACTGGATGAAGTGACATGGCAGTAGCAATTAATAGGTGGCTATATTGATATACCTTGTTCTCAGGTTGATAATCAATGAAATGAATCCCATTTTGAACAATTTTGATTTGCTTGAGATATGTCCCTTGCACGACAATTGAACCTGAAGGAACCAACATTCCAAGGTAAGACATCACATTTACAAAGTCAATAGAAGTAAAAAAAAATTCAAAATATACATTCAATATATAAATCATGTAAGAGCATCTATTTATTTAGTCAGGCCTATGGGGAACAACATTCCATCACTTGTTTCTGATTGTGCTAGCTTTTGCCTCTCTCTTTTGCAATGCAAAGATAATAACTAACACCTTCTATGTTTCCAGGTTCTGCTATGACTGCAAAAACATCTCCTGCACCAAAATTACATGGAAATTTGTAAAAAATATTAGAGTTCCATTATCATTTAAGTTTATGTAAATTTACTTTAAAAAGTAGCCAAATAAAATTTAATAAATGATTAAGCTACAAATTTACACAAGATCGTACATGCACAATATAAATATATATACATGTATCTATTTTAATCAGTCCTGAAATATGGTCATAATCAATTGAAATCAAAAGAATTCCTTCAAAGCCTTCATCTTCATCTTCATTGTATGTGTCACTAACATGTAGTGGCACCAAATTCCTTCCACTGACATATCCTTGTTGTTGGTTGTTGCATTCATCATAGTTTTCTAAAATGCAGTCATAACAAAAACATGAGTAATCGCTGGTGTGCAATGTCCATGGGAAACTAGCTGTACTCATGATGGAATCCAATGTTCTTGTTTTCTCTACCCTCTTGCATCCACGCATTGATCTTCTATCCACACCTACAAAACATAATTTTGCATCAAAAAGTAATAATCAATATAAATACATTAAAAACTAAAATAAACAAACTTGAAAGTACACATATGTATATTTAAAGATTAAAATTCAAACAAAAACATACCTAATATCTCCCAAAACACTCTATGTGGAATGCATTGGTTGGTTGTTGAAGATGTGTCGACCTCATTTGATGCAAAGCATTTATGACACCATTCAACAACATCATGTGCATCTTTTATGCAATCTCTCTCATAATTCATTTGATGCATTCTTAGAGCACCTTTGATGCAAGCTCCCGCACCATCATGTTCACCCTTTCCATGCCCACTCTCAAAGAAGCTCCAAACATGTGGTATGTTGTCATTTCGATGATATCTACATAATGCATAAAATGGCCTTGACGATTTGAATTGTGAAGCACATCCATTTGATCATACAAAATTCTTTTCAATTTTGACACCTCCGATTGCCAAATATTCAAAAAACTTCTTGAAGCAATGTTGTACAAATAGTGTGTCATGCTCTTTGTCATCACTAATATAGAAGTGATATTCTTTCTTAATGACTCGTGCCTTAGATGAACTGTCAACACCATCCAAATCCACTTGTGCATGCCGATAACACACTTGCACCATAATAGTGATCTGCTCTGAAAAATAGTATTGTGATTGAATCTCTTTTTGATGTACAAAAGAGTAATTCTCTGCAAAGTCAACTACTGATAACACTGTTCCAAGTGGGAAAGTATCTCTTAATATCTAAAACTGTCGTGCTTTCCACTTAGAAAAGAAAGAGTGTTGTATGTATGGTTGTATCAATTTACGAAACTTTTCCATAAATGTTCCCATTGGTATCTTCTCTTCTACATAATCTAACCTTGTTTATTCTTTGCCACTTTTGGTATGAAATTTGATGTACTTGTAACTCTTGCAATTTACCAACTTTGTTAGGTCAGTATCTTCATCTCTCAAAGGAATTTTAGCCAAATTTCCACATGTTTTACAAACCCCTTTTATGCAACTAATTTGACTGGATGCATTATCATCATCTAATTTATCACATAGGATGGATGCTATGAACTGACTTGCCCGTCTTGGAGATGCATTATGAAAACCATCACTTTCTTCTCTAATCTTTTGAAACACCTGAGAGTAGAGATCAAATTCAATATGATGACGACAACAACAATTTTCAAAAACCTTGTTTGTCTTCACATAATATGGCTTTAACCTTTCAAACATTGTTTTCCCAATATTTATATGTGGATTTGAATTACAAAACAACACATACATCTCACGATTTGTTATGTCTAACCAATGTTTTGTATGCAATTCATTATTATCAGGCCCAATCTTGTGTTTGATAACATCTCTTATATTTGATGAAGGATGAGTATGATCATTCCAAAAACTTGAGATGAAGTTCCTAAAAACATCTTGAATCCTGTCAGATCGAGGAGCTCTACACATAATTTCCCAATTTCCTTCTGAGGTACTATCATCCAGAACCTTTCTCCTTTTGACATATTGTGCCAGTGTCTTTCTGCTAAAATTAATCTCGCTTGAAAGTGAAGAGATTTGTCTTTTTTGGCCATCTTTTCACTTAAAATCGATGTCAACATGACTCTTCTTGAAATTGCCTTATCCGCTGATCAAGATTGTTTCCCAATGGAACCTAAACCTTTTTTTAAATTTTCAACAATGTCTTTTTGTAGGTGTGAACCTTTCCTCTTTTTTGTACTTGTATCTACACCCAATAGTTTTAATGACTCTTGCAGCTCATTATTAAGAAGTGCAATTGACAATAGTTGGGCTTGATCGAGTGTATCAAGTTTACTGAAATGAGATATTATTTTCTTTGCAATTTTTTTCATTGACCTATTAGTATTACGTCTAGGTTGCTCAGCATAAAACTTCAATTTTTCCATATCCATTTGAAATAAATGATCTAAATTTCTAGAAGAAATTTTTCTCCTAACCTCTTTAGCTAGATTCAAATGCTCTTCCACAATGGTATCTGGAAGCAATCCTGACCCCTCTCCAACATCCATTCCTTGCACCTGGGCCTCCTCTCCAATATCAAAAATGTGTTCTTCAGCTTCATTTTCTCTAGGATCTAAATTTGGATTGACTTCTACTTCAGTTTCTGTATGTTGAGCCCCTACACAAAAACACACCAAATAACATAGGATTCACTAAATACACTAAATACAAATACAAACCCTTCCTACTTAGGATTCACTAAATAAAAATTTGTCCAATATGTTGCTATGCCCTTGTATTCAAATAAATTCAATGCACGAACATTCTAATCTCTCCTACTAATTAGCAATATTCACATATTCTTTGTATTACACACTTTGATTTGTGTTTTAAAAGGATATTCATGAAATAAAAATCACTCATTCATTTAATTAAACACTAACAACTTAGTACAATGCCCTATCATCATATCCCAAGATGATATTATTGTGATTGGAATCACAACGATAATATCATCCATAGATAAAGTACTTACTAAACTTTAATAGAATGACAAGGTGATTAACAATAGATGAGTTAGAACTTCAATACCTTGAATAAATCATTCAAAAATATTAGCTAAGATTAAAGGATAATTATCAAGTTTCAATTTATCAATTGCTATGAAAGAGAGTTTCTAAACATGATTTGGAGTTCAGACTTATTAATGTAAGATAAATGGTAATATACATGAGGATTGAAAATTTGATGCCTTACAGGTGGTAATAGTTTTCACTGGTTAGAAGGAACATCTCTAACAAAAGAGGTGATTAAGAAGTTTAAATAAAATGAAAATTAACAAAAGCTACCCTTTCAACTAACTAGTTGACATGAAAAATCAATATGTATTACACAACATAGGAATAACAAGACTAGCATTAAACATATTAGTTGCATCATGTGAAACCTTACAACCTTGCTATATTTTACGCTCTTGTAATTAAACAAAACAATCACTACCCATACCCATTAAATCACAATGCTGAAGATAATTTAAACATCATTGAGGGAGTTTATTTAGGTAAGGAAGATTTTTTTTAAAAATTACTAAATCACAATGTTGAAGATAGTTTAAACATTATTGAGGCAGTTTATTTAGGTATAGGAATATTTTTTTAAAATTTCATTGTTAAACATCATTCTCAATTATTTTGCAATCATTGATGGCCTATTTAAAGATGGTAGGATTTCTGAGGCTTGGGTCTATTTTCATAACACATGGAGAAATGTTTTGAAGCCAAATGTGATTACTTACAATTCTCAAATAGAAGACAAGGGATGTCTTCCTAATGTAGTAACAAATAATATTTTGCTATCTACTTTTGGAAAGATAGGAGAGTTAAAGAGGGCATGTGAAGTATCATATGAAATGGAATTGAGGGGTTTGAAACCTAATGAAGTAGCATGCAACAAAATAATTTAACATCCCTACAAAGTAGGGGATATTTCTAGTGCACATTTACTGATGAATAAAATGATTCATAACGGCATGGCTCCTGATGTTGTCAACTATAACATGTTCTAATTAGTGGTTATTGTAGAACATGTGAAATTGATAAGGCTTTAAAGCTTTTTGCAAACATGAAAATATTTGGCCTTATTCCAATTTTTGTAACTTACAAAGCTCTGATTGACATATTTTTCAAAGAAGACAAAATTTTAGATATCCTGAAGATAGGGATAGTTATAGTCCATTTGAAGAGGGGTTGGCAGTATCCCAGATGAGAAAAAACATAGAGAAGATAAGGTTTATAAAGAAGAATTTGGTTATGGAGATTTGGCAGAGAAATTTGAGGAGGTCTGATTTGTAAGCTATTTCATGTATGGATGGACAAGTTTCTATTGCAGATTTGGATAATAGTATGAAATCAAGATAATGTTTTAGATTTATGACTTCATGTGATAGAAATTCTTATTTTTTTCATTATTTCTTGCATAGGATTCAATAAATTTGTAAAAAAAAAACTAATAAATTTGCATACTTTTTATAAGCTTACAACAGGTGGATTATAAACTAGTATGCATTTTTTATAAGCTCACAGCAGGTGGATTATAAACAATTAATGCATACTTATGTTGTATCATTGTCTTGTGATCTACAAACCAGTATTCATGTTGTATTCATCCACAAAAAAAAATAGAGAAAAAAAAGTATAATAATATAAAACAAAAGTAAGTTGGGTAATCAACTTGCGATTTAGCAGGGTAGTGAGATTTTGTTGTTGGTGAGTGATGTGTAGAATATTGAGAAACAATAACAGGGGTGAGGCATACGTTTGGAACAGGGGTATATGTATTCAATTGAGATTCTAAGGCTTCTAAAGTAATTTGCCCATTATTTGCATCCCTGTTCTGAGTAGTAGCACAATCTCTACATTTAGAAGAGGCTCAAAAAATATATGGATCTTGTAGCAGAGCATATACTGTCAAATTCCATTCATCCCCAAATTAACACCTTTATGGAAGGATTCAATGAACTAATACGAAGTCATCTTATATCAATATTCAATGATTAAGAACTTGTACTTCTGATCAATGACCTTCCTGAAATCGATCTTAATGATCTGACGTCCAGCACATAATTCATAGGATATACTTTAGCATCTCCTGTGATTCAATGGTTTTGGGAGGTTGTGCAAGGATTTTGCAAGGAGGATGTTGAATGCTTGTTGCAATTTTTCACATGAACCTCAACGTCTGCCTTCAGCCTTCAGCTCACACATGTTATAGATGGTTCTACCTTCAGTTATAATATATTAAATTATTTTAATATATTAGTTTTTTGTTATGCATATCTACATTACTCTGTAATCTTTCTATTGTGTTTTTAATAAAGTGATTTTTTAGTGTTTGTTATGCATACCTTGCCTCCAATTGGTGCATGTGTCTCCCTCTTCAGTTCCTGCACCTATAGTTTACTTCCTCTTTTATATTTTGATTTCATCCAAAAATAAATATCCTCTCAAGTTTGTATATAAAAATTCATGCACAATTTAACGATTTTTACTCCAGTTGAGTCTCCTTATAATTTTGGGTTTACATGAATCCCCACTATTATTATTATTATTACTAGCATATATATATTAAACATTAATATATATAAAATGTCGAGAGTTATCCTTTTGGAGACACTTATTTTCGTCATTTTTTCTATTTGATAATGATAACTCTCAACATATTTTTTATATATTAATATTTAATATATGTATGCTAGTATAAATAATATGATATGTATATATGTTGATCTATGTATGATTTTATTTTATTTTTCAAAGAATATATATAAATGTAACTAATTGTATTAAGAAAGGAAATTCAAAGAGGAAACTATTTTTTTTTCTCTTTATTTTTTAAAAATTCTCTTAGTACTTAGGTTTGTGAAGACCTTTAATACATTATTTTATTAAATTTGATGTTAATAAAATGTTTAATTTAGATTCAATAAAAATTTGATTCTTTCATTAAAGTTCTCACAACAAGATTGGAGTTGATGTCGACGACTCCATATTTTATTCCCTTAAAGATTTCCACCGATGAGTACCATGATTACAATTATAAAGTCTATATTTACCCAATATTAACTCCTTATAATAAGAGATTGAAGCATGCCTAATGTTTCCTTCAATCTACACATCTAGATGCAAGAATGAACAAATTTACAAATTTGAACGAAACACCATATACCAAACATTTGCCCCTTTTCATAATCCCACTCTAGGAACTCAAACTCTTCCTAATTCATAAGACCCACATTTATTTTCTTGAATTCTGAATAATATTGAGAGAGGCTCAAGTTTGACATACCTTGTTTACGTCTATAATAACTTTGCAAGCTTTTTTCACATATTCTTTGTTCATGTTCTGCTGAATACTTTCGTGCAGTCTTACTTTTTCTTGTCTTTTTGTTCCCCATCTCCTTTGTAAAATACTGCTTAACAATTTTTCTAAATCTTCTCCTTGCTTTGTAGAACAAAAATATCTTTCACAATTTTTCTATTTCTCTTCTCCAAAAATTGTCTTCTAAAACCTAAATATCCTTCACAATTCCTTTGAGTTTCTCTTACTTATATAATGATTTACAAAAAAACCCCTATAATTTCAATCCTAAAATTAAAAATTGATTAACATGCATTTTTAAAAAATTACGCTAAAACAAAACTTAACTACTAATATTAAAAAAAAATTGAGAAGTGATTAACATACATTACATGCATTTGATAAATTTAGGAAAAAAATCTAAAACTAAACATAACTATTCATATTAGAAAAAAAATTGAAAATTGATTAACATGTATTACATGCATTCTAAAAAACTTAGAAAAAACAAGTAAAAACTACACTTAATTATTAATATTAATATTAAAATCATTGCATGCATTTGAATAACTTAAAAGAATTTATAAAACTACACTTCACTTTTAATATTAAAATCCGAAAAAAAATTATTAGGAAAAAAGAAGTTAAAACTACACTTAACTATTAATATTAATATTAAAATCATTACTTGCATTCTCAAATTTAGAAAAAAAAAATTAAAACTACACTACACTTAACTTGTTAATATTAATATTAATATTAAAATAAAAAAAACTACTAATATTAAAATTAAAAAACATATATTAATTTTTAAATCCAAAAAAGAAGGAAGAAAACCTAAAAAGTTGTTGATATAACGTGTTGCATGAAAAAAAACCAAAAGATTGCTAACTTGGGGAAAACTTTAATGGCTTTTTAGGGGTTCTAATGAACCCCCCTTCATTAGAAGGAGGGTTCATTAGAACCCCCCAAACCCCCTTCATTAGAAGGGGGGTTCTAATGAACCCCTCCCTTTTTTTACTTTGCTTTTTTAATTACGAAATTAAAACATTTTTGACTTTTGAAGCTCGATTTGGAGGTACAAATGGAATCAAATAGATGAATCAAGTTGGAGAACTGTAGTCCTTGAAACAAGCTTCCTAACATCTATAAATTTGATATATTTTTCTTTTAATTTGTATTATATTTTTTAGTTTTACTAGACATAGGTGTTTCACCTAACATTAAGTTCTGTGAAAAACTATTGTGGAAAAATAGTAAATTAGTGAACTTTTTTTTTGGAAAAATATGTACCCACCAATATTTATGTCCTCGCTCAAACAAAAAAAAAAAGAATTTCAATAACTACAAAAAAAGTTATTCGATTGAAAGACCACCTATGTCTAAATTGTAATTAGTTTGACTTTAAAACTTAATTAAAAAAAAAAAAAAATTCAACAAAATGTTATGGAACAAAATGGATGCCCTAAATATCAGTGTTACCAACCTAAATTCAAAATAATTATAATTCAATCCTTTTTAGAAAAAAAGTTATGCAATTGAAAGTACACATCACTTTTTTAAAATGTTGTTTACTATTAAAAACTAGTTATCAAAGGAGATACAAAAAAAATTACAATTTCTTAAAAAAAAAAAATTAAAAATATATTTAGAATCTATAGAGAAAATCTCACAAATCATTAGTTTGGGTCATCTTCAAATTTCTAACAATTTACCTACTATAAGTGTCAGAAAGTGAAGGTTTTGCTCAAAATGTTGCTTTCAATGTCAAGTTTAGCCAAAAAGTGTAACCCACTATTGTGGGATCACCCTTTGATATGGGAGGAAAGGATATGAAAGGATGGATATGGAAATCAATGGAATGGAAAGGCTATTATGTGATCATTTTTGAGTTGTAGATAGAAAATGATATGCAAGATTTAGAAATATGAATGACCTAGGTGGATGGAAAGAAGAAATTAATGCAACACATTGATTAGATGAAAGATAAGAATATAAATGGGTTATGAAATGTATTCGATATGGGAGGAAAGGATATGAAAGGCTGGATATAGAAATCAATGGAATGGAAAGGCTATGAAGTGATCTTTTTTTCATATTAAAGTGGAATGAACCCCCTTTTGTTATTGGTTATTATTTGTGTAGTCATCATAGGATGGATTTACTTGATACACACACACAAGAAAGACTTATGCCCCATTCCTTCCTCTCCTTTGTACACAACAAGGTGTAGAGATCCTTAAGCTTCCTCTGAATGTGACAAGAAAAGAAAAGATATAAAAATATAATGATATTCATGAAGACAAGAGACAAGAGTTAAGATAAAGTACAAGCTATCATGCATGTAATATGATAAAGATAAATATCAAAGATCATGATAATGAAAAATACAAATGTTAATGCATATGATAAGGACTAGTGCACAAAATAGTTGCAGGATGGAAAACATAGTGGTTGTGACTCACTAAAGCCTAGTGTTTTAGAATGTTAAAGAGTTTATGGTTTTTTTAAATGTGTTTCTCATAACAATGATAATGATAAAAAATATATTATTCCTTAGTCAAGCTGAAAACAAAAGGAGATATGGATGGATAAGGATCAATGATATAGGTTAATGATAGGGCATGTAAGGGTACACCCTATATGGAAGATGAAGATAGATGCATCAAGATATGGAAGCTATGGGTGGAGGGAACCAATGACAAGAGAACCCAAAATGTTTTCTCTTATACAAAAGATAAATAGAGGACCTATGGAGGACTCCAAAGATGGCATGTCAAAGTAATAAAATGCCTCATACTAAGAGGTATGATAAGTTATAACGGCATTGTTGATGACGATTATACTTGCAAAAAATAGGGAGAATACATTCTTCACAGACAAGACCACAAAGAGCCTATCCTTCTTGAAAGATATAGAACAAAGACAACCTAAAGGGGAATTCTACATTAATAGGGTAAAGATTGGATTTCATTCAATCCCAAGTCTCTGATAACTAGGTCATGGTTGCAATATTGTCGCTCTCGGGTACTGATGAGATATTGTTGTTAATCTCAAAGGGACTATTGTTGTAAATTGAATATTTTAGGTATTGGATTCTTAATTGGAACATTAAATTCAAGCATCATGAAACTGAAATATTTGAGATAGCATTCCATGAAAATCACAAATTCTTTGCTATCACTTAAGTAAATTTAGCATTAAACATTCAACAATTTTATGGAAAACAAAATATTTTCAATAAAATTTCATCCATTCATTCAAATTTTGAAACATTTTCAAGGATTTAAATATCTATTTTAAAATAAATCATAAAAATACTAAAAATTAAAAGTTCCTCCAAATTATTCTCCATGGATGCCCCAAATAATCAATTAAAATAGAAAAAACCTCTTTATACTTCACTAGATTGCTTCATAGCTACATATAAAATGGTTCAATCTTTTAAAGAGAGGGGTTTCATTTCTAGACACCAAGTAGGTTTTGTATGCATCCTTAAATGGTGTAACATACAATCTTGTTCAACCGAACTAACAAAACCAAATACAAAAGATACTGAGATAGGTAGCTATCTAATAAGCTCTCATATTAATTTTTGTCTAGGTGCATACAAAGTTTTACACTTAAAAGTTTATGCTCCTCCGACATCCACAAATTCTGAACTTAAAATAAAAAAATGAATCCTCTGGCCTTTTATAGAACACAAGGCTCAAATAGGATAAGAAAAATACATGAGAGGAAATCTAAGGGACCAATCTCATCAAGGAACATGGAATGTGGTGACCAATAGGAGAATTGTAATTGAAGTCAATGGAAGTCAACTCCAATTACACATTGAAGATCTTCAAGTAATGATCTTTAATTATTAGGGTTCTTTCTTGAACCAAAAAAAATTGCTCAAAACAATATAGGAACTTCCTATGATAACAGTGTGATCAAGTGGAAGTATTATTCCTATATTTCAAGTTCCTTGATTTGAACATTCCAGGAATGAATCACTCCCAGAATAGATACACTTCTTGACCACATGCTTGAAACCCAAAATCCTGAGATTCTAGTATCTGACACATCTTTTCAACAAACTTTATTCCAACATGAGCTTTTAAAGTGCATCATTGAGCCTGGAAACACCATTAGATTTGTTCACAAACACAATTTTCCTGATCATCCATACCCAAAATTTGCATCATAACTGATATCTCCTGCAATCACAAATCCCACACATTAAATCCCTTAAAAAGAAACATTTACAACATCTCATGTAAATAAAACCATTATTCAAAAGATAGTAAAAAATTCTCATAATTAACATGCTCTTTTAAGCATATCATAAATCCTCATATATATACCAGATTACCGAGATCATTAGATAAACTTAAAATTTTAGCATTCTCACATCACATTACAACCTGATACCTGGTACTCGGTATTCAACTTTACCCACTAACTTTCCTAGACCTCAGTTATATCGGAACTCCATTATACCAAAATCCTTCATACTGAACTAGAGCCTTCCATTCAAACTTGCATTACCTTTCACCTTTCACATGTTTCTGGTACCCGATATCCGGTGCCCAAAACACTTACATTGTGAAGTACTTTTATTATCAAATATTTTTTCTCTTCACTTCTGGTGATCTTCCAATTTACTATCTCCTTCCATAAGAGTTATATTTTTTCACTTG
The DNA here is from genome assembly GCA_007258455.2 of Sequoia sempervirens. Lineage (NCBI taxonomy): Eukaryota > Viridiplantae > Streptophyta > Pinopsida > Cupressales > Cupressaceae > Sequoia > Sequoia sempervirens. The sequence continues at coordinate 29,426,302 of VDFB02000002.1, read as the reverse complement.
GGTCCCAAAGTTTTAAGTCTTGGGGTGTGTTGTAAGACCACACAATAGGCATGACATGGATATGAAAGATAACATGAGATGGAGGATAAGTGATATGGGGGATGGAAGACACACATAGTATAAATCATGCATTAGATACTTGTTCTTGCTAGTTTTCCCCAATACTTTATGGAAGATCAAAGGAAGGTGGATGGATAAAGTGGATATCATGGAATATAAATGAAGGAATATGATGGCTAAGTTAAAATAGGATAAACAATACTATATCGTACGAATGGAAAAGTCTTTCCCCCAAGTGTGCAAACAAGGGTATGTGGATGTATGTGAAAGCTAGTGGATATGAATGGATATGAATGACCATGGAAATTGAAGCTTATGGAAATGGAAGTTGATGAAGGTGTATGGATATGAATGGAGGATTCAAGTGTCTCTTTGCAGAAGATAGTACCCCATTGACTAAATGTTTCTTATAGATCATGGCTAACATGTTCACACTTAAAGACATTGGTAGGAAAATTGGTAAAGATAATGGAACGGATAGGGGTAGGTAGAAGCGGGTTAAGGATTCATGCAAATAATTGGATTACAGGTATGGAATGAGGGATGAAGGTTGGATGGAAGTATCAAATGGAATCATTATGAGGGAATGTGGGAAAGAAGAACATTGGCACACACCTTGAAGGGTGGTGAAAGTTGAAGGATTGAGAGTGGTTTGGGATAATAAACATGGGCATATAAGGACCCAAAATGGATTTGTCGGACTAGGAAATACTTCTTATTGGGTTATGATATGGAATATACTTAGATGGAGGAATGGATCATGGTGGAATAATGGATTCTTTTGGATTAACAAGTTGGGATACAAATTTTGATTTTTTTATTTAAATGCATGGATTCTTTTGCTTTCTTTGGAACCCACATTATTTTCACTTTTGATTTTTCTTTATAGCCTTTTCATTTTTTTCTTAAGTGGTTCCTTCCATTTTATTGGAAATGTTTTTCTTTTGATTTTGGAGCATATTTTTCTTTATTTTGGCATGTCTTTTTAGTGAGACATGATGATATTTACATTTTTTTGGATTCTTCAATCTATGCATTTCTTGTTTGGTATCCCAATTGCTTGGAATAGGCCATAGAGGGATTTTATTAAAAAAGAAGATTTTGAAGTGGAAGGTGTTGAAAGGAATTCAAGGGCATGTTCCTTTGTTGTTCTTGAAAGGGCACGTAAGGATATGCATTAGGAACATATGGGCCCAAGATGGATGGAAGGGTTGATGGATAGGGACCAACAATAGATGACAAAGATGATGGAGGAGGTGGATGTATTGATCTAAAGGGTGACTATTTGTGTTTGAAAGAGATACCAAAATTTTAAGGAGGTTTATAGCCAGGGCCATAAGAATTTAGATTTGATTTAATATTCAGGTGTTCAAGTAAATGGAACTCATGAAGGCGTGTAGTATTGTAGAAGAAAACCATATTTTATAAAGGTAGATGAGAAAATCTTATATGTTTGTGGTTCATGAATGGGATCTTGTGAAATATTAGGATTATCATTTGATGTGAAGGAAATGCTTATACCTTGGGGGTCTTGACTTTATTGAATGGATGGAAAGCTTTATTGAATGAATTTATGGACTACGATTATGGTAGGGAGTTGAGAGACTTGAATCATGAGATGGTATGGTGTCATGAAATGGAATGAAATGATGTGATGGAATGGGATCATGGGAGGGAGTACTTTGATCTTCACACAAAGGGGGATCTATGATGTCATGAGGTCAAGTGAGTGACATGGTTGACTTTCTATAGGTGCTATGAAGGTGTAAAAACATAAAATGGATGAGGTAGATAAAAATTGGATTGATGAGGTGAAAGCAGGTGGAACTAGAAGACTAGGACTACCATTTTGTGAAATAGGATTTTGCACTGGGTACTATATTCCTTTGAGGGTGATTTTTGGTGCTCCTTTGGTGAAATAGGATGTATGGGTGTTGGTTGAACATGGAAGAAATTTTTGTTTCCCTTGTTAATGGAAGAAAAGGATGACATGGAGGGTGACATGAGTTGGGTATAAGTTTGAATGGTGCCTTGGATGGTGTTTTGGATATTTGGAAATACACTTACAGGACACATGATCATGGATTTTACGTGATTGTTAAAGTAGTTAGCAATGCGAAATTCAAAATAATGTTGAGGTATGAGATGGAAGATGGAGGATATGTTAGGCTCATCTTGATCCATGGTTTTAGGTAGGTTTCTGGTTTTTCTTGCTTCATTAAGATTTAGATCTTGAATAACCCATCCCACTATGGAAGATCATACACACCTCCAAGCATATATGCATTCTAATCAAGTATGGTCTTCAATCATATCTTTAGTTGTTTGATAAATGCACAAACACAAATAATCCATATGACAGTGAAATGAATTGTTGCAATGAGAACTTTCTATTCTATACACTATAACAATGTATTGAAGTTCACCTTCATATTTTATAACAACCCTTGGTATGAGTAAACATTGCATTTAAATATCTCCATACATTTGGAATAGAAAATGTACATATTAGTTGCAGGTTAGAAAACACATTGGGTTTGTTGGGACTATAAAAATCTGATGCTTTTACATATGTTTTCACTCATAAATTTCCTGATTTGGTCCTACCGTATACATATTTCATCTATTTTTTTCCCATATAGTTCCCATAAAATATATCGGGTCTACATTTTCACATTAGGGTTCATATCGACATGAAGAAGGAAGGGTCTCCCTAATCCATTGTGCCCTTTGTATTGATAAACGTTTGAGATGCCTATTGGCAAGACATTTCTATTGTCACGGCGACCAGAATTCATCTATTGTTTCATATCGGTATGAGTTATAAAGTCGTTGGAATGTCTTACCGATTACATCATGTCTCGTCGACCAGAGGAACATGATACAACATATTGGCATGAGTTGTGGTGGCGATGTAATGACATGGCGAACTCCTGTGGTCTCACCGAACAACATGCGGGGGTTTCGTTTTGGCCAAACATAAAGTCTTCGGTGAGAAGTCATAGCGAATTTATGTTGTCTCACCGATCGGTGGTGGAGGGATGCACTTATCGGTAAGAGTTCAAGCTTTCGGCCTATGGTCTCAGCGAATCCAATATGTCATACCGACTATCGCATAGAGGGGTCACTTCAGCCAAACAAATTGTTTTCGATGTGAAGTCATAGCGATTTCATTTTGTCACACCGATTGACAACTAAAAGAACAGCTTAGTGAGAGATAGGGATATTGGTAAGAGGTCTCAGTGAGTGACCTTTGGTCTCGCCGATGGAAAATAAGAGGATCCTTGTCAACATAAGAATTGCCTTGTCTCAGTGACTGGGAAATAACATTATGGGAGACTTTCGGTATAACGAAGTGCTATCTGTATGAGGTCTCCCCGATATCTTAAGTTACAGTGACAGTGAATAAAAACAAAAGTGCATGTCAGTGAGAAGTTTCCCTATGTCTCAGCGAATGAATAATACACTATGAGAGGCTCTCGATGAAACATAATGAATTTTTTTTTACATCTCCCTGACGGTCGACAGTCATGGCGAAAGCGAATAAGGACATGGGCAGATAATGATTGAATTTCCTTTGGCATAGCAAACAGGATGTCTCGCTGACTATTCCAGCAAATGAATAATAGAAATTCAAACACTATGGCCGACATGTGAGTGATAAAATACCATTGTAGGCTGACTTGATTGGAGCTCGAATTCTATGGAGGGCCGACATGATATCTCAATTTGATTTATTTTCTTGGTGCTAGTGTATAAATTAGCATTTTTTTAATTGTAAAAGTATCACGAGCTATTAGATTTTGATACACAACAAGTAGATACAGTAGAGTAAAATTATCAAATTAGAGACTATTGTTGCATGTTTCCAAAATGGAGGTATTTATGAAAATTAGTTGATGTTGCTGCATTTTTTTGGTGTCAATTTTTCTGTTGAATTCAATGAAAATACTGCTAAGCTGTCTCCAAGATTGATGTTTTCTGGTTATTTAATTTGACATAACAAGTTTATGTTCAGTTTGTCAATGCATATTTGATGTATTTGTTTGATTAATCAATTTGTTCTTTCAAGTAAAGATTAAATCCTCTTAGTTGATCATAGTAATCAGAAAGATTCAACTGGATTAGCCAAGTAGAGCTTAGTAGTTATAGTATTGCATGTTTATACAAGTTGTAAACAGAATGTATGCCAGATAATTTGAGTTTTCTCCAGAGAGTGTTGCTCATTTTGATTTCATTTGACTCTACATACCCAACAAGGCATTGGTCTCTGCAGTTTCATTATTGAGATTCATTTATTCTCTTTATTGAGCATTTTAGGATTTAGATTAAGAAGATTGCTATCAAGTTTGAATTCATTTTGTTCACCTCCACTTGCCATTGTGAACAAATTGTTGTAAGAGATATAATCATAAGTCTGCTTAATTCAAAAAGGTACACCCGCCCAAGGTTTAGTAGCACCTAAAGAGCATAAGGTTGAGTTCTTTTAACCTTGACTGTTACCCTAAAGCGTATCAAGAGATTGGCAGCCTCTTGAGGCATTCAACTTGTGTTTTTGAGAGCTAACAAATTGGTGACTCTGCTGGGGATACATTCAGAATCAAGGCCTTAATCATAGAGTGGGGAAATTTATACAGACTCCGTTGGGAATAAGAAATATCAAGTATTTTCTCACTTTTGACAAAAGTGAGTGGCGACTCTGGCAGAAATTTTGTTGTTGTTCAAACATGAATGGAAGAAGATCTCAATACAGGGGAGGTCATACTAGAGCTCCTGCTGGCAGTAGTATATGGACACACAAAGATGACAAGGTTGATAAGGGAAAAGGGATAAGTGAGGATATGTGCCTAATAGATAAAGACAAAGTATCAAGAACACATTGTGAAGCAAATGATTGCTATGATACATGGAGAAATAGTTTGAGTGCAGAGCCTTGTACTCTAGAAGATCAAAGAAATCCTTTTTTTTCTCTCGATCCTCAAAAATAGGTTGAGTTTAGAGCTAAACTGGAAGCTGGACGAATCTAAATTCAACATGAATATGATCAGAAAATGGAAGGTAACCAAAATGACTTTATTGATTATAAGCTTCCTGAGGAAGCGAAAGCACAGTTTGAATCATAGAGGAAGGAGATAGAGGATCATAAGGCTGAATTGTTGAAAGTACAAATTACTACTCAAACAGCTAACTCCCCCCCGAAGTATGTACTACCTCATAAGCAGGGTAATCAGGGTGCAAGGCCTTCAAATCCACCATTGTCTCCTCACCATCAGATAGGGAATCACCATAAACAATAGAATCTTCCACCTCATATTCCCTCACAGCATACAAATATGCATCCACCTCCTGGTCAACATTACATCCCACATCATAATGCATAGTACAATAATCCCATGCACTAGCAACAATTCCCACCTATTCCTCCCCCTCACCATCATACAACAATGATTAGGTAGTTTGATTTAGCAGGTTTTTAGTTATACCCTTACCCTATGGATGGCAATTGGAGGGGTATGGTGCCCAAATTCATAGGAAGTAATACAATCATTGCTAAAGAGCACTTGAGGAGTTTCAATGTTTTCATCCAAGACATAGATGTGCCATATGAAGATTTACACATGAAGTTGTTTATGATGTCACTCATTGAAGATGCTAGGGATTGGTTCAACAGCTTGCGAGCATTCTCAATCAATTATCTTCAACTATTCCAGGACCAATTCTTGGAGCAATATAGGAATCTAAATGCACTAGATGCAGCTTTTCATGAATTGATGCGAATTCAAAAAAATTAGAATGATTCAATTTATGATTTCAATCGAAGATTCAACAAGTTGTAGACTAAGGTACCTCCTGGATCAAGGCTGGCAGATTTTGTAGCTTTGAGTGTTTATTTGAATGCATTTGATCCTAAAATGGGGTACGAACTAAGAAATAGATTTCCAAGAGATTTGGCTGAAGCATAGACAATAGCATTGACAATTGAAAACAACAGGAAGGTTGCTGGTATAATCAGTAAAAGAGACAACCCTAGGACTCCTTAGCAAAGTAACAATTATTAGTACAAACAGGAGAATACATACAAAAATGAGAGGCTGAGGTTGCATGATATGCCTTATAATACAGACTAGAAGGATGGAACACCTATAACAGCTAGGCCTAGAAACAAAGAGACTCCTGATCCATTGAGCAAGAAGGGAACTTATATGGTGAGTAATAATTACTTTTGTGAAGCTTGTGATAAGCCACATTCCCCAGACTATTGTCTTGTAGCCTAGAGGATGCAAGAAGAGGGAATGCTGATGGAAAAAAATGGAGAAGATCACACAGTGTATTTGACTTCAAGTACTTTTCATCATGTTTAGGAGAGGTACTCATCTTCAGAGGATGAAGGATATGAGTATGATGTTTCAAATCAGAAGTATAATGTCCATATGGCTGAACAGCAGATCTTTTTTTATTCTGAAGAAGATTACACAGAGCCACATTCTGTTGAGGCGCCTGCTCCATGTAGTATGAGGAGACTCACTAAAGATGAAATAGAAAGAATAACTGTTGCTGTAGTTGAGGAAGCAAGAAGTAAATAATGGTTGAGAAACAAAAAAGTAAATGATGTAGAAGGCATCCCTGGGGGAATTTTTATGAAGGATCAGAAGGCAACACAAGGGACTATGAAGAAGTTGGAAAAGAGACTGCCTAATAAAGATGAACAGAAGCTTGTCCAAAAACAAGAAGTTAAGGAAGAAGTGAAGGAATTACATAAAAGTATACAAACGCCTGACCAACTGGAGTAGAAGAAGATTGTTAAGGTGGAGGGCTCTTCTTTTGATTTCAATCAGGCGTTATCCCAAGTAAAAATGTCTGTCCCACTACTTGAAATGATGAAAATAAAAGAATATAGGGATACTAGTGTTCAATTGATAACAAGTGGAAATAAAAAATGTGTGAATTCTTAGAATAGTGTAGCTATTAAAGCAGTCAATAGGTAGGAGAAAGTAAATATCCCAAAGGTCTTCTTGGGTGATGTAGTAACAACTCCCCCTCAAGTTGATCCTTTTTTCACTACATTGCTTATAAACAACAAGTTGCTGAGGAATTGCATGATAGATTATGGTGTTGCTATAAATATCATGCCAGTAGGAGTCATGAAGCAGCTTGGCATGTGGGTTGATACATGTGAAGGAAAGTGCTATGCAATGGATAATAGACATGTTCCTGTGGTAGGCATTATGAGAGGTGTTGAAGTCAAACTGGCTACTTATCCACAAGTGGCTTATAATATAGATATAATAGTGGTTGATACTCCTCCTTAGTTTGGGATGCTTCTATCAAGACAATGGACAACAATAGTTGGAGGAAATGTCCAGTATGATTCATCTTATGCTACTATTCTAGTGAATGGTCAAGAAGTGAAATTGTATAGGGAGCCAAGAATGAACCAACTTGTTGACTATGTACCTCAAGATCAGATCAATTGTTTCTGTGATGTTGATCTTGGAAGTTTTAATATTGAATCAGCCCAGCCAGAATTAACTAATAGTGATCCAATTGAAAAGCATGTGGCACAAAGCTGCAATGAAGTGTGGAAGATGTATTTTGATGGAGCATGCAGCCAAGAAGGTAATGGCAGTGGGATTTTTTTTGTTTCACCTGAAGGTATTACATTTAAATATTCATTTATGTTAGCCTTTGAATGTACAAACAATGTGGTGGAGTATGAAGCCTTGTTGACAGGTCTAAACATAGCTGTGAAACATAAAATTAAATTACTGGCTATTCTTGGGATTCTAAGTTGGTTGTTTCACAAATTAAGTCAAAGTATGCAACAAAGCACAAAAGATTGAAAAAATATAGGAATGTTGTATGGGACACAATTGAGTGGATTGACAGATCAAAGAACATAATGGCTATTTTTTAGCAAATGTGGTGCTTAAAAGAGATGATATCACATTGGCTGGGGTATCACAGATTGAGTTCAAGACAAGAACTATTGTTCCTGATAATATTTATAGTTGGCAGGTCTTCAATGATGATACTGACCTTTTGAAATTCCTCAATTGTATAGATCAATATGAAGCACAGGAAATTGACTTCAATTCTTTTGTTGAAGAAGTGGATGGGAAGCAATCAGTGTTTGGAAAGGAGATCTTGCAGCTCAAAAAAAAAAAGCTTCCTAAGGGTTTAGTGGCATTAGAGAGGCTATATGATGGAAATGATCGGTCCCTCATGAAACAAACACCAGTCAGAAGAGAAGATATTGAAGAAGTTAACTTGGGGACTAAGATAGCACCAAGAAAGGTGTACATAGTAAAGAAGATAAGCCCTACAATTAGAAGAATGCTGATAGAGTTGCTGAGAAAGTATAAACACATCTTTGCTTGGTCTTATGAAGATCTAAAGGCATACAGGGAAGATTTGTTTCAGCATGAAATACCATTAAAGCCAGATGCTAATCCATTCAGACAAAAGCAAAGACCCATAAATCCAACATTAGAGCCTAAAATGCAAGAAGAGTTGACAAAGCTTAGAGATGGGGGAATCATCAAACCAATCAGGCACTCAACGTGGGTCTCAAATTTAGTCCCTGTGAGGAAGAAAAATGGAGACATCAGATTATGTGTGGACTTCAGAAATTTGAATATGGCATCTCTCAAGGACAATTACCCTCTACCCAATATGGAGGCTATACTGCATAAGGTGACAGGGTGTGAGCTATTGTCCATGATGGATGGGTTTTCAGGATACAACCAGGTCACGGTCAAAGAATCTGAGCAATATAAGATAGCATTCACAACTCCTTGGGGAACATATGTATATATAAGAATGCCATTTGGTCTCACTAATGCAGGAGCTACTTTCCAAAGAGCTATGGACGTGGCATTTGAAGATTTGATCAATGTTATCATGGTAGTGTACCAGGATGACTTGACTGCTTATTTAAAGAAGGTTGAAGATCATGTGCAACATCTGAAGAAGGTATTTATTAAAGCCCTTGAATATGGTATTAGTTTAAATCCAAAGAAGTGTCATTTTGTAGTCACAGAAGGTAAGCTTTTAGGACATATTGTTTCAAAGGAAGGGATTAGGATAGACCCTAAAAGGGTTGAAGCTATTGATAAAAATTTTGTTCCCAAAACTGTCAAGGCTATACAGTCATTCTTTGGACAGATTAATTTTGTTAGAAGATTTGTTTCTAATTTTGCTGAGATCATTAAGCCCATATCCAAAATGTTAAAAAAGGGATAGAAAATGGATTGGGATGCAGAAGCTTTAGATGCTTTTATATCTATCAAAAGGGCCATCAAGGAGGCTCCTAATCTTAAATCTCCAGATTTTACAAATCCTTTTTAGATATTTTCATTTGCTTCAATGCACACAATTGCTACTATTATGTTACAAAAGAATGATGATGGTCATGAGCAGCCTACATCCTTTTTCAGTAAATCATTACAAGGGTCTGAATTGAAGTATGACATAATGGAAAAATAGGCTTTTGCATTAGTAAAGGCCACAAAAGCATTCAGACCATATCTTTTTGGAGCAAAGGTGATTGCTTATGTCCCTCATGTTGTTGTCAAGGATATTCTGACACAATCTGAAGTGATAGGGAAAAGATGCAAATGGATTAACAAGATCCAAGAGTTTGATATGGATATACATATTACTAAGCTAGTGAGAGGTCAAGGCTTGGCTAGGTTGATGGAAGAATCAAATATTGAAGCAAACCAAATTTGTAATATAGAGGAAGGGACTACAATTACAAGCATTGAGCACACTCCTTGGTATACTGATATTATGCATTACCTTAAGTACATGAAGTGTCCAGAGGGATTAGGTGACAGCCAGAAAAGAACCTTGAAGTTGTAGGCATCCAAATATGTTTTCATGGATGGAGATCTATTTTGGAAGAATAGGGATGGTATACTGTTGTTATGTCTAGATGAGTTTTAAGCCAAGTGTGTCCTAAGTGAAATGCATGGAGTGTGTGGAGGACATTACTCAGCAAAGACAACTGCTCACAAAATTCTTAGGGCAGGTTACTACTGGCCTAAGGTTTTTAATGATTCTTTCACACATGTAAGAAAATGTGAAGCTTGCCAGAAGTTCTCTGGAAAATTGAAGTATCAAGGAGCTTTGCCACTTCAACCCTTGCAGGTTGATGCCCCCTTTCATAAGTGGGGAATTGATTTCATTGGAGAGATACAAGAAAAATCAAGTGGAGGATACAAGTGGATATTGGTTGCCACTGATTATTTTACCAAATGGGTAGAAGCAATCCCAACTAAACAAGCTACAAGCAAAGTGGTGACAAATTTCTTGATGGACAACATTATCACCAGATTTGGTATGCCACTGAGGTTAATCATAGACAATGGGATGTGTTTCAGGTCAGATGAGTTCAGAAGCTTCTGTGATACATATAGCATTACTATTTATTATGCAGCTCCTTACCATCCACAAGCTAATGGTCAAGAAAATTCTAGCAATAAGAGTCTTTTAAAGATTATAAGGAGGATGCTAGGACAAAACAAGAAGGCTTGGGATTCAAAATTAAAACTGACTATGTGGGCTGACAGGATTACTATGAAAAAAGCAATTGGAAAGTCCCCATTTGAATTGGTGTATGGAGCACAAGCCAGGATGCCTTTGCAGAATTTGTTACCAGTCTACAAGTTTGTCCTTTAGGAAGATTTGGATGTTCCTAAACCCATGTAAGAAAGAGTGGAGAAACTAGCTAAACTTGATGAAATAAGGAGGGTTGCCCAAAATTAAAACATGAAGTTACAGACACAGATGAAGTATGTATTTGACAAGAAGGAAAAGGATAGAAAATTTGAAGAAAATGACTTGGTGTTGATGTGGAATGCAAGGTTTCAGGAGAAAGGTAAACTTGGTAAATTTGAAGCTTTGTGGCTGGGACCTTTTTTTGTTGTTGGAAAGAAAGGTGAAGATTCATACTATCTACAGAATATGGCTGGTGAAGATTAGGAATTAACTATTCATGGGAAATTCTTGAAGCAGTTTTTCTCTTGAAGCAACATAGAGGATTAAGGGTTGCCGGTGCATGGACAAATCTTGCTTATCCTCTCTAAAATTATTTTCCATGCACATTAGTTTAGGATTTTTTTCATCTCCATTTCACTTTCATTTTCCATTCATCTCTATTTTGCATTCATTTCCATTGCCATTCATTCCATTTCTGCTCACTAGTTCATCTTTTTGTGTCTAGTCTGCTACCCAAAGATTCTGGATCCTTGTAATGATCTTACTCTCATTCATCCCCAAATGGAGCCACTATTGGGAATATAAAAATATGATGCTTTTACATATGTTTTCACTCATAAATTTCCTGATTTGGTCCTACCGTATGCATATTTTATCTATTTTTTGACCATATAGTTCCCATAAAATCTACCGAGTCTGCATTTTCACATTAGGGTTCATATCGGCATGAAGAAGGCAGGGTCTCCTTGATCCATTGTGCGTTTTGTATTGATAAACATCTGAGATGCCTATCGGCAAGACATTTCTATTGTCACAGCGACCAAAATTCATCTATTGTTTCATATTGGTATGAGTTATACAGTTGTGGGGATGTCTTACCAATTACATCATGTCTCGCTGACTAGAGGAATAGGATACAACATATCAACATGAGTTGCCATGGCAATTTAATGTCATGGCAAACTCCTATGGTCTCATCGAACAACATGCGAGGGTTTCGTTTCGGCCAAACATAAAGTCTTCGGTGAGAAGTCATAGCGACTTTATGTTGTCTCACCAATCAGTGGCAGAGGGATGCACTTATTGGTAAGAGTTCAAGCTTTTGGCCTATGGTCTCGGTGAATCCAATATGTCATACCGAATATCGCAGAGAGGGGTCACTTCGGCCAAACAAATTGTTTTTCAGTGTGAAGTCATAGTGATTTCATTTTGTCACACTGACCGGCAACTAAAAGAACAGCTCGGTGAGAGATAGGGATATCAGTAAGAGCTCTCGGCGAGTGACCTTCAATCTCACTGATGGAAAATAATAGGATCCTTGTTGGCGTAAGAATTTCCTTGTCTCGGCGACTGGGAAATAACATTCTGGGAGACTTTCGGTATAACAAAATGCTATCTGTATGAGGTCTCCCCAATATCTTAAGTTACAGCGACAGTGAATAAAAACAAAAGTGCATGTCGGTGAGAAGTTTCCCTATGTCTCAGCAAATGAATAATACACTATGAGAGGCTCTCGATGAAACATAATGAAATTTTTATGACATCTCCCCGATGGTCGACAGTCATGGCGAAAGCGAATAAGGACAGGGGAAAATAATGATTGAATTTCCTTCGACATAGCAAACAGGATGTCTCGCTGACTATTCCAACAAATGAATAATAGAAATTCAAACACTGTGGCTGGCATGTGAGTGATAAAATACCGTTGCAGGCCAACTTGATTAGAGCCCAAATTCTATGGAGGGTTGACATGATATCTCAATTTGATTTATTTTCTTGGTGCTGGTGTATAAATTAGCATTTTTGTAATTGTAAAATCATCACGAGTTATTAGATTTCAATACACAACAAGTAGATACAGTAGAGTAAAATTATTAGATCAGAGACTATTGTTGCATGTTTCCAAAATGGAGGTGTTTATGAAAATTAGTTGATGTTGCTGCATTTTTTTGGTGTCAATTTGTCTGTTGAATTCAATGAAAATACTGCTAAGCTGTCTCCAAGATTGATGTTTTCTGGTTATTTAAATTGACATAACAAGTTTATGTTCAGTTTGTCAATGCATATTTGATGTATTTGCATGATTAATCAATTAATTCTTTCAAGCAAAGATTAAATCCTCTTAGTTGATCACAGTAATCAGAAAGATTCAACTAGATTATCCAAGTAGAGCTTAGTAGTTACAGTATTGCATGTTTATACAAGTTGTAAACAGAATGTATGCCAGATAATTTGAGTTTTCTCTAGAGAGTGTTGCTCATTTTGATTTCATTTGACTTTGCATACCCAACAAGGCATTGGTCTCTGTAGTTTCATTATTAAGATTCATTTATTCTCTTTATTGAGCATTTTAGGATTAAGAAGATTGCTATCAAGTTTGAATTCATTTTGTTCACCTCCACTTGCCATTGTGAACAAATTGTTGTAAGAGATATAATCATAAGTCTGCTTAATTTAGAAAGGTACACCCGCCCAAGGTTTAGCAGCACCTAAAGAGCAGAAGGTTGAGTTCTTTTAACCTTGTCTATTACCCTAAAGCATATCAAGAGATTGGTAGCCTCTTGAGGCATTCAGCCTGCGTTTTTGAGAGCTAACAGGGTTGTGACTCACTTCTCAATTCTTGTTGAGTGTTATAGGGTGTAAAGTTCAAGGTGGATTTGTAGTGTGAGGAATACATAAAAATAACTAGATGGAGGTGAGGGTCGACTAACTAATTGTTTTATTGCATGTAGAGGTTTATGCAAGAGTATGTGGGTTATGGTTGTATAACATGCAGTGTTTTCCAACATGCAATTATACATAGAAAATATGGCTGTAATGAAACTCTTATATTTTTAGACAATAATAACTTAATGAAAGTCACCTACAAAATTTATAACAACTCTTTGATGGACTAAATTTTGTGTTTCAATTTTGTCATATGATGGTAAAAGAAAATGAACTAAATAATTGTAGGTTGGAAAACACAATGTGGGATTTTAGTAGATGATTTTATGAAACTTGCATAGATTCCAAACATATCCTGATTTATTCAATACGATGGAAGTTGAAAAACTTAACTTTTCTTGATACAAGGGCCATGGTAGAAAATCCTAGCTACTACTCTCTTTTATGTAAAGCATTACCTTTCATATGTTAATTCCAACATTTTTTGCAAATATTAATATTTAAAATGAAAATGTGATCTTGCATTGCATTTTCATGGGAAGCAAGTTGAGGAACACATGTATTGTGATGTTCATCTTTTGTTAACATTTCGAGCTTGCACATTTGTAGCCTTTTTTCCACTCTAGCAACCAATTTAGTCAATGTATGGTGGTCATTTTTGTCACGTCTATTTTCAAAAAGAGAAAGATCATAGGACTTTGAATGTAGGCGAGATTTCAAATTTGAAAGCCTCTTTTCCAATGTAAACCATGTTGCAATTTCTACTTCAATTCTTTCTAGCATTTTTTGACAAATAACATGTTAAGAATCTTCTTGAGACAATGCATGAATGCACCTTAACAATTCACCTCCTCGCCTATCACTTCCACCACTAAGAAGACCACTTGGCTAAAAAATGTCCCCTTTGTAGCATATGAATTACTGCAAAATCATGCACTACAATATACACATTGAATAGTTGGTTCAATTTCATCTTCATATGCAACAAGAGATAATGGCAGCCTTGCGTTTCCATTGCTCACCAATTTTCCTAGTGATTGTTGAGTTGTTGAGGAAATGGTATGGGCTTAGATTTTTTTAAAGAGATAATCATTACTCCTGTATGTGTTGGAATTATGGATCCTTGCAACATGAGCATGAAGTGTGGATATCTTTTTTTGGTTGTTCTTGTGTTGTCATTGATTTCAACATGGTAACAACTATATGGGAAGTTTACTTGGTTTACCAAAAGTTCTTCTCTTTTGGTAATTTTATTTTGTGATAAGCTAGTGTGTTGGTATTTGAGTCCAGAATTCACCGCAAGAATAGATATGACTCTAATCTCTTAACCATGCTATCATGTCTCATTTAGATATCTATATCCTGGATCTTGAGAAGTTTTGGGTTGTGATCAAGAAGTTATCTCTGACAAAGTTCAACTCTATATTTTACTGTTGTTGCTTACTTGCCATATATGTGTGGGAGACTCCAAATTTTATTAAGGAGATCATTTTAGTGTTGTGGTTTTTAATGGTAATCGAGCAATGATGGTAGTATGATGAGAAATTGATGTGATCTCAAATTGGAAAGGTGTTTGTTTTGAGGATTGTATGTTGGTTTGGAGATTCTATGAATGAAGTTCTAGTCTTGGCCGACCTAACATTTGTAATTCACTAAGGAGACTAGTTATGCTTTATGGATGTTAGCTGACTTGGTATAATGCACTCCATGGATAAAATGTTTTAAATAATATATGGTGCCAAAAAGAGTGTTTTGATTTTTTTTTTTCATCTAATTAGGTAGACCTAATTGATGAATAAGATATACTTGTATGTATGTATATAAGATGCTTTGGAAAGAAAAATTGGATGTGGATGTGTGAGTGTGGGAGAAAGGTGAAAGAGGATTTATGGGTATGTAAAGATCCTAGCCTAAATGCTTTATCTGTTAAGGATCATAGCAGATTTGTTGAGCGATTATTGTGTGAGGCAGTACTTCATATTCTAAGCTTTATTAGAGCTGAACCCTACACATTGAAGTTGTATTCTATATATCAGTTCAAACCTTTTAGCAGTGAGCCACAATCTTTTAATCTTGGTGGTCACCCATCTTTTGCATTTAGCCATTGAGCCTTTTCAAGGACAATGAATCTTGGCAGTGATCCCTGTAATATCTTGTATCTAGATATAATATATTGTGAGTTAACCCTCATCATGGTTTTTCCCTTTTTCTCTTTTCCATGTTAAAAATCTTGGTGTTCATGTGTTTGGTTGCACTAATTTGTTTCTATGTTCTCTCTTGTTGATTCAGTTAGAATTGTGATAATTGTTAGATATATTTTATTAGAATGGTTTTATGGAATATTGTTTTACCCCCCCTCTTAGTTTTCTAGATGTTCAATAGTATGTAGATGTCCTATTTGAAGTGGTTTCTTTACTATCTATTCTACATCCACTATTGTATTACACAAATTCCCTCCTCCACCAACCTCCAGTGCAACTATTGTTGTGGCATCTTAAACTTTTCTAAGTTGTCCAACAACACCTTTTACTTTTGACCTATCAAAATTTTTTGCAAGACCATTATAGGTAAATTTAACATTTCCTAATTGAGCCTCAAGAAGCCTGATATCATCCTTCAACTTTGGAACTACATCATATTCTTGGAAACACTCATTTTCTAATGGCTCCATGTGCCATTCTTCATGGGAAACACCTTTCATTGCTATCTTTGTTTTATCAAATTCCCATCTTTTAGATTGCAACTCTCTCTGAATAATGTTAAGCTCCTCTTCTTTTGACCATGACAACTTCGTCTTGTCTATTAATTCCTTTTCTAATTGGTTAATTTTAGTCTTTGGTTGTTTTGCTCCACTTTAAGCACTTCCAACTATTGCTTTTCCATCTACAAATTGATTATTGGTATGTTTTTCATCCTCACCACTCCTCTTACCTCTTAACACCCCTTGCTATTCCTTTTAATAATATTCTAACTTCTTTTTCATATCTTTTGCTTCAAGCTTTAGATAATTTTCTCCCTCACTAGCCCTTAGGACAAAATCCCCTTCTTGGATAGAGTTTGAAATTTTGATAATACTTTAATGTGCCTTTGAAGCTTCTTATATATGAGTTTTTTAAGTGTCTTTATTATTAGAGTATGTGGGTGTTTATTTTGGAAAGATCATTATGGAACTTGTCTTCCTTTTTAGATAATAATTTCATTCCTCCACCCAAATGATTCTCCTTCTCTACACTTAGATCTAGTTTTTTCTTTTCCTTATCATCCATTTCCAATTGTATTTGTTCCATGGAATTGATTTTAATTCAAGAATGCTTGGCTTCATTTATTCAACTCCACTTATATCATCATCTCTCTCTTTCTTTTCTTGCACAAATTCATATGCAATACAAAACCTTTCAAGTTAATCTATTTTTGCATTGCCATTTTCCCCTTGCACATACTGCACATGCTCCTTCGTCAAATTATCATGAGAAGGAACAACCTCTTCAGTCAATACATTATCTATTTCATTCACTTTGGTTTGCTTCTTCCCAAGTATTTTTAGAGAATATTTATTTTCATTACATACTTTCTAGTACGTCCTCTTATTTTTTCATTACTAGCATGTCATAGAATTCTCATAACAAATATTTTGGGATTTTTTTAGATTTTTCATAAGAAAAGGGATAGAGTTTTAGATTTATTGAATAATTTTATGTACCTTTTCAACTACTTCTTTCCTAATTTTGACAGTGTATTTATGATTACATAATCCATATGTTTACTTTTAACAAGTTATTTGCAACAAGTGTATTTATGATTACATCATATAGTTTATTTTAACAAGTTATTTGCAACAAATGTATTTATGATTACATAATTCATATGTTTTAGATAATAATTTCATGTCTCCACCCAAATGATTATCTTTTTCTGCACTTAGATATGGTTTTACAACAATGAGTGGGTTGTAGTTTTTCTAACACCTAGTGTTTGCTAATTTGCAGTTTTAGAAAACAATATGCATGCAACTAAAAACTTTTGTTTTCATAAATGTATTGTGATATTTATTTATTTTCTCAACTAGTGGATGAAGAAATATTTGTAAGTTTTTTTTTTTCTAATTCCCACAACACTCTCTATTATTGGTAGTTTTTTCCTTTTTCTACAATACAACTAGAAATGTTGAACTCAAGGATTCACATCCCCCAACTTCCCAGCAACTCTCAAGAAAATAATGGAAGTATTTTCATTATAGAGAGGTTGCATTCTGATTTTAAATTCAATTGTGATACTATGGAGAATGTGATTCATAAGATCGACATATTTTCGGAACCCATGGAACCTACAATCCCCTATTTCAAGATTGACATAGAATGTGGGTTCCTCTCAAACTCCATGGAATTTCTCACAAGCCGAACTATGCTCCACATTTTTTGTGTGATGTATGTGTGGAATTTGGTGGTAAATACAACACAAATTAATGAATAATTGGAAAGATATGATGTTGATGAGGGTGTATACCCCATCAATGGAATATTTTCATGTTCCTTGCTTCAATTTGTTGGAAAAACAAAGATAGAAAGTTGAGAGGGGGGTGAATCAGTTGTCACAAAATATTAAACTTTTCATACTTTACTTAACTTAATCTCAGATTTGATGAATGAACAATAAACCATAAAGAATCAACACATAAGAAACAAAGAGAACACCAAGATTTTTTATGTGGAAACCATGTTAGGGGAAAAAACCATAGTGGATGTTAGTCCACAATATTATACCCTGTTAAAAGTATAATGAAAAATAATGGGAATGTGCATGCATTCAAGCACACTTCCTAGAGTACTGCCCAACAATACACAACAATACAGATTAGATCCACAAGTTATGAACTAAGAAAATAGCTTCTACACAAGCCTGATTATAGTTCTAGTTAAGCATATAAAACCTTCTTCACAATTCGCTCAAACTTCTTCTCACTTTGCTCTGCAATCGAATGATTACAACACTATTCACACATCTTTAGTTTCTCTAGAATACATTCGCTCTTATATATCTGCAACATGGAATTACATCAACAACCTTGTTGGCAAAAAATATAAAACATATTTACACTTTTGGCCCAAATTTACAAATAAATTTTCAATGCGAATCAAACACCATTGGCTAATATTATGATGAGACCCAAAATAATATCCTTGAGTGTGCCAAACATTCAAATTTAAATCTTCAAGGATCCGTAACATGTTACAACCATCCTGTTGGCCAAGAACATGAAAACCCAAACATATATGAGAAAAATATTCGACCACGAGCACACCGATCAATGTGGTTGTACAAAAAAGATAGAGAATGATCTAGAAGCACCCACAAACAACAAGAACTAGCAAAGAAATATCCAAAACAACAAAAATTATGAGAATCACATAAACGCCAATCAGGAACACTAACAAAACCCATAGAAATACTGTCAAAACACAACTGTTCATAGTACAATCAAATCTTCATGTGAACCTCTGAAACTTCTAGTAGATGATCTAGATACTCTCAACAATAACCCTTTAGTTCACAACAACTTATCTTCAATGTACAGAACAAGACACCTTCATGACCTTCACTATTCCACTGGTAAACTGCAACTCTTCCTTTAACAATTTTCTCAATATCCTTGACATATACAACCTTCAATACAATAATGCTAATAGTGTTGACATCAATGACAACCACATATTAGCAACACAACCACAACATCCAACAATATCCCCCTTTGGCATTGATGGCAACACATGATGTGAAAAATACCATCAACATAGATGCACTTACTCTTCCTTTGGTTTTGACTCTTCTCCTTAATTGCTCTTCTCTCCCTAAAGGATTTTTCACATTTTTCTTCTCCCCCTTTGACATCAATGTCAAAGATAAGCATTACTTTCCCACATACAAGCTCTGAACTGTTGGTGTAATTAATTATTTAATTACACTTTATTAAGTTTACTTAGGTAATAATTAGTTTACTTAATTAATAAGTAAGCTTTATTTTGTTGAGCTAATTTTAGCTCAACATTAGGGTTATGCATACATTGATTTTATAAAGCAATTTATCACTTGTAATTTCTCAATTCCTGAATAATATCAATTCACACATCTTTATGCAAAGCTCTAATTTTTATTTTTATTTCTATTTTAGAAGGATTTTTCTAGTTTGCATGTCTGATCTTGGTTTCTAACATGGTATCAGAGCCTTGATATTCAGCCCCTTCTCAAATTTTGGAGAATTTCATTACATAGCACGTTTGGGGTTCCTCGAGGGTTTCATGCCTTGAGTTCATTTATGCAGCATTTTGGATCAAATCAGGCATCTCCATTGGATTTAGAGCACTGGAAAAAGTTAGGATTGGCTTTTATTTTATCAATTTGTCATCGTTGAAGAGATCTGCAAGGGTTTCAAGCTTGGTGATTTTTTTGAAGATCTAGGGGTAGCTGATTTTTCAAGGCACTTTGGGCACAAAAGAAGGTCACCATTGCATTCACAGTGGCCAAAAACCCTAATAATTTCTTTCTTTTCATCGATTTTGGAGTAGTTGGTTTCTAAGGCCAAATTTTTTGTCTAGGGAGGTTGTATGGCCTCGCCCGCACACACTTCGAGGCACAATTTTTGAAAAAGATGCATTGATTTCTAAACCTCTAGTTCAAAAGGAAACCACCGTTAGGTGGTCACCAACTCCCCACCACCACCGCCTCCACCACTGGACCACCGCTTGCCTAGTCAACCCCTGCAAACCCCTTATGCACCAGTCGCGGTCACATGGGGGGCCGAGCTCTATGCGCCCAACCCCCGATCGGCCTCCCAGTAACCGTCGTGGTCATATGGATGACCAAGGGCTCCACCCCAGCCCCCTTCCTACTAGCCCCTAGTAGTGCACAGGACCAAGGGCCTATTTTTTTTAAGCCCCTTGGGCTCCCTATAGGCCAAATTGGCCATTTTGGAGCAACTTTCACTAAATCAGGCGTAACTTTTGTATACTGTGTCATTTTTTCACAAATGAGATACCGTTGGAAAGATAATTCTAACACCAATCCAATGGTGAAAGTAGTTTTTTTTTTTCTCAAGATTTATTTTGTAGGTCTTTGAACTCAGATGAAGCTTTCTTCTCTTCAGACGATATATCTTTTGACTCGGTTATCCTTTTTTTTCCATTCTCACGGCATTGGAAAGCTAGTTCAGTCCTCTACACAGATTTGAGGTCCATTTTTATCAAGTAGGTAGATGCAAAATTTAGCTTGTGCATGCACTCTATTTTTGTTTCCATGCACTAGGTTTGCATTTTCTCTTTAGTTTATGCATGTTTATCATTCTCTCCTTTAACAATCATGGGTTATTGTAATAAATGAACTAATACAATATTCCATCAAGGGGTTTTCTTGCATAACAATCTAATTAGAGTGTAGTTTCACTTTGATCTCATCTTGATATTGATGACAACTGGCATGGGTTTTATCTAGATTTTGCAGTTTCTTTTGGCCACATCTTGCTCATAGCTTGACACATTTTTGTTCAGATCGGTTCACATGAAAGATTGAGAGCCTATGGTTAATGATCCTAAATCGTATCAGATTCACATCAGGTCACATCTCAGTTTGAGGGACATTAAATTTATGGCTAATGTTCTAGTGGTACTCGCTCTTATGGATCAATTTTAGTCATATTTTGGCATCGGTATCGAGATATAAATAGCTTCTAGATTCTTTCATCATATCATTCCCTCTTATGGGGGGCATCATTTATTCATCTACTATTGCTTCACATATTCTAGGGTTGTTCCAGTTTGTGAGTTTTCTAATGTTCCATGGAATTGGGTCTATTGTTGATTTATCATGGTTCCTTGAGTCAATCAGTGATTCTCATCTAGTTTTAGTAGTAAAAAAAAGTATCTTTCCTTGCTTTCTGGATTTAGGTTCTAGTGTTACTCCATAGTGTTCTTCTGGTGCTTCTTTGTAGCTGGTCATCTCATTGAGGGGGGTTTTGTCCCACTAGGTTTTCTCCTCTTTCTCACTCATTGCATTTGTACATGAGTACCTGATCAGGCCTTGTTGTCGGGACCCATTCATGCTTTCTTGCATTCATCCTTGCATTAGGTGCATGCTTTTTTAGTCTCCCTAAGTTGCACTTAAGCGAGGGTGTTGGTGTAATTGATTATTTAATTAAACTTTATTAAGTTTTCTTAGATAATAATTAGTTTACGTAATTAATAAGTAAGCTTTATTTAGTTGAGTTGATTTTAGGTCAACATTAGGGTTATGCATACATTTACACTTTATCCATTGTAATTTCACAATTCTTGAATAATATCAATTTGCACATCTTCATGCAAAGCTCTCCTTTTTTATTATTTTTCTATTGTGGAAGGATTTTTCTGGTTTGCATTTTTTATCTTAGTTTCTAACATGAACCACATATCTACACATCTAACTACTCCCCCTGAGTAGCAGCCATGGAAACATCAATCTGGATCAAGAAATATATATGAAGCACACAAATTGATGCAAGAAAATGCATCTTTAGTTCATATCAGGAGGGGTAATCACCCCTAGCATCCTCTAAGATACTCAAAAGTATCCTTCAGCAACGGCTTGGTGAAAATTCCTGTAATTTGTTCTTTGGGAGGCACACACTCTAGTCTGACTTCTTTCTCATTCACTTTTTCCCTCAAGAAGTGAAACTTGATTGATATATGCTTGGTCTTAGAGTGTAGTACTAGATTCTTTGATATATTAATTTCACTTAAGTTGTCATAGTATATGGAAATAGGTTCATCGTATACTACTTTGACATCTTTCAACATCAGCTTCATCCACATCACTTGGGTATAGTTATTTGCAACAACAATATACTCTTCCTCAGCAGTAGATAGAGAAATGGAATTCTACTTTTTACTCAACCAAGGCACCGACTTCTTCCCTAGAAAGAAGGCACCACCACTAGTACTCTTCTTGTCATCTACATCTCCTTCCCAATCTGCATCAGTGTATTCATTCAAAGTAATATCATCATCCTTAGGATACTAAAGCCCAAAGTCAACTATTCCTTTCAGATACCTGAATATTCTCTTTACAATAGTCACATGAGTCTCTTTTGGATCAGCCTTAAATCTAACAACCATACATACAACATTCATAATGTCTGGTCTGGTCTGAGTTAAGTTGAGCAATCCACCAATCATTGACATATATCTTGTTTTATTTTCCTTAGGAGAATCATCATTTTGTGTTAACTTGCATCTAGTTACCATGGGAGTACCAACAGGTTTTGATTCTTTCATTCCAAATTTCTTCAGCAACTCTCTCACATATTTTGGCTGAGATATGAAGATCCCCTTGTCTAACTAAGTAAATTGAAATCCCAGAAAGAACTTCATCTCTCCAATCATACTCATCTCAAATTCATTCTTCATTTCATCAAAAAACTTTATACATATATTATCATCTCCTCCAAAAATAATGTCATCAACAAAGACCTCAATAATTAACTCTTTGTCATAATCTAATTTGAAATACAAGTTGTTGTCAACAGTACCTTTATTGAATCCAAGCTTCAATAAGTATTTATCTAGTCTAGCATACTAGGCTCTGGGGGCTTGTTTGAGTCCATATAGAGCTTTCTTCAATCGAACAACCATGTTTTTATTATCATTCAGTTAAAATCCATTCGACTGTTCAATATATACTTCTTTTTCTACCTCACCATTTAGAAAAGCTAACTTCACATCCATTTGATAGACTTTATAGTTCTTATATGCAGCATAGGCAAGAAATAACCTTATAGATTCAATTCTAGCAATAGGGGCAAAGGTTTCTTAAAAAAAAATACCTTCCATTTGTGAATACCCTTTACATACCAGTCTTGCTTTATTCCAAAGCACTTCACCTTGTTCATTCAACTTATTTTGAAAGACCCATATAGTACCAATCACAATTTTATCTTTAGGTCTGGGAACAAGTATCCATGTATCATTCTTTTCAATTTGCATTTGTTCTTCCTTCATAGCTTCCATCCAGTGTTCATCATTGCAAGCTTCATTGACATCTTTAGGCCCATTCTTGGAAATCAGGCAATACTCTTCTAAAATATTTTTTCTAGTTTTCACACCTTTATTCTTGTCTCCTATAATTTTATTTTTAGAATGATTTAGCTTTACATACCTTGGATTTTTAGGATTCTCTTGAACTTCTGGTTCTTTTGTTCCTTCTTCTACACTTGCACTTGTCTCTGCTTCCTGACTACCTTGATTTACTAGAATAAATGGAAGTTGTTTTATTGGAACATATGACACAATTTAAAGTTGATTCTATGTCTAAGTATTCTTCCCTTTGTTTGTGATTTATTCCTGGTCATCTAAATCATATCCACAATATCTAGATGATTTAATAGAGTCCTCATCAACTCTAACATTTTCACTCTCAACCATTTTTCTCAATCTTCTGTTATAGCACCGATAGGCCTTGCTTTTAGTAGAGTAACCTAGAAAGATTCCTTCATCGCTTCTTGCATCAAACCTTCCTATATCCTCATCTCTCTTGATATAACACTTGCTTCCAAAGATCTTGAAATATTTAATAATAGTCTTATAACCAAGTCATAGTTCAAAAGGAGTCCTACCAAAATTACCATTGACGTTTACCTGGTTTAAAGTGTAAACAATAGTGCTTAGAGATTCAATCCAATAGATGTGAGGCACATTTCCTTCAATCATCATTATTCTAGCAGCATCTGAAACTATTTTGTTCTTCCTCTCTGCAACTCCATTTTTTTGAGGGGTTTGGGGGAGCAGATAATTGTCTTATGATTCCATGCTCTTCACAGAAATAATTAAACTCTCTGGAGGTGAACTCACCACCTCTGTATGACCTTAAGCATTTGATTTTCAGACCTTTTTCATTCTCTACCATAGCTTTGAAACTTTTGAGATTTTCTAATGCTTCACCTTTTTCTCTTAAGAAGCAACCCATATCATCCTAGAATAATCATCAATAAGTAGCATAAAGTACCTTTCTCCATGAAGAATTCTAACTCTGGAGGGACCAAATAGATCAGTATGTACCAACTCCAATAATCCATTTTAATGATGTTGTTTGGTCCAAAAAGAAACCCTATTTTGTTTTCCCATCTAACATTCCTTGCAAATTTTGTTTGCGGGCTTCACTAGCTTAGGTAGATCTCTTACTGCTTGAGTAGAGCTTACTTTGACAATGTTTTCAAAATTCACATGACATCCTTATGTGTCATAACTAGCTTTCATCTACTTGAGCAATTAAACAACTTTCACTATAGCAGCATTCAGGTGAAAAATATTACCTTCTATCTTTTTACCTTCAAAGCAATTACCTTTCCAGATCTTCCAAGTATCATGCATCTTCCATCTTTGAACTAAAGATCATAAAATTTTTCCACCATCTATCCAACACTCAACAAGTTGTGCTTCAAACCTTCAACATAAATAACATCATCAGTGTTATGCTTACCACCAAGACAAATAGATCCTCTTCCACGAATCACACCAGCATTGTTATCTCCAAATCTTACAACCCCACTGTCATACTTCTCAAGACTTACACATTTTATATTGTCACCAATCATATGATGTGAGCATCTGCTATCAATAACCCACTCATCTTTTTCTTCAATTCAGGCTGCAAGAGCTTTCTCAACTTTAGCAGATTCAGTAGCCA
Source organism: Sequoia sempervirens (assembly GCA_007258455.2). NCBI lineage: Eukaryota > Viridiplantae > Streptophyta > Pinopsida > Cupressales > Cupressaceae > Sequoia > Sequoia sempervirens. The sequence continues at coordinate 29,401,147 of VDFB02000002.1, read as the reverse complement.
CCAAACCATTTTCCTTGATAGCAAGGAACACCCATTCATCTTCATTTCCATTATCTTTATCAGAATCATAATCTGTCACTCCTTCAGCATAGTAACATTTCTTTTGGAATCTACATTTGTAAGGCTTAGATCTAGGAACTCTTTCAGGAAACCTTGATGCAAATTGACCTATTTTACTGCAAGAAAAATATTTAATAGGAAACTTTCCTTTATACTTACCTTGTCCTTTACCTTCTTTCTTCACAATCAGTGCTTCAAATTCTTCTACTTCTCTTTCTTCATCTTCAAGCTATTTCATTTCTTCCTCATACTTGAATGAATTTCTAGAACACTCTCCTAGATCATATCTTTGCTTGTTTCTTCTAGATACAGTAGCCTTGAATACAGATTCAGTCTTGGGAATAGATTCACCAAATTTTCTCAACTCAAAGGCAAAAAGTTTACCAATCAGTGTATCTCTTGTCATATTCGTCAATGATCTGATTTCTTCAATAGCATGAGCCTTTCCTTTGTGGGAGGGAGACAATGATCTAAGCAATTTATCTACAATTTCTTCCTCATCTAGGGTACCACCGACACATCTAATACCCATCACTATTTCATTTACTCTTTGCATAAAAGAAGAAACATTTTCATCTTCACCCATATTCAAATTTTCACACTTTCCTTTCAAACTCTATAGCTTAGCCATCTTCACATGTACTTCTCCTTCATACAAATTTTATAGCTTCATCCACATCTCATGAGCTGTCTTCAGACCTATCACATTTGTCATTTCCAAATCTATTAGAGCACTCAACAAAGCTTCCATAGCTATGACATTATTCTCAACCTCTTTAATCTCATCGACAATGGAAGGACTATTCTAAGGAATAACATATGGATTCTTTGTAATCTTCCAGAAAGGTTCACAAATACACCTCAAATGACACTCCATCCTAGATTTCCACAATGAGTAGTTTGTTCCATTGAATCTAGGATTGTCCTTCTTGTATGATGTCATCTCAGATCACCTCAACCTTTTAAACTTCTTCAGAGGAACCTGCTCTAATACCAATTGTTGGAAAAACAAGGACAAACAACTGAGAGGGGGGTGAATTAGTTGTCACAAAATATTAAAAAATTTAGACTATACTTAACTTAATCTTAGATCTGATGAATGAACAATAAACCATAAACAATCAACACATCATAAACAAAGAGAACACCAAGATTTTTTACATAGAAACATTGTTAGGGGAAAAAGCATGGTGGGTGTTAGTCCACAATATTATACCTTGTTAAAAGAATAATGAGAAATAATTAGAATGCACATGCATTCAAGCACACTACCTAGAGCTCACTGCTAAAATACAAGAGAGCTCACTGCCCAACAATACACAGCAATACAGATTAGATTTGTAGGGTATGAACTAAGAAAATAGCTTCTACACAAGCCTGATTAGAATTCCAGTTAAGCACATAAAACCTTCTTCACGCTTCACTCAAACTTCTTCTCACTCTACTCTACAATCAAATGATTAGAACACTATTCACAAATCTACACTTTCTCTAGCATAAATTTTCTCTTATATATCTGCAACATGGAATTACATCAACAACCTTGTCAGCCAAAAATATAAAACATATTTACAATGTCGGCCCAAATTTACAAATAAAATTTCAATGCAAATCAAACACCATCAACTAATATTATGATGAGACCCAAAATAGTATACTCAAGCACTCTGAACATTAAAATTTAAATCTTCAAGGATCCAAAACACATTACAACCATCATGTTGGCCAAGAACATGAAAACTTGAACATACACAAGAAAAATATTTGACCATGAGTACACCAATCAACGTGGAGGTACAACACGAATAGAGAATGATCTAGAAGCACCCACAAATAACAAGAACTAATAGAGAAATATCTGCAACAACATAAATTATTAGAATCACATAAACTTCAATTAGGAACACTAATAGTGTTAGAATCTAGAATCAGACATGCAAACTAGAAAATACCTTCCACAAAGAGAAAAAAAAGAAAGAGTAGAGAAATTTGCATGAAGATGTGCAAATGTATTGTATTCAAGAAATTAGGAAAATACAAGAGATGAATTGCTTTATAAAAGAAATGTATGCATGACCCTAAAAGGAAACCCTAGTGTGCACACTTAATAATTAATAAATAACTAATTATTAATGTTCCTAAGTTTAGCTTAAGTAACTAAAGTGATAAGTGACTTAGTTAATTAACTAATATGGTTAGATTAATTAAGTGAAATAACTTATTAATATAACACACCCCCTTAAGATGAACATAGGAAGTAGCTAAAACACTAAAGAAAAGATGCATGAAAGCAAAGATGGGTCCTGACAATAAGGCCTGATCAGGTACCCATGAACAAATGCAATGAATGGGAAAGAGGAGAAAACCCATGGGAAAAAACCCCCCCTCAATGAGATGACCTACTGCAAAGAAGCACTAGAAGAACTGTAGTGGATTAACACTAGAATCCTAAATCTATCAAGCAAGGAAAGATAATTTTGTTTACAAGAAACCATATGAGAGTCACTGAAGGACTCAGGCAGAATCATGATAATGCAACAACAAACCCGATGCCACAGAACACTGGAAAACTCACAAATTGGAACAGCCCTAGAATCTATGAAGCAATAGTAGATGAATAAATGATGCCCCCATAAGAGGGAATGATATGATGAAATAATCTAGAAGCTATGTGTATCTCGATGTTGATGCCAAACTGTGACTAAAACTGATCCATAGGAGCAAGTACCATGAAGATTTTGGAACATTAACCATAAAATGAATGGACCTCAAACTAAGATGTGACCCAATGTGAATCTAATGTGATTCAGGATCATTAACCATAGGCTCTCAATCTGAGATGTGAATTGATGCGAACCAAAATTTTTCAACCTATGAGCAAGATGTGGCCAAAAGAAACTACAAAATCCAGATACAACTCATATGAGTTGTCATCAATATGAAGATGAGATCAAAGTGCATGCAATGCAACTACACTCTAGAATCAAATTATTATGCAAGAACCCCCCTTGATGAAACTTTATATAATTTCATTTATTACAATAACCCATGATTGTAAAAGGAGAGAATGCAAAACATGCAAAAATTAAAGAGAAAATGAAAACCTAGTGAATGAAAAAAAGAAATATTGCATGCACAAACCAATGTTCACATCTACCTCCATGATTAAAAAAGACCTCATATCTCTATAGAGGACTAAATCAGATTTTTGATGCCACAAGAATGGCGAGAAACAGATAATCAAGTCAAAAGATATGCCCTCCGAAGAAAAAAATAATTCATCTAAGTTCAAAGACCTGCAAAATAAAATTGGAGAAAAATATGGAAAAACTACCTTAACCACTGGATCATCATCAGAATCTTCTTTCCAATGGTATCTTGATTACAAAAAACAGACACCGTACGCAAAAGTTACGGCCAATTTTGTAAAAGTTCTCCAAAAACGGCCAATTTGGCCTACAAGTAGCCCAAGGGGCTAAAAAAATTCAGCCCCTAGTCCTGTCCATGACCAGGGGCTTGCAGGTAGGGGGATAGGATGGAGCCCCTAGTCATCTACATGACCAGCGTAGGGGCTGGGTAGACCACCCGAGGCTGGGCACTAAATGCTTGGTCCTCCAAAGGACCACTGACTGAGGTGTTAAGCCTGCAGGCATTGGTCAGAGGTAGCTGGGTGGGGTGCCGCTCGATGGCCACCACTCCTGGTGACTACTAGGTGGCATGGCGATGGTGTGGGCCTTCTGAAACTAGAGACACTTTTTAAAGAAATCATTTTTTAATTTTTTTCAATTTTTTTTTGAGTTTTGTGCCTCAGAATGCGTGTTGGGGAGGCCATACGACCTGCCTAGAAAAAACATTTTTCCTTAGAAACCAACTGCTCCAAAATCAACAATTTGACAGGCATTCCTAGGGCTTTTTGTCACTGTGAATGCGATGGTGACCTCCACTTGTGCCCAAAATGCCCCAAAATTTTGACTATCCCCAAATCTTGCAAAAAATCACCAAGCTTGAAATCCTCACAGATTTATTCAACAATGACCAAAATCAAGGAAAAAAAAAGCCAATCCTGATTTTTTCCAGTGCTCTGAATCCAATGGAGATAATTGATCTGATACAAAATGCTTCATAAACAAACTCAAGGCATGAAACTCTCGAGGAGCCTCGAATGTGCTCTACAATGAAATTATCCAAAAAAATGAGAAGGGGCTACAAATCAAGGCTTTGATACCATGTTAGAATCCAAAATCAAACATGCAAACTAGAAAATACCTTCCACAAAGAGAAAAATAGATAGAGTAGAGCAATTTTTATGAAGATGTGAAAACACATTGTATTCAAGAAATTAGTAAAATACAAGAGATGAATTGCTTTATAAAAGCAATGTATGCATAACCCTAAAAGGAAACCCTAGTGTGCACACTTAATAATTAATAAATAATTAATTATTAATGTGTTTAAGTTTATCTTAAGTAACTAAAGTGATAAGTGACTTAATTAATTAATCAATATGATTAGATTAATCAAGTGAAATAACTTATTACTCTAAAAGATAGAACCCACAAAAATACTATCAGAACACAACTATTCATAGCATAATCAAATCTTCATGCGGACCTCTGAAACTTCTGGTAGATAATCTAGATACTCTCAACAATAAACCATTTAGTCCACAACAGCTGATCTTCAATGTACAAAGTAAGACACCTTCATGGCATTCATTATTCCACTGGCAACCTACACCTCTTCGTTTAACAAATTTCTCAATATCCTCGACATATACAATCTTCAATACAATAATGTGTTGGAAAATGTGCCTCAATCTTACTGGCATGTAAACTCCTATGAGAGAAAATTCGGTGTGACATTCCTATTGTCTGACTAACTAGCAGCAGTGTTCTAAATCCTTTAAGTGCTTGAGTCGCCAAGACTTTGGTTTTGTCTTGCCGACAAGAGTCATCAGCAAGACATGTTAATCGTTGTGAGTTTCCAATCTCTTTCCACTCGAGCAAATCTCTTGCCAACGGGTTTGGTGTCTAATGGTTATCGAGGAGACTTGTGGTAACTGAAGTCATCAGGGAGAGACATGAACATTTCGTATAACTCATCCTGACAAGATATGTCTCACCGATGGTTATACACTTGAAGTTATCGGAGTGACATGGAGGCTTGGTAAGAACTCTTGCCGACGGACGATTGTCTCACCGATGGTATAGTATGTTGTTCGTATGACTCCTAGCAAAGGATGGACTCAGGGTGACTTGGAACCTATGGGGCGACTATTAGCAACAACCTAAGTCTTGCCGACAGATGCTCATATCGGTATGAATTGAGGGCTTGTTATGACTCATAGCGACTAGCGATTATCTAGGTGATGGGTCTGCTAAGGATATCGGTGAAAGGTCTTGTCGATCTTACTGATATAGTAAGTCTCACCGATAGTGATGGTCTTGCTGATAGAGCTACATGCAGTGGATATCGGTATGATGTCTTAGCGATAGGGTGAGTCTGAGCAACAACTTTTGAACTTGGTGTAACCTCTTGCTGAAGGTGATGACTCTGGCCGATATTGACAGTTGGGCTTTGTGACATCAGGGAGACATGGCTAGTGTCTCACCAACATGTGACATAATTTGAATGCCTTGACCGATTAACTATCCTATGTGGTTTGTCTTCGACCAATTAGAGAAGCAGAATGGGAACTGCTAGCAGTTGGACTGTTGCGAACATTCCTATGAGGAAGATCAACAAACTATGAATGACATGGATATACTCAGGAATTGAAGATGATGATCGGTTCAGTGAACAGTGTGGTGAATGGGTTAGTGTGTGATCAGTGTGAATTCAATTGAGAGTGCATTGTAAATGAGATGTTGTGCAAGGCTGATCAGTGAATGTTATGCTGCTATAAATTGAAATAAAAAAGATAAGTCTAATCTTTGTATGTATTTTCCATTACTGTAATACAAAGAGGCTTTTCTTGGTGTGGTGGGTTTTTCTCCCATAAGGGTTTTCCCACGTCAATCTGGTGTTCATCTATTTATGTTTATTTCTCTGTTTCTATTGTTTCTTTCAAGTGTATCTTAATTGGACTGTTATTGTGAACTTTAAAGTCACCTCTGCATTCTTCCCTAAGGTTTTGACATTAGGAGAGTTAGTTCTGCACCTTAGCTTTCCTTACAAGTGGTATTAGAGCCTAGCCAGTTGTGTTATCCTTGTGGGTATGCTGGGTTTTTTGTGTCAATTCTGTTTAGCGGGAGTCTTGTAGAAGTTTGGTAATTCGAATTATAGGTTAAGATGGAAAGCACGTCAGGAAAGATTAAAATTGATAAATTCAATGACAACAATTTTGAGTTGTGGAAACTCAAAATGGAAGATCTGTTGGTTGATCATGATATTTGGATTGTTGTGTCTAGAACAAAGCCTACAGGCATGAAGCAAGAGGATTGGGACCTTGTAGATAGAAAATCTAAGGGGTTGATAAGGCTCTGTTTAGCAGACTCTGCTCTTCTGAATGTTCATGAAGAAAATAATGCATCTTCCTTGTGGAAAAGACTAGTAGCTATTTATTAGGGAAAGTCCTTGGTGAATAAATTGTTCCCGAGGAAGAAGTTATACACTTTGAGAATGCAGGAGGGAGGATTTGTTTCTGATCATTTGAATGCTTTCAACATGTTGATTTCTCAGATAGCATCTGTGGGTGTGAAGATTGATGAAGAAGATCATTGTATGTTGTTATTATGTTCTTTGCCAGATTCTTAGGATCACTTGGTGATGGCTATTGGGAGTACGACATCCAATTTTAAGATGGAGGATGTTTTTTCCTCTTTGTTATCAAAAGAGATGAGAAGGAAATCTTCTGAGATGGCAAAGGAGGCTCTTGCTATTAGAGGTAGATCGAAAGAAAAAGGAAAGAAGAAGGACAAGAAGTCCACATCAAAATCAGAAGGGAGATCAAAGTCTCTTGGCAAGAAGTCCAAGGTGAAGTGTTGGAATTGTGGGCAACATGGTCATGTCCGAAAGGATTGCAAAGAGGAGAAAAAGAAGAAGAAGAAGAAGAATTCTGACAATGATTCTTCTAAGAGTGATGCAGACACTTTCATTGCAGCCTTGGCTACACAGGCATCAGATGATTTCTGGCTGACTGATTCTAGAGCATCTTTCCACATGACATCTCATAGAGACTAGTTCGTGAAGTATGAAAAATACGATGGTAGAAAGTTGTATTTGGAAAGTGATTCATCTTTGTAAATAGTTGGTCATGGAAGAGTCAGAATTCAATTCCTTGATGGAAGAGTGAAGGGAATCAATGATGTAATGCATATACTAGGTCTGACTCGAAATTTACTTTCTGTAAGTAAGCTGAATGATATTGGAGTGCAAGTCACGTTCTCTGGAAATGGTTGCAAGATGACTAGAGGCTCAATGGTCCTAGCAAGGGGTGCTCATATTGGTACCTTATATAAGTTTGATGCACATGATGTGCAATGCAATAGTGTCTCTTCAAAGTCACATAAAGCTACTCATGGAGAAAAGAAGGTAAAAATTCCTGATAGTGTAAACTCTATGGAAGTTAAACTTCGAGCAAAAAAGACTATGCTCTGGAATCATAGGCTAGGCCACATTGGAGAGAAAGGTTTAAAAACCTTGAAGAATAAAATCCTGGTTGAGGGGCTTGATGATTGTAACCTTGAATTCAAGTTTTGTGAACATTGTATATATGGTAAACAACACTATGTTTCATTTTACTCCAGTCCTCACAAATCTTCTGGTTTACTTGATTACATTCATTCTGATGTTTTTGGTCCAGTGAATGTTCCTTCTTTGTCTAAGTTAAGGTATTATGTATCGTTTATTGATGATTATTCAAGAAGGGCATTTGTTTATTTTTTGAAAAGTAAATCAGAAGTATTCAGTCATTTTAAGGATTTTAAAAACCTGGTAGAAAATCATACTAGAAGGAAAATAAAATGTTTAAGGAATGATAATGGTAGTGAGTTTTTTTTGGTGATTTCGAGAGGTATTGTAAATATCATGGGATTAAAATACATAAAACTACACCTTATACTCCACAGCAAAATGGAGTTGCAGAAAGGTTCAACAAAACAGTGATGGAAAGAGCACGAAGTATGTTGAGCAGTGCTGGCTTGGAGGAGAAGTTCTGGGCTAAGGCAGTTGCTACAACATGTTACTTGATAAAACATTCTCCTAATTCTATTCTTGTTGAGAAAACACCTTTGGAAGCATGGTCTGGAAAGAATCCCTCTCTGAGACACATTCAAGTCTTTGGCTATGAGGCATATGCACATGTGTCGTATGAGAAAAGATCTAAATTGGAAAACAAGGCTATCAAATGTATTTTTATTGGTTATAGTTTAGGCATAAAAGGATAAAAGCTTTAAAATCCTGATACAAAGAAGGTTCTATACAGCAAAAGTGTTATCTTTCATGAGCTGAAGCCTTCTACCTTGGATCTACAGTTAGAGACAAAATCAGAAAACAAAAAGGATGTAGTTGAAATTCCTTCGACACCAGCTAAAGAGGAATTCAAAATTCAAAATGTACCTGAAACTGAGGAGAGCTCAAGTAGTTCTGAGAGTTCTAAAGAAGAAGAATAGCCTCAGCCTCAACAAGTGAGGAGGTCAACTCATGAAAGAAAGAAACTTGATAGGTATGGGTTTTCTTTGATAGATTCTACTTGTGCCTATGCTTTAATTTCTAGCACTGATGAACCTAGGACTGTGAAAGAGGCATTTAGAATGTCTGATTCAAACACTTGGTTGGAAGCCATGAATGAAGAAATGGCATCATTAGAAAAGAATGATACTTGGAGTTTGGTGCCCTTGCCTAAAGGAAGAAAAGTTGTGGGCTACAAATGGGTATTTAAAAAGAAAATAGGTCTGAATGGTAGTGTGGAAAAGTATAAGGCGAGGTTGGTTGCGAAAGGTTATTCCCAGGTAGAGGGAATTGGTTATGGAGAATTTTTTCTCCTGTAGCTAAGCTGACGTCCATTAGATTTCTTTTGTCACTTGCAGCAGCGTATGAATTAGAGGTTGAATAGATGGATGTGAAGACAACATTTCTTCATGGTGATCTTGAAGAAAAAATTTATATGTCCTAGCCTGAGCACTTTGTGGAGAAAGGTAAAGAAAAACTGGTTTGCAAGTTGAAAAAATATATGTATGGATTAAAGCAGTCTCCTAGAATGTGGTACCAGAATTTTGACACTTTTGTTTTGTCATTGGGATTTGTAAGATCAAAATCTGATCATTGTTTGTATTACAAAGTTGAAAGTGATCAAGTTCTTATCATTGCTCTCTATGTTGATGATATGTTGTTCATAGGCAATAGTAAGTTAATGATTTCTAATCTTAATTCTCAATTGTCTACAAAGTTCAAAATGAAAGATCTTGGTGCAGCAAGGTATATTCTTGGAATGGAAATAACTAGGGACAGGAGGAGTAGAAAACTTTGGCTTAGTCAGAGTAAGTATATTAAGACTATTATAGAGAGATTTTGTATGACTAATTGCAAGCAGCTAGTTGTTCTAGTTTTACAGGGAATGAAGCTATCTATTGAAGGCTGCCAAAAATCTCCTACTGAGATGGAGGACATGTCTAGTGTGCCTTATGCTAGTGTGGTTGGCAGTCTAATGTATGCAAGGGTCTGTAGAAGGCCAGAAATTTCCCAAGTAGTGGGAGTACTTAGTCAGTTTATGGCTAATCCTGGAAGGACACATTGGGATGCTATGAAGAGAGTGTTTAGATATCTGAAGGGCACTCCAGAATATGCATTATGCTGCCATGGAAACTTGGTTGAATCACAGAGGTCTCTCAGCATTTGAGGCTATGTGGATTCTAATTGGGAAGGGGACATTGACAGCAGAAGATCCACCAGTGGATATATTTTCATGTTGAATGGTGGTGGAGTTAGTTGGATGAGTAAGCAGAAGGCTATAGTCACTTTTTCCACTATAGAGGCAGAATACATGGCAGCAACACATGCCTGTAAAGAAGCAATTTGGTTAAAATGTTTGTGTTCTAACATTGGTTTTGATGCAAGGAAAATAACAATTTACTGTGACAGTTAGAGTGCTATTTGTTTGGTGAAGAATCCTACTTTCCATGCCAGGACGAAACATATAGATGTGCAGTATCATTTTGTATGAGATATGATGGAGGATGGAAAGGTCTCTTTAGAAAAAGTGGATACTTTGGAGAATGTTACAGATGCATTGATGAAGCCAATGAGATCAAACAAGTACAGGTGGTGTGCCAGCTCGATGGGCCTTAGTACCCATGAATTTTAGTAGTTTTGTTGTTCTGTAGAGGTGTCAGTAAGATCTTTGTCAAGTGGGAGATTGTTGGAAAATGTGCCTCAATCTTACTGGCATGTAAACTCCTGTGAGAGAAAATTTGGTGTGACATTCCTACTGTCTAGCTGACTAGCAGCAGTGTTCTAAATCCTTGAAGTGCTTGGGTCACCAAGACTTTGGTTCTATCTTGCTGACAAGAGTCATCGACAAGACATGTTAATCACTGTGAGTTTCCCATCTCTTTCAGCCTGAGAAAATCTCTTGCTGACGGGTTTCTTGTCTAATGGTTATCGGGGAGAGTTGTGGTGACTGAAGTCATCGGGGAGAGACATGAACATTCGGTATAACTCATCTCGACAAGATATGTCTCACCAATGGCTATACACTCGAAGTAATTAGAGTGACATGGAGGCTTGGTAAGAACTCTTGCCAACGGATGATTGTCTCGCCAATGGTATAGTATGTTGTCGGTATGACTCTTGGCGAAGGGTGGACTCGGGGTGACTTGGAACCTGTGGGGTGACTCTTAGCGATAGCCTAAGTCTAGTCGACAGATGCTCATATTGGTATGACTTGAGGGCTCATTATGACTCATAGCGACTAGCGATTGTCTGGGTGATGGGTCTATTGAGGATATCGCTAAAAGGTCTTGTTGATCTTGCCGATAGAGGAAGTCTCACCGATGGGTATGAACATCGATATGACCTCTCGCCAATAGCGATGGTCTTTCTGATAGAGCTACATGCAGTGGATATTGGTATGATGTCTTAGCGATAGGGTGAGTTTGAGCGACAACTTTTGAACTCGGTGTAACCTCTTGCTAAAGGTGATGAATCTAGACGATATCGACAGTTGGGCTTTGTGGCATCAGGGAGACATGGCTAGTGTCTCACCAACATGTGACATAGTTTGAATTCCTTGACCGATTGACTATCCTATGTGGTTTGTTTTTGACCAATCAGAGAAGCAGAATGGGAACCACTAGCAGTTGGACTATTGCGGTCGTTCTTATGAGGAAGATCAACAGACTATGAATGACATGGATATACTCAGGAATTGAAGATGATGATCGGTTCAATGAATAGTGTGGTGAACGGGTCAGTGTGTGATCAGTGTGAATTCAATTGAGAGTGCATTGTAAATGAGATGTTTTGTGTAAGGTTGATCAGTGAATGTTATGCTGATGTAAATTGACATCAGAAAGATAAGTATGATCTTTGTATGTATTTTCCATTACTGTAATACAAAGAGGCTTTTCTTGGTGTGGTGGATTTTTCTCCCATAAGGGTTTTCCCACGTAAATTTGGTGTTCATCTATGTATGTTTATTTCTCTTTTTCTGTTATTTCTTTCAAGTGTATCTTAATTGGACTATAATTGTGAAATTTAAAGTAACCTTTGCATTCTTCCCTCAGGTTTTGATGTTAGGAGAGTTAGTTCCTCACTTAGCTTTCCTTACATAATGCTGATAGTGTTGACATCAATGACAACCACATATCAGAAACACAACCACAACATCCACCAATCTCCCCCTTTGGCATTGATGGCAACACATGATGTGAAAAATCCCATGAACACAGGTGCACTTACTCTCCCTTTGGTTCTGACTCTTCTCAATTGCTCTTCTCTCCCTAAATATTTTTTCACATTGTTCTTCTCCCCCTTTGACATCAATGGAAAACATAAGTATTACTTTCCCATATACAAGCTTTGAACCACATATCTGCACATTTGACTACTCCCCCTGAGTAGCATTCACAAAAACATCAATCTAGATCAAGAAATATCTATGAAGCACACAGATTGATGCAAAAAAATGCATCTTTAGTTCATATCAGGAGGGGTAATCACCCCTAGCATCCCTCTGAGATACTCAAAAGTATCCTTTGGAAATGATTTGGTGAAACTATCTACAATTTGTTCTTTGGTGGGAACATACTCTAGTTTGACTTCTTTCTCATTCACTTTTTCCCTGAAGAAGTGAAACTTGATTGATATATGCTTGGTCTTAGAGTGTAGCACTAGATTCTTTGATATGATAATTTAACTTGAGTTTTCACATTATATGTAAATAGGTTCATCATATACTAATCTAATATCTTTCATCAGCATCTATTTCATCTGCATCACATGGGTACAGTTATTTGCAGCAGCAATATACTATTCCTTAGCAATAGATAGAGAAATGGAATTCTACTTTTTTCTCAACCAAGACACTAGCTTCTTCCCTAGGAAGAAGGCACCACCACTAGTACTCTTCCTATCATCTACATCTCCTACCCGATCTGCATCAGTGTATGCATTCAAACTAAGATCATCATCCTCAGGATACCAAAGCCAAAAGTCAATTGTTCCTTTTAGATACCTAAATATTCTCTTCACAGCAGTCACATGAGAATCTTTTGGATTACCCTGAAATATAGCAACCATACATACAACATTCATAATGTTTGGTCTGGTTTGAGTTAAGTTGAGCAATCCACACATCATTGACATGTATCTTGTTTGATTTTCCTTAGGAGAATCATCATTTTGTGTTAACTTGCATCTGGTTACCATGGGAGTACCAACAGGTTTTGAGTCTTCCATGCCAAATTTCTTTAGCACCTCTCTCACATATTTGGAGTGAGATATGAAGATCCCCTTGTCTAACTAAGCAACTTGCAATACCAGAAAGAACTTCATCTCTCCAATCATACTCATCTCAAATTCATTATTCATTTCATCAACAAACTTCATACATATATTATCATCTCCTCCAAAAATAATGTCATCAAAAAGGACCTCAATAATTAACTCTTTGTCATGCTCCAATTTGAAATACAAGTTATTGTCAACAATACCTTTATTGAATCCAAGCTTCAGTAAGTATTTATCCTGTCTAGCATATCACACTCTGGGGGCTTGCTTGAGTCCATATAGAGCTTTCTTCAATCAGAAAACCATGTTTTCTTTATCAGTTAGTTGAAATCCATCTAGTTGTTCAATATATACTTCTTCTAGCTCATCATTCATAAAAATCGACTTCACATCCATTTGATAGACTTTATAGTTCTTATATGGAGCATAAGCAAAAAAAAACTTATAGCTTCAATTCTGGCAACAGGGGCAAAGGTTTGTTCAAAATCAATAGCTTCCATTTGTGAATGCCCTATACATACTAGCCTTGCTTTATTCCAAACTAGTTCACCTTGTTCATTCAACTTATTTTGAAAGACCCATTTAGTACCAATCACATTTTTATCTTTAGGTCTGGGAACAAGTATCCATGTATCATTCTTTTCAATCTGCATTAGTTCTTCCTTCATAGCTTCCATATAGTGTTCATCATTGCAAGCTTCATTGACATCTTTAGGCTCAATCTTGGAAATCAGGCAATACTCTTCTGAAATATTTCTTCTAGTTTGCACACCTTTATTCTTGCCTCCTATAATTTGATTTTTAGAATGATTTAGCTTTACATACCTCAAATTTTTAGGATTCTCTCAAACTTCTGGTTCTTTTGTTCCTTCTTCTGCACTTGTACTTATCTCTACTTTCTGACTACCTTGATTTACCAGAACAAATGGAAGTTGTTTTACTAGAACATATGGCACAATTTGAAGTTGATTATGTGTTTGAGCATTCTTCCCTTTGTTTGTGTTGTCTTCCTGGTCATTTGAATCATATCCATAATATCTGGATGATTTAGCAGAGTCCTCATGAACTCTGACATTTTCACTCTCAACCATTTTTCTCAATCTTATGTTATAGCACCGGTAGACCTTGCTTTTATTAGAGTAACCTAGAAAGATTCCTTCATTACTTCTTGCATCAAACTTTCCTATATCCTCATCTCTCTTTATATAACACTTTCTTCCAAAGATATTGAAATATTTAACAGTAGGCTTATAACCAAACCATAGTTCAAAAGGAGTCTTACCAGAATTACCATTGACATTTACCTAGTTTAAAGTGTACAGAACAGTGCTTACAACTTCACTCCAATAGATGTGAAGCACATTTCCTTCAATCATCATTTTTCTAGCAGTATCCATAATTGTTATGTTCTTCCTCTCTCTGCACACTAATAGACCACCCCATGCAAATTCCAATAAAAGATCAAAATGTTATTTAGAATCTAAGCTTAGGATGTCGTTGCTATTCAAATAAAGGAACAAATAAAATATTGAATTTGATTAGGATCCACAAATATTAATGTTAAATGAAATATGGAAGCTTCAAATTTTATTTTTTATTACTGTTTTGAAACACTATTGTTCAATGAAAGATATTTTGTATTACTCTTTATTACTATTTTTTACTATATTTTTTATTACTATTATTTACTTGCAACTACTACTTCATCCACTACTTGAGAAAATAAATAAATATTGCATCATATTTATGAAAAAAAAAGTCTTAGTTACATGAATACTATTTTCTAAAACTACAAATTGGCAAACACTAGGTGTTATAAAAACTGCAACCCACTCACTATTGTAAAACCAAATCTAAGTTCAGAAAAAGAGAATCATTTGGGTGGAGACATGAAAGTATTATTTGAATATATGAATTATGTAATCATAAATACTCTTGTTACAAATAATTTGTTTAAAGAAACATATGAATTATGTAATTGTAAATACACTTGTTTCAAATAACTTTTTAAAAGAAACATATGGATTATGTAATCATAAATACATTCTCAAAGTTGGGAAAAAATAGTTGCAAAGGTACATAAAAGTATTCAATAAATTCAAAGTTCTATCTCTTTTCTTGGAACAAATCCGACAAAATCCCAAAATTATTTGTTATTAGAATTCTATGACATGCTAGTAAGAAAAAATAAGAGGATGTACTAGAAAGTATGTAATGAAAAATGAATATGCTCTAAAAATACTTGGGAAGAAGCAAACCAAATTGAATGACATAGATAATCTATTGACTGAAGAGGTTGTTCCTCCTCATGAGAAGTTGAGAAAGGAGCATGTGCAGTATGTGGAATGGGAAAATGGAAATGCAGAAGTGGATTAACTCGAAAGGTTTTGTATTGCATATGAATTTATGCTAGCAAAGAAAGAGAGAGATGATGCTATAAGTGGAGTTGAACAAATGAAGCCAAGAATTTTTGAAGTTAGCAATTCTATGGAACAAATACAATTGGAAATGGATGATAAGGAAAATGAAAAACCATATTTAAACACAAAAAAAGAGAATTAATTGGGTGGAGGCATGAAATTTTTATTCTAAAAGGTAGAAATATTTTGCAATGAGCTTTCCAAAAGAAACATTTGCATACTCTAATGATAAAGAAACTACAAAAACTCACATACAAGAAGTTACAAAGGCATATTAAAGTATTAAAAAAATTCAAAACTCTATCCAAGAAAGGGATGTTGTTGTCCTAAGGGTTGATGAGGGAGCAACTTATCTAAAGTTGAAGAAAAGATATGAAAAACAAGTTAGAAGATTATGAAAAGGAATAGAAAGGGGTGTTAAGAGGTAAGAGGAGTGGTGAGGAGGAAAACCATACCAATGATCAATTTTTAGATGGAAAAGCAATATTTGGAAGTGTTGAAAGTGGAGAAAAGCAACCATGACTAAAATTAACCAATTAAAAAAGGAATTAAAACACAAGAAGAAGTTGTCATGGTCTAAAAAAGAGGAGCTTAATGTTGTTAAGAGAGAGCTACAATCTAAAAGATGGGAATTTTATAAAACAAAGACAGTAATGGAAGGTGTTTCCCACTAAGAAGTGCATGTGGAGACATTAGAAAATGAGTGTTTCCAAGAATCTAACATAGTTCCCAAGTTGAAGGATAATATTAGGGTCCTCAACGCTTGATTAGGAAATGTTCAATTTAGCTCTAATGGTCCTATAAAGCATTTTGATAGGTCAAAATTCAAAGGTGTTGTTGCCAAACTTATAAAATTTTAAGATGCCACAACAATAGCTACATTGGAGGTTGCTGGAGGGAATTTTTGTAATGCAATAGTGGATACAAAATAGACAAGAAAGCTCCCACTTCAAATAGGACATCTACATATAGGAGTAACAATTATCCCTTTAAACAAAATCCAAGCCCATACCTTTTCCTCAACAACTCAACAATCACCAAAAAAATTGGTGAGCAATGGAAATGCAAGGCTGCCACTATCTCTTTTTGCATATGAAGATAAAATTGAACCAGCTATGCAATTTGTATATCATGGTGCATGAGTTTGCAACAATTCATATGCTGCAAAGGTGACATTTTTCATCCAAGTGGTCTTCTTATTGTTGGAAGTCACAAGCAAGGAGGTAAATTGTTAAGGTGCATTCATGCATTGTCTTAGGTAGAGTCTCAGTGTGTTATTCATCAAAACATACTAGCAAGAAATGAAGAAGAAATTGCAACATGGTTTCCATTGGAAAAGAGGATTTCACATTTGAAATCTTGCCTACACCCAAAGTCCTATGTCATTTCTCTTTTTGAAAATAGACATCAAAAAAATGACCACCATACATTGAATGAATTGGTTGCTAGAGTGGAAAAAGGCTACAAATATTCAAGCTCAAAGAGTTAACAAAAGATGAACATCACAATACATGTGTTCCTCAACTTTTTCCCATCAAAAGGCAATGCAAGATTACAATTTCATTTAAAATATTAATATTTGCAAAATGTTGAATTTGACATATGAAAGGCAATGCTTTACATAAGAATAAGAGAGTGTTGGTATTTTCTACCATGGCTCTTGTATCGAGAGAAGGGAGAAGTCTATCAAATTCCATCATATTGAATAAATGATGAGATGTTTGGAATCTATGTAGGTTTCATAAAAGAATCTATTGAAATCCCACAATATGTTTTCTAACCTGCAATTATTCAATGCATATATTTTTTACCTTAATATGTATGTTTGCAACTCCACCCCAAACTCTACACCCTTGAGCATACAACAAGAATGGAGAAACGAGTCACAACATAGTGTGTTTTCCAAAATACAACTATTATGTGCATTTGCTATTCCAAATGTATGGAGATATTCAAATGGAATGTTTTTTGAAAGTAAGGGTTGTTATAAAATATGAAGGTGAAGTTTAATACATTGCTTTATTATAGTCTACATAACAAAAAGTACTCATTGAACAAGAATTGAGAAGTGAGTCACAAACCTGTATGTATTCCATCTTACAACTATATTGTGCATCTTCTATTCCAAACGTATGATGATATTGAAATAGAATGTTTTCTGAAAGTAAGGGTTGTTATAAAATATGATGATGAACTTCAATACATTGTTTTGTTACAGTCTTCATAATAGAAAGTGCTCATTAAACAAGAATTGAGAAGTGAGTAATAACCCTGTGTGTTTTCCATCCTGCAACTATATTTTGTGTCATTTGTTCCAAGCGTATGATGATCTATTGAAATGGAATGTTTTCTAAAAGTAAGGGTTGTTATAAAATATGAAGATGAACTTAATTACATTGTTTTGTTACATTCTACATAACAGAAAGTGATCATTGAACAAGAATTGAGAAGTGAGTCACAACCCTATGTTTTCCATCCTACAACTATATTGTGTATTTTTTTCAAAATGTATGACGATATTGAAATGGAATGTTTTCTGAAATTAAGAGTTGTTATAAAATATGAAGGTAAACTTCAATACATTGTTTGTTACAGTCCGCATAACAAAAAAGTGCTCATTGAATATGAATTGAGAAGTGAGTCACAACCGTATGTGTTTTCCATCTTGTAACTATATTGTGGATTTTATGTTCAAAACATATGATGATATTGAAATGAAATGTTTTCTGAAAGTAATGGTTGTCATAAAATACAAAGGCGAACTTCAATACATTGTTTTGTTATAGTCTACATAACATAAAGTGCTCGTTGAATAAGAATTGAGAAGTGAGTCACAACCCTATATTTTTTCCATCTTGTAACTAGATATTGTTCATTTTCCATTCTAAACATATAATAATATTGAAATGGAATGTTTGCTGAAAGTAAGGGTTGTTATGAAATATGAAGGTAAACTTCAATACATTGTTTTGTTATAGTCTACATAACAAAAAGTGCTCATTGAATAAGAATTGAGAAGTGAGTCACAACCTTGTGTTTTTTCCATCCTACAACTATTTTGCGCATTTTTTGTTCCAAACGTATAACTATATTGAAAAGGAATGTTTACTAAAACTAAGGGTTGTTATAAAATATGCAGGTAAACTTCAATACACTATTTCGTTATAGTCTGCATAATAGAAAGTGCTCATTGAACAATAATTGAGAAGTGAGTCACAACCCTGTGTGTTTCCCATCCCACAACTATTTTGTGCATTTTTTGTTCCAAACATATGACAATATTGAAATGGAATGTTTGTTGAAACTAAATGTTGTTATAAGATATGATGTTGAACTTCAATACATTGTTTTATTATAGTCTGCATAGTAGAAAGTGCTCATTAAACAAGAATTGAGAAGTGAGTCACAACCTAGTGTGTTTTCCAAACTGCAACTATTATGTGCATTTTTTTTTCCAAACATATGGAGATATTCAAATGCAATGTTTACTCAAACTAAGGGTTGTTATAAAATATGAAGGTGAACTTCTATACATTGTATTTTTATAGTTTGCATTATAAAAAGTGCTCATTGAACAAGATTTGAGAAGTGAGTCACAACCCTGTGTGTTTTCCATTCTGCAACTAATTTGTGCATTTTTTGTTCAAACTTATAACAGTATTGAAATAGAATGTTTTCTAGAACTAAGGGTTGTTATAAAATATGAAGTTGAACTTCAATATATTTTTTTGTTACAATCTGCATAACAGAAAGTTCTCATTGAACAAGAATTGAGAAGTGAGTCACAACCCAGTGTGTTTTCCTAACTACAACTATTATGTGCATTTTCTATTCCAAACATATGGAGATATCCAAATGGAATGCTTACTCAAACTAAGGGTTGTTATAAAATATGAAGTTGAACTTTACTACATTTTTTTGTTATAGTCTGAATAACAAAAAATGATCATTGAATAATAATTGAGAAGTGAGTCGCAACCCTATGTGTTTTCTATCCTGCAACTATTTTGTGCATTTTCTATTCCAAATGTATGATAATATTGAAATGAAATATTTATTGAAACTAAGGGTTGTTATAAAATATGAAGGTGAACTTCAATACATTGTTTTGTTACAGTCTACATAATAGAAAGTGTTCATTGAACAAGAATTGAGAATTGAGTCACAACCTTGTGTATTTTCCATCCTACAACTATTTTGTGCATTTTCTATTCCAAACATATGATGATATTGAAATGGAATTTTTGTTGAAAGTAAGGGTTGTTATAAAATATGAAGCTGAAATTCAATACATTGTTTTGTTACAGTATTAATAACAAAAAGTGCTCATTGAACAAGAATTGAGAAATGAGTCACAACCTAATATGTTTTCCAAACTACAAATACTATGTGTATTTTCTATTCCAAACATATAGAGATATTCAAATGCAATGTTTACTCAAACTAAGGTTTGTTATAAAATATGAAGGTGAACTTCAATACATTATTTTATTATAGTCTACATAAGAGAAAGTGCTCATTGAACAAGAATTGAGAAGTGAGTCACAACCCTTTGTGTTTTCTATCCTACAACTTTTTGTGCATTTTCTATTCCATAGGTATGACAATATTGAAATGTAATGTTTTCTGAAACTAGGGGTTGTTATAAAATATGTAGGTGAACTTCAATACATTGTTTTGTTACAGTCTGCATAACAGAAAGTGCTTATTGAACAAGAATTGAGAAGTGAGTCACAACCCTATGTGTTTTCCATCCTTCAACTATTTTGTGCATTTTCTGTTCCAAACGTATGATGATATTAAAATGGAATGTTTGTTGAAACTAAGGGTTGTTATAAAATATGAAGTTGAAATTCAATACATTGTTTTGTTACAATCTGCATATAAGAAAGTGCTCAATGAACAATAATTGAGAAGTGAGTCACAACCTAGTGTTTTTTCCAAACAACAACTGCTATGTGTATTTTTTATTCCAAACATATGGAGATATTCAAATGTAATTTTTACTCAACCTAAGGGTTGTTATAAAATATGAAGGTGAACTTCAATACATTATTTTATTACAATCTCCATAATAGAAAGTGCTCATTAAACAAGAATTGAGAAGTGAGTCACAACCCTGTGTGTTTTCTATCCTACAACTTTTTTGTGCATATTTTGTTCCAAATGTATGATGATATTGAAACGTAATGTTTGTTGAAACTAAGGGTTGTTATAAAATATGAAGTTGAAATTCAATACATTGTTTAATCACAGTCGATAAAACAAAACGTGCACATTGCATGTGCTTACATTTGTAAGTATGTTGACATAAATACTAATACTTGAGGTGGAATTTCCTACCATTATTTGATGGCATTTGGCATTGTTTATAATGAAATTTTACATGGAAACAAAAAGTGTCATATAAATTTGCAAGAACATAGTCTTATATTTTTTTAATCAAGAGGGGTAAACACTTTTGACCTAGAGCTATGAACTAGTGAGGTCAAAAATGAGGGACCTCATCCCCAATATATATTATCAAAAACTACACCTCAAAAGCATTTGAGCCTTGATGGGAATATTAATAATACAACTTAACAATCGCACCATGCCATTATTGGTAGAAGACCATAGTCTTCAAACATACTAAAATAATGTACTTCCACACCATAATTGTTCAATAATTACATGATAAAAAATTGAATGAAAAATGACTATTCTCAACCTCTCTCATCCTCTCCTACACTACCTTTTATGTGCAATTGAGGAGACGTTAAGATAAAATCTTATAGGCTTCTTTGGGTCCTTGGCATTGATGGTGGGATGATTCCACTTGCACGAATCCTCACTATTGTACATGTAACAAAAGGGTTCAAGGAAGCCTTTGCTTTGACCATTACACTTTCAACTCCTTCAGCCTATAAAAACCCATCAATATAAATGACTACATTTAACAATTAACGTATGGATATAAGGAAAAGGAAACATTATATCTAAGCATAGAGAAAGAGAATAAATTGGGGGAGGGAGATGAAATTCTTATCTGAAAATGGAAAAAACTTTCGTAACACATTTATATATACAGAATGAAATCATTTATATGCACCTGTGGAGGAAAAATACAATTGGAAATAGATGCGAAGGAAAAGGAAAAATCAGATGGACCAAGAAACATCACCAATAAGGTCAAGGCCCGATTTTATTGCTTCTTTGTTATAAATTGAAGGAAATTGAGAAATTGAGTAGGCTAGTGTCAAGAATCGATAAAATCAGGCCTTGACCTTATTGGCCAGCCTATTCACACCCACCACTTCCTTTTTCATCCATGCCCTATAATTTCAATAATGTTAACATCACATCAAATTCAAATGCATGCAACCAATTCATTCAAAATATGAAAATACACATTCAAAGCAGATTTCAAAATTACCCTTTCTTCCACTTTCTTCCTCTAAAGGAACTAGGGATAGTGTGTTTTCCAATAAACTATCAAAATCAACATATTCATAATAGAAATAAAATTTTCTAAATGAAATCACAATGAGACTCTAAAAGATGAAAAAAAATTGACTACAACAACACATAAAAGTATTCAAGATATTGAAAACTCTATCTACGAAACGCTATCAATAAGGTCAAGGCCCTTGATTTTTCCGCTTCCTTGCCAGAAATTGAGAAATTAGAATACCATCATCCTATTACATCAATATAGCAAGATAACGAGATTCCCATTTGTCAAATTTTTTCCCAAGAAAATGATATCCTCCCCAAGCACCCTTTCTTCTTTGTTTCCTTGTCGAGGCACATTTTCCTATCCGAAATGGGCACTCACTTGCTCATGCCCACCACTTCCTTGTCCATCCTTTCCCTATAATGGAAGGAATGTAAACGTCTCATCAAATTAAAATACATGCAACCAATTCATTCAAAATATCAAAATACATGTTAAAAAGTATATTTCAATTACCCTTTCTTCCACTTTCCTCCACTTTTCCTTTTAAATTATGCATCTATGATTGGCTATAATATGTAGAAAGGTCGTAAGTATTACAAATAGTTAAAGTTCCAAAATTTATTGCATCGTCTGTTGTAAGCAAGCATATATGTTTTCAATAATAATAATTTTTTTTTAAGGTGGACTTCCTTACATTCTTGGTGCATGGGAAACAAAAAATTTTCACAAGAAAATAACTGATAGGGAATAGTGTGTTTTCCAACACTACAAATAATGTGAGAATTTTTTTGTTGCAATTAGATGAAGATAGTGAAATTTCATTTTTACTATAACAAATAGCATTTAATATGATTATTCATTTGAAAGTATCCATGATGAGAAAAATAGTCGAGCTTAAACGATTTCTAGATGTCAACATTTTTCTTTCATTTATAAGAAAGCTACCAAAAACAATAAGCCTTCAAGTGGCATTTCCTACCTGTATATTTCACATTAACATAAATAGAATAAACAATATAAACACATAGCCAAACAATGCATCTGTGGTTGGCTGTAATATGTAAAAAAGTTGTGAGTGTTATAAACAATTAAAGTTCCAAATTTTTCACACTGTCTTCTAAAAGAAAGCATACATTTTTTCAATCATAATAGGAATTTCAAACACAATTTCTATTCTACCTAATGCTTGTGATAAATTTTGAAGGTGTCTTTCATTATATTCTTTATGTTTAAATAAAATAAAATTTTGAATACATTCATTTAATATCAATATAATTGTTGGTGGGGGATACATAAAAGTATCTGAAATCAACTAAGGTGTCACTAAATAATTGAGTTCTCATTGTGTAAGTGACCAAAATATTTTGATTACATTCATACTATCTTTGTGTCATTGCAAGTTTGAAAACACTAGGTGTTATGAAACCTACAACACAAATACTAGTTTTAAACACTTTACAAGTAACAACCCAATTGGTTACTCACCCTCAGGTGAATTTGGATAGTCTTATATATCCCCAACTTGCAAATCCACCTTGTGCTCTCAAACCTTCAGCTTTCAACATGCAAAATGAAAGAACTTACAACACATTTTTTTTCAATAATAATGCTTATTACAATTTAAAATGCATGTCTTAGTCACGTCAGCCTTCCCGCCTATGGTGCATGGATAACTTCTCCCATAGGGAAAAAAATGTCAGCATAATTCAAAGCAATAGGAAAAACAAGGGATTTCATTTGGCTTTAGTGTGTAGAGGGTTTTACAACATTGTGTGGGTTGGAGGTTTCATAAATCATGCACTCACCTCCCACTGCATGTCTTTCCAACGTGCAATCATACAAACTATTAATGTTTGTTGGAAAGCACTAGGTGCTTATAAAATGGTGTCTTTAATTACATTCTTACTATTTAATTAACAAAATTTTTTGAAGACATTCATACTATTTTGTAGAATTCAAGGTTGCAAAGCACCGGTTTTACAAAATTTGTGACCCACATAATGTTTTAAAACCCTTTACAAGTAACAACCCAATTGGTTACTCACCCCTCACATCAATTTGGTATGTTTTGTGATTTCCTTGAGAACCTTTTGTGTTAGATAGTAAAAATGTAATGAAATTAGAAAAAAAATGGTTGTTAAGAAACTTGTGACCCACAGAGTGTTGTAAACCCTCTAAACATAACAACCCAATTGGTTAGTCAAGATAAATGAGCTGACATACCATTATCTCCTCACTTCCCTCGTCATGATATTTCCTCCCGTCTGTCAATTTCATCACTTTTATCATCTATCATGGTAGACCCCACACTACACCGTCCCCTCTATAAACACAACTTCTCTCTGAAAAAACACACCACTAGAGAAAACATGCCGCTACGTCATCCCATCATGCTATGTATATTGTTATGTTTGTTTTTTATGCTTTTTTGTATGTACATAGGTTCATTTAGCTGAAATATTAGCGACATCCATAAAGAGTTTTACAATATTGTGTGGGTTGAAGTTTTCATAAATCATGCACTCACATCCCACTATGTTTTCCAATAGGCTGTAATCATACAAAGTGTCAATGGTTATTGGAAAACACTAGGTATTTAAAAAATAGTGCCTTTCATTTCATTCCTATGGTCTAAATAGAGGAATATCTTCAAGACATTCATATTGTTGTGTAAAATTATAGGTTGCAAAAAAATCATTTTTCAAAATTTGTAACCTACACAATGTTTTAAGACCCTTTAAAAGTGACAACCCAATCGATTACAAACCCCTCACCTCAATTCCATTGGTTTTTTATCTCCCCCACCTGCAACTCCACCCCCTGCTATCCGACCTTTCACTTTCAACCTGCAAAATGAGAAAACCCACAACATAGAGTGTTTTCCAATACCAATACTTGTTACAATTTAAAATCCATGTCTTAATCACATCAACTCCCCTTCCCACCTATGGTGAATGGATAGCTTCTGCACAAGAAAAAGAACACTGGCGCCATTCAAAGCAATGGGAAAACTAACCTGATGACAATGTTAGGGGAGGAGCTAAAGTATATATGAAATAAACCTATATATGTAACATTATATCATAGCCCCCATCCCCCATCCCATGCGTTGGAAAAAATGCACCAACGAAAAAACTTGATGGATGGTTAGGCATTTGTCATCATGTGTCCCATCATCAAAAAAGGACTGTATGGTCAACACATATTTCAAAATCATAAAGAAATGGACAAAAGGACCAAAATGTTGCCATTTTATACATTTTCATTTTGGAGGTTGTTGTGGAGCATAGAAGGGAGTTGCAGACTTTCAGAGGCTAAACAAGAGCGAATACTCTCCCTACCAAAATGCATTCAACTAGCGTGAGTAACTAGCTAGTAGGTATGTATATTTGCTAGAAATATATGCCATTTTTTCATTTTTCCTAGGAACTATGAAGAATGGAATGGCTATTCATTGCTAAAATGGGTTGTCATTGATGAGAAAATAAAGGGTTTTCCCTATGTAAAGGGTTTTCATTTGAAATGTAGAGTTTTTTTATGTGTTTTTGTGTAAAGGGATAATTAAAAGGATGTGGTATCCTCATTCACTACTATTTTGATCATTTCCCATATAACACTCACACTTCAAGGAGGAAGCATCCTTCATGTTAAATTTTGGGATATAATAGGCACACAATAATGTAACATTTATTTATTTTTAAATTAAACTATAACTTGTTCACATTCACCATAGTAAGCATCTCATCTATAAATAAATCATAAAATAAATATTAGAAAGTTAACTGACCATTACACTTGCAATTCAAGCTATAATAGCTAAAATCACTTGTATTTAGTGCAGAAGCTTCACGTCTCCTAAAGCATCCTTCTCAATCCACCTGCCCTTGTTTTATTCAATATTTTTTCCTCAAATATATCAACCACCCAGAAGGAAGACAAGTGTTAGCGATAGATTAAATTTGTAAATTATAAACATTTGGTGCTACAAAGAATCCCTTTTATTCCAAATTTCACCAATATAGGATTATATGTTGTGGTGACTGCAAAATGCCAGCTTGTATAGAGAATAAAAAAACATATTAAACTGTACACTAGGAATTTAATTTCCAACTTAACCTATCACTAACACTAGTAATACATATCAACAATTATATCTACCATTTTTCCATTATATAGGAACTCTGAAGCACTAAATGTTCATTTGGATATATAAAAAACTCATCTCACTTGAGATATGAAAGAGGCCATTACTTGCAATAATCAATAAGGGCATAGAAGAAAAACAAGAAGGATACCATGTACCACTATCAGACTTCTATTTATATCCCATGTCTCTCAATGAACACTTAAATGGAGTATTGGTATCGTAGCCATTTTTTTTAATGATATTAGGGTATGTGCAGGATCATGATGGGCCAAAAAGTGGCGATATGATGGGTATGTGTAGGGTATGTGGCTGACAACATTTTTTTAACCCAAAATTGATTAAATGAAAAGGGTTTTTAAAGGGATTCTCAGCTTTCCACCAATATAAATTATATGCTTTGAATTTAATAAATAATTATTATTCATTTTCTATTTGAATTATGGCAAAGTCCTTATTGATAGGGCTGATTGAAAAAAATTTAAGCTTTCAAATGGTATCACATTTTTGAATCGAAGGAATGCATCACATTCTATGATTCACATACTATAGGAAAAAAATGAATTTCATGAAGTTTGACCAAGTTAAAGGTAGTCAGGACATCAGAGTTTTTATATTTTTTAAAAGTTGTAATAAAAATTCATAATAATTATTTACTTGGAAAATAATTACAAAAATATGCATCACATCATACATGAGTCCTCTACTTATATCTAAAATATTATAAAAAAATATTATCATTTTATTGTGGTTAGGGTGGATTCGGACAAACACCTATGTTATTTTTCCTAAAATTTAAGTGCTCTGCATTGAAATTTCAAATTTTTCACCAAATAGATTTTTTTTTTTAAATAAACCTAGTAGTTTAGAAACTACATTCAATTTTCTATAGATTCTATTCTTACATATTTTTGAAATAATATGGATAACTTATTCAATTTTTTACGTCAAATTTCCTAACTCTGATTTTTCTAAATTTTCATTGCCACTTAAGGACCTATTTTTTCCATGATGTTTCTGCACATACCCATTATATAGTGAACCATTACTTGTATAAAAGACTAAAAATATATAGATTATTGCAAGCATAAAGGTTAACAAGTCAACAAAAACCTTGGTGATCACCTTGATTGACCAAAAAATAGTAGCTAGATGCCGAAAAAACACACCTATGTGTATACACTTAAAAATGGTCATATCACATTGTCTGGTAATTAATTAAATATTTTTAATATTTAATTAAAATCTTTTGATTCTATCTACGTATAAATAAATTTAAATAATTTATTTATATTGTTCATGATTTCATTTCGATTAAATATTTAATCACCTTTTCATATTCATTTCTTAATTAATTAAATAAATGTTACAATTTATTTATATTAATTATCATATAATCTTAGTTTGAATATTTTATTCAAATAAAGATTAAAATATTATAATTCTTCTAAATATCATTTGTGATTAAATATTCTAAAATATTTGATTATTTCCTCTAATCCAATATTCATTTTTAAATCATTTCAAAATTCCTCCAATTCAATTAAAAAAATCTATTCATAATTAAATATTTCCAAAAATATTTAATTAAATCTTTTAATATTTCAAAAATCTTCTAAAGTCATATCACAATTAAATATTCCAAAAATATTTAATTAATTCTTCTATAGTTTTCAAAAATCAAAATATCCAAAAAGCAATAAATGAAATTAAATAAATTTAAATATTTATTTAATTTGGGATTTATCTTCAACTCCCGGGAAACAAACTGCCAAAACAGAAAATTAAATTTCTCTGTTCCTGTGCAGGTTGTTCCCGTGGGTTGAAGACAAGCTTCCATTCTTCTCTCCAACCTCTCAACCTCCCCCATTTTCTCTCCAACCTCTCAATCTCTCACCATTTCAAACTTACGGACAATTCATAGCCACTTAGATTCTTGCCCGGTAGGGATGGAAGCACCGCAAAATCTATAAATACAGCTGCCGGGAGCTCCAAAAAATATAGAATTTTAAGCAAGTAAATTATAGGCAAATTACAAGTAGCATTAGCATTCATAGAGCATTTTCATAGCAATAGCATAGAATCATAGCATAATAGCAGTAGAATCATGATACATCTCACTCACAGCCCCTGTGCATAATCACAGTCCCTGTCCATATCCGTATCAATAATTTCACTTTCATCAACATATAGAATAGTTTTCCTTTGCATACTCGTTCTGCAGCAGCCATTTGGAGAAGCTTACACAATCTGAGAGCCAAAAGCTTCAAAAGAATCTCTGTGGATAGAGAAAAATGGGACGGCACTAAAGAATTTTGTTTGTTTTAATTTAGTTCAATTTCTTTAGTTTAAGGTTTCATTTAGTGTTTTATGTTTTGTTTTACATTTCAATTAAGCATTATACACATTTTTGGCGCCCACCGTGGGGCACTTGCCCCTTTTTAATGTTTTGTTTGCAGTTTTTGGCGAGGTTCGGGGAAGAAGAGAAATAGCGAGAATAAGCCTTGACTGACGCGTTTTGGAAGAACACTTCGGTTTAAGAGCAGAAGTGACTAATCTTCGAGCGCCCTTGAAGAGTACATTTTACTTTAGAAGTGACTAATCTTTGGTGCCCAGTGAAGTCATTTTAGCAGTGCCCATGAAGTTTGTTTTGGTAGCTGGCTGAGCTAATCTTTTCAGTGGCAAGTGAAGATTGTTTCAACTGCAAATGAAGTCTGTTTTTGGCACATTTCATTGAGGGAAGTCTGCTTT
Source organism: Sequoia sempervirens (assembly GCA_007258455.2). NCBI lineage: Eukaryota > Viridiplantae > Streptophyta > Pinopsida > Cupressales > Cupressaceae > Sequoia > Sequoia sempervirens. Next base: position 29,372,385 of record VDFB02000002.1, on the reverse strand, counting down.
CCAAGCATGGTAAATGTCTGTTTTAAGCGCCCGAGTGAAGTTTCTTTCGGTAGTAGAAGTGTTTAGGCAGAGTGAAGTTGTTTAAGCCCTTGAAGTCTATTTTAAGCACATGGCGTTTATTTGACGCTGTAATTGACCACTACGGTACAAAATTTTTTAAAGGACTGTAATCTGTAATCTGTAACTGTAATTTAATTTAACTGATTCCGACGCAGCCGCGGACAGTTAATAATTTTAAGCATAAAATTTACCAATCCTAGGGTAGTCATTTAAGGATAAAACAAAGCAATCCTAGGGTAGTCATCTAAAGGATAAAACAAAGCAATCCTAGGGTAGTCATCTAAAGGATAAAACAAAGCAATCCTAGGGTAGTCATCTAAAAGCACAAAATTAACCAATCCTAGGATAGATACTTTATCTTTCAATTTGGGTTTAAAATTAAATTTTCTTGTTATGTGAAGCAACATCTTCCCTTAGTTAGAAAATTTTTATTTTAGTGCTTAATAATTGAACCCTTGTTTGCTTTGTTCTTGGTGATAGGCCTATGCTCTCCCCTTAACTGGGTGATCAAAATGCCAAACTCATCAATTTTCTTTTATGTAATTTACTGCTTTATTAAAACCTTGTAGAGAGCCTGCTCTTGTGGGAAAAAGTACTCACCCAAGAGGAACGACTCAAGTGGGTTCAAGCCAAAGCCAGGCTATTCCACCCCACTATAAAATTTAAAGCAAAATTGGGGAAACCCTCTTTTGACGGTAGTGTGCATGATAACCATCCCCAAAGCCTTTGTTCTAAAGGTAGGGAGGTCTCTCGAGGGAGTCTATCATTTTCCGCACCGAACGGAAATCCTTACTACGAACCTAGTGTAGTAACTAACCGAGTCAGTATCCAAACATCATCTCAATCACAGTGCAGGGGAGGGAAGAATCTACCCCCAAGATACTCACCATATAACTACCAAGGATTGTTTGCTCAGGGGATCCGGTATCCACTTCCGTCACTCTGAGTACGCACCTGGAAAAGACAAAAACACGGGCGCCCTTTCGGGGGTGACATGGCTGTGTGAGTCGACGCAGTTCTAAGATGTGGGCTATTGATTGCTATGATGACCTACTTGAGAACTAAGAGTGAGTCTGTTTGAAGTGCTTGTCATGTGTAAAACCTGTTAAAACAATTTTTGAAAAACATTTTGGTTACACACTTGATGTTTAGCATAGGACTTAAAACAACTGTTTTAAATTTGTTTGATGTGTTTTCATTACATTAATTTAGATAAAGATCATCCAAAACACTTATTATCATATTGATCAATCTCATGTTACGAGATTGGAAATCTACAAAATTTGTAAAGAAATCCGTTTCCAAAAGGATTAAGAAGCCAAAGAAACCTCTCAACCACAAGAAATTATTGAAGAAACAAAATTCTTATATCAAAGTCGAAAAGTTTTACTTAAATATAGAACTTTTCTTCATAGGTATCATGATTGTGTTAGAGGTCTTTCAGATGATTATGCCATAGAGCCCTTGTATTCACAAGCTTATTTTCAAAGAAGAGCCCTTTCTCAAAGGCATAACCATAGTCAACGCATCCGTTTTAGTTATATTCCCCAACCAGCAATCGAATACTCTACTCGTCCAAATCAAATCTTACAATAGAGAACTTAGAAAACATTAGGCATCTATCATTAAATCCATCTTTTTACAAAGCCATGATTAAAACTTCATAAAGTGCAACAACCATCCTTTTCTAGATCTTTTGCTTATATTCCCACCAACAGGATTTTCATCCTTTCACTTAGGGAACAACACAAGCTACAAGATTAGAAAATTTTGTATAAGTCATAGAATTTTCATTCTATCTTGACCTTCATACATACCACATCAATTGCACTATTTAACTCTTTTGATCAAAAGCGAGTAAAATTTTGATACAAATCTATGCCTGTCTTCACAAGATCTCAAAAACAAATGGAAAAAGACGAGGGAGAAACTACAACTAGTAAAATGGGTGATCGAAATGAAAAAGAAGAGGAAACATTTAATCTTGATGAGATAACGGAAGAAAAGCTGCAAGAAGCAGAACAAGATCCTCAATTCCATACTCTTATGGAGAGAATCCTAGAACGTAACAAAGAAAAATATTTTCTTACATTAGCTAATCAAGGAGCTAAGTTGCCTCACACCTTTGACATAGAGGGGATTAAACAAAATCCTGAAAATCCTCCTAATGACTTTAGTGCTCTTAACCAATAGATAAAAGAATTACAAGGGAAAATAAAGGAAATGCAAGGAGGTACAACAAAGAAATATGTTTTGGAAGACATATCTCCTTATCCATTTGATAGGAGTCTTCAAATGATCCCATTTCCAAAACATTGCGAAATTCCTAAGTATGATAGGTATAATGGAAAAACTGATCCCATAGACCATGTTAGGGATTTCCGAAACATGAGTCTTGAATTCGCCTATGACGATACTTACTTGATGCAATTATTTCCACGAAGTCTAGGTGTACAATCCATGGAGTGGCTTTCAAAAATCACTCCACCTATCAAAACTTTTGAGGAGTTGATAAATCAGTTTATCTCACAATACTCCTACAATATTCAACATCAAATAACAATGCTTGATCTTTGTAAAGTAAAACAAAAAGTAGGAGAATCCTTTACTACATTTTTACAAAGATGGAGAAGATTATTTGCACGATATTCTCGTCCTATTCCTGAAAAGGAAAAGATGGATATTTTTATCAATAGCCTTGATCCAGAATTAAGCTATAGGCTTAACCTTCATTGTCCTCATAACTTTGAAAAACTGATTGAAAATGCAATCACCATTGAAGGGGCCTTGGTTAAAAGAGGAGTGATAAAACTTGATAATCCAAGTACATCAAATCAAAACAACGATAAAACAAGGTTTTGGAATAGAAACAAAATTTTTGTTAATGATGGTATAGTGGATGCAAATAATTTACGAACAAGACCATCCGTTTTTAATCTATCAAGTGCTCCAAGAAACAATTCACAAGGAAATACAATTCAACAAGGAAACAACAATCAACAAGGACAAATTTCCAAGCAAGAGAACATGACCAATCAAAATACCAATCAAAATCATTGTAATTTCAATAATAATCTTGGCAATACCCAAATATCAAATCCGTCTAGACCTTCATTCTTTTCAAATCGACGGACTTTTACTGCTTTGGGTCAATCTCTTGAATCTTCTCTCAAGGAACTTCTTGATAATAAGGTTATCACTTTACCACCACAAAGAGATTATGAGCCACAAGTTAAACCACCATCATGGAATGACTCGTATTATTGCAATTATCATCGATGTAAAGGCCATAGGACAAACAATTGTCAAGCTTTGAAAAATCGAGTACAAGATTTAATTGACAATGGTACTATTACAATTGAGGGACATCATACCAATGATGATCATCAAGCATTCAAAGATCCTTTGCCAAACTACCAAAAGGGGGAAACATCGGATACCAAAGCCAAAAGCATACATAATGTTGAAGACAATATAATCCGCCATATTTACACGGATGATAATCGGATTAATGTTATCAAAATTAAAGGAAAACAAGAATATCAACAGGTTAATGTAACAACAAGAGGTCAAGCAAAGGTTGTTTTAAAAGGAAGTTCATCTAAAACAACTATTTCTTCTCCAACTCAGTATAATCTGGTTGATCAATTGAGAAAAACATCAGCTCAAATTTCTATTCTTGAACTTCTTAAATATCCCCCATACACAAAAATATTTTAGAAGAAGCGCTTGTGAACACAACTGTTGATACTGATTTAGATGCAAACAGATTTCAAGCCATGGTGGGACATTTGTCTTCCCCCACTTGTCTTTCATTTTCCGATAAAGATGATGCTTCTATGACACATCCACATAATTCCTCGCTCTATCTTGAAGTCATGATTCATAAACATCGAATTAGACGTGTCTTAATAGATGGAGGAGCCGGTTTGAATATTTGTACCTTAAAATTGATAAATGCCTTAGGAATTTCAGAAAATGAAATTGATTCACGAAGGAAGATAACCATTAAGGAATATGATGATGAAGAAAGAGCTTCTAAGGGATTAATATTGCTACCTATCAGAGTGGGACCTGTTGTGAAGAATACTTTTTGTCAGGTTCTAGATCGAGATTTGTCTTATAACATACTTTTGGGTCGTCCGTGGATCCATGATATGCAAGCCGTACCATCAACATATCATCAATGTATCAAGTTTCCATATGATGGACAAGAAATAACCATACAAGCTGATTACAATAGTACCCAAACTTGTTCCAATCTTAGGGTGAGTCAAGATGTCTTTGTGCCACACAATAGAGAAGCTCTTGTTGTTTCTTCTTCCAATCTACAAGTCCAATTGCAAGAATTGACAAAAAATCTTGATACTAAGCTGAAGTTTAAAGACAAAGGGGTAGGTGAATATTCACTATCTCTTTCTACTTTACCTCCTTCTCCAAGATCACATGGATTACCAACTTTATCAAATCAAAAGATTGTGACTCCTTCTACATCTCAAACTTCCGTGCCAATCACAAAGTTTGATGGAAAATTCATTAGAGCTAATACCACTGAAGAAGAAGCTGAAGATAGGGACATCCTAAATTGGCTATACAAAGATGAAGATGAATCTCTCTTACACATTAAGTTACCTAAAGAACAATATGGTAAAGGGTACGCTATTGTGCAAAAGATGGGTTATGAAGGGAATGGTCCTATAGGGAAACGAAGAGAAGGAATTGTGGAACCAATTCAGCCTATTTCAAAGCATTCAAGTGATAAAACAGGACTTGGTTATGGTAAAGATAAAGAAGAACTTACTTCACAGCAGACATCATTAGTTCATGAAGGAGAATCCGTGTCAGATAAATCTCATAAATCAGTTTTCCAATTGCAAAATAGTTCAGATACTGATTCTAATGAATATGAATGGGACACCATTTATAATGATGAATTCTGGAGGGATAAACAAATTGATACTATACATAAATATGCACCTGTTCTCATACAAGGAGAAGGATCAAGGCCTCCACTTGATTATGTTTTACAAAGCGATCATGACTCAAGTGAGGAAGAGTTAGATTCTAACGAGATTGATAATCAACAGGAGAATACCATCATAGACCTTGTCTACCATGAGGATGACAACCATATCATGACTTTGACAATTCAAGACCTTACCCAACCTAATGATCCTATGCCTTTAGTTTATCCAGAACTTATAGATTGGGACATTGACGCACCTATCCATATTCCTACATTTAGTAATGATGAAGATGTTATAACTTTCCTTTGTTCCTCAAATGAAGAAAACAATTGTTTCATTCAAGAATCTTATACTCATGATTTTGACAAGGAGAGTGTCAAGTCTCTTAGCTGCAAAATAAATGAAATAAAAGATGGATCTATTGATGAAAACAAAAAAAAAGCAGTGATAGATCAAAACAAAAGAAAAATAAAGAGCGAATCTGACAGTGAAAACCTTTCTAAGGCATTGAAGGATGAGAAACTTGACACTCTTCCCAAGTATTATCATGAAAGATCTTCTATTTTGATTGAACCAATGGAATCAATCAACATAAGTACACCAGAGCAGCCAAAAGTTGTGCAAATTGCAGCATCATTAACAGTTGAAGAAGTCCAGAAATTCATGCAATTCTTGAAGGATAATCAAATTAACTTTGCTTGGTCATATGCTGATATGCCAGGGTTAGATCCTAATCTAATAATGCATCATTTATCTATCAAACCTGGGATAAAACCTATAAAGCAAAAACTCAGAAAGATGCATCCACATGTTGCATTATTGGTCAAGGAAGAATTAAAGAAGCTTTTAGATGTTGGATTCATTCAAACTATTGACTATGCAGAATGGATTTCAAACATTGTACCTGTTTCAAAGCTAGATGGAAGGATCAGAGTTTGTACAGATTTCAGGGATTTAAATAAAGCATGCCCTAAAGATGATTTTCCTTTACCTAACATAGATTTGATTGTTGACTTAACTGCTGGTCATGCAATGTATTCATTAATGGATGGATTCTCAGGATACAACCAGATAAAAATTACACCAGAAGATCAAGATAAAACAGCGTTCACATGTCCTTGGGGTACTTATTGCTGGAATGTAATGCCATTCGGGTTAAAGAATGTTGGAGCTACTTATCAAAGAGCAATGACAACTATTTTTCATGATATGATGCATACATTCATGGAAGATTATGTTGATGATTTACTTGCCAAATCTCATACACGAGATGAACACCTAGAAATCTTGTCAAAAATCTTTTTCAGAATGGAAAAATTCAATGTTCGATTGAATCCAAAGAAATGTGTCTTCGGTGTTACATCTGGAAAACTCCTAGGGTACATTGTTTCAGAAAAGGGTATAGAAGTTGATCCAGAAAAGGTACAAGCTATAATGGACATGCCTCCACCACGAAATATCAGTCAATTAAGATCCTTGCAAGGAAAATTACAGTCCATCAGAAGGTTTATAGCTCAATTGGCAGACAAAAGCTTGCCATTCACACATCTATTGCATAAAAATGTTCCATTTAAATGGGATGACAAATGTGAAACAACATTCAATCAGATTAAGCAATATCTTACACATCCACCAGTTCTAATTCCGCCTATTCCAGGAGAGCCACTTATACTCTATATTTCAGCAACAGAAGTATCTTTGGGTGCATTGCTAGCACAAGAAGATTCTACAGGTAAAGAAAGGGCTATATATTATATCAACAGAACCTTAACAAGACATGAGTTAAACTACGGTTTCATTGAAAAAGCTTGTCTTGCAGTAGTGTTTGCTTCTCAAAAGTGGCGACATTATATGTTGACTCATACAGTTAAGCTGATAACAAAGATAGATCCATTGAAATACCTATTAAGCAGAGCCACTTTAACAGGAAGACTTGCAAAATGGGTAATGATCTTAAGTGAGTTTGATATTCACTATGTAGATCGAAAAGCGATTAAAGGACAGGTCATTGCAGATCAGTTAGCTGAAGCTCCTTTACAAGAAGACAATCCAATACATATTGAGTTTCCTGATGCAGATGTCTTTACAGCAATAATTCAGAGACCATGGGCATTATACTTTGATGGATCTTATACACAATATGGCTTGGGGGCAGGGATTCTTTTTGTTACACCTGAAGGACATACCATCTCACGATCATATCGGTTGATGTTTCCTTGCACAAATAACATAGTATAATATGAGGCATTACTCATAGGATTAAAGATAGCTTTGGAATGGCAGATTACAGAGCTGGAAGTTTATGGTGATTCACAACTTATCATTAATCAAATTAATGATGATTATCAAACCAAAGATGATAAGTTGCTACCATACAAAAACATGGTGGATGATTATAAGAAATATTTTGTGTCAATCAAATTTTCACAAATATCAAGAATTGACAATAAAGCTGTAGATGCAATGGCTACCATTGCTTCTTTATTACAAATATCAGAAGATCAAACCAAGTATGAATTCTTGGTGGAAAAATTGTTTTCTCCTGCATATGATAATCCTGAAACTCAAGTTATATGTCATTTAACCGGTTCAGATTCACCCTTATATGGCAAAACATATACCTATTTGAAAGATAACATCTTGCCTTTAGATTTATCACGAAACCAAAAATGGAATTTTATTCGTCAATCATCCCGTTATACTTTAATTGCCAATATCCTTTATAGACGTGGTCTTGATGGTACACTCCTTAGATGTCTTGAACGTGACGAATATGAAAAAGCCTTACAAGAGGTTCACGGTGGTATTTGTGGAACTCACTCAAGTGGTTTGACTTTAGCAAAGAAACTTGTCAGAATGGGATACTATTGGCCTACCATGGAGCAAGATTCTTTTACTTTTGTTAAGAAGTGTTCTAAATGTCAGATCCATGGGAATCTTATTCATGCACCTGCACAAGAATTGCAGCCTTTTATTTCAACATGGCCTTTTTCTCAGTGGGGATTAGATCTTGTTGGTAAAATACATCCTTCATCGTCAAATGGTCATAAGTTTATCATCACAGCTACTGAGTATTTTACAAAATGGATTGAAGCTGTTCCTCTAACAACAGTGATTGGTAAACATATATCTTCATTTATCCTGAATTACATTATTTGTAGATATGGAATTCCTAATTCTATTGTTACTGATAATGGAAGACCTTTTAAGAATCAGGATGTTGATGAACTTTGTGAAAGATTTCATATCCAACACAAGTACTCTACACCTTATTATCCACAGGGTAATGGTCAAGCAGAAGCTTCTAACAAAACCATTTTGAAGATATTGAAGAAGACAGTAAATGATGCTGGACGTGATTGGCATGTTCAACTCAACCCAGCTTTGTGGGCATATAGAACTAGTATTCACACACCAACAGGAGCTACACCATATACTTTAGTCTATGGAGCAGAAGCGATCTTACCATCGGAAGTTGAAATACCTTCGCTTAGGGTTTCACTTAAGGGATTGATAAGTGATGAAGACTACCGAGTTTCTCGCCTTCAAGAGCTCGAACTGTTAGATGAAAAACACCAACATGCAGCTGATCACTTGAAAGGTTATCAACAAGTCATGTCTCATAGTTATAACCACAGAGTTAAGCCACGGGCATTTCAAGTGGGTGACTTAGTTTTGAGGGAAAATTCACGTAATCAGCAAGATATAGAAAAGAAAGGCAAATTTGAACCTAATTGGCTTGGTCCATTTGTTATTGTAGCAGCATATGGTTCTGGAGCATATCAGTTATCCACATCAGAGGGGGGCCTGTTTGAAGAGCCAATCAATAGTATTCATCTTAAGAAGTTCTATGTCTAAAAAGTTCTAAAAAAATCAAAAAAAAAAAAATCATAAAAAGTTCTGAAAAAATCAAAAAAAAAAATCATAAAAAGTCCTGAAAAAATCAAAAATCATAAAAGTCCTGAAAAATCAAAAATCATAAAAAAGCCCTGAAAATCAAAAATCATAAAAAGTCCTTAAAAATCAAAAAAATCATAAAAAGTCCCTAAGAAAATAAATAAAAAATCAAAACCTCTAAAAGTGCAATAAAAACAAGTGGTGAAAACTTGGTAAACAAGCGCTACTTGTGATTACAATGGGCTCCTCCATTTATTAGTTTATGTCTTATTTTCACTTTAGGCATCATTCATCCACGTCTATCATCTGTATATATCTTTCATTATCCATATCATATAATGGGAATCTTTAGGTTTCATCATGGCTTGATGAAATTTGTACATATCTTTTATCTTTAGGTTGTGTTTACATTGGGAGCAAAACGCAGAAACATACAAGAAAGGGGCAACGAGCTTTCAAAATATCACAAGCAGACAAATAACAGCTTGACAAAACAAAACAAACATTGTCAAAACAAATCAATCACAAACATATTTATGCCAATGAGAATCAAAAACAACATGATCCAAACAACTATCGAAGTGAGAATATCAATGATGATAACCAAATTGGATGATCTTAATCTGAATAAATGTTTGAAATGCCTTAAGCAGGATTTGAATGGTTGTTTGATTTTCTATCATATCTCTGGAGTAATTCGATGATGTACTGAACTAGAAAAGCAAGGAAGGAGTATGATTTTTCTTTGTCTTCTGTTTGTGAGGAAATCATTAGTACTATGCAATTTGGTCGCGAGACATGCTCTACTATGGATCATGGATGACATTTCAGAATTTGCATGGGAAACGGGTTAACTCTTGTCTGTTTATGCAAGCAATACTCAGGTCATCTTGGTTCAATTATACCTAGATGTTTGTATTAACTTGCTATATTAAAAATCATGAAAGCAATACTCAGGTCATCACTGGTGCTAACATACCCTTTGATGCTTGTATTAACTTTCAACATTTCAAATCTCTATGATGATACAAAAAGCACACATAAGCTCTCCAAATGGCAATATTGTATGAATGTCCTGCATGGTTAGTATAGATTGCATTCATGTTAGAATCTGCATTTTGCATTTATAGATTTCTAAAAAGCTGGCAAAGAATCAAAGATTTATATCTTTTCAAATATGACTGAGTATATTTTGACATTCACAAAACATTGTTTTATACATTTTACATACCTTTGCATTGAGAAAATCATAAAAAAAAAACATACATACATCATACATTCATTCATCAAATAAATTTCGTCTCATACCATCATGTATATAAATAATCATAAATCATGAAGCCATCATATAGTACACATCATATATATACATCATGTAAAATCATCACAGCATTTCATATATTTCAAAAATGAATGTCAAAATGTACAAGGATGTCAACTACAAGAGATATAATATCATCAAAAATGTGATCATCTCACAGTGTATACAAAATGTCTCAACAGAATATCATAAAAGAATCATGTACAATGCACTAGGCAGAGCTATCCTGTGATGGAGCTGGCCTAGGACCTATACCACCTACCCCTGATGGACCTGTATCACCTGCCCCTGATGGACCTACTCCGCCTGACCCCGGTGGCCCTCTAGGAGGTAATGGCTGTGTCACACCCCTACTGGTAGTACGAGAGCGACCATGAGTAGATCGTGACTGAGTGTAGATCTCTCTCTGCTCAGCTGGGACTGCATCATGATATCTAGTGCGATAAAACTCTGCCTCTCGAGTAGCCCTCGTAACCTCTCTCATCATATCACCTGGCAAAGTGCTACTCACACTTCAGGCTATCTCGCGCAAGGTACGGCTCGCTTCAACAAATTCTACGTTTGCCGATTCTCGGTATGATCGGGGTCACTCAATTCCTCGCGAACCGTGGAAATCAAGGCTCGTTTCGGTGATAGTCGGTGCCCGTAAGCTCCTTTTGTAATATGCTCGCGAGAAGATATCTCGACTCGCTATCGTCAATCCACTGACGGATAATAAGATGCTATCCGCGGGTCCACTTACCTGCCTCTACCTCTCTACTACCTTCCGCCAGCTTCCGCCACTTTACCATTTACCACCTATCATTCGTGATTCGAAGTCAATATTCTCTTAATTCTCCTTTCGCTATCATCACCGGGCTCCTCTGAATCGTCATCACCTGACTTTGAGTCTCTCTGTCGACGTCTCTGTCCAATGACAGGAGCAATGGCCTCATCAGGATCAAACATGCATGGAGGTGGATGCTGTAGAACATACTGAACATACTCTGGTGTCACTCCTGCATCAAGAACATCCACCTGGTAATCCCACATCTGTGCTCTTAAACTGATGAACTCTGCCACAGCTGCATCATAAGAGATCTGTGGGCCCCACACTGCAAGCTCTGACTGTCGCCGCGTATAAATAGCTGAGCCAACAGGCATACCCTGAGTCCGACCAAACTGTCGCAATACACATCCAGCAAGAAATCTCTCCAAGATCCATGTGGTCCATCCAATCAAAAATCTGGAAGTGCATACAAAAGGCATCTCCCTCGCATCCTCTGGCCATGGCTCACAATCCAAATATGGCCTCCAGCATACTGTGTCCAAACTATCTAAAAGCCGCTGCCAATACACTAGTTTGCCCAGTCTAGGCTGAGCAATAATATGTGCATATCTCCATCTATATGCTCGACCAGCTGGTCGCTCTCCTCGAGTCAATGGACGTAAAACTACAAAATGCTCCCATGCCCATATCTGTAATAATGAGCATCCGATAGCAAAACTCTGGCCTCTACCATATACAATGTGATGTAGCTCGTCATATAAGTGGGCTAGCATATAGGTACCCCATGCATATCGTGTCCCCTGCATCACCATGCTCTCTAAGACACGACCCCATCCGATCGCGAACCCCTTCGACCTATGGTTGGGGCACAACACACCTCCAATGAAACCTGCAAGCACAGCTGGTAAAGGTGGATAGGTATCTGTAATCTCACCCCATGGGATGAAGTACCCAGCAATCTGAGTATCTCTAAATATCCGTCTCAAAGCAAGAGTACCTCCAGCCTCTCGTCTGTCAAAAACAACAATCTCTCCCATCACTGGGATCCGTAAGATGCGATATACGTCCTCGGGAGTCACTGTAATCTCGCCGGTCGGTAAATGAAAAGTGTTGGTGTCGCTATGCCACCGCTCTGCAAGTGCTGTCAATAAAGCCCTATTGAGGTGAACCTCGGGCATATCAAGTAATGAAGTCAAACCACAAGCATCAATCACATCTCTATCAGACTGTAATAAATGTGGAATCAATGACCATGTGCTCGGGAAAGCCTCTCGTATCTGCAGGACGCCTAGTCTCTCCTGTTCACATACATCATCAAAACAACATCAATATCAAATCATCTTAACATATCAATCCAAAATGAATCAATCAAATTATTTGTTATACAAATAATATCAAAATCATGTTTGTTTTTAACAATCTTAGAAGCAAACAAATCAATCAAACTATTTGTTTTTCATCATCATGGAACGCAAATAATCAACATCAAGTTTCTTTCTAACAACTTTAGGAGAAAACTTATCTATCCTATTTGTTTTTAACAACTTTAAAAGCAAATTTATCAGCTACTATTTGTTCTCCAACAACTTGGGAAACAAATTTATCATGTGGAACAAAAAGCACTACAGAACTAGTTGTAGGCGCTACAAAATTCTTTATCAGCGCTAAGGAAATTTTTGCGCTACAGAATCAATTAATGGCGCTATGATTTCTATCAACAACGCTATGGAAAATTTTGCGCTACAAGATTTGTTAAAAGCGCTATAAAACATTTCAGGTGCGCTATGATATCATATGCGCTATGAAAATCACCAAAGGCGCTATTAAATATATCACGGGCGCTATAATATTATATGCGCTATGAAAATTGTCAAATGCGCTACGATAAGTCTTAAGAGCGCTACAGTATTAAACGCGCTACAAAAATTATTGCATGCGCTAGGATACACTTTAAGAGCGCTAAAACTCAATGTTTTTGAATTAAAACATTAAAAACGTGCGCAAAAACAAAATTTTTGAGAGACAGGAATTTACGAGACACATACCGGAGGTCCGTAGTGCGCCGGCCACTGATGACGTCGGATACGCTCGAAACGGTGCAGGTGAACTGGAAGTGCCATGATTATCAACTCAGAGCTCAATATTTGCAAATTTTACTAGGTTAAAATTGAAAATGACATGGAAAATGACATTTTTAACCTATATAATGGTAAAATTGGAGAATTTTTATCATATTTTCACATACTAGGGGCAATTTCTTCATCAAATTTTCATTTCATATCTTATCAGGTCAATTTCTTCATATCATAAGTTTCGAACGCTGAATCGATATCTTTAAAATCATAAAAATTGAAAAATTCAAAATTAAAAAAAAATAAAAAAATTCAAATATCGATTCATCGTTCGCGGGGGCATACATCTATCAACATTTCAAATCAATATTTGGGGCAAAATTTCAAAATTCTTTGAAGTAATGCGTAAAACACATCACTTCAAAGAGGGGCAAAATGTATACACTTAAAAATGGTCATATCACATTGTCTGGTAATTAATTAAATATTTTTAATATTTAATTAAAATCTTTTGATTCTATCTACATATAAATAAATTTAAATAATTTATTTATATTGTTCATGATTTCATTTCGATTAGATATTTAATCACCTTTTCATATTCATTTCTTAATTAATTAAATAAATGTTACAATTTATTTATATTAATTATCATATAATCTTAGTTTGAATATTTTATTCAAATAAAGATTAAAATATTATAATTCTTCTAAATATCATTTGTAATTAAATATTCCAAAATATTTGATTATTTCCTCTAATCCAATATTCATTTTTAAATCATTTCAAAATTCCTCTAATTCAATTCAAAAATCTATTCATAATTAAATATTTCCAAAAATATTTAATTAAATTCTTCTAAATATTTCAAAAATCTTCTAAAGTCACATCATGATTAAATATTACAAAATATTTAATTCTTCTATAGTTTTCAAAAATCAAAAAATCAAATATCAAAAGCAATAAATGAAATTAAATAAATTTAAATATTTATTTAATTTGGGATTTATCTTCAACTCCCGGGAAACAAACTGCCAAAACAGAAAATTAAATTTCTCTGTTTCTGTGCAGGCTTGTTCCCATGGGTTGAAGACAGGATTCCATTCTTCTCTCCAACCTCTCAACCTCCCCCATTTTCTTCTCAACCTCTCAATCTCTCACCATTCAAACTTACCAGACAAATTCATAGCCGTAGATTCTTGCCAGCCGGGATGGAGCCTGCAAAAAATCTATAAATACAGCTGTCGGGAGCTCCAAAATCATATAGAATTTGAAGCAAGTAAACTATAGGCAAATTGCATAGTATTCCCAGCATTCATAGAGCATTTTCATAGCAATAGCATAGAATCATAGCAATAGCAGTAGAATCATGACATTTTTAATTCACAGCCCCTGTACATAATCTACAGCCCCTGTCCATATTTATCTGCATTTTCACTTTCATCAACATCTAGAATAGTTCTCTTTTGCATACTCGTTCTGCAGCAGCCATTTGGAGAAGCTTACACAATCTGAGAGCCAAAAAGCTTCAAAAGAATCTCTGTGGATAGAGAAAAATGGGACGGCTCTGAAGGAATTTTGTTTGTTTAAATTTAATTTAAATTTCTTTAGAATAATGTTTCATTTAGTGTTTTATGTTTTCATTTAGATTACAATTAAGCATTATACACATTTTTGGTGCCCACCGTGGGGCTCTTGCCCCCTTTTTTTTAACATCTTTTTGCATCTTTTTTGGATTGATTACAGGAAAAAAAGCGGAATAGCGCAGACGACACGTTTTCGGAAGAACATCTCCAGTTTAGCGCCTGTGACTACTATTTCAGCGCCCGTGACTAATCTTTCAACGCCCGTGATTACTGTTTCAGCACCTGTGACTAATCTTTTCAGTCAGCTTCTCGATTTCCATCAAGCTTTCAAATACTGCAGACAAGCAGTATTCTTCAGCCTCTATGACGTATTTGCATATGTTTTGCAGTGTAAATTTTAGAAGATTGTAATCAAGACCAGAATCAGAGTTTAGTCTAATCAGTTCTCATCAGCAGCCGCTTACGCTTGTTAAAAAAAAAATATATCAACTTAGGATAGTCATTCCAGCAATTAACTAACTGGTAGACATCTAAAGCATAAAATAAAGCAATCCTAGGATAGACACTTCATTTTTCAATTTAAGCTTAAAATGAATTTTCTGTTTATGTGAAGCAATATCTTCACTTAGTTAGAAAATTTTTATTTTGGTGCTTAACAATTGAACCTAGTGTTTGCTTTGTTCTCAGTGATAGGCCTATGCTCTCCCCTTAACTGGGTGATCAAAATTCCAAACTCACTTATTTATTTTTATGCATCTTTAAGCTTTATTAAAACCTTGTAGAGAGCCTGCTCTTGTGGGAAAAAGTACTCACCCAAGAGGAACGACTCAAGTGGGTTCAAGCCAAAGCCAGGCTATTCCACCCTTAATTATAAAATTTAAAGCAAAATTGGGGAAACCCTCTTTCATCGAGGTGCATTGGATAACCATCCCAAAGCCTTTGTTCTAGTAGAGGTTCTCCTGAGGAGTTCATCATTTGCCGCATCAACCCGAAATCCTTACTACCAACCTTAGTGTAGTATCTTACCAAGTCAGTTTCCGAACATTATATTAATCGTAGTGCAAGGGAGGGAAGAATCTACCCCAAGATACTCACCATATAACTGCCAAGGATTGTTTGCTCAGGGGATCCGGTATCCACTTCCGTCACTCTGAGTACGCACCTGGAAAAGACAAAAACACGGGCGCCCTTTCGGGGGTGACACGGCTGTGTGAGTCGATGCAGTTTTAAGATGTGGGTTGTTGATTGCTATGATGACCTACTTGAGAACTAAGAGTGAGTCTGTTTGAAGTGCTTGTCATGTGTAAAACCTATTAAAACAATTTTTGAAAAACATTTTGGTTACACACTTGATGTTTAGCATAGGACTTAAAACAACTGTTTTAAATTTGTTTGATGTGTTTTCATTACATTAATTTAGATAAAGATCATCCAAAACATTCATTATCATATTGATCAATCTCATGTTACGAGATTGGAAATCTACAAAATTTGTAAAGAAATCCGTTTCCAAAAGGATTAAGAAGCCAAAGAAACCTCTCAACCACAAGAAATTATTGAAGAAACAACAATTCTTATATCAAAGTCGAAAAGTTTTACTTAAATATAGAACTTTTCTTCATAGGTATCATGATTGTGTTAGAGGTCTTTCAGATGATTATGCCATAGAGCCCTTGTATTCACAAGCTTATTTTCAAAGAAGAGCCCTTTCTCAAAGGCATAACCATAGTCCACGCATCCGTTTTAGTTATATTCCCCAACCAGCAATCGAATACTCTACTCGTCCAAATCAAATCTTACAATAGAGAACTTAGAATACATTAGGCATCTATCACAAAATCCATCTTTTTACAAAGCCATGATCAAAACT
Organism: Sequoia sempervirens; assembly: GCA_007258455.2. NCBI lineage: Eukaryota > Viridiplantae > Streptophyta > Pinopsida > Cupressales > Cupressaceae > Sequoia > Sequoia sempervirens. Next base: position 29,355,843 of record VDFB02000002.1, on the reverse strand, counting down.
TCATAAAGTGCAAAAATTATCATTTTCTTGATCTTTTGCTTATATTCCCACTAACAGGGTTTTCATCCTTTCAATTAGGGAACAACACAAGCTACAAGATTAGAAAATTTTGTGTAAGTCATAGACTCTTCAGTCTATCTTGACTTTTATATATATCACATCAATTGCACTATTTCACTCTTTTGATCAAAAGTAAGTAAAATTTGGAGTAAAATCTATGCCTGTTCTCACGAGATCTCAAAAACAAATGGAAAAAGACGAGGGAGAAACTACAACTAGTAAAATGGGTGATCGAAATGAAAAAGAAGAGGAAACATTTAATCTTGATGAGATAATGGAAGAAAAGCTTCAAGAAGCAGAACAAGATCCTCAATTCCATACTCTTATGGAAAGAATCCTAGAACGTAATAAAGAAAAATACTTCCTTTCATTAGCTAATCAAGGAGCTAAGTTGCCTCACACCTTTGACATAGAGGGGATTAAACAAAATCCTGAAAATCCTCCTAATGACTTTAGTGCTCTTAACCAACAGATAAAAGAATTACAAGGGAAAATAAAGGAAATGCAAGGAGGTACAACAAAGAAATATGTTTTGGAATACATATCTCCTTATCCATTTGATAGGAGTCTTCAAATGATCTCATTTCCAAAACATTGCGAAATTCCTAAGTATGATAGGTATAATGGAAAAACTGATCCCATAGACCATGTTAGGGATTTCCGAAACATGAGTCTTGAATTCGCCTATGATGATACTTACTTGATGCAATTATTTCCATGAAGTTTAGGCGTACAATCCATGGAGTGGCTTTCAAAAATCACTCCACCTATTAAAACTTTTGAGGAGTTGATAAATCAATTTATCTCACAATACTCCTACAATATTCAACATCAAATAACAATGCTTGATCTTTGTAAAGAAAAAAAAAAAGTAGGAGAACCCTTTACTACATTTTTACAAAGATGGAGAAGGTTATTTGCACGATATTCTCGTCCTATTCCTGAAACGGAAAAGATGGATATTTTTATCAATAGCCTTGATCCAGAATTAAGCTATAGGCTTAACCTTCATTGTCCTCATAACTTTGAAAAACTGATTGAAAATGCAATCACCATTGAAGGGGCCTTGGTTAAAAGGGGAGTGATAAAACTTGATAATCCAAATACATCAAATCAAAACAACGATAAAACAAGGTTTTGGAATAGAAACAAAAATGTTGTTAATGATGGTATAGTGGATGCAAATAATTTACGAACAAGACCATCCGTTTTCAATCTATCAAGTGTTCCAAGAAACAATTCACAAGGAAATACAATTCAACAAGGAAACAACAATCAACAAGGACAAATTTCCAAGCAAGAGAACATGACCAATCAAAATACCAATCAAAATCGTGGTAATTTCAATAATAATCTTGGCAATACCCAAATATCAAATCCGTCTAGACCTTCATTCTTTTCAAATCGACGGAATTTTACTGCTTTGGGTCAATCTCTTGAATCTGCTCTCAAGGAACTTCTTGATAATAAAGTTATCACTTTGCCACCACAAAGAGATTATGAGCCACGAGTTAAACCAACATCATGGAATGACTTGTATTATTGCAATTATCATCGATGTAAAGGCCATAGGACAAACAATTGTCAAGCTTTGAAAAATCTAGTACAAGATTTAATTGACAATGGTACTATTACAATTGAGGGACATCATACCAATGATGATCATCAAGCATTCAAAGATCCTTTGCCAAACTACCAAAAGGGGGAAACATCGGATACCAAAGCCAAAAGCATATATAATGTTGAAGACAATATAATCCGCCATATTTACACAGATGATAATCGGATTAATGTTATCAAAATTAAAGGAAAACAAGAATATCAACAGGTTAATGTAACAACAAGAGGTCAAGCAAAGGTTGTTTTAAAAGGAAGTTCATCTAAAACAACTATTTCTTCTCCAACTCAGTATAATCTGGTTGATCAATTGAGAAAAAACATCAGCTCAAATTTCTATTCTTGAACTTCTTAAAATATCCCCTATACACAAAAATATTTTAGAAGAAGCGCTTGTGAACACAACTGTTGATACTGATCTAGATGCAAACAGATTTCAAGCCATGGTGGGACATTTGTCTTCCCCCACTTGTCTTTCATTTTCTGATAAAGATGATGCTTCTATGACACATCCACATAATTCCTCATTATATCTTGAAGTCATGATCCATAAACATCGAATTAGACGTGTCTTAATAGATGGAGGAGCCGGTTTGAATATTTGTACCTTAAAATTGATAAATGCCTTAGGAATTTCAGAAAATGAAATTGATTCACGAAGGAAGATAACTATTAAGGCATATGATGATGAAGAAAGAACTTCTAAGGGATTAATATTGCTACCTATCAGAGTGGGACCTGTTGTGAAGAATACTTTTTGTCAGGTTCTAGATCGAGATTTGTCTTATAACATACTTTTGGGTCGTCCGTGGATTCATGATATGCAGGCCGTACCATCAACATATCATCAATGTATCAAGTTTCCATATGATGGACAAGAAATAACCATACAAGCTGATTACAATAGTACCCAAACTTGTTCCAATCTTAGGGTGAGTCAAGATGTTTTTGTGCCACACAATAGAGAAGCTCTTGTTGTTTCTTCTTCTAATCTACAAGTCCAATTGCAAGAATTGACAAACAATCTTGATACTAAACTGAAGTTTAAAGACAAAGGGGTAGGTGAATATTCACTATCTCTTTCTACTTTACCTCCTTCTCCAAGATCACATGGATTACCAACTTTATCAAATCAAAAGATTGCAACTACTTCTACATCTCAAACTTCCGTGCCAATCACAAAGTTTGATGGAAAATTCATTAGAGCTAATACCACTGAAGAAGAAGCTGAAGATAGGGACATCCTAAATTGGCTATACAAAGATGAAGATGAATCTCCTAAGGTATTGCTACCTAAAGAACAATATGTAAAGGGCACGCTTATCATGCAAAAGATGGGTTGGTAAAGGGAACGGTCCTATAGGAAACGAAGAGAAGGAATTGTGGAACCAATTCAGCATATTTCAAAGCATTCAAGTGATAAAACAGGACTTGGATATGGTAAAGATAAAGAAGAACTTACTTCACAGCAGACATCATTAGTTCATAAAGGAGAATCTGTGTCAGATAAATCTCATGAATCAGTTTTCCAATTGCAAAATAGTTCAGATACTGATTCAAATGAATATGAATGGGACACCATTTATAATGATGAATTCTGGAGGGATAAACAAATTGATACTATACATAAATATGCACCTGTTCTTATACAAGGAGAAGGTTCAAGGCCTCCACTCGATTATGTTTTACAAAGCGATCATGACTCAAGTGAGGAAGAATCAGATTCTAACGAGATTGATAATCAACAGGAGAATACCATCACAGACCTTGTCTACCATGAGGATGACAACCATATTATGACTTTGACAATTCAAGACCTTACTCAACCTAATGATCCTATGCCTTTAGTTTATCCAGAACTTATAGATTGGGACATTGACGCACCTATCCATATTCCTACATTCAGTAATGATGAAGATGTTATAACTTTCCTTTGTTCCTCAAATGAAGAAAACAATTGTTTTATTCAAGAATCTTATACTCATGATTTTGACAAGGAGAGTGTCAAGTCTCTTAGCTGCAAAATAAATGAAATAAAAGATGGATCTATTGATGAAAACCGAAAAAAGGCAGTGATAGATCAAAACAAGAGAAAAATAAAGAGCGAATCTGACAGTGAAAACCTTTCTGAGGCATTGAAGGATGAGAAACTTGAGACTCTTCCCAAGTATTATCATGAAAGATCTTCGCCTTTTGATTGAACCACCGTAATCAATCAACATATAATAACGAAAGCAGCCAAAAGTTTTGCAAATTGCTGCATCATTAACAGTTGAAGAAGTCCAGAAATTCATGCAATTCTTGAAGGATAATCAAATTAACTTTGATTGGTCATATGCTGATATGCCAGGGTTAGATCCTAATCTGATAATGCATCATTTATCTATCAAACCTGGGATAAAACCTATAAAGCAAAAGCTCAGAAAGATGCATCCACGTGTTGCATTATTGGTCAAGGAAGAATTAAAGAAGCTTTTAGATGTTGGATATTCATTTGAACTATTGACTATGCATAATGGATTTCAAACATTGTATCTGTTTCAAAACCAGATGGAAGGATCAGATTTTGTACAAATTTCAGGGATTTAAATAAAGCATGCCCTAAAGATGATTTTCCTTTGCCTAACATAGACATGATTGTAGACTTAACTGCTGGTCATGCAATGTATTCATTAATGGATGGATTCTCAGGATACAACCAAATAAAAATTGCACCAGAAGATCAAGATAAAACAGCGTTCACATGTCCTTGGGGTACTTATTGCTGGAATGTCATGCCATTCGGGTTAAAGAATGCTGGAGCTACTTATCAAAGAGCAATGACAACTATTTTTCATGATATGATGCATATATTCATGGAAGATTATGTTGATGATTTACTTGATAAATCTCATACACGAGATGAACACCTAGAAATCTTGTCAAAAATCTTTGTCAGAATGGAAAAATTCAATGTTCGACTGAATCCAAAGAAATGTGTCTTCGGTGTTACATCTGGAAAACTCCTAGGGTACATTGTTTCAGAAAAGGGTATAGAAGTTGCTCCAGAAAAGGTACAAGCTATAATGGATATGCCTCCACCACGAAATATCAGTCAATTAAGATCCTTACAAGGAAGATTACAATCCATTAGAAGGTTTATAGCTCAACTAGCAGACAAAAGCTTTCCATTCACATATCTATTGCATAAAAATGTTCCATTTAAATGGGATGACAAATGTGAAGCAGCATTCAATCAGATTAAGCAATATCTTACACATCCACCAGTTCTAATTCCGCCTATTCCAGGAGAGCCACTTATACTTTATATTTCAGCAACAAAAGTATCTTTGGGTGCATTGCTAGCACAAGAAGACTCTACAGGTAAAGAAAGGGCTATATATTATATCAGCAGAACCTTAACAAGACATGAGTTAAATTACAGTTTCATTGAAAAATCTTGTCTTGTAGTAGTGTTTGCTTCTCAAAAGTGGCGACATTATATGTTGACTCATACAGTTAAGCTGATAACAAAGATAGATCCATTGAAATATCTATTAAGCAGAGCTATTTTAACAGGAAGACTTGCAAAATGGGTAATGATCTTAAGTGAGTTTGATATTCACTATGTAGATCGAAAAGCGATTAAAGGATAGGCCATTGCAGATCAGTTAGCTGAAGCTCCTTTACAAGAAGACAATCCAATACATATTGAGTTTCCTGATGCAGATGTCTTTACAACAACAATTCAGAGACCGTGGGCACTATATTTTGATGGATCTTATACACAATATGGCTCGGGGGCAGGGATTCTTTTTGTTACACTTGAAGGACATACAATCTCACGATCATATCGGTTGATGTTTCCTTGCACAAATAACATAGTAGAATATGAGGCATTACTCATAGGATTAAAGATAGCTTTGGAATGGCAGATTACAGAGCTAGAAGTTTATGGTGATTCACAACTTATCATTAATCAAATTAATGATGACTATCAAACCAAAGATGATAAGTTGCTACCATACAAAAACATGGTGGATGATTATAAGAAATATTTTGTGTCAATCAAGTTTTCACAAATATCAAGAATTGACAATAAAGCTGCAGATGCAATGGCTACCATTGCTTCTTTATTACAAATATCGGAAGATCAAACCAAGTATGAATTTTTGGTGGAACAATTGTTTTCTCCTGCATATGATAATCTTGAAACCCAAGTTATATGTCATTTAACCGGTTCAGATTCACCCTTATATGGCAAAACTTATACCTATTTGAAAGATAACATCTTTCCTTTAGATTTATCCCGCAACCAAAAATGAAATTTCATACGCCAATCATCCCGTTATACCTTAATTGCCAATATCCTTTATAGACGTGGTCTTGATGGTACACTCCTTAGATGTCTTGAACGTGACGAATCTGAAAAAGCCTTACAAGAGGTTCACGGTGGTATTTGTGGAACTCACTCAAGTGGTTTGACCTTAGCGAAGAAACTTGTCAGAATGGGATACTATTGGTCTACCATGGAGCAAGATTCTTTTACTTTTGTTAAGAAGTGTTCTAAATGCCAGATCCATGGGAATCTTATTCATGCACCTGCACAAGAATTGCAGCCTTTTATTTCAACATGGCCTTTTTCTCAGTGGGGATTAGATCTTGTTGGTAAAATACATCCTTCATCGTCAAATGGTCATAAGTTTATCATCACAGCTACTGAGTATTTTACAAAATGGATTGAGGCTGTTCCTCTAACAACAGTGACTGGTAAATAGATATCTTCATTTATCTTGAATTACATTATTTGTAGATATGGAATTCCTAATTCTATTGTTACTGATAATGGAAGACCTTTTAAGAATCAGGATGTTGATGAACTTTGTGAAAGATTTCATATCCAACATAGGTACTCTACACCTTATTATCCACAGGGTAATGGTCAAGCAGAAGCTTCTAACAAAACCATTTTGAAGATATTGAAGAAGACAGTAAATGATGCTGGACGTGATTGGCATGTTCAACTCAACCCAGCTTTGTGGGCATATAGAACTAGTATTCGCACACCAACAGGAGCTACACCATATGCTTTAGTCTATGGAGCATAAGCGATCTTACCATTGGAAGTTGAAATACCTTCGCTTAGGGTTTCACTTAAGGGATTGATAAGTGATGAAGACTACCGAGTTTCTCGCCTTCAAGAACTCGAACTGTTAGATGAAAGATGCCAACATGCAGCTGATCACTTGAAAGGTTATCAACAAATCATGTCTCGTAGTTATAACCACAGAGTTAAACCACGGGCATTTCAAGTGGGTGACTTAGTTTTGAGAGAAAATCCACGTAATCAGCAAGACAGAGAAAAGAAAAGCAAATTTGAACCTAATTGGCTTGGTCCATTTGTTATCGTAGCAGCATACGGTTCTGGAGCATATCAGTTATCCACATTAGAGGGGGACCTGTTTGAAGAGCCAATCAATAGTATTCATCTCAAGAAGTTCTATGTCTAAAAAGTCCTGAAAAAATCATAAAAAAATCATAAAAAGTCTCCGAAAATCAAAAATCCTCATAACAAGTCCCGAAAATCAAAAATCATAAAAAATCCTCGGAAAAATCCGGCAACCATAAAAAGTCCTGAAAAAATCAAAAAATCATAAAAAGTCCTGGGGCAACCAAAATCATATAAAAGTCCTTAAAAAATCAAAAATCAGCAAAAAGTCCAAGAAAATAAAATAAAAACCTAAAACTCAAAAGCAATAAAAACAAGTGGTGAAAACTTGGTAAACAAGCGCTACTTGTGATTACAATGGGCTCCTCCATTTATTAGTTTATGTCTTATTTTCACTTTAGGCATCATTCATCCACGTCTATCATCTGTATATATCTTTCATTATCCATATCATATAATGGGAATCTTTAGGTTTCATCATGGCTTGATAAAATTTGTACATATCTTTTATCTTTAGGTTGTGTTTACATTGGGAGAAAAATGCAGAAACATACAAGAAAGGGGCAACAAGCTTTCAAAATATCACAAGCAGACAAATAACAACTTGACAAAACAAAACAAACATTGTCAAAACAAATCAATCACAAACATATTTATGCCAATGAGAATAAAAAACAACATGATCCAAACAACTATCGAAGTGAGAATATCAATGATGATAACCAAATTGGATGATCTTAATCTGAATAAATGTTTGAAATGCCTTAAGCAGGATTTGAATGGTTGTTTGATTTTCTATCGTATCTCTGGAGTAATTCAATGATGTACTGAACTAGAAAAGCAAGGAAGGAGTATGATTTTTCTTTGTCTTCTGTTTGTGAGGAAATCATTAGTACTATGCAAATTGGTCGCGAGACATGCTCTACTATGGATCATGGATGACATTTCGGAATTTGCATGGGAAACGGGTTAACTCTTGTCTGTTTATGCAAGCAATACTCAGGTCATCTTGGTTCAATTATACCTAGATGCTTATATTAACTTGCTATATTAAAAATCATGAAAGCAATACTCAGGTCATCACTGGTGCTAACATACCCTTTGATGCTTGTATTAACTTTCAACATTTCAAAGCTCTATGATGATACAAAAAGCATGTATAAGCTCTCCAAATGGCGATATTGTATGAATGTCCTGCATGGTTAGTATAGATTGCATTCATGTTAGAATCTGCATTTTGCATTTATAGATTTCTAAAAAGCTGGCAAAGAATCAAAGATTTATATCTTTTCAAATATGACTGAGTATATTTTGACATTCACAAAACATTGTTTTATACATTTTACATACCTTTGCATTGAGAAAATCATAAAAACAAAACATACATACATCATACATTCATTCATCAAATAAATTTTATCTCATACAATCATGTATATAAATAATCATAAATCATGAAGCCATCATATAGTACACATCATATATATACATCATGTAAAATCATCACTGCATTTCATATATCTCAAAATGAATGTCAAAATGTACAAGGATGTCAACTACAAGAGATATAATATCATCAAAAATGTGATCATCTAACGGTGTATACAAAATGTCTCAACAGAATATCATAAAAGAATCATGTACAATGCACTAGGCAGAGCTATCCTGTGATGGAGCTGGCCTAGGACCTGTACCACCTGCCCCTGATGGACCTGTATCACTTGCCCCTGATGGACCTGCTCCGCCTGACCCCGGTGGCCCTCTAGGAGGTAATGGCTGTGTCACACCCCTGCTGGTAGTACGAGAGCGACCATGAGTAGATCGTGACTGAGTGTAGCTCTCTCTCTGCTCAGCTGGGACTGCATCATGATATCTAGTGCGATAAAACTCTACCTCTCGAGTAGCCCTCGTAACCTCTCTCATCATATCACCTAGCAAAGTGCTACCTGCCACTCTCTGTAGGCTATCTGCTAAGGCAATGGCTCCCGCCCACCCCGGTCACTGCTCCAGTTGCATTCTCTCGGCAAAGGATCGTAAAATCACTCCGGACTCCCTACAACTGTGGAAATCAAGGCCCCGTGTCTGGATAGCTAAGCCCTGCAAGCTCAGACAGCTCCTCGCAGAAGACCGACCTCGCTACCGCCGGATCCCACCGATGGGGATGGGTCAAGATGCCCCATCCTGCGGGTCCACCTCTACCTGCCCCACCTCCTACCACCTCCTCGGCCTCCTACCACCCCTACCATCACCACCATCATCTCCATCTGAGTCATCATCTCCACTACCCTCCTCGTCATCACTGTCCTCTGAATTGTCATCACCTGACTTTGAGTCTCTCTGTCGACGTCTCTGTCCAATGACAGGAGCAATGGCCTCATCAGGATCAAACATGCGTGGAGGTGGATGCTGTAGAACATACTGAACATACTCTGGTGTCGCTCCTGCATCAAGAACATCCACTTGGTAATCCCACATCTGTGCTCCTAAACTGATGAACTCTGCCACAGCTGCATCATAAGAGATCCATGGGCCCCACACTGCAAGCTCTGACTGTCGCCGCGCATAAATAGCTGAACCAACAGGCATACCCTGAGTCCGACCAAACTGTTGCAATACACGTCCAGCAAGAAATCTCTCCAAGATCCATGTGGTCCATCCAATCAAAAATCTGGAAGTGCATACAAAAGGCATCTCCCTCGCATCCTCTGGCCATGGCTCACAATCCAAATATGGCCTCCAGCATACTGTGTCCAAACTATCTAAAAGCTGCTGCCAATACACTAGTTTGCCCAGTCTAGGTTGAGCAATAATATGTGCATATCTCCATCTGTATGCTCGACCAGCTGGTCGCTCTCCTCGAGTCAATGGATGTAACACTGCAAAATGCTCCCATGCCCATATCTATAGTAATGAGCATCCAATAGCAAAACTCTGGCCTCTACCATATACGATATGATGTAGCTCGTCATATAGGTGGGCTAGCATACAAGTACCCCATGCATATCGTGTCCTCTGCATCACCATGCTCTCTAAGACACGACCCCATCCGATCGCGAACCCCTTCGACCTATGGTCAAGGCACAACACACCTCCAATGAATCCTGCAAGTACAGCTGGTAGTGGTGGATAGGTATCTGTAATCTCACCCCATGGGATGAAGTATCTGGCTATCTGAGTATCTCTAAATATCCGTCTCAAAGCAAGAGTACCTCTAGCCTCTCGTCTATCAAAAACAACAATCTCTCCCATCACTGGGATCCGTAGGATGCGATATACGTCCTTGGGAGTCACTGTAATCTCGCCGGTCGGTAAATGAAAAGTGTTGGTGTCGCTATGCCACCGCTCTGCAAGTGCTGTCAATAGAGCCCTATTGAGGCGAACCTCGGGCATATCAAGTAATGAAGTCAAACCACAAGCATCAATCACATCTCTATCAGACTATAATAAATGAGGAATCAACATTTCAAATCAATATTTGGGGCAAAATTTCAAAATTCTTTGAAGTAATGCGTAAAACACATCACTTCAAAGAGGGGAAAAATGTATACACTTAAAAATGGTCATATCACATTGTCTGGTAATTAATTAAATATTTTTAATATTTAATTAAAATCTTTTGATTCTATCTACATATAAATAAATTTAAATAATTTATTTATATTGTTCATGATTTCACTTTGATTAAATATTTAATCACCTTTTCATATTCATTTCTTAATTAATTAAATAAATGTTACAATTTATTTATATTAATTATCATATAATCTTAGTTTGAATATTTTATTCAAATACAGATTAAAATATTATAATTCTTCTAAATATCATTTGTAATTAAATATTCCAAAATATTTGATTATTTCCTCTAATCCAATATTCATTCTTAAATCATTTCAAAATTCCTCTAATTCAATTCAAAAATCTATTCATAATTAAATATTTTCAAAAATATTTAATTAAATTCTTCTAAATATTTCAAAAATCTTCTAAAGTCACATCATGATTAAATATTACAAAATATTTAATTAATTCTTCTATAGTTTTCAAAAATCAAAAAATCAAATATCAAAAGCAATAAATGAAATTAAATAAATTTAAATATTTATTTAATTTGGGATTTATCTTCAACTCCCGGGAAACAAACTGCCAAAACAGAAAATTAAATTTCTCTGTTTCTGTGCAGGCTTGTTCCCGTGGGTTGAAGACAGGATTCCATTCTTCTCTCCAACCTCTCAACCTCCCCCATTTTCTTCTCAACCTCTCAATCTCTCACCATTCAAACTTACCAGACAAATTCACAGCCGTAGATTCTTGCCAGTCGGGATGGAGCCTGCAAAAAATCTATAAATACAGCTGCCGGGAGCTCCAAAAATATATAGAATTTGAAGCAAGTAAACTATAGGCAAATTGCATAGTATTCCCAGCATTCATAGAGCATTTTCATAGCAATAGCATAGAACTATGACATTTTTAATTCACAGCCCCTGTACATAATCTACAGCCCCTGTCCATATTCATCTGCATTTTCACTTTCATCAGCATCTAGAATAGTTCTCTTTTGCATACTCGTTCTGCACCAGCCATTTGGAGAAGCTTACACAATCTGAGAGCCAAAAAGCTTCAAAAGAATCTCTGTGGATAGAGAAAAATGGGACGGCTCTGAAGGAATTTTGTTTGTTTAAATTTAATTTAAATTTCTTTAGTTTAAGGTTTCATTTAGTGTTTTATGTTTTCATTTAGATTATAGTTAAGCATTATACACACTTGTTACTATACGTCTTTTTGTTACAAAGGCACTATCTTTTTCCTCTTCTTCATCAAGTTCATCTTCATCAAAAAACTTATCTTTCATGGAAACATTCTTCCCTTTTTAGCTATGGGCTTTCTCTTCTTTTCTACTTCTAATTTTTCCTTGGGACCTTTGATTTTGATCTTAAAGGGGGAATCTAACTTACCCTTTACCTTAGGATTTTTTTTAGTCTCCTCAGAGGTAGAATGGGACTCCAAGTCTCCCATCAAGTCATACGTGTACTATGTGACTTTACTGGCTAGCTCCCAAATCTTGTGTTTGATTCAAAATTTAGTGTACTTGAGGACAAGAGCTATGATTTGTTACAACTCTATTTTCTCTTCTTTCATCCAATAAATCTCTCTTACTGGTTTTTCCTTGACAGATTCATAATCATGGTTCTGGATCACATCCCCATCATCATCAATTTGATCAAGGATAGCTTTGACATTGTACAACCTGATCAAGTTAACTAGTACCCTTGAGAATTTCTTCTTCCCAATGTCAAACTCATCATTACAATTAGCCCAGTAGTCTTCTAGATCATCCTTGTGTCTAAATTCTCTACTGGACCTCTTTTGTGCCTCACCAGTTCTATCAAACCTAGGCCTTTTGGAGTGGAAAGACAAACCCATGGCACTCATTTCCTCCTCAAAGGAATGTGATGAAATTATGGAAGGACATGCTTCATTGCTACCTACCCTGAGACGAAAGTCATTACCAAACCCAATCCTATTTTTTTCTTTCTTCACTATAGCATCAAAGTCACATATCCACCTTGTGACTTCTAGGAGTATGATATGGTCTATGGGATACTTGGGTAGTCTATAGGGAGATTTTTGACACCTATCTATCCTAATGTAGGAGAAAGTGGGGAATTGTATGAACCAAGCTCCAAACTTCTTTATCAATTATTTTGCACTATTTGAGATTCTAACATGTTCTGCACCTTGAAGCAATCTGGTGATGTACATGGTGAATGCATCATTCACCCTCCTATAGCTTGAGCTTCCCAAGTGTAATTGTGGGTAAAATTCATAGATCACATCTTTCCCAAAGACACCTCTTGTACTTAGGCCTTTGTAGGGATGGAATCTTGCAAGTGCATAGACCAAGTAGGAGGTCATGGTGAAGCTCTTTCTCTATAATACATTACACAGCTACTCATGTATCATTTTAGTGATCATGCCTGCCCAATGATAATTAATGTTTTGTTCCATCCTCACTATAACATAGAACATCCAATTCTCAAAGACTCCTGCACTTTTCAAGCCCATTACTCTACTAAGGAGTGTAATTCCAACATAATACTGAGCCTTAAATTTTTTCTTGAATAGTTGTTTTGGAAATTCAAATATGTGGGGCTTAGGCTTTTCCAACCAAGAATTGATAATTTGTAGAACCTTGTTTGTATCATCTGCATAGTATTTCTTGGCCACATCAAGGTCAAGACCCACCACATGAGATCTATCAGGCATATCAAAAAAAATTGCCACTAAAATAGGAGAGAAATTATCCAACACCCTACCCTATGGACTAATCAATATTCATGTGCTTGGATCATAGTTATTTGCACATTCTAGCACCAATTCATAGCATTGCACAGTGGGAGGAAATTCAGCCACATGGGCCAATCCCAAACTCACTAACTAGTCTTCTTTCCAATAGAGAAGGGTCATTCACTACCATTTTGGACTTGAATTCTTCATAATCCCACTTGCCTACACTTGTATCAGTGATCTCCAACCAGATGGAGGTTAATTTACTCTTAGGAACCTTACTTTTTATGTTCATTTTTATCCTTTATGCTTCTGATACCAAAGATCCTTCAACACTTAGGTCCATCTGTTTGTTCTTGGGCACACAAGCAACTGTAATACTTGATTTAGCCTGCAATTGATAAAACAATACAATAAATCCTCTTTAAAACATTAGAATCAAGGTCAGCCAATCATAAATAGCATGTTTATCATTCAATTAGCTCAAAGTCATGATTAAAATCCCTTGAATCATCCTAAGGCACAATTTCTTAGAAATCTAGGATTTTTCAGCCATCCAGGGAAAGCAAGGTAGAGAGGAATTTCAGGGAATTCCATGCTAGGTGAATTTTAATGATCATACCATAAATATCATAAATTAATCATCCCAAAAGCATGAACCATCTCTCTAATTATTCAAATTAGCCATGAGATGCCAAGATAGATAACATTTAATCCATTTATCTCTCCAACTCTTCATTTTGTGGGATTCTTTGGGAAAATTCATTGGGGAAGGAAATCCATGAGGCAGGCATAATTCTAGGTTTTGCACATCTTTGGGAAAACAAAGGGATAACGAAAAATAGGGGAATTCTAAGGGTTAAGGAATTCCATGAAGACCTCAAAATCCTAAATGTTATCATTTCTTCACAACCTCACCCAAATTAATCAAACGATCACAAATTCGAAGATTTTAGGCTTAAAGCTAGCTTGCTTTGAGTCTCTTATAGATCATCTTAAAATTCTAAACTAACTCAGAAGAAAATCAATAGGGATTGGTGATGCCCTAAACTCAAAACCCTAAAATTCCACCATAAACACACATAACTAGCTTGGGTTCAACTTACTTGTTTTGCTAAGTTTAAAAAATGGATCCTTCATGGCCTACACAAGTGAGTTACTTCATAATGAAATTGGAGATAAGCTCATGGGGATCATCAATCTAGCAAACTCAAATAACCCTAAATCGAACCAAGTTGAGATAGTAATACACATAGGGTAGAGTTCAAAGGTGAAGTTGGCATTATCAAACTGAAAAGATTAACCAAGGGGGTGCACCTTCTACTTCAAGAAATTGTGAAAACATCTTCCACAACCATAGCTTTAAAATGCTCAATGCCAAACATGCAAAATCTAGACTCCATGCTTACTCAAGAAACCAAAGAATTATTCACATTCAACAATCAAAAGCAAGGAAATTAATACATGTATACCATTGATGAAGTGAATTTTATTATCACACTGACTAGTAGCAAGCTTTGATGCCCTAACAAACAACAACAACAATCATGACACCCAAGAAATTCACCACCAAATCCAAGAATCGACAAATCCAATCGTCAAATCAAGCTAAGCACTCAAGATCAATCCCCTCAGATAAGTAGAAGATAAATGATAAAACTTCAATGGCACAAGAATCCTTCAAAATTGAATAAATATATGTTACAAAAATTGTACAATCAAGCATTAATGCAATTGACAAGACAACCTAAGACGTAACCCAAGAATTCAATGAGGTGTAGGAATTTTAGAAAAATCCAGTTGACATGAAATTTCGTGAAGGACCAGAATCTCCAGATTGTTCCGAGGAATTCCACTGGAGGAGGAAATTCTTAAAATTAGAGGAAAACCCAAAAATAGATTAAAACTTAAGATTCTCAATGAATAACTTACATGGATCATCTATGCAATCAAGATAAACATTCAAGCACATGTGTGGGAAAGCAACAGAATCCTCAAAACCAGAGGGCCAAAGCATCAAAAATCAAAAGGGGGGTCCCTACTTTTAGTGGGGCATGTGTGGGAAAACTGAACAACAAATGGTGACTCTACTAGGAAAATGCTCCAGAGCATTTCAAGGACAAACTAGAATCAAGAACCCATAATCTCTGGTTTCAGTCCTTGCATTAGGTCACCAATTTGGTAGCGCTTCAAAAATCATAAGCAAGCAAACCTTTCTTGTACCAAGGTCAAAGTGTGTGAACATGCATTCATCTCCCTTTCCTTAGTTGCAATAGGAACCCAAAATTGGTCTTACTAGGTTATGTAAAGATTCTAACTCCAAAAGCATCCTGGATAGAGCCTCGCTACCAGTCAAGCATCCATAGCTTCGACAAGGTTATTGTTGTGGTGCTCCATAACATAGCTCTACTACCAACTAGACGTCCATAGCCTCGGTAGAGATACTAGGATACCCCTAATAAGTTGAATTAATTCTTTTGATTTTCAATATTTTCTCTTTTCTTTTCTTTTTGATATTATTTTCTTTTCACTTTTATTTCAACCTATGAACAATGAAGTTCATACTCAGGGCTGAGAACCACAGTGGCACTAAAGCAGAATATAATATTTTTCACCTAACTAGACCTAATAAGGACTATATGCAACCTTGGAATTCTTTAAGATCTGTGTAAAAATGTAAGATCCAAATACATTCTAGATTTAACTCAATCCCATGACTTATCCACTCAAAACACTTAATACATATGACACCAAATAGAGGACCTTCACCAACTAACTTTGGAAGCATGATTGAAGTTTCTAAAAGAAATATTTAGAACAGTCCTAGATAACATAATGATTGTCATGTGGATGCAAAAAACCCAAAAGAAAACAAGAAGAACAAAAACAAGAGTGGAGAAAAAACAAGCCAAAGCAAACCTAAACTAACCAAAGTAGAAAACAAACAAAGCAAAACATAAAGGAAACCTACTCTACCAAGGGAAAAAAAAGAAAAAAAAAAAGGAAACCTAAGCTAACTATGTACAAGGGAAGAAGTATGAATAGCTCAGGACTGGAAATAATGCTTTAAGTACTACCCATTGACAGGTAGTTTGTCAAATTTACCAAGTCTTTCATGTGATTTATCCTATTAGAGAACCAAGTTAGAGATTCTAAAGGCTTTTACCTTGACTTTTCTATCAAACCATCATTTCAAAACACCCTGATGTTTCAAAAAAATTTCAAGGGCTTCATCTATTTTTTCTTCACTGTGTAACAGTTCAACAAGTCAAGATTCTCGTTTATCCCCTTTTTCATAATATTCATTAATGAACTATAGGGTGGGGATTTTTAACTAGATGGGAAACACAGGTTCTAGCCCATAAACTAGGTGGTAAGGGAAAGTCCCTATGGAGGCCTTATGTCTTGTATGATCTACCCAAAGAGATCAAAGTTGGGGGTGCTAGTCCCTAGGATTTCTTTCTAATAGTTTATGAATGACTATTAGGAGGTTCTTATTGGAGGACTTAGCCAGACCATTGCCCTTTGGGTAATAATTGGATGGAAATTTGATTATAATTCCATGATCAAAGGCCCAGATAGAGAATTTTAGTGATGCAAACGTAGGACCATTGTCACAAACCAAAGCAAAAGGACAACTGAAACAATTAATGATGCTAGACTCAAGGAAATTGATTACTACTTATGAAGTGCATTGTTTGAAAGCAAGAGCCTTAGTCCACCTACTGAAATAATTAGTGATTATAAGGATATACCCGTGGCCTACAAAAGAAGGTGGGTTGATTAGACCTATGAAGTCCAGTCCCCACTGTGCAAACCGTTTTACCTCTATGATTGGTTGGAATGTAAGAGCTGCATAATTTTCTTGGCTGGCTAAGGTTTGATAGACATCATAGGTTCTGACATAGTTATGTGCATCTTTGAATAACATTGGGTAGTAATAACCAGCCCTCAAAATATGGTTTTTAGTGGATGGTGCAAATCCATGGCCTGTGCCATATCTTTAGTGGAATTTTTCCATCACTCATTCAACTTCTTGCCTTCCCAAGCATCGTAAGTAGACACCTTCATGGTTCTTTTTGTATAGAACAACTCCCTTCAACATGAAATTATCACTCTTCAAGTGAAATGCTCTCCTTTGTACAATACTAAGGTGATTAGGACATTACTGGTTTAATAGGTAATAAATGATTTCATCATACTAGGGCCTTGGAGAAACACCTTCAAGATTATAGTGCTAGGCTGTAAGGTCAGGACCCATTTCTTCCATTTTTCTAGTAAGTCCTTGCCCTCTTACTAGTTTCATGGGTTGAATCTCAATATAATACTCTTTCAACATAGTTACCCACATAGCTATGCATTCTCCCAACTCATTTTGCATTAGTAGTAGCTTGACTATAGGATCATGAACTATGGCCATGACCTTATTCCTCAAAATAGAATGCTTCAATTTCTTTATAGCTCTGACCAGGGAATAAGCCTTCTTCTCTACACTTGGGCATCTTAGTTCTACATCCTTTAGAGGTGTGCTCATGAATGCTATGGGATGTTCATTTCCTTGATCAGACTTTTGTGTTAACATCCCAACATAGGAATGATTTGAGGCAAAGGAGTAAATATAAAATGGCTTGGAGTAGTTAGGACTTACTAAGACTGGAGCTTCAGATATGGCTCTTTTGATTTCTGAAAATGCTCCTTTCTCTTATGCATTCCATTCAATTTTGGCTTCCTACAACATGGCATTCAATGGCTTAACTATCTCAACAAATCTAGTGATGAACTTCCTTACAAAGTTAATTTTTCCAAAGAATGATTTCATTTCCTTCTTGCTAGCAGGTGGTTGAATCTTGAGTATGGCTTCCACTCGTTCAAGGTCAATAGCAATTCATTTTTTTCAAATAATGTGTCCCAACAGTTTTCCCTCAGTAACTCCAAAGATGCATTTATTTGGATTAAGAGAGATGTCAAACTCTCTGCACCTCTGAAATACTTTGCATAATTTTGATGTATGATCACCTTGCTTTTTAGAAAAGACTATCAGATCATCCATATAAATTATTATGCACTTACCAATGACATCAGTAAAAACAATGTCCATGGCACTCTGGAACATAGCTCCAACATTGATCAAACCGAAGGGAATCCTCCTATAAGAAAAAGTGCCCCACTTTGTGGTGAAATAATTTTTATGCCTATATTCATACTATACCATAACTTGATTATATATCTAGAGTAGCCATCTAGAAAATACATCATTTGAGATCTATTAACAATTTGAAGCACCTCATCCAGTGAAGGAACTAGATAATTTTATTTTTCTAATGCTCTCTTAAGGTTCCTAAAATCCACACACAGTCTGATATCCCCATTCTTCTTTCTCATAGGAACTAGATTTGCAACCGAAGTTGAATGTATTACTGGGGATATGATTCTAGTAGACAACAGCTTTTGCACCTCCTTTTGAATTATGGGCTCTAGCGAGACATTGATTTTCCTTTGCCTCTGCCTAAAAGGTCTTACTCTTGGCTTTCGAGGGATGGTATGAGTTATAATTGAAGTGGCATACATCTTTAGGTCCTTGTAACTCCATGCTATCATGTCTTGATATGTATGCAAGGCATCGATGATTCCTTTTCTCTCGTCCAGAGTACACACTTTACCAATGAAGAAATTTTTGACTTCATCTTGAGTCCCCATGTTGTATGTTTCACATTGTCCACTGATAGATTCCTTCTTATCATCTTGCTCTTGATCTCTAACCTTATCTAGATCAAAAATACTCTCTAGTTGCACCATTCCCCTAAGAATAGTATTAGTCTTCAAATTAATAACCCCTTCCAAATCCATCTCTGCTTCTTGGGGTTCAACTTCATCAATTATCTAAGAAGTAAAGACATCTAAACTTGTGATAAAATCCAAAATATCCGTATCATCCTCAAATAATTGAAATTTGGTCACATTGTCAGGCACTGAAGGTACTAGAGTCAACTCTACAGTAAACTTCTTCAATCTAGAGAGGGACAAGGGCTGTAAAGTGCTAGCTTCCTGAGCTAGAGAGTCTACAGTTTCGTTTTTGTTGCATGGTATCAACTGAATGTTGAACACATCAAATCCTTCAATAAGGTCCCATACTGTATGCCTATAATTGGTCATCCTTCTATCATGACATGAGTATTTATTTCTAACTTGTTTGACCACTAACTCAGAGTCCCCAAATACTTGCAAAATCTTGACCTTTTTTCTTAGTGCCATAAGCAACCCTTGAACCAAAGCCTCGTATTCTACTAAATTATTGGTACAATGAAACTAAAGTCTATGAGTGGCAAAGAATTTTTTACCTCTTGGACTGATCAACTAAAATCCTACTCTAGCACCTTGCTTTGATTTGGATCCATCAAACCTTAGGGTCCAATAGCCAACAAATCTAGTTTTATTTGTTGTATCCCATGTACTATTGCTATTGGAAGGCTCTTCAGAAAGCATCACCTTCTTCCCCTTAAGATCCTCTTGAGTACTCTATATATTAATTATGACTGCTGGAGTGTGGTTGATACAATTCAACACTTGTTCTACTACTATTTGGCACAAGCAACACTCCAATTATGAGTGAGAGGCATTATGAACTCTACACTAGTTAGGCAAGAGTAATTATCTGAAATTCTTTCCTATACCCAATTGAATCTAATTTTCAATGCTTGGAAATTATCTAGCAAGCTGAGCTGGTTATCTTCAGGATCATCATCATTAAATGGTTCCACCAGGGCTCCAGTACCACTAGATTCTACTGTGAGTTCAATGGGTGTAGTATGTAGCATAAGAATTTCTTCTACATCAGACTTCTCAATAGGGGCTACCAAAACATAGTTACCCATGCTTACCTTTGATATCAATATTTCATTCAAAGTATTTTGATATTTTGTGATCACAAACTTCATCCTACGCTCTATTTCAATCCCAATCCGGTTTGGAATTCCCTTCCAAGGAAGCCACATGTGGGATTGATCGATTTATACATATCCATTCAGGGCCTTAGTAAAGTCTCTTCCCAAAATCAGACCATAAGTGTTAGGTATATCGGTGACCTATATATTAATGACTTGCTAAATTATGGGATCAGAGACTATTTGCATGGAGATCATGTTCAATTCCCCTACAACATTAACTTCTGTTCTATCTAGTTGAGTGACTTTATTTTTGGAGACAACAGGGGTAATTCCTAAGGCTCTACAGATAGAAAAGGGCATCACATTGATGGAAGCACTTGAATCTAGCAAGCAATTGTGCAAGTCTTACCAAATATACAAAAATAAAATAAAAATGGAGGATTTTCTATTCTTCCTTGAAATAGAGTTAAGGGAGTATCAACCTAAGCAAATTGAATTTTATCTTTTTCTTTCCCTTTGTCTCTAAGCTGTGTGAAATTGATTATGATATTTTACTACTTGAGAGCTAGATTCTTTATTAACACTCCCACTAACTGATCTATCCTGTGATACTGAATTCATACTATAAGCTCCTAAGACTGCATTTCTAATAGCTGTGACTCTCAATAATTCAAATGTAGGGAGACTTACCTTTAGCTTCTTGAGTTCTTCTACAACATATATGGCCAACTGCTCTGTACTCAGGTCAATAGGAGCCTCTTTGAGACATTCCACCACATTTTTTTTGCTTGTTTCAGTAGTCCTTCCTTTTGATGGATCCACTTCTACTTGATCTTTAGATAAGTACTACCTAGGCACATGAGGATATGTTGGATTATTGTGGCATTGGGATCTGGAGGTGTGGTGAAGTTGTTTGGGGGAATAGAAGTGATGAATGGGCCTCCAACTTGCAGGTGTCTATTTGGTAGATCTCTTAAGTCATATTTCTTAATAGGCTGCTGGAATGTCTGTACCTCTTCGACATAAGTTTCCTCCTCATCCATGGGACCATTATCATTCATAGGATTTTCATTAAACAACTAGGTAATTTCATCTCCATTGCACACCTAATCTTCTTCCTCCTTATACTGGCTTGATTCTTCAAGTACATTCTCCTCACTTTGTGGGAAAGGAGCATGATTTAACACAAACACAAATGAGTCATAAGGAGTAGATGTCACCAACTCTTGGTTACTTGCATTATTCTCAACCTCATGCTAAAAAAATGAAGCAATTGTTTGGA
Source organism: Sequoia sempervirens (assembly GCA_007258455.2). Taxonomy (NCBI): domain Eukaryota; kingdom Viridiplantae; phylum Streptophyta; class Pinopsida; order Cupressales; family Cupressaceae; genus Sequoia; species Sequoia sempervirens. The sequence continues at coordinate 29,334,287 of VDFB02000002.1, read as the reverse complement.
ACTTAGGGTAGTCTAACTCAGAATGTTGGCCTATCTTATGGAGCTTATAGCAACCTGATAAAGCAACTTCAGCTAGGTATACACCACTTGGAGGCTTCTCTTGATTAGCTAGCTAATCCAACGGGTTGGGAACACCTCTATTGTTAGGCCTTTATTCTAGGTCTTGTTCTGTCTGGGTGGTTGCCTTCTGTCAAATCCTTTTCCACCAGCTTCCCCCTATCAAAGTTCTAGCCAAAGGGTTTCCCTCTTTCATAATTCTACCCTCTGTTGTAATTATGTCCTCTTTCAAAATGTTGGACTTGCTGAGGTTCCTGACTTTCTCTATTTTGATTAGACTGCATACTTGTTTGAGCATCTTGTAGTTGACTGTTCTAGTTTCTCAGATAAGTGACCTCCATGTTTAGCTTCTTCACTTGTTTAGTTAGTTCATCCAACCTCTCCTTGTTAGGATTATTATATGGAGTTTGGTTTGCACTTCTTTGAGGGTATCCTATTGCAACACCAGGGGTTAATGACTAATTCAATACCTCAAAATTTTGCAGATATGTGGGGAAACTAGTTTGAGGTTGTGGATGGAGAGCTTAATTAACACCTCAATGAGGATGGCTAGCCATAGGTGGGGCTTGATTCATAGGGGGTCCTGGATGAGGGACCAGAGGAAGTTGAGGCACTGGATTCATGATAGGGGTATGATTGGTAAGGGCCTGATTGATGGCCTGGACTTACCCTTGATAAGCAGTAGGTCCTAATGATGGTAAAGGGCTAGATAAATGTTGCCTTAAATTAGTACTAACCTTGATAGCCTTAGTGTATGCATCAAGCAGAGTAGCTGGAGGATTGGGCCTCCACTTCATAAAGGTGGCTGTGAGACTATCCAAAGCTTCATAATAGACCTCTAGGTCAGTAGCATCATCAACAACATAAGGAGCCTACAATCGGGTATATGCATGATGAAACCTATTGTTAAAGGACCCTATGGGCTCATTGACCTCTCTCTTGACCTTAGTGAACTGAAGGTAAAGCTCATTAGCACTAATGGTAATCCTGAACTTCTACAAGAATGCATTCTCCAATTTAGTCATGTTATGAATTGATCCAACAAGAAAGTGGTTGTACTAGTAAAAGGCATCTTCTCCTAGGGAATAAGGAAAGAGACTACATGCAACATCCTCATGGTTGATTCCCCTATCACTAAGATAGGTTTGGAAAATCCTGATATGTTCCTTTACGGTTCTATTAGGATAATTAATATAGAACTTTGAACAAAAATGTTCAGGGTTCTTGGGCATAACATTGTAATTATTGAAGGTCAAGGGAGATAGATTGCTAGAAAGGAAAGCCATTTGTGGGGTGGAGATGGTAATGGCTAATTTATGGCTTGTTGGGGTTGTTGAAAAGGGATGGCTTCAGATGAAGATGGACTTGATGAAGATGAGGATGATGGAGATGATGGAAGTGGCTGGGTGGATGATGATTCTCCTCTTCTTCTATTCCTCCTTGACCTAGTAGGAGCTTGCAACCCTTGAAATTCCTCTTCTCCTAGAGTAGATCTGGTTCTTCTTCTAAATCTCTTAGGAGAAATGGTAGACATAAATTGATCCAACTTATTTATTCAAGCCCTCCTTCTAGCGCCAATCTATCAAGGGTGTTTTATTCATAGCAACAACTTAGATAGAATATGGAAATCCTATCTCTCTTGAAAGGTAAATATCTATCATCGAGCCTCAAGAGATAACCCCAAGGTCTCTAATTTCAAGTCTTGACAATGCATAAACAACTTAGATAATATGTGAAAATGCTGATAATCACAAAGCGACCTTACTAAAAAATATTGTATCTTAGAACTTATCAGATTTTACAATCTGGTGATACTTCAAATCCTAAATTTAACACAAATGATAAAAGAAAAAGAAAAAGAGAAGGGTTTAAGAGAGATACTAAAACTGAAATTAACCCTAGAGCCAACAATGAAAATGATAAAATTCTTGAAATGGACCAATCCCTCAAAACCAAGTCTAGTTTAGCCCAGATTCAATATGTGATCTTACAAGAACAGTGCAATCTTCTAAGGTAATAAATAGTTTTAGACTATAAATAATTCACTCAAAACAACCCAAATTTTTCAATTGAAATGAATAAATATGCATAATTGAACCTAGCACATTAATATAAGGTCTAGTCTAACTTTACAAAGCAACTCACATTTAGCCAGCTGCAAAAACTATGCACTAGGGATTGCTACAAACACTTCAAGCATGAAACCATAAA
>VDFB02000002.1:29234609-29331919 GCA_007258455.2 Sequoia sempervirens | reverse complement strand
ATAACAAAAAAGTGCTCATTGAATATGAATTGAGAAGTGAGTCACAACCGTATGTGTTTTCCATCTTGTAACTATATTGTGGATTTTATGTTCAAAACATATGATGATATTGAAATGAAATGTTTTCTGAAAGTAATGGTTGTCATAAAATACAAAGGCGAACTTCAATACATTGTTTTGTTATAGTCTACATAACATAAAGTGCTCGTTGAATAAGAATTGAGAAGTGAGTCACAACCCTATATTTTTTCCATCTTGTAACTAGATATTGTTCATTTTCCATTCTAAACATATAATAATATTGAAATGGAATGTTTGCTGAAAGTAAGGGTTGTTATGAAATATGAAGGTAAACTTCAATACATTGTTTTGTTATAGTCTACATAACAAAAAGTGCTCATTGAATAAGAATTGAGAAGTGAGTCACAACCTTGTGTTTTTTCCATCCTACAACTATTTTGCGCATTTTTTGTTCCAAACGTATAACTATATTGAAAAGGAATGTTTACTAAAACTAAGGGTTGTTATAAAATATGCAGGTAAACTTCAATACACTATTTCGTTATAGTCTGCATAATAGAAAGTGCTCATTGAACAATAATTGAGAAGTGAGTCACAACCCTGTGTGTTTCCCATCCCACAACTATTTTGTGCATTTTTTGTTCCAAACATATGACAATATTGAAATGGAATGTTTGTTGAAACTAAATGTTGTTATAAGATATGATGTTGAACTTCAATACATTGTTTTATTATAGTCTGCATAGTAGAAAGTGCTCATTAAACAAGAATTGAGAAGTGAGTCACAACCTAGTGTGTTTTCCAAACTGCAACTATTATGTGCATTTTTTTTTCCAAACATATGGAGATATTCAAATGCAATGTTTACTCAAACTAAGGGTTGTTATAAAATATGAAGGTGAACTTCTATACATTGTATTTTTATAGTTTGCATTATAAAAAGTGCTCATTGAACAAGATTTGAGAAGTGAGTCACAACCCTGTGTGTTTTCCATTCTGCAACTAATTTGTGCATTTTTTGTTCAAACTTATAACAGTATTGAAATAGAATGTTTTCTAGAACTAAGGGTTGTTATAAAATATGAAGTTGAACTTCAATATATTTTTTTGTTACAATCTGCATAACAGAAAGTTCTCATTGAACAAGAATTGAGAAGTGAGTCACAACCCAGTGTGTTTTCCTAACTACAACTATTATGTGCATTTTCTATTCCAAACATATGGAGATATCCAAATGGAATGCTTACTCAAACTAAGGGTTGTTATAAAATATGAAGTTGAACTTTACTACATTTTTTTGTTATAGTCTGAATAACAAAAAATGATCATTGAATAATAATTGAGAAGTGAGTCGCAACCCTATGTGTTTTCTATCCTGCAACTATTTTGTGCATTTTCTATTCCAAATGTATGATAATATTGAAATGAAATATTTATTGAAACTAAGGGTTGTTATAAAATATGAAGGTGAACTTCAATACATTGTTTTGTTACAGTCTACATAATAGAAAGTGTTCATTGAACAAGAATTGAGAATTGAGTCACAACCTTGTGTATTTTCCATCCTACAACTATTTTGTGCATTTTCTATTCCAAACATATGATGATATTGAAATGGAATTTTTGTTGAAAGTAAGGGTTGTTATAAAATATGAAGCTGAAATTCAATACATTGTTTTGTTACAGTATTAATAACAAAAAGTGCTCATTGAACAAGAATTGAGAAATGAGTCACAACCTAATATGTTTTCCAAACTACAAATACTATGTGTATTTTCTATTCCAAACATATAGAGATATTCAAATGCAATGTTTACTCAAACTAAGGTTTGTTATAAAATATGAAGGTGAACTTCAATACATTATTTTATTATAGTCTACATAAGAGAAAGTGCTCATTGAACAAGAATTGAGAAGTGAGTCACAACCCTTTGTGTTTTCTATCCTACAACTTTTTGTGCATTTTCTATTCCATAGGTATGACAATATTGAAATGTAATGTTTTCTGAAACTAGGGGTTGTTATAAAATATGTAGGTGAACTTCAATACATTGTTTTGTTACAGTCTGCATAACAGAAAGTGCTTATTGAACAAGAATTGAGAAGTGAGTCACAACCCTATGTGTTTTCCATCCTTCAACTATTTTGTGCATTTTCTGTTCCAAACGTATGATGATATTAAAATGGAATGTTTGTTGAAACTAAGGGTTGTTATAAAATATGAAGTTGAAATTCAATACATTGTTTTGTTACAATCTGCATATAAGAAAGTGCTCAATGAACAATAATTGAGAAGTGAGTCACAACCTAGTGTTTTTTCCAAACAACAACTGCTATGTGTATTTTTTATTCCAAACATATGGAGATATTCAAATGTAATTTTTACTCAACCTAAGGGTTGTTATAAAATATGAAGGTGAACTTCAATACATTATTTTATTACAATCTCCATAATAGAAAGTGCTCATTAAACAAGAATTGAGAAGTGAGTCACAACCCTGTGTGTTTTCTATCCTACAACTTTTTTGTGCATATTTTGTTCCAAATGTATGATGATATTGAAACGTAATGTTTGTTGAAACTAAGGGTTGTTATAAAATATGAAGTTGAAATTCAATACATTGTTTAATCACAGTCGATAAAACAAAACGTGCACATTGCATGTGCTTACATTTGTAAGTATGTTGACATAAATACTAATACTTGAGGTGGAATTTCCTACCATTATTTGATGGCATTTGGCATTGTTTATAATGAAATTTTACATGGAAACAAAAAGTGTCATATAAATTTGCAAGAACATAGTCTTATATTTTTTTAATCAAGAGGGGTAAACACTTTTGACCTAGAGCTATGAACTAGTGAGGTCAAAAATGAGGGACCTCATCCCCAATATATATTATCAAAAACTACACCTCAAAAGCATTTGAGCCTTGATGGGAATATTAATAATACAACTTAACAATCGCACCATGCCATTATTGGTAGAAGACCATAGTCTTCAAACATACTAAAATAATGTACTTCCACACCATAATTGTTCAATAATTACATGATAAAAAATTGAATGAAAAATGACTATTCTCAACCTCTCTCATCCTCTCCTACACTACCTTTTATGTGCAATTGAGGAGACGTTAAGATAAAATCTTATAGGCTTCTTTGGGTCCTTGGCATTGATGGTGGGATGATTCCACTTGCACGAATCCTCACTATTGTACATGTAACAAAAGGGTTCAAGGAAGCCTTTGCTTTGACCATTACACTTTCAACTCCTTCAGCCTATAAAAACCCATCAATATAAATGACTACATTTAACAATTAACGTATGGATATAAGGAAAAGGAAACATTATATCTAAGCATAGAGAAAGAGAATAAATTGGGGGAGGGAGATGAAATTCTTATCTGAAAATGGAAAAAACTTTCGTAACACATTTATATATACAGAATGAAATCATTTATATGCACCTGTGGAGGAAAAATACAATTGGAAATAGATGCGAAGGAAAAGGAAAAATCAGATGGACCAAGAAACATCACCAATAAGGTCAAGGCCCGATTTTATTGCTTCTTTGTTATAAATTGAAGGAAATTGAGAAATTGAGTAGGCTAGTGTCAAGAATCGATAAAATCAGGCCTTGACCTTATTGGCCAGCCTATTCACACCCACCACTTCCTTTTTCATCCATGCCCTATAATTTCAATAATGTTAACATCACATCAAATTCAAATGCATGCAACCAATTCATTCAAAATATGAAAATACACATTCAAAGCAGATTTCAAAATTACCCTTTCTTCCACTTTCTTCCTCTAAAGGAACTAGGGATAGTGTGTTTTCCAATAAACTATCAAAATCAACATATTCATAATAGAAATAAAATTTTCTAAATGAAATCACAATGAGACTCTAAAAGATGAAAAAAAATTGACTACAACAACACATAAAAGTATTCAAGATATTGAAAACTCTATCTACGAAACGCTATCAATAAGGTCGAGGCACATTTTCCTATCCGAAATGGGCACTCACTTGCTCATGCCCACCACTTCCTTGTCCATCCTTTCCCTATAATGGAAGGAATGTAAACGTCTCATCAAATTAAAATACATGCAACCAATTCATTCAAAATATCAAAATACATGTTAAAAAGTATATTTCAATTACCCTTTCTTCCACTTTCCTCCACTTTTCCTTTTAAATTATGCATCTATGATTGGCTATAATATGTAGAAAGGTCGTAAGTATTACAAATAGTTAAAGTTCCAAAATTTATTGCATCGTCTGTTGTAAGCAAGCATATATGTTTTCAATAATAATAATTTTTTTTTAAGGTGGACTTCCTTACATTCTTGGTGCATGGGAAACAAAAAATTTTCACAAGAAAATAACTGATAGGGAATAGTGTGTTTTCCAACACTACAAATAATGTGAGAATTTTTTTGTTGCAATTAGATGAAGATAGTGAAATTTCATTTTTACTATAACAAATAGCATTTAATATGATTATTCATTTGAAAGTATCCATGATGAGAAAAATAGTCGAGCTTAAACGATTTCTAGATGTCAACATTTTTCTTTCATTTATAAGAAAGCTACCAAAAACAATAAGCCTTCAAGTGGCATTTCCTACCTGTATATTTCACATTAACATAAATAGAATAAACAATATAAACACATAGCCAAACAATGCATCTGTGGTTGGCTGTAATATGTAAAAAAGTTGTGAGTGTTATAAACAATTAAAGTTCCAAATTTTTCACACTGTCTTCTAAAAGAAAGCATACATTTTTTCAATCATAATAGGAATTTCAAACACAATTTCTATTCTACCTAATGCTTGTGATAAATTTTGAAGGTGTCTTTCATTATATTCTTTATGTTTAAATAAAATAAAATTTTGAATACATTCATTTAATATCAATATAATTGTTGGTGGGGGATACATAAAAGTATCTGAAATCAACTAAGGTGTCACTAAATAATTGAGTTCTCATTGTGTAAGTGACCAAAATATTTTGATTACATTCATACTATCTTTGTGTCATTGCAAGTTTGAAAACACTAGGTGTTATGAAACCTACAACACAAATACTAGTTTTAAACACTTTACAAGTAACAACCCAATTGGTTACTCACCCTCAGGTGAATTTGGATAGTCTTATATATCCCCAACTTGCAAATCCACCTTGTGCTCTCAAACCTTCAGCTTTCAACATGCAAAATGAAAGAACTTACAACACATTTTTTTTCAATAATAATGCTTATTACAATTTAAAATGCATGTCTTAGTCACGTCAGCCTTCCCGCCTATGGTGCATGGATAACTTCTCCCATAGGGAAAAAAATGTCAGCATAATTCAAAGCAATAGGAAAAACAAGGGATTTCATTTGGCTTTAGTGTGTAGAGGGTTTTACAACATTGTGTGGGTTGGAGGTTTCATAAATCATGCACTCACCTCCCACTGCATGTCTTTCCAACGTGCAATCATACAAACTATTAATGTTTGTTGGAAAGCACTAGGTGCTTATAAAATGGTGTCTTTAATTACATTCTTACTATTTAATTAACAAAATTTTTTGAAGACATTCATACTATTTTGTAGAATTCAAGGTTGCAAAGCACCGGTTTTACAAAATTTGTGACCCACATAATGTTTTAAAACCCTTTACAAGTAACAACCCAATTGGTTACTCACCCCTCACATCAATTTGGTATGTTTTGTGATTTCCTTGAGAACCTTTTGTGTTAGATAGTAAAAATGTAATGAAATTAGAAAAAAAATGGTTGTTAAGAAACTTGTGACCCACAGAGTGTTGTAAACCCTCTAAACATAACAACCCAATTGGTTAGTCAAGATAAATGAGCTGACATACCATTATCTCCTCACTTCCCTCGTCATGATATTTCCTCCCGTCTGTCAATTTCATCACTTTTATCATCTATCATGGTAGACCCCACACTACACCGTCCCCTCTATAAACACAACTTCTCTCTGAAAAAACACACCACTAGAGAAAACATGCCGCTACGTCATCCCATCATGCTATGTATATTGTTATGTTTGTTTTTTATGCTTTTTTGTATGTACATAGGTTCATTTAGCTGAAATATTAGCGACATCCATAAAGAGTTTTACAATATTGTGTGGGTTGAAGTTTTCATAAATCATGCACTCACATCCCACTATGTTTTCCAATAGGCTGTAATCATACAAAGTGTCAATGGTTATTGGAAAACACTAGGTATTTAAAAAATAGTGCCTTTCATTTCATTCCTATGGTCTAAATAGAGGAATATCTTCAAGACATTCATATTGTTGTGTAAAATTATAGGTTGCAAAAAAATCATTTTTCAAAATTTGTAACCTACACAATGTTTTAAGACCCTTTAAAAGTGACAACCCAATCGATTACAAACCCCTCACCTCAATTCCATTGGTTTTTTATCTCCCCCACCTGCAACTCCACCCCCTGCTATCCGACCTTTCACTTTCAACCTGCAAAATGAGAAAACCCACAACATAGAGTGTTTTCCAATACCAATACTTGTTACAATTTAAAATCCATGTCTTAATCACATCAACTCCCCTTCCCACCTATGGTGAATGGATAGCTTCTGCACAAGAAAAAGAACACTGGCGCCATTCAAAGCAATGGGAAAACTAACCTGATGACAATGTTAGGGGAGGAGCTAAAGTATATATGAAATAAACCTATATATGTAACATTATATCATAGCCCCCATCCCCCATCCCATGCGTTGGAAAAAATGCACCAACGAAAAAACTTGATGGATGGTTAGGCATTTGTCATCATGTGTCCCATCATCAAAAAAGGACTGTATGGTCAACACATATTTCAAAATCATAAAGAAATGGACAAAAGGACCAAAATGTTGCCATTTTATACATTTTCATTTTGGAGGTTGTTGTGGAGCATAGAAGGGAGTTGCAGACTTTCAGAGGCTAAACAAGAGCGAATACTCTCCCTACCAAAATGCATTCAACTAGCGTGAGTAACTAGCTAGTAGGTATGTATATTTGCTAGAAATATATGCCATTTTTTCATTTTTCCTAGGAACTATGAAGAATGGAATGGCTATTCATTGCTAAAATGGGTTGTCATTGATGAGAAAATAAAGGGTTTTCCCTATGTAAAGGGTTTTCATTTGAAATGTAGAGTTTTTTTATGTGTTTTTGTGTAAAGGGATAATTAAAAGGATGTGGTATCCTCATTCACTACTATTTTGATCATTTCCCATATAACACTCACACTTCAAGGAGGAAGCATCCTTCATGTTAAATTTTGGGATATAATAGGCACACAATAATGTAACATTTATTTATTTTTAAATTAAACTATAACTTGTTCACATTCACCATAGTAAGCATCTCATCTATAAATAAATCATAAAATAAATATTAGAAAGTTAACTGACCATTACACTTGCAATTCAAGCTATAATAGCTAAAATCACTTGTATTTAGTGCAGAAGCTTCACGTCTCCTAAAGCATCCTTCTCAATCCACCTGCCCTTGTTTTATTCAATATTTTTTCCTCAAATATATCAACCACCCAGAAGGAAGACAAGTGTTAGCGATAGATTAAATTTGTAAATTATAAACATTTGGTGCTACAAAGAATCCCTTTTATTCCAAATTTCACCAATATAGGATTATATGTTGTGGTGACTGCAAAATGCCAGCTTGTATAGAGAATAAAAAAACATATTAAACTGTACACTAGGAATTTAATTTCCAACTTAACCTATCACTAACACTAGTAATACATATCAACAATTATATCTACCATTTTTCCATTATATAGGAACTCTGAAGCACTAAATGTTCATTTGGATATATAAAAAACTCATCTCACTTGAGATATGAAAGAGGCCATTACTTGCAATAATCAATAAGGGCATAGAAGAAAAACAAGAAGGATACCATGTACCACTATCAGACTTCTATTTATATCCCATGTCTCTCAATGAACACTTAAATGGAGTATTGGTATCGTAGCCATTTTTTTTAATGATATTAGGGTATGTGCAGGATCATGATGGGCCAAAAAGTGGCGATATGATGGGTATGTGTAGGGTATGTGGCTGACAACATTTTTTTAACCCAAAATTGATTAAATGAAAAGGGTTTTAAGGAGATTCTCAACTTTCCACCAATATAAATTATTCTTTATTTTGAATTTAATAAATAATTATTATTCATTTTCTATTTGAATTATGACTAAAGTCCTCATTGATAAGATGATTGAAAAAAATTATAGCTTTCAAATGGCATCACATTTTTTGAATTTGAAGCATGCATCGCATTCCATGCTTCACATACTATAGGATTTTAAAAAAATGAATTTCATGAAGTTTTGACCAAGTTAAGGTAGTCAGACATATGAGTTTTTATATTTTTTAAAAGTTGTAATAAAAAAATATAATTAATTATTTACTTGGAAAAAATTACAAAAAATATGCATCACATTGATATATGAGTCCTCTACTTATATCTAAAATATTATAAAAAAATATTATCATTTTATTGTGGTTAGGGTGGTTAGACAAACACCCACTTCTTATTTTTTCCCTTAAATTTAAGTGCTCTGCATTGAAATTTTAAATTTTCACCAAATAGATTTTTTTTTTAAATAAACCTAGTAGTTTAGAAACTACATTCAATTTTCTATAGATTCTATTCTTACATATTTTTGAAATAATATGGATAACTTATTCAATTTTTTACGTCAAATTTCCTAACTCTGATTTTTCTAAATTTTCATTGCCACTTAAGGACCTATTTTTTCCATGATGTTTCTGCACATACCCATTATATAGTGAACCATTACTTGTATAAAAGACTAAAAATATATAGATTATTGCAAGCATAAAGGTTAACAAGTCAACAAAAACCTTGGTGATCACCTTGATTGACCAAAAAATAGTAGCTAGATGCCGAAAAAACACACCTATGTACATAAAAAAATGCATAAAAAACATACACATAAACATACATAGAAACAAATATAACATGAAAAGAAGGAAAAATAGGATGTCAGTGCAGAAAAGTGAATCAGTTGGATGGAGACATGAGATTCCTATGTGAAAAGGTAGACAAATTTTGTAAACAACTTATTAATAACAAAATATCTACATTCTCTAATCAGAAAGACGCTCTCAAAGCTGAGAACAGTATTTGGGTTGTAGGTTTCATAATACATACTATTTTCCAACATGCAATTATATATAGACAACATGCTCGTAATGAAAACCTTAAAGTTTGTAGATAGTAAGAATGTACTGAAGTTCATTCACCTTCACAATTTATAGCAGCTCACTCTTACACACAAAAATTGTGATTTAATTTCCTCATATGATCTAAAAATAAATGCAAAATATAATTTGCAGGTTAGAAAACACAATGTCATTTTCCATTTATATCATTGTGTATATTCAAAGTTACGTGGTTGAGAACATGGGTAGGAATGTATTGAAAATATTTTGTTAATTAGCCAGTAGGAATGCAATGAAAGGAACCATTTTATAAACACCTACTATTTTCCAACAACCATTAAAACTTTGAATGATTGCAAGTTGGAAAATATAGTGGGAGGTGAGTGTATGATTCATGAAACCTCCAACCCACACAATGTTGTAAAACCCTCTACGGATGAAACTAATCTCCCAAAAAATGCACCTATATATATACAAAAACACATAAAAACATACATAACAACATACATGTAGAAACATACACAACATGATGAGATGAAATAGTGTAGGGCCTACCAAAATGGATGATGAAAGTGATGAAACCGGTAGAAAGGAGGAAACGTCACAAGGAAAGTGAGGAGGTGTCACGTCACTGAATCATGCCAACATTTGTTTCCTTGTGTAAGAAGCTATTTATTCACTATGGGAAGGAAGGGTGTTGATATGATTAAGACATGTGTTTTAAATTGTCACAAGTATTGTTCTTGGAAATCACTCTATGTTCTAGGTTTTCTCATTATGCAGGTTGAAAGAAAAACATTGGAGTGCAAGGGGGAATTGTAGGTGGGGGAGATGACCAACAGACTTGAAGTGAGGGGTTTGTAACCGACTATATGTACATAGGTGTGTCACCTTGATTTTCCTGACTTACTAATTGGGTTGTTATGTCTAGAGGGTTTTACAACACTTTGTGGGTTGCAGATTTCTTAAACTTATTGTTTTCCAATATCATTACATTCTTACTATCTAATTCACAAAAGGTTCTCAAGGAAATCACAAAACATACCAAATTGAGGTGAGGGGTGAGTAACTAATTGGGTTGTTACTTGTAAAGGGTTTTAAAACATTATGTTTGTTGTAGATTTCATAAAACCATTGTTTTGCAACCTAGAATTTTATAAAACATAATGAATTTCTTCAAAAAAAAAAAATTAATTAAACAATAGGAATGTAATGAAAGGAACTATTTTATAAACACCTAATTTTTTCCAACAAACATTAATAATTTGTATGATTGCAGGTTGGAAAACACAGAGGGAGATGAGTGCATGATTTATGAAACCTCCAACCCACACAATATTGTAAAGCCCTCTACACATTGAAGCCAAATGAAATCCCTCATTCTTCATGTCACTTTGAATTATGCCAATGTTTTTTTCCTTATGCGAGAAACTATCCATGCAAAGTAGGTAGGAAGGTTGACGTGACTAAGACATGCATTTTAAATTGTAACAAGTATTTTTATTGTTCGTCAACTCGATATGTCAAGTCATTCCATTAGTGCATTTTATCAGGAGAGTGGGATGGGTGATGGCATGTTATGTTATAATTTCTATACATAGGTGTGTTTTGTTGAGAGATTAGCTTCTCCTTGTAGACACTTAAAACTGTCCTAAATGATATATACACTTGAATCTGGTATACTAACACCATTTCATCCTAAAATCCATCCTCTTTTCACTTGTTTGATTAAATTAACCTAGTTATTTAATCAAATGCCTCATTTTCGTCTATTGATCTAATTCACCTAATTGGGATAATGCACCCCCTCCTGTACTAACATTTCACCCTCTTTGATTAAATAATGAAAATTATTTAATTTAAACCCTAAATTCCTCTTATTTAATTAAATATCCCTAAGTTATTTAATTAAATATCATTTTTCTTCCTCATTTTCATTAAATCAATTATTTAATGAATATCATATTATTCCTCATCTTGCACATTCAAATTTAGTGTTAATTAACTAAATTTCTAATTTCCCTCCATCCACTTGCATAGGGAATATTCCAAAGGAATATTCTCCTATTCAGGTCCAAAATTGGAATGATTTATTTCAAACAAACTTTGTAACAAACTTTCAAATTTGTTACAAAGTTTGTTTGTTGAAATCATTCTCAACCCTTGATATTTCCATGATCCATGTGATCTTTTATTCTCATCCATTGATGAGAATCTTTGATCCATGTGCTCACCCTTCATTCAATATTGACCATTGATTGATCAAATCAATCTAACCCCTTGATTTCTCATTTTCTTTCCTATAAATATATCACTATTTGGAGAGAAATGGATCCATCTTTTGATAACAAACTTATGTTGTTGAAACTTATACGGGCCACTTGCATCCATATTTAGCATTTTTTGTTTAAATCTTGATCATAATAGCTTAAGAATCCATTAATGGCTTCCATTTTATCTTAGTTTGCATCATTTTAGTCTAATTTGCATTAAATGGATTTCATCTTTAAACTTCATCTCAATTTAGCATAGATTGTACCATTACCATCAATCATTTAACATTTATCATTCATATTCATCATGTTAATATAGCTTTTGCATCCATATTTTGGTCATATTGAGTCAGTTTTTATCAGTTTCCATTGATTTTAATTGGTAAAATCAATTGGAAAGGCGCATATTATCCAAGGGATTGGTAAAGGGTCGTCATTTCACATCAATGCAACACCACCCCCCCAATAGGATAAAATTCAAGGTCTTAGAATAGATGTTTGTCAAGCTTTCATTTTTTTAGCATGTTAGTTTAATGGATTCTTTGTTTAATTGATTTTGAATATCTTATTGGGATTAATGCTTAGGGGATTAAATAGGGTTTAAATCTATATGGATCTAGTCTATTTAGTTCACACTATGAAATTGGTTAGATTTTGGTGCTAGGAGGGAAGCACTAATCAAATATGATGAATTTCTCTTTAGATTCTCATTTTCTTGTATTGTCAGGTTTAGCAACACACTTGATCAAATTCAGTGACGCATCTAGGACGTGTCACTATACAATGATGCATATGGGATGTGTTGCTATATAGTGACACACTTTGGTTTTCTTTTACTAACACACAATTAATTTAGTGACGCTTGATTTAATTTTGTCACCACACATTTAAAATAGCAATGCTAAACTTATTTTTACTTGCATCATGATATTTAATATAGCAACGCATTTGATGTGGCGACACTATTGATGTCAGTGTTTACTATAGAGCAACACATTTGATTTTTCAATATAGTGATGTACTTGTGATATGGAGATGCATTTGATGAAATCCAACAACACAATTGATTTCAACATCACTTTTTATTGGTAAACAAGACATAAACTAAATTTTAACATGTGCTTTAATTTTTTTATTTCATCTGATTACTAACATGTCACTAACTTCTAGTTTTTGTTTTTGAGGTTAACTAGTTTTACAGATTTGGGTGATAAAACTTGAAGTGAAGGTGCATATCATCATTTTACCATATATTGTAACAAGTGTTTTTACACTTATGAGCCAATTATAACCCATTTTATGATGCTTTACTTCACATTTTAGGACCAACTAAATTTCATTTTGGGTTTAAAATTAATGTTCAAATTTGGTTAAAATTGAACCCACATATCCTCATTTTGTAATATCGGGCTTAAAATTGAACAAAAAAATCCCAACACTTCAATTTGGTGCTTAAAATTAACTCATTATGCTTTTCAAGGTTAAAATTAATGCGTGTTTGATTTTCTTGTGTGTACTTTTTGTGTGTATCCTCTCCCCTTGCACTTCATGTGATCTTGGGTGAAGAGAAACACACAAGTATACTTTTCTTCTTGGAAGCACCTATCCTCTCCCCTTGAGCCTTTTGGAAATCTAGGATGATGAAAGAATTTTAAGCTTCACAATCTATGTTACCTTTAGAAGGTCTGTCTCCCAACTTGTGAGAGAATGACCCAAGCGGTGCTTTCATTTTGGTCCTCTATATAAATAAATTGGTGTGGAAAAATTCATTAACCAACTATTGTTGTTTTCTTGTACCAAAAAATGTTTCCCCTAGTATCTGTGTGATACATGAAACCCTTAGATGTTTCTAAGGGCTGGAAGGCCTCTTAATTGAGTGAATTGTCGCATGTATAGACACCTATTTATCCCAAAAGTATTGATTAAGAACCTTGTTAGTAGTGGCTTACCAATTTCACCTCTGAAGTATATTTTAAGGTAGTGAATTGGAATAGCACCATCTACGAAGTTACTTACCATCTCTGATTTTTGGTTGAGGTAATAAAGAAAATAGGGAAGGGACTCTTTTGCTTGGCATGTCAAGATGAAACATTTCCTTCACATAGCATATTTTTCCATTCCATCTTCATGGATTAATCATCTCTTATGGGATGATGGTAATCCTACTAAGAAATACACACCCACTTGAGCTAGGATTGTAAATTCTTGTGAGTCAGTTTCATACTTGCTTGATTCCAAAACATTGCAAACAAACATCAACAAGTTTTCTCAAAAGTTCAAACCCTTTGGTTTAAGCATGGATATCCTTTGAAAAAGTCTTGATATTGATGATTTTACTAAGAATTCTATGCTCAATTATTTCTAAATATCTTGATTTATATCTAAATACATACTTTCCAAATTTAACCTAAGTAACTATGGCTCTAACTTCATGATTTTCACATAATGGACTTTATGAAATGAAGGATTTTTTCACATAGAAATTTTAGTTTGAAATTTAAGCAAGACATTGTATGTGGTAAAAAATAACTTCATTAATCCAAGATTAAATAAAATGAACATCCCACATTGATGTATGTTCAAAATTTGAATCCCCAAAAAACCAACAAATTGAGACAAGGAAAGTATTGCAAAACATTGAGTCCAAGTTCCATTTTACCAAAAATATTTGAGTTACATGGTCCAAATCATTGAGTTCTATTTCCAAAATCATTTGAGTTCCATTTTACCAAAATCATTGAGTTCTTCGAGTATTATCACTTTAGAGGTATATCATTTTTCTCACTACCTTGGTCTTTCAAAACAAAGGTCCATTCTAGGTTAACATTTTCGGTCAAGCATTTCATCCACCCTTCATCGTATTTCACACTTCACTTCACCAAACTTTGTGAAATTTTGAAAAACACCAACACTGTGGACTAAGAGACCTATCAATCGAAACCCTAACTTAGCTAATTTTTGTGTGAAATGGATCCTTTTCCATGCATTTAGTTAAGTTATTTATCACCTTTGTGGACTAGTTTATCTTGAAAGGTCACAAGTCTACCTTGAAAGCCTTACAATTTCATTTTCATCTTTATCCAAGATACCAAAACAATCAAACCTATAGTCAAAAGTGTTGTCCCAAAAAATTTCAAAGATCACTCCCCATATCATTCACCTTTTTCATCTCCCATTCACATCATTGGTCCAAAATGACTTAGAGGGTCCCTTCTACCAAAATTTGAGTCAGCTAGAGAGTTTCAAAACTATAAATCTCAACACACCTCTCCCATCGTTGATGACCCACAGCCTATGGTTACAACAAGATCACAACACAAGAGAATCATGGAAGAAACCAAAGTCCTATACACCACAAAGTGATCCAAACTCACAATAATTTGATCCAAGGATTAATTCTACCCCTCACAACAACCCCAAGATCCATTGGGACCATTTGAGGTAGAAGATGTCACAAACAACCCATTTAAGTTTGCTAAATAAGAAATCCTTGAGTATAAAAAAATGTCAATCCTTAGAGAAAGTGGCTTCAATTCCCCCATATTTTGTTGTACAAACCTTGACACAAGGCTTGAATCCATCTACAATTCAAACAAATACATCCCTTGTGTCAAGTCAACCCTTAACATCTAGTCTTGCAACTAGACTAGGAACCAACCTTGGTCTCACTTATTGTCTAGGAACAAACACAAATTTGGGTATTCACAACACGACCATTCCATTAACCACCAACCTTCCCAGAAACACAAGTTGGACACCAAAATTTGGTAAACCACTTACATTTGATGATGCCACAATGACCTCAACATTTCAAGCACAACCATCTTCATCCATCACCACAAATTCCCCAAGTGTGCTTAATGTTAGATAAGGTAATGTGAACCAAGTTCCTCAAGTAGGAAAACAAGGAAAATTTAACACTCTCGCATAAATTCAACCCTTGAAAATTGGTTCCAACAACCCCATTGACACATCAAAACAGTGGTTACCCAAACTAATCAATTCAGTCTACCATCCAAATCAAACCCATCTATCATCAATCCAAATAAAAGAAACATGTTGATCACAAACCCCATCAACCAAGGTAATGCCTTGGTCCCTCATCAAACAGAAGGGAACCCTCAACACATCAGTCAAGGGAGCCCTTTTAATCAATTCATCCTAGGTTATAATGTGTCATTGATATCATAATACCAAACGGTGTCATCATCATCTTTACCATTGGTCCCCAAAATCATGCAAAATAAAATGGGGTCCCAAATCTACATTCCTCACTCCCAATCAACAATCTTACAAGGAATGATAGGAAAAAAAAACTCACAACCATCTCAAGTCAATCAACAACCCATGATCACCCAAAATCCATCCCAACAATAAAAAAATTTCATGTCACCAAAACAATATGCTCATACTCTAGCTTTGCAATAGGCACAATAGGCTTACCAAAAAGCATTGAAACAACAAGAAACTCGAGCTCAATCCCTACAATCACAACAAGCTTATCAACAAGCCTTGCAACAACATCAAGCTCAACAACAAGCCTTAGTCACACAACAATAACATCAAGCTCAATAACAATCCTTAGTCACACAACAACAACAAAAACAATCTCAACAACAAGCCCTAGCCACACAACAACAAAAACTACCCCAAGAACAAGCCTTAGTTGCACAAAAACAACAAGCATTCCTATCCCAAAAATATTCCCAACAACAAGAAGTTCTTGTGAAGCAACAACAACAATAGTAACAACAAGGTCTATACTATAATCCTAAACAAAACATCATCAATCCAAATATGTTAGGAGCATATACACCTCTACCACCATCACCCCCATAGTATAAAACTCCACTCTGCACACCTTACAACAACCCATCATATCAAAATCCCACTTACAATTCATCCACCATCCCACTATACACACCATATGCTCCTCCATAAAACCACAAGATGACATGGCATCACAACTCAAGGTGCTAACACAACAAATGTAGGATATTCAAATGGGCAAGAAAAATAAGCCCCATACACAAAAAAACCTATTTCCATATCCACTTGATCAAAAAATTGGAATGGTACCTTTCCCTCCTAGTTTTGAGGTCCCTGAGTTTGATCAATACAAAGGGAAAGGAAACCCTTTGGATCACGTTAAAGAATTCAACATCATGTGTGTGTAGCTTTCCTAGAATGATTCCTACTCGATGCACCTCTTTCCACAAAATTTGATAGGCCCAACCATCAATTTGTTTTCACAGTTACCTCTAGGTATCAAAACCTTCCAAGAAATCATCAATAGAGGGTATGTGCAAGATCATCATGGAAAAAACAGGGCCTTAAGTGGCAAAAAATTCAGAAAAATAAGAGTTACGAAACTTGATGTAAAATTTTGAATAAGTTATCTATATTATTTCAAAAATATGTAACAATAGAATTTGTAGCAAATTGAATTTAGTTTCTAAACTACTAGGTTTGTTTAAAAATAAAAAAATCTATTTGGTGAAAATTTGAAATTTCAATGCAGTAGTACTTACATTTCAGGGAAAAAATAAGTAGGTGTCTGTTTGACCACCCTAACCACAATAAAATGATAATATTTTTTTATAAGATTTTAGATATAAGTAGAGGACTCATGTATTGATGTGACGCATATTTTTTTATAATTTTTTAAGCAAATAATTAATTATGAATTTTTTATTACAAATTTTAAAAAATAAAAAACTTGTATGTTTGACCACCTTAACTTGGTCAAAACTTCATGAAATCAATTTTTGTTTTTAATCCTATAGTATGCAAAGCATAGAATGTGACGCATGTTTTGATTCAAAAAATGTGATACCGCTTGAAAGCTATAGATGTTTTTCAATCACCTATCAATTAGGACTTTAGTCGTAATTTGAATAAAAATGAATAATAATTACTTACTAAATTCAAAGTAAAGCATAATTTATATTGGTGGAAATTCTAGAATCTCCTTTAAAAACCCTTTTCATGTCATCAATTTTGGGTAAAAAAAAAGTCGTCAACCACATACCCATCATATTGCCACTTTTTGGTCCATCATGATCTTGCACATACCCTAGATTCATAGATCACTTTCCTTGAATCTTGACATGGATGTAAGATTAGAAGATTTATACACACTCAAGAAAAAAAAAGGAGAATCCTTTGCTAATTTCTTGCAAAGATGGAGACAAAGAGATAGTAAGAGAAAGTGGCATATTCCTAAAGAACGACAAGTAGGGATTATCATAGCAAATGTTGACCCAGATTTATCCTTCCACTTGAAGATGTAATGTATCACCAATCATGATGAGATTTTCCCTAGGTCCCTCAACATCAAGTGAGATCTAATCTCATAGGGAAACATACAAGTGTATAGAGACAACTTCCCGTCCACTAGGTCTAACAATAAACCTCATTTTTTGACCAAGAACAAAAATATTACTAGTGATGGTGTTGTTGATGTAAGGGTGGTTTTAAATACTCCTAGGAAAGAAAAATCCCAATTTATAAACAGTCAACATGCACCCCAAAGAACTAATAGTTCTCCTAAATGAAAATTCACTCCATTAGGGGAACCTATGGAGGATGTGTTGAAGAGGTTGATACAGTATAATTCACACTCCT
This sequence comes from Sequoia sempervirens, assembly GCA_007258455.2. Taxonomy (NCBI): domain Eukaryota; kingdom Viridiplantae; phylum Streptophyta; class Pinopsida; order Cupressales; family Cupressaceae; genus Sequoia; species Sequoia sempervirens. The sequence goes on along the minus strand of VDFB02000002.1, from coordinate 29,313,754 downwards.
AGATTTCTCAAACTATCAAGAGCCACAAGTCAAACCTTGTAGCTATAGAGACAACCTTTTTTGTGAATTTCACTGATACAAAGGTCATAAGACACAAATTTTTTTTAGAATAAAACATCTAATTGAGGATCTTATTAAACAAGGAGACATTGATGTCGATCAAAATTATAGGAATGAAAATCTAAAAATTTACACAAACCCTATGCATGATCATACAAAAGAAAAAGATTCAAGAAAGGAAAACTTCAAAAAATATAAACCATACTCATTATACCACAGTGGGACACATTATGTTATTCATTCATCACAACATGAGGTATCAAACACGTATCATGATACTATTTTAAAACAGAGTCCAAACCAATCAACAATATCTAGCAATATTTCATAGAAAAATGGAATCAAGTATGTATCAGATTGTAATATCTCTCCCACATATGAATCAATGATTGGGCATGTCGAAGAAGTTCCAAATGAGCCAAAAATATACCTTGTTACACCCATACTCATAAAATGTTGCGAAGAGTATTTTACCGATGATACATCATCCACCCAAGGATCATGTCAAGAAGAGGCTCTTGAGGATAACAAAAGTTACTTTGAATCAAGTTAGGATCAAGAACCATATCCCCAGAGTTTCACCAAGAGCTAAGAGAAATCTTCCAAACCATTTTAAACTCCAAAGGTTTCCCCAATATCACCCCTAAGATGTTTCTTTCTGATGGACATATAGACATTCTTCATCCAAAATAAAAGTCTCCCACTCTTGATATTCCCACACAAGATCAAAAAATAGTTGATATTCTTGATTCTTACAATGATTGTGCATTGTTGAAATCTTTTGAATCAACACCAACATCTTTTGAAGTAGTATCAATAGATAATGATATCATAGAATCAAGGCAAGCAATTCATATTCCTAAATAGTAGGAACTAATAACAATATTTTGTTTTCATGAAAAATAATATTTAGTGGATACAGATCAAAGGATACATTATCAGGGAAAAGGATTAGTTATTGTTAATACCTTCACAATGTCAGGGGAAATCATGTCTAATGCAAACATAAACATAGGGGGCATGAAGGATCCTTGTGGTGAAAATGCTAGTGAAAATACTATCAACTCTACAACTAGACATATCATGAATCATCATTAGCCCATCATCTCATACACAAATTGGGACCAACATAAAAAAGAAATATTCCTATCAAAGAAAGGAGGAGATCATCAATGAAAATGAAGCAATAAAGAAAAATGGACTAAACAAATACAAATGGATACCAAAGAAAAATAAAGAAAATCATCCCTCCAAAACTCCATTAGTCAAAAAAACTATCAGGAAAAATAAAAAAAGGAATTGTATCCATCAAAAGTGTCCTCAAAATGATTTTTATACTTAAATGGCTTAATTCTTAAGCCTTTATTCCTAAGGGTCAAGTTCCCGTCAGCCTAGCAGTGGCCCCCTTTTTAACATTAACTTTTGTGGCATGTGCAGAATTAGGTCTTCACACCAGAAATTCGGTTGTCAAGGGTTGATCACCACCATTCCTCATGCTCTCATTTGTTTCTATTTCATATTATATTATTCGTACGAGCAGACAGGATTCAACCACATGTCTGGTGCATTGGTGGGCCCATTCTCCTTGGTAAAATATCTGGCACCATCAAGAACAAGATCAACAACTATAATTATGAGATGTGGCTAACATCTTAGCCACTCCCTGTATGCCCATGTTGATTTATTTCATATTATTTTAAACAAACGAGCTAGTGGGCGATGGTTTCATGTCAAGTCTGACGATTCTGAAAGGCTAGTGGATGTCTCTTTAACAAAGATCAACGATGGACACTATAACACATGTTCTCATTAGGACCATTTTTCCCGTGACCGTCTACCTTATGCATTAAGGAGAGATAGTCACACGGTCTAGCGGGCTGGGTGAAATCTATCACTTTGTATGGGACCCACCAAGATTTGGAGATGGAACATGTTTCTAGGGATTAGAGATCGACGGTCGATGGAACATGACATGGGTCAATCCTGACCATTCCTCGCCATCCCACGAGGGGCCCACTTGCATCCCATTTTTTTCATTGGGAAAGTCTCATGTGAACATTCTGAAGGCTCTGATGTACTCTAGTGGAGTTAGAATTCTGCTAAATTTGGCCAAGAGGAGATTGTGATAAAAATGATACCATTTTTTAGATTATACTTTAAGGAACATGTTTGGGGCCTCGACTATCAATTCTAACAGTTATTGGTATGTCTGGGAAGGTGATAATAAAGCAAGGAAAGGCACGAACCGATGTTCTAAGATCAAATCAAGATCACTCCCCACTATTCTACTATGAAGAAATACAAGTATATTAATTCCCACAGGTAAGTGGGTAATTATAGCACAACAAGTTTTAATTAATACTATATGGTTGAAATATGTGTAGAGAATGGATGTATATCTACTTGGGGATTTTTCAATTAGGAAAAGGAATTAACAACACACAATTAAGCTTTTCCATAATTAGTTGCACTAGTAATCTATTTGTTGATTTATTTTTAAAACATGATAAAAGGTTGAGATTTTAAAAATCAAAGCAGGTTGATTATCAGCTCGCATGCATAAGCTTTTCTTGAGTATTAATGATTGGAACACTTGCATGGCTCGATATAATGAGGACCGAAGGCCATATTTTTCATTCAGAATTTGTATTTATAAATTGACAATTGAGTCTAAGTCCATGAGAAGAATTGGTGGAGATTTTTTAGGTCTTCTTATTCTGATCACTGAGAAGATGAGTAAGTCAGGTGAGTCTATTAGGCCGGTCTGAAGGTCTAGGAGAGTGAGTTTGCTTGAATCTGAGGAGAATGCTCCTAAAGATGAAATTAAGACACAAGGAGCTCCTAATACACCAAAGAGTAGAAGGGGACATAGGAAATTCAAGAAATTGAGTTTTTTTAGAAGAGTCGATCAAGTTTAAGGGGAAAATTTTGGTTGAGTATGAAAAGAAGGAAAAGAAAAAGTGCAAGTATCGTAAGGATTATCTAGGAAGACAAAATTCTCCCAATGACGTTTCTGATAGATCTTCAAATAGTGGAGGTGGTACTGATGCAGAGTGTGACAATTATCCCCATTTCCTGGTACCTTCTGAAAACTCTAATGAGGAAGTGGTGACAATTCCTCTAGTTCCACCATGAACAATACATGGGTGAGTATCCTCTAAGGCTAATGAATCAAAGTGATGAATCTACCCCATTTTTGTTTTTGATGACACCATAGCCATCTTGTCAAGATCGTCCTCTTCAACATTTTTGTGGTTTTTTTTTGTGTTGATTAGGGAAATTCTTCGTGATGGTGTGTTGGAGAAGTGCCAGACTTCCTAAATTTGGTGGCATGTATGCTCTTTCTGGGTAGTATACACATTTTTGCTCGGGTTGTGAATGGAGAATCTTCTTTGGTCAACAGGGACAAGGTGATACTACTGTAGCAACAAAATTTGTCTTTTGTGGAGCTAGCATGTCTTCATTCAAAGGATGTGGAGTTTGGTCTTTTACTCTTCCATTTTACGCAATGAGTAGACGTAAAAAATTGAGTGTCTCGAATTATGGTGCAAATGATCTTCAAATGAAATGAAATGTAAATGTAATTGATCTTGATGCTTGTTGCTCCCTTGTTCTATAAAAGGGATTTCAAGGCTCATTACAATGGTCTAATTTTTAGGTCTCAACATGGTTTAGGTGAAAATCTAAGTTTAGGGAAGGCCTTTTGTAGAGAATATGGATGAATAGAACAATAAATTTTCTTGGATATGAGTCTTGTATGTAATAGTCTTAAATTAGTTTTATAGAAGATACTGATATCAAAACAAATCTTAGTCTAGGAACAAATACTCTCCTATGTATCTTTCTTACAATTTATGAATGAAAATATTAATGGTGTTCTTATTTATCTTCAATTGTTCCATTGAATGTATGATTATGTTTTAGCTTCAACTCAAAGAGTTGATTAAAATGCTTAAAGAGGGTTATAGATCTATAAGGATTTGCATAGGATTTGATAAGTTGTTTTTTAGGCATTGTGAGTTTTCATAGTGCAAAGAACTAGGGAAATAGTCCACCAATTTCTAAATTAAATAGCTTATATATATTACTAGTTCTTATATATTTGACTCTGTTGTCCCAATTGATGAATCACTAATCTATTTGTTAGATAATCTTGCATGAAAATGAGTTATTAGCACACCTAGCCATGGATTTAAAATGAGAACAACATTCATTTAAAAATATTTTCAATTATAGTGTGTGAGTTTGGAATAACCCTGATTCTTAGCAAATGGATATTCATTCAATCAAAGGTCTTCCAAATCTTCAGTGAAGTGCATTCATTTACAATAAATAGGAATCAATCTATGTATAAATTTGTTACCAATTAGATATACATCAAGTAAAAGAAATTAGGAGCACCCTCCTAAGTCCCACAGATCCTAAAGTGTAGGAGTAAAAACCTCAAAATTATTTACTCATTGTGTTGACCACTAGCCTTGCATATTCTCAATCATACGGGTTGGCTACTCTTTAGATAATTGCAAGGTTCTATTGGAAAAATCACCAAAACACCTGCAATAAATTCCCATCCATAATAAATCAATTACCACCCTCAAAATTCGGTAACACAAATGGAAGAAAGTACAACAATCAACAAAAGTAGAACCTTTAAATGCAAAAAGGGAGCCCTTCATCATTAGCAAACATGTCAATCGAACCTTATATCAATAGCCTTTCAAACAACCTATCAACCCACCAACATTTGATAACACTTCCTAGGATGCATCCTTCCTATAATGGCCATTATCCTTGGCAATCACTTTGGATATTTATCCTCAAAACACACCTTTAGGCAAGAGATATAGATAACATTGTTTGTTTTGATCAACTTATGATTTATCTCGTTGACCCATTCTAAGGACATCTCGATGATGTCTATCAAAATTATTTAGAGAGAAATCAATGGGGCATCGATCATTATCTTTTTGCTTGTTGTGTTTGTGGAGTATTCTTGTAAAATAATCTTGGCATACTTTCTTATTTGTGTGTAGGGAGGTCATTTGGAGTAGATTATTGACTATTGTGTATGCTTTGGTTTTAGATATTCTAAACTTGTAAACTACATTCCAACGAGGTTTTTGTATGTCAAGGTGTGAACAAGGATTATCCTATCTGTTTGTTGAGTCAAAGTTCATTACACTAGATACAATGCCATCCTAGTTTTCAATACCATGATACATCATGTCTAGGTGTTATATCAAACATAAGGAATGATAGAGTCCCAATCCTAAGATATGAGAAAATCCATCCATATCATCACCATATATAATAAATTATCGATGGCTCATTGACTTGTTGGACTTTTGAATCAATCTCAAAATCAATGGTTAATCCATCCATCTTATTCTTCATATTCTTCTAGATTTAATAACAATTCTATCTAGGTATCAAAACTGTGTGATATATCAAAATATACATGAGGCTACCCATGGATGATGACTATCTATACATCATCAAATATGTCTACATCAGACATCTAAGCTTTCTAGTCCTCTCTAAGTTGTACTATTATTGAATCTTTGTCGAGAGATCAACCCAAAATTCCAAATTTTTGCCTGATCTCTTAAGGGGGGCAGGTTACCATCTTATTTCCTTCCACTGAGGTAACAGTGGGGCATCCAAAAATAAAGATTTTTTTTAAAAATTTGATTTGAGCAGTATTTTTAATTTGAAAAGTGTCAGTCTTTCAACCAATGTAACTGGTACCTCACTTCAAAGAGGGGAAAAATGTAGACACTTAAAAATGTCCTAAATGATAGACACACTTGAATCTGATATACTAATACTATTTCATCCTAAAATACATCCTCCTTTCACTTGTTTGATTAAATTAACCTAGTTATTTAGTCAAATGCCTCATTTTCATCTATTGATCTAATAGACCTAATTGGGATAATTCACCCCCTCTCGTACTAACATTTCACCCTGTTTGATTAAATAATGCAAATAATTTAATTTAAATCCTAAAGTCCTCTTATTTAATTGAATAACCCTAAGTTATTTAATTAAATATCATCTTGCATCCCCCTTTTCGTTAAATCAATTATTTAATAAATATCATATAATTCCTCATCTTTCACATTCAAATTTAGTGTTAATTAACTAAATTGCTAGTTTCTCTCCATCTACTTGCATAGGGAATATTCCAAAGGAGTATTCTCTTGTTTAGCTCCAAAATTGGAATGTTTTCTTTCAAAAAAACTTTGTAAAAAACTTCCAAAGTTGTTACAAAGTGTGTTTTTTGAAATCATTCTCAACCCTTGATATTTCCTTGATTCATGTTATCTTTGGTTCTCATCCATTGATGAGAATCTTTGATCCATGTGCTCACTCTTCATTCAATATTTACCATTGATTAATCAAATCAATCTTAGCACTTGATTTCTCATTTTCTTTCCTATAAATAGATCACTATTTTGAGATAAATGGATCCATATTTTGATAGAAAACTTATTCTATTGAAACTCATTCCCACTTGCATCCATATTTGGCATTTTTAGTTTAAATCATGATCATAGTAGCTTAAGAATCCATTAATGACTTCCATTTTATCTTAGTTTGCATCATTTTATTCTAATTTGCATCAAATGGATTTCATTTTTGAACTTCAACTCCATTTAGCATAGATTGTATCATTACCATCAAGCATTTAGCATTTAACATTCATCTTCATCATGTTAATATAGCTTTTGCATCCATATTTTTATCATATTGCATCATTTTTCATCAATTTTCATCAATTTTAATCAATAAAATTGATTGGAAAGGCTCATATTATCCAATGGATTGGGAAACTGTCCCCATTCCACATCAATGCAACACCAATCCCCCAATAAGATAAAATTAAAGGTATTAGAATAGATTTTTTCCAAGCTTTCATGTTTTTTAGCATGTTAATTTAATGGCTTCTTTGTTTGATTGATTTTGAATATCTTATTGGGATTAATGCTTAGGGTATTAAATAGGGTTTAAATTTGTATGGATCTAGTTTATTTAGTTCACAATGACATTGGTCACACTCCATACTAATTGTTTAAAGTACTATTATTGGAAAACACTCCATGTTGTGGGTTTTTTTATTCTACAAGTTGAAAATGAAAATTTGGAGAGCAGGGGACAAAGTTGCAGGTGGGGGAGATGACACTCCAATGGAATTGAGGTGAGGGGTTTGCAACCGATTAAATTGTTATTGCTAAATAGTTTTAAATGTCAGATTTGTTGATGAAATCGAACATCCAAGATTACCTACAAAACCAAGATTAACATTCTATACAAGAGCAATAAGAGGATGAAATGTTGGAATATGGTGCAATAATAGAATGATGATATTATCACACTCAAAATTATAAAATATGGATAAAAACTCCCTTGAACTGACCGAGTTGATATGAGCTCATCTGGAATCGATAGGAGGGAGAGGTGAGTGTTGATTGTATAGCAAAATATGGGCATGTAATTCCAAGAGAGGTAATCACTCCCAAATAACCAAATTAGGTGGGAGTTATGCATACTTGGAAATTTCCAAACATGTGGCACAACCTACTCAAAAGGAGATAGGATAATGGTTTTGTGAGGTGGCATAAAAGGCCAAAAGAGGGTGTGAGTGTCAACCACCCAAGTGTGGGTGAGAGAGACACATGTAATCAATGGATTATACCAAATTTCCTCACATAAACCATCTCTCACATAACCTAAGTATGCTTAATAATGTGTAGGAAAATAAATATTAAAAAACCTACACTAACACCCCCCCTTAAGCATAGCTTAGGTGGGTGAAAAAGATGAAATGATGCAAATATGCATCTCAAATACAAGGCCATGTTAGGTACCCATGTACAATGATGAAACGTATCAAAAGATGAGAAAGAGAAAAACCATAGGACAAAACTCTCTCCCAAGAGAGAAGAAGAAGAGAGACTATATAGTCTCCCAAAGTAGAATCTCCTGCATTGTTGGTGAATGCTCGACACAAGAAGATAAATATGACCCAAGATCATCGAACAATATTTCTCCTCAAGAAGAAAGAAAACAAAGGATGTATTTAGGATATCTTCCCATTCCTGAAAGGAATATGTAGGAAGAATGAAAAAAATGTGTGATGTCTCTGAACTTTGCTCAGGGGTCCCCATGTCGATGCTGAAAGTTGTCACCATCAAATCAGGTGTTCTAGGCCACACTGTAGAGGATGAAAATATAGAACCAAATGGAGATGGATGTAGGACAAAATTTGAAGACAAAAGTATATCCTCTGAAGACAAAGAAGCCTCCTCCAAATGTTGTCTCAAAGTATCCACACTCATACCAAATTGCAGAGAATGATCATGTAGAGAATAAACAAGAGGGTCATAATGTTCCCTCGCAACAACTGAAGAAGGATCATCTCCATCAAAGAGAAGATGAATTTTATTGATGATGTCTCCCAAATCTACAAGGTAGGACTCACAAAAAAAACCTCCAATGTCTATCATGTAATCATCCCAAGTAGTTGTTTTTGGAAAAAAATGAATGCCCTGCGACACTAAATCAATAGAAGCCATGGATGTAGCAATACTAGTATCATCAAGAACAATAAGTGATGTAGGCGATGAAGTCTCATCATATGTCTCTTGAACCTTAGTTGAAATAATACCAAGATTCACTTGACCATACTGAATCTCCTCAAAAAAATTCACACTAGATGCTTGAGTGTGTGGGTATGTGCAGGATCATCGTGCAAAAAAAGGCCCTTAAGTGGCAAAAAATTCAGAAAAATCAGTGTTAGGCAACTTGACATAAATATTTGAATAAGTTATCTATATTATTTAAAAAATATGTAAGAATAGAATTTTTAGAAAATTGAATGTAGTTTCTAAAATACTAGGTTTATTTAAAAATAAATAAAATCTATTTGGTGAAAATTTGAAATTTCAATGCAGTACTTAAATTTCAGTGGAAAAAATAAGTAGGTAATCTTCCGACCACCCTAACCAATAAAATGATAATATTTTTTGTAATATTTTATATATAAGTAGAGGACTCATGTCCGATGTGATGCATATTTTTTGTAATTTTTTTCCAAGTAAATAATTAATTATGAATTTTTATTACAAATTTTAGAAAATATAAAAAACTTGTCTCGACCACCTTAACTTATCGCATGAAATTTAATTTTTCTTTTTTTAATCCTATAGTATGTGAAGCATAGAATGACGATGTTTCGGATTCAAAAAATATGATACCATTTGAAAGTTATAGATGTTTTTCAATCAGCCTATTGATAAGGACTTTAGTCATAATTCTAATAGAAAATGAATAATAATTATTTATTAAATTCAAATTAAATCATAATTTATATTTTTGGAAAGATGAGAATATCCTCTAAAAACCCTTTTCGTTTCATTAATTTTGGGTGAAAAAAAAGTCATCAGCCACATACCCCCATAATATTGCCACTTTTTGGAGTACCATGATCCTGCACATACCCGTGTGCATCAGCTGAATGAACATTAGAGGAAATATGTGAGCAGGTGTATACTTGAGATTTATGATCTACCTCCTCAAATACAACAATATATTTTCTATGAAAATCCTAAATAATCACATAATCTAGTGTGAACTCAACACTCTTTCCTTCCCCACCATGTGTTATCTAATAGATAGAAAGGATATTTGTTGACAATGAAGGAACACAAAGGACATCATTGAATGATCCTTTATCTATGTCAATAGATCCTTTCCCACGAACATAAATATATTTGTTGTTAGCCATCAAGATGTTTGGTGACGAATAAGTTTCAAATGAAGAGAACATACTCTGTGATGAATCCATGTGATGGGAAGCTTCCAAAATCAAGGATCCATCTCCTTGACTCATAATCTACAATTGCAACAAGTGCTTTCCCCTTTTGTTTCTCTGACTTTGGTTTAGAAGAAGATGATGAATCCTTTGACATAGTTGAAGGAAAAATGATTTTATTCTTTGTCAAAAGATTCTTCAACTCATCAATTTGTTTTAAATAAAATTGGTGTTCATCATGCCCAAATTTATTGCAATATTCACATGTGGGCTTCTTCTTAGATGATTCCCCTTTTGAGGAGGAGGATTAAAATTATTTTTGTGGCTTGTTATTTTTATTTTATTTTTGATCAAGATGTCCTTATTCTTTATGTACCTAAGGCTCACTAGCCACCAATGCTTGTGAATTGGAAAGCTTGATGAAACCCATTTGAATCAGCTTTTCTTCCTCTTGGATTAGAAGATCTGAAAATACATCAAATGTAGGCACAACATATGCAGTTCCCATAGGAATTGCATTGGTGTGAAAGCCAAAAACAAACACGAAATACTAAGGACCAAGCTTGGATAACATATTCAGAATCAACTATAAATCCTCCTTACAAATTTCACAATTCTTTAACTGTATTCTTAATTTCTTAATCTTGGAGATATAATCTTGGATGTGGTCAAAAAAAATTGGATCAAGATTCATCAAATCATTATCAATTTGATAACCCCTAATCTTATTAGTTTTACCATACAACTTTTCAAGAGTCTCCCAAGCCTCCTTAGGTGTCTTGTATGATTCAAGATGAAATTGTAAATCAAAAGAGACTAGTGACCAAATGTAACCTAGAATTTTCTCATGATTGATCTCCCACAAAGATTTTGCACCAGCATCAGTAGGTTCAAGAATAGATTCTCTTACATAGCCTGTGCAACCTTTTTCCCTTAGATAATTCCATACTGATTGTTGCCATGATGTATAATTATATGAAGTTAGGAGTTCAATATTATGTTTCCCCGTTGTAAGAACACACAATAAAGAAAAGAAAGCAATCAATCAAAGCACCACAAGATCACCCCCCCAAATTCACTCAATCAATGATCCCCCTAGAAAAATATGATGGTGGCACTTTATAATTCAATGTGAGTACAATTTCCACTCACAACACAAATAAAGTGGTTTTGATTTTAGTTTTATAGATGCCCAATATAGGCCACAAAAAAGGAAGTACTATTTTCTTATAGAATGGGATCAATTTGATCACACCACTGTGAAGTACATGAAAAGTTATGCACTTTCAAAAAAAATTACACCCAAAAATATTACTATAGTGCCCGAATGGAGCCTCGAAAGGTCCAAAAATGATAATTACTCAGCAACACCCATGAAAATATGCAAATTTTGAAAAACCAAAGCACCAAAACTAAAAAATAATTGCACCACTATGAAGAGCACAAAATTCTAGCCCAGATAAAAAAAAAAAAATTCTGAAAAGGAGCTCATATGACTGAGAAATGGCCCTCCAAAGTTTTCCTATGGAGGTCAGGCAGCTCAATGATGAGGGGAACAAAAAATTCAAAAAATACACCTTTGCTAAATTTGGTACAACATCGCCAAAGTTAGCAGAACTGCCAAATTTGGTGGTTCTACCAAAATTCCCCCCAAATATGGAGGATCGTCAGATAAGTTTAGAACAGACACCAAATTTAGTAGCTGCTATTTCTATTGCAAAATCTAGTTGGATGGTGTAGAGAATATTCCTAGGGAATATTCTAAAGGAATATGCCAATTGCCGGATTTTCTATTTGGAAAAATATTTGATTTAGTTGTTGGAATATTCTATTAACCATCAAAATATTCCTTCACCACTACCTCTGACCATGTGAGGAGTTGGCATGTCCAAGGCGAATGCCAAGATGCCACAAGGTAGGGACAGTTGTGCAGGGTACACCTGCTACGTAGGAAAGTATAGCTAACGTAGGGTATGACCTACAACTTTCAAAAATACATAGAAAAGATATATATTATTTTAAAACTTTTGAATTCTACAAAAAATATTTAGACAATATTACACACTGCAGATCTTGACTGTACTTGCACTACGATTGTGACAAAACTGACCATACGATCGTACAAATCCATACAGTACAAATCTATGATGTCAACCTACAAAAAAATCCTTAAAAATTTCACAGCGACCAATTTTGGAAATTTGATAGTCGATCCATACAAATTTGGGCCTTCTAAGTGTGATGGTGTTTATTTTGGCTAAAAGTGCTTTGATGATGCAACTACCTCCCAAATTTGGTAACCTCCTTCAACCTTTAGACCTTGATAAAAAATGCCTCAGATTTCAAAATCAGATGAAGTGAAAGGTGATTCTAACTTTCTCGGATGCTCTGGGCTCGATGGCAATGTCCTTTACTGAAAATGGACCTAGAAAAAGGTCAAAGTTGAATTTCCCCCAAATTTGAGAAGGGTTTTGCAGGTCTGAAAGCTCTGATACCATGTAGGAGTTGTTGATGAACTCGAGCATCCATGATCACATACAAAACCAAGATTAACCTTCTACACGAGAGCAGTAAGAGGATGAAATGTTGGAATATGGTGTAATAACATAATGATGATATTATCACACTTGAAATGACACAATATGCATCAACACTCCCTTGAACTGATTGATCTGATATGAGCTCATCTGGACAAGATAGGATGAAGAGGTGAGTGTTAATTATATAGAAAAATATGGGCACATAATTCCAAGAGAGGTAATAACTCCCAAATAACCAAATTAGATGTGAGTTACGCCTACTTGGAAAATGCCAAACATGTGGCATAACCTACTCAAAAGGATACAAGATAGGGGTTTTGTGAGGTGGCATAAAAGGCCAAAAGAGGGTGTGAGACTCAACCACCCAAGTCAAGGTGAGAGTGACACATGTAATCGTTGAACTACACCACATGTCCTCACATAAACCATGTCTCACATAACCTAAGTATGCTTAATAATGTGTAGGAAAAATAAATATTAAAAAACCTACACTTACATTAAAACATTATGTGGGTTACAGATTTTGAAAAACCAATGCTTTGCAACCTAGAATTTTACAAAATAGTATGAATGTAATTTAGACAGTACAAACAATGTGAGTATGAGTTGTCATTTTTAGATATTTTTTTTGGCACGAGAATTGGAGGCAGACTAACGTGTGCATTTTCAATTTGGAGAAAGAAGGGGGAAAACACTGTACATTTCATGTCTACACACTGAAATTTGAAGGTCGGAGTGCACGTGGAGGAGTTGTAGGAGAAAATCAACAAAATCAAGGTGAGGGGTGCTAAGCAATTGGGTTGTAGAGGGTTTTACAACACTATATGGGTTGCTTGTTTGTTAACACCTAGGGTTTTCTAACATGATTTTTTACAAAACATAATGAATGTCTTGAAAATATTTTGTAATTTAGACAGTGTGAATGTATTGAAAGGCCCCTTCAAAATTTATAAGGACTTTTAATTTGAGTAAAAATTGCATTTAAATTTCACATGATTGAAAAAAAAGTTGCATCAGATGATTGTAATTTGGAAACACAATGTGGGTTTTTTAGTTATTTGAGTCTCCTTGTTTAAATGTAAAGGGTTGTCTCATGGCGAGTTGCTTGCTTCTTAACACGTACAGTTTTGCAACATGGAATATTGCAAAACAATATGAATGTCCATTATCTCAATTTGTAAAGTCTTTCCGTCGGTATATTTTTTTGGGAGAGTGGGATGGGGGATGGGGTGTTATGTTATAATGTCTATACATAGGTGCATTTTTTTAGGATATTAGCTTCTCCCTACTAATTTTTTAAAGTACTATTATTGTAAAACACATTGTGTTGTGGGTTTTTTCATTCTGCAAGTTGAAAGAGAAATGTTGGAGAGTAGGAGGTGGAGTTATAGGTGGGGGAATTGAAAAACCAATGGAATTGAGGTGAGGGGTTTTTAAATGATTGATTTGTTACTGCTAAAGGGTTTTAAAACATTGTGTGGGTTGTAGATTTCAAAAAACCAATGTTTTGCAACCTGGAATTTTACAAAATGGTATGAATATAATTTAGACAGTACAAATTTAATGAAAGGTACCTTATAAAAAGTCTTACATAGAGTAAAAATTGTGTTTCAATTCTTAATATGATCCAAATATACATGCATAGTATGATTGTAGGTTGGAAAACACAGTGGGAGGTGAGGTGACAACATGATTTAAGAAACCTCCAACACACACAATGTTGTAAAACCCTCTATACACTTAAGAAAAATACCTTATTGGGTTTTTATAAAATGGTTCCTTTCATTACATTCCTACAGTCTAAATAACAAAATCTTTTCAAGAAATTCATACTATTTTCTAAAATTCCAGGTTGCAAAACATGAATTTTCCAAAACTTGCAACCCACAAACTAAAACAAAACTTTTCATAACAAACTAACTAGCATTAGACAATGTGTTTTCTAACACTGCAAATAATGCAAGTATTTTATTTATTCCAATAAGATGAAAAAGGAAAATTCCATATTTACATCACAAGAGGGTTGTTCTAAAATTTGAAGGTGGACTCCATTACATTTTTGGATCATAAAGAAACAAAAAAGTTTCATGAGGGAATAATTGAGAGGAGACAGTGTGTTTTCCAATACTACAAATAATGCAAGCATTTTATTTGTTCCAATCAAATGAAGAAAGTGAAATGGAATTTTGACTATAGCAAAGAGTTTTTCAAAAATTTGAAAGTAGACTTCATTACATTCTTCATTGTAACAAAACAAAACTTTTCAAAATGAACTAACTCACATGGGATAGTGTGTTTTCCAATACTACAAATAATGGAAGCATTCTATTTGTTCCAATCAAATGAAAAAAGGGAAATTCCGTTTTTCATTTATCCAAATATGCATTATATTTGTTAATATGATCCAAATATACATGCACAGTATGATTGTAGGTTGGAAAACATAGTGGGAGGTGAGGTGACAACATGATTTGTGAAACTTCCAACCCACACAATATTGTAAAACCCTCTACAAATTGAAGCCAAATACCTTACTAGGTGTTTAAAAAATGGTGCCTATCATCACATTCCTATGGTCTAAATAACATAAAGCTTTTCCATACATACATACTATTTTGTAAAATTGTAAGATGCAAAAAATTGTGTTCTACAAAACTTACAAATTATTTCAAAACCATTTAGACACTGTAGCCTTCATAATGAGAATTTCAAAAATGACAAAGTTTTGGGCTTTCTGTCCATTCAAAATTTTTATTTTGAAAACTCTTTGACACATAAGCTACATTGTGTTTCAAATGAAAACCCCTTTTCACAAGGAACAACCTTTATTTTCCCATCAATGAAAACCCATCTTCCTAACGAACAACCATTCAAATATTCACACTTAGAATATTCAAAAGGAAAATTTTGAAAGTCATCAAGACAAAAACACACAAAATAGCTCTACATTTCAAATGAAAACCACTTTTCACAAGGAAACCCCTTTATTTTCCCATTAATGAAAGAACATCTTCCTAACGAATAGTCATTCAATTCTACATAGTGAAATTTGAAAACTCTCAACACAAAAAAAATAAACAACTATGCATTTGAAATGAAAACACTACACAGAAAGAAAACCTTTTATTTTCCCACCAATGAAAACCCATTTTCTTTAATGAATAACCATTCAATGCTTCATAGAAAACCCATTTTCTTTGGTGATAATACTTTCAATGCTTCACACTTCCTATGCAAAATGGAAAAGTGGCATATAGAATGGTGGATATACATACCTACTAGCTAGCTACCATGCCAATCAAATGTGTTTAGATAGTGTAGACCCTCGGCTCTCATTTGACCTCCAAATGCAATAGACAAAACTCCATTCTGCTAGTGCTCCCCAACAAACTCCAAAATGAAAATGTGGAAAATGGTGATGTTTTTGGCTTTTTTTCCCTTGGTTTTTGATTTCCTACTAGTCGTGCATCCTTTTCTAGCGACATACACATGATGACACATGCCTAACCATTCGTCAGTGTATTTTTTCTAGCACATGGGATGGGGGTTGGGGGTTATGATATAATGTTAAATACATAGGTGCATTTTGTCTACACTTTAGGGTAGGTGTAAAAGGATGGGTAGCCAATTTGTGGCCACCTTTTTAAAAAAGTTTTGAAAGCTTATAATGTGAGATCTTTATAACACACTTGTATTATTGCTTTGTGTGCCAAGCCAAAGGCTCAGCCACAATGAGCCTATAACATGAGTGCATTATAATGCACTCGCGTTATGACCTATTAAAAGAAACAAAAAAAGAAATTGAATTCATTTTAACTTGTCACTAATTTTTTTCTTGCCCACAGCCAAAACTGCAATTTTTCGTGCTTGCATTCTAGGAGGAGCTATATTGCAAAATTATTCATCAATGGTTGTTGTTTCGTTGCCAGGATGCCACCACATCAATGAGGAGGTTTGAGAGGTAAGGATTTTTTTTTGTTTTTTTTTTTTAATTTGTTAGTTTTGGGTTTTTTTTTATATTTATTTTTTGAATTTGTAGATGTTAATCAACCTACAAAACCTCCTCAAAATCCTCAACAAGAACAACAAAAACAAGAGGAACAAAATCCTCAACAAGAATAGTAAGAACAACAACAACAAAATCCTCAAGTTAATCGACCACAACCTCAATCTCCTCCACCAATCCCTCAACATCCTCTTGGCACTCAGTAAAACTTGATGAGTGAAATTGAGAACAATCAAAAACAAATTGGGTATTTAAACAAGAGGTTGAACGATCCAAATGGTTAAACCATGGAAAGAATGACCCTAGAAACATTACTGAAAGAAATGTTAAAACATGTAGATTCAATCAACAAAAAATTAACCGGTTAGCAGGGTAGGAGGTAGTGGCTAGGGCTTATTACCAAGATAAATTATCATATCAAGATGTAAAAGATTTAAAAATTACAAAAGGTGATTTGTGCTCATTATTCACTAACCCATGGTCAAATGAAAATATTACCCTCAATGTGAAGAGGTTTCCTATTCATTGGTGCCACCACCAGCAGATTAGGAACCTTTTTTTGGGATAGGTGGTACATGGTTTTTGATTACCCACCATGCAAAAATTGTGAAGTCCCATAGTATTTCCTTAGGAAACTATAATATGAGTTCATCTCGAACAAAATCCCAAATTATTTGGATTTAAGGGACTTTCATGGGAGAGGTGGGGGGTTGGCTCTAGATAGACCCGATGCACAATAGGATCCTATCCAGCAAGGGAGACAATCTCTCGGTAGGCTGCCTCATGAGCACATCATCATCCCTTCCATCACGAAGGAGAGTACTAATGTAGGGACTTTGCAGGCCATCAACTCTTTGACCCAGATTTTAATCCAACATGCTAGCCCTATTCTATAGCGCCATCCAGGGGAGTCCTCGAGTGGTGGGATTTGATCCCATTTGTGTCAATCTTGTGGGATGACTTGTTCATATGACCCCACCGACACTCAGGAGGCTGCTACGCAGGATCCGTTTGCAGCAATGGAGATCGAAAGGGTAGCTGACATTTTGCATGAGGCCTATGGCATTGATACTGAGGTAAAAGTTATCATGTCCATTGAATTTAATTTATTAAATTTTTATTTTGAAATGCAAGATTAACTAATTTAGTTTTATGATTTTCATAAAATTGTAGGGTCATAGTGTTGATACAAGATACACTGGCCCTACACCTACTTATTTCTCCACTTCATCTACCATTGAGGTATGTAACTAGTAAACAATTATAAATTTATTACATGTTAATAGCATTGTTTTATGAATGGTATTTTAATATATGATTTTGGATGTTGAATAGGCTAATATTGGAGGTTTTAAGGGAACACCTCCCAGTGCTAGTGGATTTAGTCAAACCTACATGCAAGTAATAGAATAAAGAGTTTAAATAATGAATTTTACTTAATAGATTGTGTAGTTTATATTCATATTGTTGATTACATTTCATTGCACATATCTCAAACTCAAAGAATTACTTCACATTCCATAACTAATAACTAGATGTTGATAGATGAAAAAATTTCAACTACAATATAGTTGTTTAGAAATTCAACATAAGTAGTGATGCAATTACTTCACATAGCATAAGTAATAAGTAGGAGCAGCTTCCAATTGCATTTTCTTGTCATGACATTCCATGAGACCACTTTTTACTGAGGCATCTTTTCAAACATTTCGCTACCTTGTCTATGCTATGGATGCTTGGAAGGAATATATGAAAGAATAATAGTAAGCAATAGCATAGAAAAGGCAATGAGATTTTTGAAAAAAAATGCCTCAAAGAAATTTGTTCTCATGGTGATGTCCATCACCATGAGACCCAATTTCTTTGAGGAACTTTTTCAAACAACTCATTTCCTTTTCTATGCTACCACATTTTCCATATATGTCTACCAAAGCATTTTATCAAACAGTTCATTTCCTCACTACTATGGCTAAAAGCTTAAAAAATGTGCTTTCCAATAAACTATGGATGCTTGGAAAAAATCTATCAAAGCATAATAGCAACCAATAGCATAGACAAGGTAGTTAGTAGTTTGAAAAAATTCCTTGAAGAAATGTGGTCTCATGGTGATGGAATGCCAGTCCATCACCATGAGACCACATTTCTTTGAGGCATTTCTTCAAACAACTCACCACCTTTTCTATGATACCAAATTTTCCATACATGTGTACCAAAGCATTTTATCAAACTACTCACTTCCTTGCTGCTATGGCTAAAAGCCTAAAATAGGTGCTTTCCAACAAACTATGGATGGTTGGAAAAATTTCTATCAAAGCATAATAGTAAGAAATAATACCATAGAGAAGGAAATGAAATTTTTCAAAAAATGCCTAAAAGAAATGTGGTCTTATGGTGATGGAATGCCATGATGTGCATTTTTTTGTAATGGCATTCCATCACCACGAGACTCCATTTTTTTGAGGCATTTTTTCAAATATTTCATTGGCTTCTTAGTTATCATACATGTCTACCAAATCATTTTATCAAATGGTTCACCGGCTTGCTGCTATGGGTAAAAGCCTAAAAACACGTGCTTTCAAACAAGATATGGAGAGGGAAAATAGTAAGCATGATAGTCAGAAATATATAGTTTAATAAGTACTCCAAATTTTGTTCATTATCTCATACATTATAAGTCATGATTTGGATCGCTATTGTAGCTTTCATTATTGAATAATTTGTTATTTTATCCAACCATATTATATTTCAACCATATGTTATGCCCCTCTAATCCAAATCATTGTAGAATTTCTGGAAGCAACCTTGCACGAACTCTGGAGAATATGTGCGATCATCACTAATATAAAAGTGATACTCCCTTAATACCTTCCTTTGGTCCTTTGTACTATCAGTTGCATGAATGAATGCTATGTGCACAAATATCAAAACTTGTGTGGATTTTTAATACTATGATTGCACCTCATGCTATGGTTGTAGAGTGTAGTTCTCTACAAAGTCAACCACTGATACTATGCTGCCAACTAGAAAGGTATCCTTGCATAACTTTAATTGTTTGTCTAGCCATTGGGCTCTATGGGTATTCCTTGCATACTCATACACTATATTGTCACAAAACATGGACATAAACTTGTACACTGGAATCTTTTGAATAACCAAATCACACCTTTTTGCTTGAGACCCATCTTTTGTAACATATGCCACTATTTTGTACTTTCAAAACTCTACTAGTTTTTGTCCCACCTCATTTGTGCTTTCCATTTGTTAACATATTGGCATACGTTGTAACCCACTGCAACACTCGCATGAACCATACAAGCATGTTGTCCTATAGAATATTTGGCCATCCTCTATTTCACATAAATTTTTTGATAAGAACTTTCTTGAAGATGTTGGTGGGAATTTTATGCCACAATCCTACAAAACATCGTTAGTATGCAAATCTAAACATATAGAATGATAAAAATCCTAATGGTTAGAGAATTTAATATTTAGTCTACAACAACAAGTATTGTGTGTGTGATTTATCTTGACATAAAAAGGTTTACTTCCATTTCAAAATATCTTTGACAAATACTAATTTGAGGATAATCTTATTGAAATTTATGAAAAAATTGGGTTTGATTTGCATCCAAAAAATGCTTTGGATGTGGCTCACAGTTCTGACTACCGATTCTCCTTCTTACCACATCCCTTTGATTCAGAGATGGCATTGTGTTATTCTTCCACTACTCTTCAATTAGTGTTCTCAATGCTTCAAAAAAAAAATTACCTTTTCCTGGCAGTCTCCCTGATAATTCCCATAATTCATTTGAATTGGTGCCCTCAATTCTTTGCCACCTTTGAAAAACCATTGATAAAGTTTCTTAACTAATTTTCATTTGTTCACTCATATTTCTAATGGGATGAGCTCTCTTTGTTTGACTACTTACCAAAGTTGATGTAATGACACGTCAGGTGACATTACTATCCTTTAAGCATTAGGTCTTACCCACACTCTCATATGCATCCATTAGATTCTTCACAATAGTGTTTTCACCTGATGCATTCAATGTTCTCAACCCAAGAGTCTTCATTGTAGGAGCTGAGATATAGCTCTGATACCATGTTGGAATAATGGATGCATAGTCCTTGAAGCTACAGTCTTCGATGTAGGACCTTTAAGCCAGGAAAGATAATCAACCACCCAGAAAGTGTTGCAACTAGGCATGCACAATGGAGATTCAATATTGATGAAAAAGATTATGATATCTTGATATTACAAATGTACAAGATGCCTGATTATATAGGCAATAGGTAAACCCTAATATGCATGAGATGTTGCCATGTGTCTTGATCTAACAACATGTGACAACATGTGAACCCTAATGGTAACAATCATTAAATGAGGGGATAAGTCTAGAAGGATAACTCATCTTCTAGAGGGAATCTTATCTCCTACAAATAAGGAAGGGAATATTATCCCATTTATTAAATGATTTATCTAATAATGCAACCTAGGACTTAATTATTAAATGCAAGACCTAAGTAAACTTATGCTAGTGTAATAATTAATTAATTACACCAACACCCCCCCATAAGTGCAACTTAGGGAGGAAAATGCAATGATTATGCAAGATGATGATGATGATGATGATGATGATGATGATGGGTCCCAGCTACGAGGCCATGTTAGGTACCCATGTACATGATAGATGCAGAAAAATCTCCCACAACCGGAGAAAAGGGGAAAACCCAATGGGAACAAAACCCCTCTCCAAAAGAGAGATGAAAATGCAAAAGATGTGAGATAGGATGGGAAGAAAAGGATGGAGGACTCCCAAATTACCCCCCAAGTACACCATCCGTCACATGGATACAATAAAATCAAAAGCCCCCCCATAGGAGGTAAAGAGAGAGACTAAATAGCCCCCCCAAAAGATGAGATCACCTGCAAAAAAGGTAAGTGTCTGAAGACAAAACAAGATCCAATGCCGACAAACAACTTGTCTCCCTTTCGGAAGAAACAAAACCAATTGCAAGTGGAGAGATGCTTCCCATTACGGATAGGAATTGAAGGAAGGAAGGATGAAAATGGATGATGATGTCTCTGAACTCTGCTCAAGTGTCTCCTTGCCTGATGATGAAAATGCCATAGTCCCAAACAATGAAGAGGGTGACAAACCAGGATGATGCAGAAAATGATGCTGAACAATATCCAAAGACTGAGATATGATGGATGTGATGGAGACTTGATAGCCCCCCCTGAATGAAGTGTCCTTAAAACCACTGAAATAAGTTTGAAGTAAATCCAATGGTGGATGCTGAAGAAACCTCAAGTCATGAATAGAATGACAGGGAAGAAGTCTCGGATATGTAATCTCTGAAGAGAAACTAAATGCCTCCAATGTAGTCTCTGAATTCCCAATCAAGGTTGAGACAAAGGAATGAGGAGACTCAAAACAACTCTCCAAAGTGTGATCTGAATAGAGGAGTGATATCCCCTCAAGAATGTTCTCCAAACCTGTAGAAGTGGCCAAGGAAATGATACCTGAAACAAGGCCATCATGTGATGTCAAGTCTGAAAAACTGAATGTGTCCTGATCGATGATGGTGGAAGCCTCAATCAATGATTTTGGACAAGGAATCACTGAATGTGAAGGGATACCAACTGTCTCTGATGAAGAAGAAGCACTGAAAGGTACCTTATCAACCTCTTCGGAAAGATCAAGGCAATCAACTTCCTGTATAACAATAGCATCATGGGGAGCTTGATCTGAAGAATGACATTCTGAAGCATGATCATCGGGGAATGGTGGAGTGTCTGAATCTCCGTAGATCTCCCAAAGCTTAGTCCAAAGAATGTGAGGACAATCACAATGATCAATAGTACTCAAAACATCACAATCAACTTGCATAAAAATAATCTCCAAAACAGTGTATCTGCTGCAACTCCAAGCAAGTTCATGAATACCTTCACTTGGATGAGGAACTATACCAAATAGATGTGGCAACAAATCAAGTGATCGAAGATGGTGGTAGATCCCATCTCGCCATTGCAAATAGTTACCCTTGTGCAACATAACCAGAGAAGGAGAGAAATATGCAAGCCCCATAATGAAATTTCTTCACAAGAACACAAAGACGCTGACCTTCAACAGCAAATAAAGACTTCCAAATATGATTTACAACTAAAGTGATGCAACCCGGATCAAAAAATATTTTCCCAAGCTTCAGGATGTCCAGGGTATTGAACAAATGCACTAAACTGAAAAAATCACTTGCAAGAGTACTTGGATCTGAAACTGATCAAGGGTCTGGACTGATAAGAAAAGCGCTGAATCACCTTCCTGATGCCGCTGGAATCACTGAAATCCGACAAACGGTTGAGAAGATATGCAGCTTTGAGTCCAGATTAGGGTTTTGACTTCAATTGGATGTAGAGTCTTCTGCGAGAAAAATTTCACAGAACGGATGTCACCACTGGAAAGTACGCAAAATTCCCTTTCCGACGGTATATCGTTTGCAAAAAATCGATACCCTGGGTGAAAGTTATGATCAAATGAAAAAAAGGCCCTGATTGGGCACCTGCAGGCTAAACAGGGTCAAAATTCTGGCCCCCGGGCGCTAGGACTTGGTCGCTGATATGACCGTGTCGCTAAAGTTGGCAAAAAAGAAGGGCCGCCGGGCGCAGCGGCGGCCGGGCGGCTGTCGGGCGGCGACGGGGCGGCGCCGCTGGCGGGAGACACCGCCGGTGGTTGGATAACTACCGGCAGGAGGAGCACCGGCCGGCGGTAAGACTTCGGCCGGCAGTTGAAATTCCGGCTATCAGTCGGCGGGAGACTGCGTCGGACACCGGCGGGGAGTCTGTCGGCGGGGGCTGGGAGGAGAACTCAGCGACGGTCGTCGGCAGCACGGGCACCGGTGGGAGGAAGCTCCGGTCAGCAGGCGTCGGCGGGGAAACAGCCGGCGGAACGGTCGGCGCTGATGTGACGGGCCCCGACCAAATGGGCTGACCACAGTACTTCGCCTGTCAAAGATTAATGCGGCCGACGAACAAATAATCTGCAGACTTTTATTTTAAAAAAAAACGCCGACGATGTTTGATTTTTAATATTGCAATATTGCAATTAAAAATCAAAAAGCTGATAATTAAAAAATAAAAGCCCACAAAAATGCCGATGGATGAATAAACCCGCAGAAAAAAATAATAAGATGCCGACGGGAGAAATAAATTATATGGTCGCCCAAAATATTTTCTTGAAAACTATAGAGAAATGATTTTTTGCCAAATAAAAGATATAAATGCCCGATTTTTCTGAAACGAAAAATGGCCTGCTGCTAAAAAAAATTTTCCTCAGAGGACAACTGCAAAGGGAGATTTTTTGCTGCAAATTGTACGGATAGTACGATTGATTTTGCAAACCCTAAAAAAATACCTCTAAAGCTCCCGGGTTGATGTATCCGATTTTGATGAATGGGCAGGCGATCCTAGGGTTTCGAGGCCTTCTGAAGACAATGGCGAGCTCGGATCTGACTCTATCTGCTTCAGAAATCAGCTTGGTCCTCGGGTGGAAACAAGTAGCCTTCAATGGAAACCTTCAAGCCTGCGGAGAATCTCGCACACCAACTTTCTTGATCGAGGGTTGATGTTTCACTGGATAAGCTCTAATACCATGTAGGAGCTGAGATATAGCTCTGATACCATGTTGGGATAATGGATGCATAGTCCTTGAAGCTGCAGTCTTCGATGTAGGACCTTTAAGCCAGGAAAGATAATCAACCACCCAGAAAGTGTTGCAACTAGGCATGCACAATGGAGATTCAATATTGATGAAAAAGATTATGATATCTTGATATTACAAATGTACAAGATGCCTGATTATATAGGCAATAGGTAAACCCTAATATGCATGAGATGTTGCCATGTGTCTTGATCTAACAACATGTGACAACATGTGAACCCTAATGGTAACAATCATTAAATGAGGGGATAGGTCTAGAAGGATAACTCATCTTCTAGAGGGAATCTTATCTCCTACAAATAAGGAAGGGAATATTATCCCATTTATTAAATGATTTATCTAATAATGCAACCTAGGACTTAATGATTAAATGCAAGACCTAAGTAAACTTATGCTAGTGTAATAATTAATTAATTACACCAACATTCATGATGTTTCTATATACCTCACATCATTTCAACAAATAGTTGACATTTTGCAGTTTCATTTAGCCTTTCAAAGAATGATTTCTAAATTTTATTAGAATATCTTCTACAAGTGCACGCTATAATCTTACCTTCCATGTGTTGCAAAATATCCTCATCAATATTAATCAAATACTTTGGCTTTCTACACTAAATTCTAGGCGGTGTTCTCCTAGGTACATACATCTCAACATTAGGAATTTTATCAATATTTAATTGAGGTGGGCTAGATTGTGTACCTTTCATCAAGGGTGGAGTAGAAGACATACCTTTAGGTTCATGTGGGGATGATGGCATACATTCTTCATCAAATTTGAGTGATGATTTACTCTTGAACTATAGATTTTTTGCTCTACAGGACTTCTCTAACTCTTCTAGGGCTTTTCACCTAAAATGAGAGAGGTAGGGCAAAAAATACTAACTAGTTCATTCAAATTATGTTATGTGGAATGTTGTATAAGATAAATGAAGTAAACTAAATGCAATTGAGTGATCTAAATGAATGAATTTGAATGCAAAACTAAGATTTAAATTATGTTTGAAAACCTGTTGTGATATGAAAATAATGAAGTAAATGAAGAAACAATGCAAAACAAAAAGAACTGAGATGAAACAGAGTGCACCTGGGAAATTTTGGATGATTCTAGAATGTTTTGGATGCTGACTAAAATCATTGAAATTTTACAATGGGACTCATTCACCCAAGGTGGCGAACTAGTCCTCCTACTAATGAAAAAATTGTCAGAAACTGGTTTCTGATTGTCAGGATCTAGAATTTTCCAAAATTCAAGATTTTAGTCCTAAGGTGGGACTCATTAGCCACTAGTGGCGAATCAGTCCTCTCCCAAATTTCTAAAAAATTAGGAGACAACTCTACAACACCAGATCTAGAAATCTTTGATTGTTGGGTTGTTGAAGTCAATTCTATAGGAAACAGATAGAAAACCTTCTCCAAGCTTGAAATATGAATGAGTTGACTTGAAGCACCTAGTTGACTTGTTTTCCAATCTCCAACACCAAAAATATTGTTAAATATACATACCTAGGTCTGCAAGAACACATGCAATAGGGAGAAATGGATGAGGGTTAGAAAATAAGGGTTTGCCTTGGTCAAAACCCACTTTTGGTAATCAAACCCTTAATGAAACAATGAAAAGAAAGAGAATGATAAACTAATAACATGCAATAGCTATCAACTTACCAAACCCTTGATATGAAATCTGAAGTAATGTCAATGTATGCTCCAAAGTGCTTGAATTTTGCTTGAATTGATGTTGTAGAATGATTAAATGCTTGAATAGGTGAGATGGAATGCTTGAATGAGTGAGGAGATTGTAGGAGATGTAAAATGAGGTGAAAATCACATATTTATACACACTTGTGCCTTATTTAACCATTCATACCTCATCACAAGACGACATCAAGTGTTTTTGAATAAAAAAAGAAATATATATTTTTTTAAAAAAAATTTGGAGCCAAGGGAGACTCATTCACCACCCATGGTGAATGGGTCCCACCTATTACCTGAAAATAGGTGTCAGGAATTAAGTTGTATTTAATGTTGTTTGTTGGGTTAACATTCAAAATAACACTTAATTAAAGCATATGAGGGCATAAATGGGTCAAATAAAGCATGAGAAAGGGATACATAGTGAATATGTGCCTAGAAAAGCATGAAATCTTGTTACAAGACTTTACAACACTTCAAAATAGGACTTTTTTAGTGATGAAAAGGTGATTTTTAGTTAAATTGAAATAAATAGAGTCTAGAAGAATGTAGAAATGTCTTACAACACTTCACAACACCTTCACAAGACATCATTATTTGAATCTTAGTACCTAAATATGCATGTTCAAGCCATGTTATAATTTAAATTGGAGAAAAAATAGATCAAATACCATGAGACAAGACCTAAAAGGCCATGAAAATGACAAGGGGCCATTTTTCTATGGCACATTTAGCCCCCACTTTAGTGAGAAGATGAACTTGCTTCAAACTCACACTAAAGTAGACATGACCATTGAGAGGAGGATTCAAATGCACTTATGTTAGCAGGATGGAATGACAACAATCAAGAGGGATGATCAAGCCACCAGGTTGAAGATCCCATGGTGAACTACGCATAAGAATAAAGGAACACACAAGTGTTGAAAAGAATCAGATGAAGCTTCGATCGTCAATCCAAATAGTTGTGGATTAGATCTAGGCTGATTGTTTGAAAAAAAAAAAGAGAATGTGTACTCACTCTAGGGCGATAGAACACATTATGGTTCACTAGGTGAGAAGGCCCAAATGTACTCACTCTAGAGCCATGAAACTTCTGATCGTTCGCAGGGTGAGAAAGCCCAAAAGGTAAGATACATACACTAGTTAGTATGAACTCACAAACACAAAGGTGGTTATGGGGAAAAGTCATGCCACTAGGTGGGCTTCCTGCTCAACCTTATCAAAGTTACACCTACTGGTAACTTTAACAAGGCACCCCAAAGAAAAATTTCATGAACAAAAAGAAAGGTACCACAATCATGCAAGTTGTGTTATGCAAGGTGGAAAAAGGAATGCAAAATGCAAAAATGTAAAATGGTAAGTGTAAAATGTAAAATGTGAAAGATGTTCAAAGGAGTTTATTTCATTTCATGCAAGGTCAGTCACTTAGGGAACATTGTATCTAACATCTCCAAGAGAGGACCAATCAAAGAATAGTATATTCACAACTTAGGGGATGTAGTGTGTTACATCAAACCACCAAGAGGAATGTAATATGCTAAGATAGATCACAATTATGAAGGACATCACACCCAATGTCATCCACAAAGTGATAAACGCATCACATGAACGATAAGGCTACACTAGGAACCAAGAATGCAAATGAATTAATGGTAAAGTATGCCCCCCACTTTAAAGGAATTCCTACACATCATTATGTGAGCAATTACTTTAAAGTAGAGAAGAAAAAAGAAAGCAAGAAGAAAATAAGACATGAGAGGCAATTTGGAAAGCCCTATGCCAAGTCATATGTTTTGAAGTTAGGCTATGTCATGTAAAAAAATGAAAGACAAAATAAAAGGGAGTTTCCCTCCAGAAATGAAAGCACACCAAACACATAAGTGATCTATGGATTTGAGGTTAGTATGTTCGTTGCTACAATGTTTTGATTAAAGAGCTTGAAACTGTCATCATTTCTCTTGATTATTTAAATACGTCGCTAATTTTCTAATGTCTCTCTATGGTTAAATAAATTCTTAAATTTATTTAATTATCTTTTATCCATTATTTCCTCCTGGTTATTTAAATAAATAAATTTTATTTATTTATTTAAATACGACATTAATTTCTAAATAACTTCTCATAATTAAATAAATTCTTTAATTTATTTAATTGTCCACCTTGGCATTCTCCCAATTTTAAATAAAGACATTTATTTAAAATTGTCCCACTTTCTAATTTTCTCTCTCTTACTAAATAATTTAAATTAATTATTTATTGTCACGACCCCACCTTTTTGAATTAAATTATTTTTTAATTCAAAATGACAACTTTCCTCCATAAATCAAATAATTTCTAATATTATTTAATTTTCTAGTTCTTTCTTTTTCTATGCCATCCTTATCTCCTTGTCACATGCAATCTTGTCCCTTGATTTGATCAAATCTTGACCATTCATTTCAAATTTTAGCCTAATGTTGCCCTAACCCTAATTTTGGGTTGTTACATTGAATCTTAACCATTGATCTTAGGGCATTTCTCAATCTTCAATCTTGGCCATTCATCCAAAATTTACTTTTCTATAAATTGATAAATTTGGCCTCATTTGATAGGTCATCTACATCTTAGGAAATCTCTCAATCTCTTGGCATCTTGGTATTATTTGACATATTAGGTTGTTTTATGCATACTTTAGGCTTGCTTCATAGTTTCTTAGTTGCATTGTGAGGTCTTTTGAGTAGAATCATTTAACATTTGCTTAGGAAATTTCCATTATCATAGGTTCCTCATCACAAATCCGAGGGAAAACACAATATTGCAGCAAATAGAGAAGGTGCAATGGAGGTCAATCATGGAGGTTGAAGACATTTGGTAAAATCTTTCCTTTTTTGCATGTGTTTTACTCCTTTGTGCTTCATTATATTGCTTTGGGTTATCTCATTTTAAGCTCTAATCTACTAACCTAACTTTTTCCCTAAGCTACATTGGTGAACTTGATGCCAAAATCACTCTTTTTGTAGATTTCCATATGACATTTTTGTTTTTTCAAGTACAGGTATGGTGTGATGCATCAGCTATTTTCTGAGACACATTTGAATTATTGCAATGCATTTGACTTTCAGAATGATGCATTCACTCTGTTGCAATGCATCCTCCTTGTAGAATGACACATTTTCTCTATCGCGGTGCATGTGTATTGTAGTTTGATGCATCTATCTGCAGATTCCAGCTTTTAGCCCCAAGATGCATTCACTGTGGAGAATGACACATTTTCCTAGTAATTTCCATATTATTCCTATGATGCATTTGACTTACAGAACAACACAATCACCTGGTAAAATTTTATTTTTGGATTTGGCAAAATTTTCTAGATTTTTCTTTTTCCCTTTAGTAGCTTCGGTGTTTTGGGTTACTAATATTCTGTTGGAAGCATGTTGTGAGGAGTTTAACTATTTTTTATTAATCTTTTTATGTCATTTTCAATTCCTTAAGGAAAAAAAGCATCAACAAACAATTTTTCATTCACATTCATTGGTTAAAATGAACATGCATTCTCGTGTCATGGGTTTAGAATGAGCACAATCATGCATTGAAACTCATAAGGTTAAAATGAACATGCATCTTCATATCATGGGCTTAAAATGAAACTTGTCTTTATCAAATCAAGTTAAAAGTTTAAAATGAACAAAGTGTCTTAGATTTTTTCCTCACATTACAATTTTGGTAACTAAAATAAACAAGTGTCTCCAATTTTGTGTAACCCTGATTCAATAATAGAAGTATCCTCTCCCCTTGCACATTTGTACAATCCTGGGTGCAAGAAAAAATGTTATTGACTCTAGGAATTGGGCCTTCCTTACTGGGAAAAAGTACTCACCCCAAGGAAACTCAAACCGACAATGGAGCTCTTTAGCCAAGCTACTCCTGATTGGTATACAAATGTGAATCCTAATTAAAAACTTAGGATTACAAGTGCGGATGTGTCACACGGACAAGTGAATTCCCCAAAACCCTATTGAGAATAACCTCTTCAAGATTGAATTCCTCCTTATTGGAGCTATTCTTACCCCATGTTTGGCCACTCGAACAGGAGTCTCAAACTAAAAACCTTTGTGTAGTTTCCAAAAACCCATCTATTTGCTAGCGCAACAATGGTCATTGCCAAGGCATCCACATTCTCACAGTTCTTACTAGAGGTGAAAATCCTACCATGGGAGATTTATGGGGAATTGAAGCTAGGTTGACCTGAGAAGTGAGTGCAATGTAAGGGGGAGCCTGTGTGGCCAAGCTTCTAGATCACCTGCTAAGAATAAGTGTGGCTGGGGAAACCCACGTAGAATCTAGTGAGTATAGTCCTTGCCTAACCTAGGATTGTGTTTGTCTTCATTGTGCATGTTTTCAAATTTTCAAAGACAAAATATTGTGTTTTCCAAGTGTTTTTTGAGACATTGAACAAATAAACACCTTTCACATACCTGGAAACATTCATTCAAACTCAATTTTTTTTTAAATTTTGCAAAAAATGCATACAAACTAGACATCCATTCAGCATACAACACATCTACTATTATGTGCAATGCATTTTCCAATCTAAACCGCATTCGATACTTTTTGTGCCGCAATCGCTTTGCTAAAATGCATTTTCTACCCTCTACAACACATCTGGTTGTCCTAAACTACATTTGACTTCCTGAATGATGCAATTGTTTTCCTATGCTGCATATGTGACCTGTAGCAACACATTTTCTTATCCTGAGACGTATTTGACACTCTGCAATGCATTGATGACCTAGAATAATGCAATTGCCTAGAATTTACAAAAACACTGTTATAGTCCAAAAACCTAAATCTAAACATTTTAATCTACTGTCAAACATCTTTTTCCAGTGGCCTCTATTAAAAACCAAACAAGGAATTGCTCAAATCCTTCATTCTTTTCACCTTTTAATTTGCATTCTTTCATAGGTCCATCCTTGCAAAATTCAAGTTGTATCCTTAGAATTCCATCATCATCATTTTCAACAATAAACCAGTCTTTAGGTCCTCATCTTTTTGCAGACTTTGGAATAGGAAAAACTTACCATACTTTGCAAAATCCTTGCCTTTAAGAGTAGGTTATCATTGGAATTAGTCAAAATAATTTCCTTTAGTCATTGTCCTTTTGGGAGACCTTTCCAACTCAAAATTCTAGTTAGGAAACCTCACTTTTTCATCTTGTCATCACCATTTAGTCACACCAATAGGTCCTTTGATGATTTAAATTGAGACATAGACCAAGCTTTAGGTGGTTGAGTAACCTTTTTATAAATTGCATCAAAATGACTTTGACCTTCGCAATTGCATATCTTAGAACATTCAATTCATTTTAGTTCTCATTTTGCATACCTTATTCCTAAAAATCCAAAAAAAATAGTCTTCATTGTTATTTTGCATTTGTCATTTCCCTTAGACAACACTGTCATCTCTTATTGCCAAAAAACCAAAAATATAGTTTCATTTTCATCCCTTATTAAAAAAAATCCAAAAACATAGTGTCATATCATTCCCATTCATAGACTTAGTTGTCATTTTCATCTTCCTCATTTGAGAAAAATCCTTATATGGTTGAGACTAGGATCCAAAGGAAAAGAAGAGAAATGGATTTTTTTGGACAAGACACCAACCCCTATAAATTTCCTAATGACATGAACCAAGACACATTTTTCATCAATCCTTTCAGTGACATGAACATTCCATCTTCCTCATGCAACCATTTTTGAACCATTCATACATAGAGATGAAAACGAACGTGTATTTAAGCAAGACTTAGAAGTTGTCACACCAAATCTTGGTGTAGCCTCCATTCTAGAAGAATTAGTCTTGCAAGACTCAGACATATATCTAGCCATGATTTTACACCAAGGGGCCAAATTGTCACGTGAATTTGACATTAATACCTTAAGAGCAGCCTCTCCTAATCATGATGAAAACAATAATGAAAACAATACTTCCAACACTAGTCAACCCCCAAAAAATGCAAACAATACCTTCATTGGTGCCACCACACAAAGTGCAACAAACACCACCAATGCTACCTCTAATGACACCTCCAATAAAAATACTTCCAACACGATCAATGCAACATCCATTGGAGGAACATCAACCATGTAACAAGCCATGTCACAATCAATGCCTCTAATTTCAACAACATCCTCATAGACAATTGGAGCTACCTTTAGATCCTCAACAATGGGGAGAATTTTTAAAACCTCTTATTTGGGGCTTCATCCAATACCATGGGAACAACATCATCAAATCCTTTATTTAGTTCTTCAAACAATACCATGGGAACAAATTCATTCAACCCCTTTGGGAGAAATAAATGACTGATTTCCATTCTAGGACCCCAACCTAATGTCAACACTTTATCGCAACTTAATACCAATATACCCCAAAGGAAAAACACCAACATTCCCCATGGAAACATGTACCAGTTTGGACAAGTCAAATCACACAACACATGACTTCATTTGGATAACAAAATACTCAAGGTCAACACATTCCACAAATATTGACTAATACTACTGCAGTGCACATTCCCACATATGCATCACACATCCATTCCCAACAACACATCCCTAATAAAAACACTCAATACCAACAACCTCAAAACCAAAACATGTCATACATTTTGTGCGAACCCCAATCCTAGTACCTACAAAACAACAAGAATAAACAAGTTAAACAAGAGATTGCAAGCTAAAATAACGATTCCCCATGAAATCCATTTACAACTACGAATTAGGAAAGAAAACAACAAAGAACACAATGAAGCAAAGAAATATAGATTCAATCCTAATTTAAATGTGCAAACTCATGTTCCCATGGGGGAATTGGTGCCAGTTTGATGTGAAAATTAGCCCTTTCCCAATTCCTAAGATGCAAGCTTGATATGTTGGTGGAGATTGATCCACTTTGATGGTGAAGAATGAGAGCTTCAAGCCAAAATCTGCAAAAACCTAGCTAAGAACTCAAGATTGATGGATGGAAATGGCTAAAATGGAAATGGATAAATATTTTAGCATAATAACTTTGCATAATTTGTGGATCCTCAAATGAGGATATGAGCTCCTTATTTATAGATTGCCAAGATGGATGAATGTCAAAATTTGAGCAATGTGGGACTAACATTCATCCAATGGCATGATGCCACTTGTCAATCTATGAATGGATGGAAGATGTACAAGATTTGGGGATTGTGCCAATAAATGCATATTTTTGAATTTCAATTTTTTTGAAATGACTTGCAAGAGGGAAGGGAAAATGCAATAAGTGCCACTTGGCTCAAGGCAAAGGACATGTAACATGAAGTTTTTTCCTTGTTGGATGTACATGTTGACTTGAAATTTTTGAATTCAAACTTGAAGGATATTCCAAAAGATGCCTTGTGAGGAAAACAAAGATTTAATAAATGAATTAAATCTATTTTCATGTACAACTTGCAAAATCTAGAGGATGGGACATGAGATGAGATTAAATTAATCAAGGGTTAATTAATTTAATGAGAGAGGTTAGATGATGTGACCTATTTGACTCAAATTTGTGGATTTATTTAAATCAAATAAGAGAGGAATATGATAAGAGATTAATTAAATAAGGATTTTGATTTATTTAATTAAAAGAGATGGTGCTAGATTAAATCCAATAAGGTTTTAATTTATTTAATTTAATGGACATAATTTAGAGATTTAAACAAATAAAATTAATTATTTAATTAAATAGGGATAATTAGATCAGATGAATTGATTTAATTAACAAAAGAGATTGACTTAATTAGATAAAATGATTTATTCAATTAAGGGATGACAGTTGATAAATTTAATCAGATAAGGAGATTTGATTAAATGGTTAGACCGAGAGATGATTCAGGATGAAATGATGTTAGTAGGTTGGGATCAGGTGCACAATGTCAATTAGTATATTTTACATTTCTACATTTTGCCCCTCTTTGAATCAATGTACTTGTTGCATTGGTTCAAAGAATAAGTGATCTTGATCGAATCCAAATTTTTTGATATTTTAAAACTTGCCCCACTACTGCATGGCGAGAGAAAACATGCCATTATAATGCCCCCTCGAGAGATTGGATGAAAATTTCTATTTTTGGGTGATCTCGTGAAAAAAAAGGGACAAAGTACCCAATAGGTCCGAAAGGGCTCCGGGAGGCTAAAAACGTGTCTAAACACAATAAAACGATGAAAAACAAGCCTCAACTGGACGAAAATGGGTTTGGGGGCCCAAAACCCTAGCAAGACAGCCAATCAGGGTAAAAAACCCTAATTTTTAGGCTTAAAAAGGGGCCTGAGGGGTCACTTTCAAGTCATTTTCAAACACCTCCAATAGTAACCTCGAGATTTGAGCTTAGACCTCCTAATGATATGGCACAACGACAACTTCCTCTACAATTATCTATTCAATTAAGGGATGACAGTTGATGAATTTAATCAAATAAGGATATTTGATTAAATGGTTAGACTGAGAGATGATTTAGGATGAAACGATGTTAGTAGGTTGGGATCAGGTGCACAATGTCAATTAGTATATTCTACGTGTTTACATTTTTCCCCTCTTTGAATCAATGTACTTGTTGCGTTGGTTCAAAGAATAAGTGATCTTGATTGAAGCCAAAATTTTTGATATTTTAAAACTTGCCCACTGCTGCATGGCGAGAGAAAACATGCCATTATAATGCCCCCCCAAGAGATTGGATGAAAATTTCTATTTTTGGGTGATCTCGCGAAAAAAAGGACAAAGCACCCAATAGGTCCAAAAGGGCTCCAGGAGGCTAAAAATATGTCTAAACGCAATAAAACGATGAAAAAAACCCTCAACTGGATGAAAATAGGTTTGAGGGCCCAAAACCCTAGCAGGACAGCCAATCAGGGTGAAAAATCCCTAATTTTTAGGCTTAAAAGGGGCCTGAGGGGTCACTTTCAAGTCCTTTTCAAACACCTCCAATAGTAACCTTGAGATTTGAGCTCAGACCTCCTGATGATATGGCACAATGACAACTTCCTCTACACATTTTTGATAGAGTTCAGATGTACCAGCGGCCATCGTGCATCGGGGCACCAGTAAGTGGTCCTTACCTGAGCTTTGTTTTTCATTTATTGCTTCATTTAATGCTTTAAAGAGTCGGTCCATCTGCACCAGCGCTATATAGCACCACTTAGAAGTCAAACTGTGCCACTCGGTGTTAAATAGTGCCGTGACAGTGTAGTTTGGAGTTTAAAAACTCTAACGGTGAGCTCAGGGCCGGCGGATGGATTTGAAAATTGCGATGCGGCAACATCAATTTTTTCCAAAGTGCGCCGCTTGATGAAAAAGTGCACCGTGGCGGCGCGATTTTGCCTCTTTTTTTTAGGGACTAGCATCGGAGTTTGATTAGAAATCAAACTACTATGCCATCACGAGTTGCATTGCTAGAGAAACTTTTTGAATGTGCGACAAAGAATTTTTCAAAAAAAATTACATGGTGACCTTCCTTGATGTAGGACATGGCGAGGGAGTTCTACTCCTAAGAGCACAGGCCGCGAGAACTAGCCGGCTACTTGTGGGACTTGAGTGACAAGGACCAGGATCGACTCCGGATTGCGGGGTTGTGGTACATTGCCTATGCGGTGCCCATGCGCACTCACTTAGGGATACTGTCAGCATTGGCTGAGAGATGGCACAGTGATAATTCCTCATTCCATCTTCCCACTAGTGAGGCCACCGTCACCCTAGAGGACATTTGGCACATTTTGTGATTTCCGATTCATGATCATCGAGCAATTTTTGACATGGACGAGGGGTGCGAGGCCTGCTTCAGAGTCCTTGGCACAAATGAGATTGTCTTTTGCGAGGGGCAGATAGAGCTCGATCGGCACAGGATCCTAGCACCTCCCTATCACTGAGTGATTGCAGCCATCATTTTGGGTCTTGTTGCCCCTGACAGACGAGGGAGATACTTCAGTCCCAACTAGGGATATTGCTAGGAGCATATGGTCCAAGATAGGCCGATTCATTTTGTTTCGGGGCTTGTTCTTCTAGCTTCACTTTATCGAGACCTCCATGAGTATGTCTACATGGACGGTAGATCATTGGGAGGAGGGGTGACTCTACTTCACGTTTGGGCATGGGAGCACATTGTTGTGCTTCGACCGCAGGTCATTTCAGTTCTGATGGTGCTGGAGGATCCCCTCGTGTGACGATATAGAGGTAGTGTGTCCTTCACATACACCGGTGAGCATGAGATCTCCTATTGGAGGAGAGTCTTGGACGAGATGCAAGTTTTTACCTGGTGACCATACCTTGGTTAGCCCGGATGGGCCAACGATGTCGATCAAATGTTCTACTGCCACCAAGACCGTTTTATACAGGGGCAAGAGCACACTATGATCGAAAGATACTTGCCTGGGCATGTGCAGCATCAGTTTGGAGAGCCACAGGATCGGCCAGATGATGATTAAGTGGCCATCTTCGCCCGCTCCATGACATAGGTATCATGGGGGCGGTACATTCCTACTTCAGAGGTAGTCGACAGCTTCAGGCAGCTGGTGGCCCAACCTTGGGCCTATGATCAGGGGCTTGTAGATCCAGGCACCACTCAGGCCTATAGGGATTGGTTCTGACCTCCACTTCATTTGACAATTCCAGGTGCCATTCTATATCTTCAGAGAGTCAGAGGTAGAGGGGGAAGACAAGGACAGAGAGCCGACATTTGATAGGACCTGCCATTTGTGCCCCTAGTCTAGCTGGATCAGGAAAATGTGCACATGCAGGACTAGCAGTAGGTACCACTAGATCCACCACGAGCTGAGGTTGAGGATCAACCTCATGTACAGCCACGGGCACAGCCATGGGTATAGCCAGCAGGACAGGCGAATGCTTGAGATGCATTGATTGTGTAGTTATAGGCCTAGATCAAGGCCGTGACATATGAGAGAGACTAGGCGAGGGCTGAGAGAGAGCAGCTCAGGGCCGAGAGGGATCAGGCTATACAACAAAGACAGGCTGCAGAGCTACAGGCAACCACAGAGCTAGGCAGGAGACAACAGCTTGAGAGCACGATAGCCTCCTCTTCCTAGGGTACAGTGTTTGTTTGGTCCTATAGGGATGTCGTCCGAGAGGCAGATTACTATAGGAGGTTTTATCACGAGACTGTACCCAGAGCAGAGCAGGTCCCAGAGTACTCATAGCGGGCCAGCCATAGACCAGTAGAGGGTCACAGTGATAGGGTTGAGGGCAGGATCTATAGGGATAGAGCTCGACCGAGATGATATGATACTTTTTGTGCCTTATGGGCTCATTTTTTATAGCCCGATGGGCCTTTTGTACTGATTGACATATATGTACAGTGATCCGATTTATTATTTGTACTATGACAGTTGCATTATTGATTATATATATATGAGTTAATGATGATTTTGATGTGATGTGTACCTTTTGCATGTATGATTTTTCTTCTATATGTTGTGCAATGATGTTCTTATGGATGCATTTATTTCTAATGATATATGCATTATGATTATGACTAACAAATCTATATTGTCACCCTATGATATGCAAATGTATTTATGCGATGTGCAATGATGTTGTCTATATGTTGATGCAAATGGGATAATCTAATATGTGATATGGATTGTAATATGTAAAATGATATGATCTATAGTGTACATGTGGAATGATATGTGACTTATGTTTATAAATGATTATGGATGCATATATGCTTTTGTTTGTAATGAATTTTGTATGTTTATGCTTATGTGGGATGATTTATGCAATGAATAATTTATAATGTTATTTATGAGATGTTATGGATGATGTAATATGAATGTGATGGTCGTGATATGATGCAAATGAGATGGTGTAATGTAAATGAGATGGTTTTATGAGATGCTTAAAATAGAAAATGCTATTATCCTAAATGTATTGAGTGATGATGTAATGTATGTGATGCATTTAATAATATGATGTACTATATGCAATGATATTATAATGTTTTTATGCAAAATGGACTTAATGCATGAGATGACCTTATGATGTTATGCTAGTATGTATGTGATGCATTATCTTATAATGCCTATGTACCTATTGTGTATGATTATGCAATAGATGGTAATGTGAAATGGTTATGAAATGCCAATGAATGTTTATGTGGTGATTGATGTAATGCAATATGATGCAATGTAATGGATGAAATGGATGCACCTACCTATGAAGAATGCCTATGATAACATGTTTATATGATGATGGAAATGCAATGCATGTGTTTCCTATATGATATGTTGATGCCATATGCTAATGATTTGTGGATGCAGGATTGATGATGATGATGGTGATGATGGTCAATTGTCATAGTACCTTAATAGCACGATGAGTAAGAAGAGAATAAGTCATTTCAATAAGACACAAGATGATGCAAATGAAAATGATGATGATGATGATGATTACGTGTTGAGGAATTAGGATTTTCAAAGGGCCAAATTTTCTTATGTTTGATAATGCACGAGGTACGATGCATCAAGGTATAGAGAACTAGGATGGCGTTGTACCTAGTGTGATGGATTTTGATTTGACAATCAAATAGGAGTATCGTTGTTCACACCTGACATATGGAAAATTTGCTAGGATGCAATTTAGAAGTTGAAAACAACTCAAAACAAAACACAGAAAGGTAAACCTATCCATGCAATAGTCAACAAGTTGTGCAAAACCTCCTCCATACATACCTAACAAAGCAAGTATTCGCCAAGGTTATTTTACAAGAACGTCCAACAAGCATAGCAGACAAAAGATAATAATTTTTGCCCCATTCCTATTTCTCTAAATCCTTCACTCGGATATCATCAAGAGGTCCTTGGAATGAGCGCAAATAAGATAAGTCAAAAGATAAAGAAAAAGCACACAAACAAATTGATGTTCTTCAATTCCACTAACCAAAAGGGAATGTGTTTTTAAGGATAAGAATCTGAAACTATTGCCAAAAGACAATTCCCATTGTAGGAAGGATACATCCTAGGACATGTTAGTGGATGGCGGCATGTCATTTCATTTATCCAAAGTGTTATTTCTAATAAATAATGCCCATTGTAGGAAGGATTCATCCTAGGACATGGTGTTATCAGATGTTTGGTATGGGACTAATTGGATAATGGACTACTGACACAAAGAATTGACCAACTTGTTTACATACTGACTTAAACCTGAGACTTGACATTTTTGAGTGTTACTTTTAACCTGCTAGACTTTTTTCTAACTATTTCACCAAAGGTTGAGAATGATGATCAGTTTATTATGAGTGGTGTTTATTGCAGGTGCAAGTGAGATGAGATGGATGGATTTTTTCAAATATTTGGATGTTTTTGATGTTTTGCAATGTTTTGAGGCTATTTTTGGTATTTTTTGAGATTTTTCAAATGTTTTGATTTTTTTTTTGAATGTTTTGGGGTTTTTCTGAGATTTTGACCAAGAGACTAACCTAAAGACCTACCCTAGGGGCCTCGAGGGCTGATCAACACATTATCCTTTCCT
Source organism: Sequoia sempervirens (assembly GCA_007258455.2). Classification (NCBI taxonomy): domain Eukaryota; kingdom Viridiplantae; phylum Streptophyta; class Pinopsida; order Cupressales; family Cupressaceae; genus Sequoia; species Sequoia sempervirens. Next base: position 29,274,385 of record VDFB02000002.1, on the reverse strand, counting down.
ACGTTATACACATAGAGACCACGTAGTTCGACTGATGACTTGACCGATTTACAGATGACGATATACATGATGAAATGTTAGTTTATTATGATAGACTCCTAAAGGGCTAACTTAAGTGTCTCGGGGGATGATCAAATATCAATCTTGCCTGTGTTCAAGGCTTAGAGACCCATAGTTTGACAAGACGACTCTATTTTTGACTTTTTGACTGACTTTTTGACCTGTTTTTGGGTTTTTTGATATGTTTTGATATTTTTGGATTTTGTGATGTTTTGTTGTTTTTGGATTTTTGGATTTTTTGATGTTTTTGGATTTTTTGATTTTTTTATGTTTTTTGATTTTTTGATATTTAGGACTTTAAGAATATACATGAATCTAATCCAATGAAAACATGCTCCCAGCGTGATGTAATAGACTACTCCGATAAAGGTAGGATAAAATGACCTTGAGGATGGGCCGAGTAGTACTAGGAGGGATCATGATACAAACACAAGACCAAGCTATGGTGCAGATGCGAGTGGATGAGTGATGGATGGAGACCTGAATGTGATGGATGATGGAAGAGAAATGGATGGATGATGCAGAACAAGCCATAAAGATCCTGATGGATGGAAAGTGCTTATTTACGCAAGGCGCCTATTTTCCAAGTTTTCACCAAGGTACTTGTCCAAAAGTGCCACCAAAGTGGTTTTCACTAGAGGATGATTTTTTCACTTTACTATTTTTTATCCTTTTTCTGATTTTTTTGGATTTTTTGCTTTTTTGATTTTTTTGTTGTCACCAAGATGCCTATTTTCTAGGTTTTCACCAAAGTAACTATTTTTTAGGACATTTTCTAATTTTTTTTTTGGATTTTTTGGTTCGATACCTTGAAAGATTTAGGCATAATTTTTTTTGAGATGAGAGGTATTCATGGGATCTTGCAGAGGTTCCCCTTCGGGTTTTGATAACTAATATGCCCCTGATTTGTAACTTATTGTGATGATGAATGGTCCCAACCAATTAGGTTCAAATTTTCCTTTGCTGCTTGGGTTTGGGACATTCTTCTATTTTTCTTTCAATACCAGTTCTCCAACTTGGAATTTCCTGCTTCTGATTTTCTTATTGTAGCTCCTTTTAAGTCTATTCTGATAGACTTGCAAATAATTCAAGGCATCTATCCATTGCTCATCTAGTAGCTTCATCTCATTTAATCTTGATACTCAGTACTCTTCATCTGTGATGAGGTTTTACAGTGATATCCTAAGTGATGGGATCTCAATCTCAATGGGGAGTACTGCTTCTGATCCGTAGACCAGGGAAAAACGGGTGGCACCGGTGGGTGTGCGAATACTGGTTCGATAGGCCTAGAGGGAAAGATTAAGTTGTAAACACCAGTCACGACCTACATCATTGACTGTTTTCTTGAGGATTTTCAGAATGGTTTTGTTTGGAGCTTCTTCTTGGCCATTGCCTTGGGGATAGTATGGGGTGGAGAAGCAATGTTGGATTTTGAATTTCTCGCATAAGTCATGAACCTCCTGATTTTTGAATGGTGTCCCATTATCTGAGATAATGGCTTGTGGAACACCATAGCAGCAAAAGAGATAGTTCAGGATGAATTTAGAAATCTTCTTCCTAGTTATATACATCATGGGTATGGCCTCCACCCACTTAGTAAAGTACTCTATTATATTTATTATGAATTTGTGACCGTTAGATGAAGTGGGCATGATTTTTCCAATGAGATCAAGTCCCCACTACAAAAAAGGCCATGGTGTGACGATAGGATGAATCTCTTGAGCTAGAGCATGGATGAGGTCCCCATGCTGCTGACATTGCAGACACCTTCTGGCATAGTCATGTGCTTCTCATTCCATTGTGGGCCAATAATACCCCATCCTCAGCAATTTCTTAGCTATGGTCATTCCACTCGAGTGTGAACCATAGATACCGTTGTGTACTTCAGTTAGAGCAGTTAATGCTTCCTCGGTGTTTAGGCAGCACAGTAGGGTTCCTTCTATGCTTCTACAATATAGGGTATCACCTAGGATGACAAATATGGATGCCTTTTTAACAAAGGTTCATTTTAGGTTTTATGGTAGGTCGGTGGGTATGACTCCTATATGAAGGTATGTGTAAATTTCATGGTACCAAGGATCACTAGGACCATCGATTTTGCACATGAATTCTAATTCTGGTACCTCAAATGTGGGCACGAGAAGTTGCTCTATCAAGAATTCATATTTTGGAACATTGTGGGGGATATTGAGCAAGGATCCAATTGTTTCCATGGCATCTGCTGCTCTGTTGTTGGTTCTAGGAATCTGCTCGAATGTTATTTTGATGAAGGATTCTTTGAGAGTCCACCAATTTCTTATATGGAGTGAGCCTACCATCCTTGGTATGATATTCATCATTGACTTGATTTATGATCAATTGGGAGTCTCCATATACTTTGAGAGCTATGATGTTCCACTGCACTACTATTCTAAGACCTATGGTTAAAGCCCCGTATTCTACAATGTTATTGGTGCAAGGAAATGCTAGTTTGCATGACCTTGGTATGCAATCCCCTTGTGGGGTGATGAAGAAGAAACTAGCTCTTGATCCATGCTATGTGTATGATCCATCAAAGTATAGTTTCCAGTGGTTAGTTACGTTGAGATTGAAAATGGATTCATCTAGAAACTCTGAGACAAGAGGGTTCTCTGAATAGATTGGTGCTTTTGTTAATTGATCTACGATGACTTGGCCCTTGATTACTTTCCTCTCCACATATTCAATGTTATATTATGATAATATCATTACCCATTTTACCATTCTTCCTGTGAGTATTGCCTTTGATAGTAGATATTTGAGAGGATCAATTTTGGCAATGAGTTTTATTTTATGTTCCAACACATGTAATGTCTAAATTTTTGTGATGAAAACACTACTACGAGGCATGCTTTCTCAATGAATGAATAGTTTAGCTCATGACCAACCATTGTCCTGTTGATGTAATAGATAGCCCTTTATGTTCCATTTTTGTCATGTTGAGCTAGAAGAGCTCCAAGGGTTGTTGTTGTTACTAATACGTATAAGATCAATGGTTTCTTTGGGATGGGTGGCATTAAGACTAGTGGTGTTAGTAGATATTCTTTGATTTTGTTAAATGCCTCTTCACACTTGGTATCCCATTTGTATGCTACTCCCTTGTGGAGTAGGTGAGAATATGGATTTTTTTTGTCTACCAGTTGTGCTATGAATCTTCGAATGGATTGTAGTCTACCCTGGAGACCTCTTAGTTGCTTTAATGTTTTTGGTGCCTCCATCTCAAGGATTTCTTTTACTTTTGCTGGATCCACCTCGATACCCCTCATTGACACTATATATCCTAGGATCTTTCCTGATTGTACGCCAAAGATGCACTTCTTTGGGTTTAGTCTGACTTTATACTCTTCTAGTCTGTCAAAGATGGCACTTAGGGTTGCTATGTGATCTTTTCTTTTTCAGGACTTAGCTAGAATGTCAACATAGTCTTCGACCATCTTATGGATCATGTCATGGCCCTTTGATATGTTGCTCCTGCATTCTTTAATCCAAATGGCATCATGTTCCAATAGTATGTCCCCCATGGACAAGTCAAAGTTGTTTTGTGTTGGTCCTCCTTAGCTATCATGATCTGATTATATCCTGAGAATGCATCCATTAGTGACAAAATTTCATGTCCTGCTGTCATGTCCACTATCATATCAATGTTGGGAAGTGAGAAGTCATCCTTTGGACATGCCTTATTCAAGTCCTTGAACTTTGTGTAGATTCTGATATTTCCATTGGGTTTTGAAATAGGTACCAAATTTGACACCCATTCTCGATAATCTATTGGTCGGATGAATCTTGCATCTAATAGCTTTTTTAACTCCATTTTGACTAATAGAGCGATCGGAGGGTGCATTTTTTGAAGCTTTTGTTTGACAGGCTTTGCTTCTAGATACATTGCTAAGTGATGAACCACAGTCTCTGGATCAAGCCCTGGCATGTCAGCATAACTCCATGCAAATTTTATCTATATTTCCCTTAGGAATGCTGCTAGGAGCTCTTGCTCTTCTGATAGTAGTGATTCCATGTAGAATGTGATATGTGGGGTCTCCTCTGTTCCTAGGTTGATCGGATTGCATTTTTCTGCCAAGACTGCTGACTTTTCCTAATGAATAGATCTTAAAGGAAGATTGAATCCCCCATCCTTAAGCACCTTAGAGAGGTTTTCACCATTGGATGCATCCTTTCTTTTTACTTTTTTCTTGTTAGAGAGTGCCATAATGTGGTTTTCACTCAAGGACTTGGATATTATTCTTAATTTCTCGCTTTTGCAACTAAAGGATTCAATTGTTTCCCCATAATAGGCATGTGTGTCCAACTCCATTATAAACCTTGCTTTGTGATCCCCATCTAGAATGTTATCCTGCAATACCATGAATTCTGAGAGTGCCGCATCATTTTTGAATGTATCAAGAACTAGTGGTCCTCGTTGGTCGTATTTGATGAGTTGGGGATATACTAGGTGAATCTCATGATCTTGATGGTCTGTTTCAAAAGATAGGGTGCTAATCATGCAAAGAGTGGTATCCTCAAATAGCCTAGGTAAATTGGTCATGGTATCCTCGTCATCGCTGCTACTACAAATGTAGGTTATATCAAATGTAAAGTTATCTATTACTCTACCTGTAGACACTCATAAGTGTAGTTCTGCTAGGGTTGGTTGAGGAGAATTATTAACTATTCTAACTGAAGGACTTTAGCCTCGTATGGTTATAATCAGAGGGGTACATCCAAGGCCAAGATTTGTTATTGGTTGCACCTCTGGAATGATAGGTATTATAATCCCATTGTTGTTTTGTCCCAATCTTTGATTTTTGTCGTAGCCCATTACGAGCATCATTTGTAGACCATTGCTTCTATCATCCATTGGTAAATCCAGTACTAGTCTTTCATCTTGATAGAGCATATGAGATGGATCTGCTTCAATAACCTCCCAACCAAGATCTCCCCAACTTGTAAATTTGGGATAGTCTATAAGATACATTTGGGATGTGGAAACTTCATTTGTTTGTGGGCGTCCCCGTGATCTAGGAGATTTTGGTAACTCTCCTACCAAAAAACCATTATTAGGGAGCTTTTAGTTTCCATAGCCATTGTCTTGGATGATGAGCTTGATGTCAGAGATGGTGGGAATGGTGGGAGTGGCGGGTGTCTCTATTGCAGAAGTGGATGGGAGAGTGGCGGGATCGATGTATGGTGTGGATGGACCCTCATCATGTTTGGGTACTTGGGGGATTTTGTAATACTTTTCTTCAAGATTTTTGCAATACGAGAAAGATTCAGGATCTCCATGGATGGTCACTTATTGTCCTTTATATGTGAATTTCACACATTGGTGGAAAGTTGATGCTACTGATTTCATTGCATGGATCCATGGACATCCTAGGAGGATATTATATGGCAAGTCAAGGTCCAAGACCTGACAAGTGGTTTCCATGAGACCTGGCCCTACTTGAATAGGGAGTTTGATCGTGCCTTGAGACACTCTTTCTTGATCATCATATGCTCTTATTGCAATACCCTTTCCTTTGTCAATGGAATCCTCTGATATCTTCAATTGCTTGATGAGACTTAGGGAACAAATATTCAAACCCGCACCTCCATCCACCAATATCCTTTTGATTTTTCTCTTATGTACTATGGCTTCAAAGTGAAATGCATGGTTGTGAGATGGTTGAGTGGGGAAATCTTGGTTAGAGAATGTAAGAAGATTAGGCATAATGATATTTCCAACCATAGCTTGGAATTGTCCCGCATCAAGGTTTGCGGGGGTAGTGGATGATGCCAATGCTTCTTCAAGGATTTTCCTTTGGGAAGATGAGATTTTTAGCAAAAACATGATGGAGATTTGTGTTGGCATTCTCTTGAGCTTATCTAGGACATTATAGCCATTAGGAACATATCTAGATGCAGGGACTTTGTTTGGCTAGGATGATCCTGCGATGGTTACTTTTTTGCCTCTTGTGGTGACTCCACAATCTTCGACATAGGTGCCTTTGATGGTGATGACCATGCAGTTTTCATCTAGGGAAGTGATGACTGTTTCATACACATGATTTGCATTTTAGTGGGTGTCTTTCCCTTTATCTTTGTTATTGTTATTCCCTTTATTGCCACGAGTCAGCATTGGATTTGTATATATCTTAAGATCTTGATTTCTTGTAGGTTGTTCCACGTTTATGATTCTTTTATCGATGAGATCTTGAATGATGTTATTTAATCTCATGTAACTATTCGTGGTATGGCCTTTGATTTTATGGAATTCGCAAAGTTGATTCTCGTTATACCAAGGAGGTTTCACATCCAGTTCTTGGTAATTCTCAAATGTGGGAGCCTTGATGAGTTTTTCAACTATCAGTTTTTTCATTATGTCTTCAAGTGGTTCCCCCAAAGTGGTGTACTTTCACTTGGGATAACTCTTGCATTGAGGTGGTCCCCTTTGGTCATTGAGATTATTGATTGTTGGATTGTTGTTTGGTTGGTGTGTTGCATGATGATTTTTTTGGTGTTGGATTTGAATTTGTGGTGTGGGTGTGTTTTGGTGAGGAGCACTAATGACTACCTTGGCATCTTAGTAACATTTTTGTTCCTTTCCCACGTGCGCGGTTTATCGTTGTAATTGGATGGTGGGCGATTGTTTTGTTGTTCATGGTATGTTGTTGATTCTACAAGTTGAGTTACAAGGGCTCTTTTGATGCTGAGCGCCTTGGGGATCAACTGATCATATGTGGTGATGCTTTGAACCTTGAGATGAAATTTTTGTTCTTCTGGCATGGTCCACTTTCTCTAATTGGCTTTGGATTGCCATCATTGTAATAATGAAGCGAATGATTCACCCTTTCCTGAGATTTCTTCTAGACTAACATCCATTGCAATGTTACATCCATAGTTCTTAATGAATGCGTCTATGATTTCTTGAAATGTTCTAATGCCTGAAGGTAGACGAGAGAACCATTCCATAGTGTGGTCTTCCAAACTTCTAGGAAATAGCCACATCAAATAAGTATCATCGTATGCAACTTCCATGCAATGAACTTGGAATTCCTTGATGTGATCTTCAGGGTTTTCCATCCCTCGATATTTTTCAAATTTGGGGATCTCAAATCCCTTGGGGAATGGTTTCATCACTAGGCTCATATCAAATGGATACGGACACAAGTTGCTTGGTGTCTTCGTTGTTCGCCCTGATTGAAGATTGAGCACTTGTTACAAGAGCAACCTGATTTGTGTCGTTACATAATTTTGTGGATTAGGGGGTGGGATGAAAGTGTTTTGTGGTGTTTCAATCATGGGTTTGATGGTTGGGTTGGTTGATGTGTTGTTTGATGGTATTTGTATTTTCTGCCGAGCTAGGTAGGCTTCTACTTGTTGCTGTATGAATAATGCATGTTGTTGATCTTGTTGTTGCTGTGCTAAGATTTGTGCTTGTTGTTGCGCTTGTTGTTGTTCCAACAACACTTTTTGTTGTGCTTACTATTGTTCCAACAACGCTTGTTGTTGGGCTGCCAATTCGGCTGCTTCTTACTACTCTTGATACTGCTTTATTGCTTGCTGATATGCTTGCAATTGCATTGCTTGTATTTGTGCAAGAAGTTGTGCTTGTGCTTGTGCTTGCTGTGCTTTATATTGAGCATTTTCCTGAGCTTGAGCTTGTGCTTGTGCCTACTGTGCTTGATATTGAGCATTTTCCTGAGCTTGAGCTTGTGCTTGTGTTGCTTGTTGTTGTAATAGAGCTTGTGCTTGAGCAGTATTTTGTGCTTGTAATGCTTGCAATGCTTGCAATGCTTGAGTAGCTTGTTGTTGTTTTTGTTGCAATAAAGCTTGGGATTGCGTGGCTTGTTTCACTTGTAATGCAGCTTGTGTAGCTTGGGCAGCTTGCATAGCCTGAGCAACTAGTTGTATGGCCTTTTGTTTTTGCACTTGTTGGAATCCCCTTTGAAAAGCAGCTTGCAATGCCGCATTGTATTGACTTGATGTGGTGGAAGTTGGTGGTGGTGGATTCGGAATGGCATTTGTGGTGGTGGTGAATGGTGATGTCGTGTTAATGATTTGAGTGATGGATAGTGGTGTTGATGTGCTGGTTAGTCCTTGAGAGACCATGCTTTGCGATGTTAGGGGTGTCTTTGATGATGTTGCAATTTCCTGTGCATTTTTCATCTGTTGTTACGATGTCGATGACATATTTTGAGTGTTTGGTATAATGCTTTGATTGATATTTGGGATGTTGGTTTGGTTGATAGTTGGTAGGGGGCAAGCCCTAGCCAAGGAGTGATGTGGATGATAATGGAAATGGTGGAAGAGGTGGAAATGTGAGGGGTGTGAGTTCTTGTGAGAATGTTGTGGTGTCAAAGATGCCCCCTGGTTTGAACATGTCTCCTTCCTCTTGCGAATTTGTGAGGAGAGGATTTTGAGGTGTTGCATAAAAAAATGATGATGATGGATCATGATAGAAAGTGAGGAACATTCTTATGTAATGGGTTTTCAAGTATTTTTTTTCCAAGGTGGTGTTTGCATCCAAATTTTGATTATTAACAAGGGGGTGTGTTTGAACAGCATTGAGAAATGCATTTCCCTTATTAACATTGGGTTGGGTTGTAGCAAATGATGTCATGATCTGCGGAATGTTTTGGGTGATGTTTTGGGATGGGGGTGTAGATGAGATGGGAATGGTGGATGAGATTAGAGGAAAATATTTCTCCACTATGGTACTCACATCAAAATCTGAAGGTAATTTGGCCCCTTATTTTGCTAGTTCAAGCATGTATAATGAAGGGTTGAGCCTCATCATGATGTTGATGATTTTATGGTTTTTCAGATTTTGGAGCATTTCAGTTATTTCTTCATGAGACATCCCAAAGGTAAGATCCCATCCTTGATTTCATTCTTGTGTATTTTGGGATGATGAAACAGTCAAAGGATTACTTGATTCGGCGGGATTCATTTCAACGTTTGTTTGGCTAAGATCGCTTGAAGCAGGTGTTTCTTTGTTGGCTTCCCTGCTCTTCTTGTATTGAGATCTAGTTTGAACCATAAAACGAGGATCAATTTTTCAAAAATAGGAGAGATGAATCTCTTGACTCATTGGATTGATCTTTACTTTATGTCCAAAATATAAATTTTTAGGATATCTTAAGGATCAAGAGGTGTGATATGATGATGATGATGCAAAAGATGAATGGTGTGGATGTTATGATATTTTGGTAAATCTTGAAGGAGATACTAGGCTTTTGGGACTTTCAGATATGTTTCGGATTTTGATTTTGATTTTCCCTTAGGATTTGTCCCTGATTGATTTTGATTTTGAACAAATATACCCTAAGATGTTTGGATGATTGTCTAAGGGATAGATTTGATCAAAGAATGATAATTTGAATATGTTTGGGGAGAAGGATGCATCTACCCACACCTATTCAAATAAGATGATAGTTTCACTAAGCATATGAAGAAGGATTCATCCACATATACTAAGCTAAACAAGATGATTTTGATAACTTTGACTAAGCATATGCAAAAGGATGCATCTACACATACCCAACCAAAGGTGATTTTGATAAAGTTTTCAAGGATTTAGTCTCAATGATTTTGATGATTTTGATTTTTCCAAAAAGCCTAGCATTAAGGATGATTTTAAGATTTTCCAAAAGGTGATTGTGAGATGATGTTTGTTTTGATGTTTGAAGGATGGATGAAAAATATTTTGATTTTCTTTGATCCTAAGATGAACCTAAAAAAGACACTTTGTTTGCCTAGACCTAGGTATTGAAGAACATGCAAATGCTTCGTAGAGACCTTTATAACCAAAGAATTATTCAATTTGGACATACATTTCCAACCAATGATTTCCATTTTGGAATTTTTCAAGAATCGTGAGGCTTCAACACACATGAAAGTTAATTTTTCTTAGCTTTGCTTGATGGCTTCATTTGACCAAAAACACTCTCCTTGATTAAGTTTTCAAACTAAGATGTCCAATGTCTAAATTTCTTCAAACCCCACAAGATATGTTATGTGGAAATTTGATCAAAAGGAAAAGGTTTACCTATTGTTTTCTTTAGTAGACAAATCGAGATGTAATCCAATGTTTAGAAACCTCTAAGGATGTAAATCCAAAGGGAAAGCAATAACATATGGATTAAGTCACTTGTATTTGTCTCCAAAAGGATTTGAAATTTGGATGATGATGTTAAGTGTTTGTTTTCAAGATGTTTTCGATCAAGAAATGCATTTTGTAACCCAAGAATAAGTACAATCGTATGGATGTGTAAGACAATATTTGTTGGATTCCCACTTGGACAAGTCCAGCTATGCTTATCTTTAGCGAATGGTTAGATGCTTGACGCCACTGGCTCCCCTCCATGATACTCACTTATATGGGGTATCCAAACATCAACACCCATGAAACTCCCATGGCATGTTTTCCATTTCTACTAAAAGACTATAAAATTGTGGGGTGGCTTTAGAACGACTATTCTTGAACCAAAAAATAGATTAAATAATTTTGGAAAATTCTAGCACATGGGTTTTAATAAGGACTTTCCATTCGTGGAGATTGACCCATATGGAAAGAGCCCCTTTCGGATCCATCTTGTCGAAATCAATCACGTGATATTGGCGTTTACTCCAATACCCACATTTATATCCCGGTTGGAAATACTCTTGGCTTTAGAGTGTTACCGGTTGAGTTGTTCCCTTGGGTGAGTACTTTTTCCCCAAGGAAAACCCTCTAGGATAAAAAAAAGAAAATAAGGAACAATATTCATAACTTGATCAATGCTTATTGGCAACAAAGAGAGTGAATATATGGAACAATTCCCCCACTAACACTCACACAAGATTTTGTTCAATTTTAAAACCAAAATCGAAGTGTGGAGGTGATTGCTTTGTCTCAACCTAAAATTCTGAAAAAGGCCTTTTGATTCTCAAGATCGCTATAAAGTGTGAGAGAAGTGCATACGTCCTTTTTCAATGATGTTAGTTCAAGTAAGCTCTCACAAAAAAAAAGTTGTACTTGTTCTTTTTAAATCCAAAAAGCAAAATGTGAGTTCTTTTTAAGCACCAAAAGATGAGTGAGAGATACTTTGTTCAATTGTTAATCAAAGAAAAAAAATCTAGTAAGTTGCATTCCTAATGTTCAATTTCGCCTTTGCAAGAAGAAATTGAAAGATTCTTTTTAAACCTAAACAACATTGGTGTTCTAAGAAAGAAAAGAGAACAATTTCTTGAAGAAGTGTTGAACAAACACTAAAGTGTTAAAAAACACTTTGATTAGACGAAACATCCTCTTCATGCTTCTCCTTTCTTTGCTTTTGATTTCCAACCTACAAGAGAGAAAACCAGTCAGATTCTGGAAAATATAGAGATGAAAGAGCAGAAAATAGAAGAAAAACTGATCATTAATCAAAATTCACGTGCTAAAATTTTATTTCCACTTTTTACTCCCTACCAGCAGCACAACCCATGACTGTGTCAGAGTTTGATTTCTAAGCAGTGCCCTCACAACTCCGCTTACCAGTTAGTGTCGCTCTGTGTCGGGGTAGTGAGCTCAACTACATCGCAATTTTTTCCCAACGTCATTGTTTTCTTTTTGTGTAAATTCCTGCGAGTCAAATGGTCAAGCGGTGGAGTTAGAAATTCAAATATTTTGGTGGGATGAGTCCAGTGTCACGGTTTGAATTTCAAGCGGTGTCATATATCAACGTTGAAGAGACAACGGTGCCAAAATAGCGACGCTGAGCTCCCAGCGTTGCAATTTTTCTATGTATGAAAAAAAAAAAGATGATAAAGAATGATATCCAACCCTCCTTCTAGCACCAAATGTGCGAACCCCAATCCTAGTACCTACAAAACAACAAGAAAAAACAAGTTAAACAAGAGATTGCAAGCTAACACAAGGATTCCCCATGAAATCCATTTACAACTTCGAATTAGGAAAGAAAACAACAAAGAAAACAATGAAACAAAGAAATATAGATTCAATCCTAATTTAAATGTGCAAACTCATGAGCCCATGGGGGAATTGGTGCCAATTTGATGTGAAAATTGGCCCTTTCCCAATTCCTAAGATGCAAGCTTGATATGTTGGTGGAGATTAATCCACTTTGATGGTGAAGAATGAGAGCTCGAAGCCAAAATCTGCAAAAACCTAGCTAAGAACTCAAGATTGATGGATGGAAATGGCTAAATATTTTAGCATAATAACTTTGCGTAATTTGTGGATCCTCAAATAAGGATATGAGCTCCTTATTTATATATTGCCAAGATGGATGAATGTTAAAATTTGAGCAATGTGGGACTAACATTCATCCAATGGCATGATGCCACTTGTCAATCTATGAATGGATGGAAGATGTGCAAGATTTGGGGATTGTGCCAATAAATGCATATTTTTGAATTTCAATTTTTTTTAAATGACTTGCAAGACAGAAGGGAAAATGCAATAAATGCCACTTGGCTCAAGGAAAAGGACATGTAAGATGAAGTTATTGCCTTGTTGGATGTGCATGTTGACTTGGACTTTTTGAATTCAAACTTGAAGGATATTCCAAAAGATGCCTTGTGAGGAAAATAGAGATTTAATAAATGAATTAAATCTATTTTCATGTGCAACTTGCAAAATCTAGAGGATGGGACATGAGATGAGATTAAATTAATCAAGGGTTAATTAATTTAATGAGAGAGATTAGATGATGTGACCTATTTGACTCAAATTTGTGGATTTATTTAAATCAAATAAGAGAGGAATATGATAAGAGATTAATTAAATAAGGATTTTGATTTATTTAATTAAAAGAGATGGTGTTAGATTAAATCAAATAAGGTTTTAATTTATTTTATTTAATGGATAGGCTTTAGAGATTTAATCAAAAAAAATTAATTATTTAATTAAATAGGGATAATTAGATGAGATGAATTGATTTAATTAACAAAAGAGATTGACTTAATTAGATAAAATGATTTATTCAATTAAGCGATGACACTTGATGAATTTAATCAGATAAGGAGATTTGATTAAATGGTTAGACCGAGGGATGATTCAGGATGAAACGATGTTAGTAGGTCAGGATTAGGTGCACAACGTCAATTAGTATATTTTACGTGTCTACACATTTCACAACAACAATATACACCAAATTAAAACTCTACACATGCCAGAATTCCCTCTTGGATACATTGTGCCAAACTTTACTAAATACAAACACAAGACAAATCCTCTTGAACACATTCAAGAATTTACAAGCATTTGCAAGGAAATCACCTATGAACATACTTATTTTATGAGACTCTTCCCTAGGATTCTTGTAGGTCCCACACTTGAATGGTTTTCCACTTTTCCTAAGGGAATAAAATCATGGGAGGAACTTTGATGCAAGAGCATCTTATCAACATCATGTTTCCATTATGAAGGTTGATTAAAATCATGTTGATTTATAGTGTATCAAGGTCATTTGGACCATTTTTCCATATATTTGATTCATTTAGAGGTGCCAAGGATAAATTTGTTTCAAAATGTAAAGTTGTCCAAAATATGTAAAAAGTTGTCACAAAATATGTAAAATTGTAAAGTTTCCAAAAAGCAACATTAGGAAGTTGAAGGATCATTTAGGATGTAAGGTCATTTAGAAGTAGTTATAAGGTCATGAGTTAGTTTTAAATTCATTTAAAAAATTCCATTGTACATTTGGTTGAGTGTGGGTGATTCAATAAAGGAATTAGATCAATGAATACATTGTTTTAAAGCATATTTCTTTAGAAATTATTTGTTTCCAAGAACTGTACGGCCTTTTACAGGTAGGAAAGCATGGATAAATGCATGTGAGTGTTAATATTCTCAATCACCTTCCATTCTAAGTTTGTTTCATGTAGATTGGCAGAGTTTTGAATCAGATATTGCAATTTTTCTATAAATTGGAAAAACCCTGGTTAGGGTAAACAACAACATATAGATTTTGTATTTATCTCATTTTATCCATTGAATTTTTATCATATTTGGTGGATATATTATTAGTAGCCTCTATTTTTTATATTCTTTAAGTTTTAGATCAAAATATTAAGATTGATGAATGGAAAAATTGAAGTTGCAAACTATAAATTTGTGTACAGATTGGTAAAATAGTATTATGAGAAGTCAACATCTAGGGTTTACAAAAATAATTGAGGACATGAACCTTTGAAGGTGTAATAAGCTTGTATAGGTCCAAAATAATATTTTAAAGCACTAGTTAGCAAGATTTAAGTTGGGAGATAGGAAAACCAATAAGCCATTGTGCAAGACAGGTCTAACTAGGCCTAATTCATGACTGTAACAACAAGTTTTGATCAGTGTGTTTCAAAGAACCCCTATCTCATGTTGTAATATGTTCTAAAAAAGCATGATTGGAATCCAAAGGTGTGATTTTTTTTGAGTTTCAGTGTATAGTTGGGAAGAAAAGCCTTGATAGTCCTTTTGAAGGTCTAAAGCATTGGGATAGTCTAAGAAATAGCTATAACCATAATGAAAGTTCAATGCTTTTGAGTTGTCTTATGAGGTTGGTCATGTTGTATTTACCCCATGAGAGTTTTCCAATGTGTTGAGATAGTTTTTTATGACTTAAAAGTAAAGTTTGGTTTGTGGTCATGAAGTGCCATTGTTGCACATTGTTAACAATCTAAAAATGAGTGTCCAAGAAGGGAGTTGGTTGGATGATTTAGAGTCTTTGTAGTGAGAGGAGAGTTTGCATAGCCTTGTTTGGGTCATGGAGTTTGGAAATAAAATATAGACCTATGAAGGAAAGGTTGCCTTGAAGTGTGAAAGACTTATAGAGTGGATTGGTTGAAACCCATTGTTGGTGAGTATGTCTAGTTGAGTTGAGTTGTTCCTTTGTACTTGCATCAAAGTGGCATAAGAGCTTAGAAGGTTTGGGCCGGTAAGTTTTTTTGTGGTTGGTTGTAGGTTGAGTAGATAACCTGGTTACTGCCAAGAGAAGGAAGAAAAATTTGAGACAACGTTGAGTTGTGGAGCAAGGAGAGACTTGTTGAAACCATCTAAGATAGATGGAGATATTGAGGAGAAATTTGTAGGTAGAGGAAGAAAGGAAGAAGAAAGAGGCAAGAGAAGATGGACAGAGAAATAGCTAAGTTGAAGCAAGAGTTGAGAATATTTGATGAAGAGTTTCAAGAATCCATGATGAAGATGAAACAGATGATTGAGCAGGTGTATAGACAAGCCACACGTTGGCATTTTTAAGTGAAGAAGAGAGTTACATGGCCCATAGAGAAGATTTTTAGAAGGATGAAAAGACAAGGAAAAAGAAAAATGAAGATGAAAGAGGATGAAGTCTTTGAAGATGTTCAAGAAGAGTACATAGATGAAGAAAATAAAGATGTCGCAAGATATTCCCAAGCATGATAATGAAGGAGTAGCAGAGATAAAGGAACTGATTTCAAAGGTTGAAGAAACTAAATTAGTGTCAAAATTGGATGAAGAGGTGATCATGAATGAGTTGATCTTGGAGGTTTGCAAAGAATTGAAGAATGATGGAGGTATTGTGTTAGAATCAATGTATTATTTCGTTGTTGTGCTTCTCTTGTGGATACAAAATAATTTGAAAGTAAAAGGGAAAAGGGAGAAACAAGACATTGAGATGCATCAAGAAGTGAAGAGTCTGATTTCGGTTGTTGAGCAAGATAGGAAGCTAATTTTCATGGAAAAATTCAAGCCTAAGGTAAAAATGAAGGTGAATTAGAGCAGTTTAAAGGTGAGTCAGTGGCAGAGCATATCAAGGATGTAGTTTATTGACAACATCAAATTCAAGTGGATTTGAAATCTATTTGGCTGGGAGAATTATGCAGGAGCATCTTAAAAACATCATGTGTTCCATTATGAAGGTTGATTAAGATCATGTTGATTTACAGTGTATCAAGGTCATTTGGACCATTTTTCCATATATTTTAGTCATTTAGAGGTATCAAGGCTTATTTTGTACCAAAATGTAAAGTTGTCCAAAATATGTAAAAAGTTGTCACAAAATATGTAAAATTGTAAAGTTGCCAAAAAGCAACATTAGAAAGTTGAAGGGTAATTTAGGATTTTAGGTCATTTATAAATAGTTAGAAGGTCATGAGTCAGTTTGAAATGATTTTTAAAAATTCCATTGTACATTTGGTTGAGTGTGGGTGATTGAATAAAGGAATTAGATCAATGAAAACACTATTTTTAAGCATATTTCTTTAAAAACAATTGTTTCTAGGAACTGTACAGCCTTGTACAAGTAGTAAATCATGCATAAATGAATGTGAGTGTTAATATTCTCAATCACCTTACATTCTAATTTTGTTTCATGCAAATTGGTGGAGTTTTGAATCAAATATTGCAATTTTTCTATAAACTGGCAAAACACTGGTTAGGGTAAACAACATATAAATTTTGTATTTCTCTCATTTCATCCATTGAAGTTTGCTCATATTTGGTGGAGATATTCTTAGTAGCCTCTTTTTTTTATATTCTTGAATTTTTAGATCAAAATATTAAGATTGATGTATGGAAAATTTAAAATTGTAGACTGTAAATTTGTGTACAAACTAGTAAAACAGTGTTATGAGAAGTCAACGTCTAGGGTTTGAAAAAATAGTTGAGGACATGAACCTTTCAAGCTGTAATAAGCTTGTATAGGTACAAAATAAGATGTTTAAAGCATTGGTTAGGAGAAGTTATGTTTGGAGATAGGAAAATCAATAAGCCCTTGTGCAAGACAGGTCTAACAAGGCCTAATTCATGACTGTAACAACAAGTTTTGATAAATTTGTTTCAAAGAACCCCTATCTCATCTTGTAATATGTTCTAAAAAAGCATGATTTGAATCCAAAGGTGTGATTTTTTTTGAGTTTCAGTGTATAGTTGGGAAGAAAAGCCTTGATAGTCCTTTTGGAGGTCTAAAGCGTTGGGATAGTTTGAGAAAGAGCTATAACCATAATGAAAGTTCAATGCTTTTGAGCTGCCTTATGAGGTTGGTCATGTTGTATTTACCTCATGAGATTTTTCCAATGTGTTGAGATAGTTTTATGTGACTTAAAAAGTAAAGTTTGGTTTGTGGTCATGAAGTGCCATTGTTGCACATTGTAAACAGTCTGAAAATGAGTGTCCAAGAAGGAGTGCGTGAGGATCCTTGAATGGAGTTGGTTTGATGATTTAGAGTCTTTTTAGTGAGAGGAGAGTGTGCATATCCTTGTTTGGGTCAGGGAGTTTGGAAATAAAATATATACTTGTGAAGGAAAGTGTTCCTTGAAGTGTGAAATCCTTGTAAAGTGGATTGGTTGAAACCCATTGTTGGGAAGTATGTCTAGTTGAGTTGAGTTGTTCCTCTGTACTTGCATCAAAGTGGTATCAAAGCTCAGAAGGTTTGCAATGGTAATTTGGTTTGTGGTTTTTTGTTGTGTTGTGGTTGGTTGCAGGTTGAGTAGATAACCTGGTTACTGCCAAGAAAGGCAGAGAAAGTTGAGAGAAAGTTGATCTGAGGAGCAAGGAGGGACTTGTTGAGACCATCTAGGATAGATGGAGATATTGAAGAGAAATTTGTAGGAAGAATAAAAAGAGGCAAGAGAAGATGGAAAAATAAATAGCTGAGTTGAAGCAAGAGTTGAGAATATTTCATGAAGAGTTTCAGGAATCAATGATGAAGATGAAACAAATGATTGAGCAGGTGTATAGACAAGCCACAAGTTGGCATTTGAAAGTGAAGAAGAGTGTTACATGGCCCATAAAGAAGATTGTTAGGAGGAAAAGACAAGACAAAATAAAAATGAAGATGTTCAAGAGGATGAAATATTTGAAGATGTTGAAGAGGAGTTCATAGATGAATAAGATAAAGATGTTACAGACATTCCCAAGCATGATAATGAAGGAGTAGCAGAGATAAAGGAACTGATTTCGGAGGTTGAAGATATTGAATTAGTGTGAAATTTGGATGAAGAGGTAATCATGAATGAGTTAATCGTGGAGGTTTGCAAAGAATTGAAGAATGATGGAGGTATTGTGTTAGAATAAATGTATTATTTCTTTGTTGTGCTAATCTTGTGGATAGGAAATAATTTGAAGGTGAAAGGGCAATGGGAGAAACAAGACATTGAGATGCATCAAGAAGTGAATAGTTTGATTTCAGTTGTTGAGCAAGACTGGAAGCTAATTTGCATGGGGAAATTCAAGCCTAAGGTAAAAATGAAGGTGATTTAGAATAGTTTCAACATGAGTTAGTGGCAGAGCATATCAAGGATGTAGTTTGTTGACAACATCAAATTCAAGTGGACTTGAAATCTATTTGGCCGAGAGAATGATGCAGGAGCATCTTATCAACATCATGTTTCCATTATGAAGGTTAATTAAGATCATGTTGATTTATATTATATCAATGTTATTTGGACCATTTTTCCATATATTTGAGTCATTTAGAGGTGTCAAGGCTAAATTTGTGTCAAAATGTAAAGTTATCCAAAATATTTAAAAACTTGTCAAAAAATATGCAAAATTGTAAAGTTCCCAAAAAGATACATCAAGAAGTTGAAGGGTCATTTAGGATTTTAGGTCATTTAGAAATAGTTAGAAGGTCATGAGTTAGTTTTAAATGCCTTTAAAAAATGAAATTGTACATTTGGTTGAGTGTGGGCGATTGAATAAAGGAATTAGATAAATGAAAACATTGTTTTTAAGCATATTTCTTTAGAAATTCTTTGTTTTCAAGTACTTTATGGCCTTGTACAGGTATTAAAGCATGGATAAATGAATTTGAGTGTTATTATTCTCAATCACCTTCCATTATAAGTTTGTTTCATGCAGATTGGTGGAGTTTTGAATCAAATATTGCAATTTTTCTCTAAACTTGCAAAACCCTGGTTAGGGTAAACAACAACATATAAATTTTGTATTTCTCTCATTTTATCCATTGAAGTTTGCTCATATTTGGTGGAGATATTCTTAGTAGCATCTATTTTTTATATTCTTGAAGTTTTAGATCAAAAGATTAAGATTGATGTGTGGAAAAATTAAAGTTGTAGACTGTAAATTTGTGTGCAGACTAGTAAAACAGTGTTATGAGAAGTCATCATCTAGGGTTTGCAAAAAATAATTGAGGAAACGAACCTTTGAAGGTGTAATAAGCTTGTGTAGGTCCAAAATAAGATGTTTAAAGCACTGGTTAGGAGGAGTTAAGTTGGGAGATAGGAAAATCAATAAGCCCTTATGCAAGACAAGTCTAACTAGGCCTAATTCGTGACTATAATAGCAAGTTTTGATTAGTATGTTTCAAAGAAACCTTATCTCATCTTGTAATATGTTCTAAAAAAGCATGATTGAAATCTAAAGGTGTGATTTTTTTTAGTTTCATTGTATAGTTGGAAACAAAATCCTTGATAGTCCTCTTAGTGGTCTAAAGCATTGGGACAGTTTGAGAAAGAGCTATAACCATAATGAAAGTTCAGTGCTTTGAGGTATCTTATGAGGTTGGTCATATTGTATCTATGAAAGAGTGCATGGAGGTCCTTGAAGGGAGTTGGTTGGATGATTTAGAGTCTCTATAGTGAGAGGAGAGTGTGCATAGCCTTTTTTAGGTCATGGAGTTTGGAAATCAAATATAGACTTGTGAAGGAAAGGTTTCCTTGAAGTGTGAAAGCCTTGTAATGTGGATTGGTTAAAACCCATTATTTGGAAGTATGTCTAGTTGAGTTGAGTTTTTCCTTTGTACTTGTATCAAAATTGCATACATATTTGTGAAAAATTACTCCTATAACATTGACACTGAAATCTCCATTACCAATTTATGCACAATTACTCAAGATGAGATTGGTGAAACCTTTATCCCATTCTTCCAAAGATGGAGAAGTCTAGCAAGCCATTGCCATAGTAAGATACCAGAGAAAGAAAAGGTATACATGTTCATCAAAAACATCCTAGGTTCATTGAAATACAACCTACAAGTTCTTTGGTGCAAAACCTTCATGGACTTAGTCAAAAAGGAATTCCAACTCGAAAAGGCCCTTATTGATAAAGCGGAACTCAAATATGGCCCTAACAACCTGAACACAAACCCATCCACTGACAAAAATAAATATTGGGTCATAAATAAACACATTATCAATGATGGCATTGTTGACACTAAGGCAGTAAACACAATAAGTCATGTACTCACTCTCAAAGGAGCTCAACCACCAAATGCACCATTTATCACACCGACACCTACTACAAATGCCATCCAAAATAATCAAAACAATTAGAATAGTCAAAATAGTCAAAACCAAGGGCATCCACATCAAACCAAGAAATTTCCCAAGAGATGTACATACACTGCCTTGGGAGAACCAATTGAAGACATCCTTAAGAAGCTCCTTCAAAACGGTGTCATCACATTACAAGACCCTAAGCAATATGATCTAGGAAAATTCAAGCTACCTTGGTGGGATGACAATGCATTCTATGATTACCACCACATAAAAGGGCATAAAACCTCCTCTTGTCGAAAATTAATAAATCTTGTACAAGATCTCATTGAAAATCATACTATTGAGTTAGGTGGTCAACGATTTTCTTCAAACGTATACCATACTATTCATAAGAACCCACTATAGGACCATGGTTCAAATAATCCCTCAATGTCAGGTCCAAAGACCAATAATAACTGAGCTAATTACACTCACACCGCCTTTGACTATTCTTGTGGACCCATTATTAATCACCTTCAAGCTACCGACAAATCTATCAATATAATTACCGTCAAGAAAGAACCTGAATGTAATGTCACTACTCATGCTGGAAAAGTCACCATAGTTGGTCCCCCTCCCCCTAGACATTCAAAAATCATGATACCTGGTCCATCCATTAAACAGTCACAACCTAGTCCATCTACTAAATAGTCATAACCTAAGGAATAGTTCAATCTCATTGACCAATTAGGAAAAACACCTGATCAAATCTATATACTTTAGTTGTTACACATCTCTCCTACACACAAGGCCATACTTGAAAAAAAATTACAAGAGTCTTATGTCCCTCATGACATTGATTTCAACCAATTTGAACCCATGGTGGGATACCTAAACACTCCCCATCACATAATATTTTCATACCAATAATATTCATCACCAAAGCCCTCTCATAATGATGCATTGCATATCAAGGTATTTATCCATAAACATAAGATCAAATGAGTTTTAGTAGATGGTGGAGTAGGACTGAACATATACTCCCTAAAACTGGTTAAAGCTCTAGGATTTTTTGATGCTTGTGTAGACACTACCAAGAGCATTGTTATACAGGTGTATTATGATGAAGAAAACTCATCTCAGGGTATTATCACACTTCCTATTCGAGTTGGGCTTGTGGATACAACGTTTCAAGTCTTGGATCTTGAGTTACCATATATCATATTGCTTGGTCGACCTTGGATCCACACCTTAAAAGCTATTACATCCACTTACCATCAATGCTTGAAGTTAACTTTTTATGGTGCCAAAATCACCATACATGGAGACCCTGATCCTTTCAAGTATTGCACCAATCTAAAGGGTATTTCAAAAAATCAAGTTCCCATTAACTGAGAAGCTTTGACCTCCTCTTCTTCCAAATTTATTGATCCATCCACACTTTCCAAATCATCCATACCTCCCTCTTCATCTTCCACCACACCATCTCCCTCCATCCTAAAGGTTGATCCTAATATCAAGATCTAGGACCAAGGTTGTGGGGAATATAAATTGAACATGGCCTACTACATCAAAAAAATACCCAAGCCTCCAAAGGCTTATGGGTGACCTTGTTTCAAAATGGAGCCTAAAGAGATTTTCAAAGTTCCTCCAACACAATTTTTTATAAAATGGGGAGAAATGAGCAAGGAAGATATCAAGGACATATCAACATGGATTTATAAAGACCCAAAAGACCTATCCCCATTACCATTCTAGATATATGGTAAAGGCTATGATATAGTGAAGGCACAAGGCTATGACGAAACTAGTAGCCTTGGTAAAAAAAAATTGGAATGCAAGAACCTATTATGCCTTCCCAAAGACCAAAGCTTCTTGGGTTAGGGTTTGGGTTGCCTAAAACTAATGATCAATGTACGAATGTACTTTTGGGTGAGAGCATGACTATTTCTAAAAGTGTCAAGACTATCAAAGATTCCCTTACCAAAACTAAGTCAAATGAATGGGAATTTGGCTCCCAAAGATCCCTAAGTGACTATTTCCTTGACGAATTGTTTCTTGAACTTGGTGAAATTTCCTTTGATGAATGATTCAGATAGATGTTTGAAGTTGATCTTCATAAACGCACTCCCAAAATCCCATTGAAGAGAAAAGAATGTGTCAGACTCTTTTGGCCTCGCAACAATGATAAACCTAAAACATCATCTAACCATTAATCAGACACACCCATCTATATATCTAACCCTAATGACCATCATTCAGATTCATTTGAATCACCACATGACACTATTGACCATGATTCTAGTCCATTTTCCCCTTATTTTGATAATGAGTTTGAATCAAGTGAAGGAGAATACTAGATATAATTTGAATGGTAGTTGGAAGAAAACAACTTCATCTTTACCCTTTCTGAATCCATCTGCATGCTTTCTACATCCTCCCCACCATTTTCCAACACTGATGATGGTATCTCCCTTGTCTACCCATAGCTAATTGATTGGGATCAACAAGGCCTGCCATTTATGGACATATTTCAAAATGTCGAAGACGTTACAAAATTCATAGGACTTCATGAGGGCATACCAACTGGGGACCATAAGGCAGAATTTTCCATACACCTAGATCATGTAGCATACTTTGGGGAGACTATGAAATCCTCTAGTTGCAAAAATAAAAATAAAAATAAAACAAAAAAAGACACGTCTTTAGATGAAAACCGAAAGGAACCTTCTAATGATAAAAAACTAAAAATAAAGGATGTATATGAGGGTGTAACCATCTTACAGGCACCAAAGCATGGAGGATTGTACTTTCTCCCCATGACTTAAGAGAAATTGGAAATGCTCATTGAGGAAACCATGGAAGTAAACATAGCCACAACAAAAGATCTTAAAATTGTCCTCTTTGCAGCATCTTTAACAAAGGAAGAAAAACTTAAATTACAAAAATTCTTCTCATAACGTAAGATTAACTTTGCATGGTCCTATGTTGATATGCCTGGGTTGGATCCAAAATTATTCTTGCACTATTTTCCCTTACTTCTAGATGCCAAGGTAGTGAAATAGAAGCTGCAAAAGATGCACTCATAGATTTCCTTGTTAGCCAAAGTTGAGCTCAATAAATTGTTAGATGTGGGATTCATAAGGTCAATAAACTACACTGAATGGATTTCAAATCTAGTACTTGTCACTAAGCCAAACGGTCAAATACACATCTACAAAAACTTTCAAGATTTAAACAAGGCATGCCCAATGGATGACTTTCCATTACCAAATATAGACATCATAGTTGACCTTACAACATGATACGAGATGTTGTCCCTTATGGATGGTTTCTCAGGTTATAATTAGATTCGGATTGCCCATGAAGATCAACATAAAATAGAATTCACATGTCCCTGGGGTACATACTACTAGAACATCATGCCTTTTGGTTTCAAGAATGTAGGCGCCACATATCAAAGAGCTATGACAACAATATTTTATGACATGATGCACACACTAATGGAAGATTATGTGGATGACCTCTTGGAAAATTCTTTGACATGCAAGGATCACCTTAATGTGCTAGATAAAATTTTCAAAAGAATAGAAGAATACAAGGTTCGCTTGAATCCTAAGAAATGCGTCTTTCGGGTGACATCAGGAAAACTATTAGGATATATAGTTTCTCGCAGAGGCATTGAAGTGGATCCCGCCAAAGTGAAAGCCATATTGGACATGCCTCCCCCAAAAGGAATAAGTGAGCTTAGGACATTCCAAGGCATATTACAATCTATTTGATGCTTCATCACACAACTAGCAGACAAGTGCCAACCATTTCAATATGTCATGTGCAAAGGAATCCCCTTTGTGTGGATTGATAAATATCAAGAGGCCTTCCAACAAATAAAGGACTATCTATTGTCACCACCTATCTTAATGCCACCAATTGAAGGAAAATATTTCATCCTATATATTTCTACAACAAGTTTAGCAATGGGGGAATTGCTTGCACAAAACAATCATGATGAAAAGGAAAGGGAAATATACTACAACAGTCGTACATTGGATGGCTATGAACTCAGCTACACACCTATTGAATGTGCTTGTCTTGCAATTTTCTTTTCTGCCCAGAAGTTAAGAAATTACATGTTGAATCACAAGACACATATAGTAGCAAAGATTGATCACTTGAAGTACCTCTTGAGTCACGCACCATTGACAGGTCGCTTGGCAAAGTGGGTTATGATCTTGAGTGAGTATGACATACAATATGTGAAATGAAAGGCCATAAAAGGACAAGTGATAGTAGATAAACTTGCAGATGCACCTATACAAGGTGATCATCCATTGGTAGTAGACTTCCCAGATGAGTCAATATTTCATGCAGAGCCTAAATTACCTTGGTAACTATATTTTGACTGATCTTATACTAGTCATGGCTCGGGAGCAGGTATGTTGGTGTAATTAATTTTTTAATTACACTTTATTAAGTATACTTAGGTTTTACTTAGGTAATAATTAGTTACTTAATTAATAAGTAAGCTTTATTTAGTTGAGTTGATTTTAGGTCAACATTAGGGTTATGCATACATTGCTTTTATAAAGCAATTTATCCCTTGTAATTTCTCAATTCCTAAATAATATCAATTTGTACATCTTCATGCAATGCTCTGATTTTTTATTTTTTTTCTCTTGTGGAATGATTTTTTTGGTTTATATGTCTGATCTTGGTTTCTAACATGGTATTAGAGCCTTGATTTGTAGCCCCTTCTTAGATTTTGGTGAATTTCATTGCAGAGCACATTCGAGGTTCCTTGAGGGTTTCATGCCTTGAGTTCATTTATGCAACATTTTGGATCAGATCATGCATCTTCATTGGATTTAGAGCACTAGAAAAAGTCAGGATTGGCTTTTTTTTACTGATTTTGGTCATTGTTGAAGAAATCTATGAGGGTTTCAAGCTCGGTGATTTTTTGCAAGATTTAGGGGTAGCCAATTTTTTGGGGCACTTTGGGCACAAACGAGGGTCACCATCACGTTCATAGTGGAAAAAATTCATAAGAATGCTTTTCCTTTCATCAATTTTGGTGTAGATCTAGGAGGCAAAAAAAATTTCCAGGGAGGCCGTACAACCTCCCTAGCATGAAGATAGAGGCAAAAAATTCAAAAAAAAAATAAAAAATTGATTTTTTTTACAAAAATCTGCATGGCCAGTTAAAATTTGGAGCACCTCCAAATGGCCACCCACCCACCACTAGTCCACCCACATGCCGCCAGTTCTACGCAGCTCCCATGGGCTTAAACTCTAAGCCTATGGTCCTTTGGAGAACTAAGTGTTATGCACCCAGCCCCCGGCGGCCTCCCAGCACCCGTGTCGATCACATCGGTGACCAAGGGCTCCACCCAATCCCCCTACCTACCAGCCCCTGGTCATGCAAAAGACCAAGGGCCTATTTGTTTTAAGCCCCCTGGGCTGCCTATAGGCTAAATTGGCCATTTTGGAGCAACTTTCACTAAATTGGGCATAACTTTTGCATATGACATCCTTTTTTCACAAACAAAATACCATTGGAAAGATAATTTTAACACCGATCTAGTGGCGGAGGTAGTTATTTATGATTTTTATCCAAATTTATTTTTCAGGTCTTTGAACTCAGATGAAGTATTTTTCACTTCAGAGGGCATATCTTTTGACTCAGTTATCCTTTTTTTGGCATTCTCATGGAATTGGAAAGCTGGTTTAGTCCTCTACATAGATCTAAGGTCCATTTTTATTAGGAAGGTAGATGTGAACTTTGGATTGTGCATGCACTCTATTTTTTTCTTCATGCACTACGTTTGCATTTTCTCCTTAGTTTATGCATGTTTTGCATTCTCTCCTTTTACAATCGTGGGTTATTGCAATAAATGAACTGATATAAAGTTCCATCAGGGGGGTTTATTGCATAATAATTTGAATAGAGTGTAGTTTCACTTTGATCTCATCTTGATATTGATGACAACTCGCATGGGTTATATCTAGATTATGTAGTTTTTTTTGGTGACATCTTGCTCATAGCTTGACACATTTTGGTTTGCATTGGCTCACATCTTAGATTGAGAGCCTATGGTTAATGATCCTAAATCGTATCAGATTCACATTAGGTCACATCTCAATTTGAGGGCCATTAAATTTATGGAACTTAATGTTCTAGAATCTTTAGTAGTAAATAGAAGTATCTTTCCTTGCTTGTCAGATTCAGGTTCTAGTATTACTCCACAATGTTCCTCCTGTGCTTCTTTGTAGCAAGTCATCTCATTGAGGGGGGTTTTGTCCCACTGGGTTTTCTCCTCTTTCTCATTCATTGCATTTTTACATGGG
Source organism: Sequoia sempervirens (assembly GCA_007258455.2). Taxonomy (NCBI): domain Eukaryota; kingdom Viridiplantae; phylum Streptophyta; class Pinopsida; order Cupressales; family Cupressaceae; genus Sequoia; species Sequoia sempervirens. The sequence continues at coordinate 29,247,814 of VDFB02000002.1, read as the reverse complement.
TACTTGATTAGGCCTTGTTGCTGGGAGCCATTCATACTTTCTTGCATTCATCCTAGCATTAGGTGCATGCCTTTTTAGACTCCCTAAGTTGCACTTAAGGGAGGGTGTTGGTGTAATTAATTATTTAATTACACTTTATTAAGTTTACTTAGGTTTTACTTAGGTAATAATTAGTTTACTTAATTAATAAGTAAGATTTATTTAGTTGAGTTATTTTTAGATCAAAATAGGGTTATGCATACATTGATTTTATAAAGAAATTTATCCCTTGTAATTTCTCAATTCTTGAATAATTTCAATTTGCACATCTTCATGCAAAGCTCTGCTTTTTTATTGTTTTTCTCTTTGTGGAAGGATTTTTCTGGTTTTCATGACTAATCTTGATTTCTAACAAGGTATACTATTTATCACACCACAAGGAGACTCCATCCCTAAGTCATTTTGTATTATTTTTGCATGTAAAAATAATGTTGCAGAATATGAGGCACTTGTCATAGGACTCTGAATGGCCATAAAATAGAAAATCAAAACACTTCTAGTTTTTGGAGATTCTCAGTTGGTCATAAATCAGGTCAACGAGGAATATGATACCAAGGACAAAAATATAATGCCCTATAAACGCATGGTTGATAGTTTTTAGTCATATTTCCATAGGCTTTCTTTTGAACAAGTTCCTAGGGCACAAAACAAGGCAACAAACGCAATGGCTGCAATTGAATCTCTCCTAGACATTCCTAGCAATGTGCCACAATTTGAGTTCTTGGTAGAACAACTTCTGGTTACTACATAGGACATTCCAGAGTCAGAAATGGTTTGTGAGCCTTTTTGTCCAAACTTTCTATGGTATCAAGACATATATGACTATCTCTAGTCCTAGACCCTTCCCCCAAACCTATCCAATAACCAATGAAAATCCTTTATCCATAAGGCTGCCCAATACACCATCATCAGTGACACCCTATACCGTCGAAACTTTGACAATACCCTTCTTCGATGTCTCGACAATGACAAAACATGAATGACCTTATGTGAGGTACATGAGGGTATCTGAAAATATCATTCAAGTGGTCCTACCTTAGCCAAGAAGATCATGAGACTTGGGTATTATTAGTCGACAATGGAAAAAAATGCCCTAGAGTTTGTTAGAACATGTCACCAATGTCAAATGCATAGTGATTTGACTCATGCTCCAGCACAAGAACTTCAGTTGATTACTTCTCCTTGGCCCTTCGTATAGTAAGGACTTGACCTCATGGGAAAAGTTCATCTCACCTCTTCCAATGGCCAAAAATTCATTATCACCACCACTAAGTACTTCACTAAGTGGATTGAAACCATCCCTCTCACATACATAACCGACAAGCAAATTTCCAAATTCATCCTCAACTACATCATCTGCTGGTATGGTGTCCCACAATCCATTATCATAGACAACAATCATCCCTTCAAGAATCAAGACATCTGTGAGTTGTGTGAATGCTTCCACATCCAACACCAATTCTCCATGCCATACTACCCACAAGGAAACGGTCAAGTTGAGGCATCTAATAAGACAATTATAAAAATTCTTAAGAAGATAGTCAATGATGCTGGTTGTGACTGGAACATACAACTTAACCCTACTATGTGGGCTTACTACACCAATATCCACACACCCACAAGATCCACTCCATTCGCCTTGGTCTTTGGAGCTGAAGACATATTGCCCATCAAGGTTGAAATCCAATCTTAAGAGTCTCCATGAAGGGCCTGATTGATGATGATGAGTATATATATTCAAGACTACATGAATTGGAAATGTTAGAGGAACACAAACAAAATGCGTTAAATCATTTATAGGCATATCAAAACCACCTCTACTTCAGTTATAACAAGAGAGTCATGGTCAAAAAGTTTGACATTGATGACCTGGTCCTAATGCAAAATCCTAAGAATTAGTCTAACATAGAGAAACCCGATAGCCTAATTGGTTGGGTCCTTACATCATCACAACCTCATTCGGTTCTAGAGCTTACCAACTAGCTACTCCAGATAGTAAAAAATTGACAAAGCCCATCAACAGTTTTCATCTCCAAAATTTCTATGAATAGCATCAGAGAGCTAGGATGAAAACTATCAAAAATACAAAAAAAATATAAAATATAAAAAATTGTCACCTATTGAAAATCTAGAAAATAGGTGTCTTGGTGACACAAAAAAAAATAAAAAAAAAGAGACAAAAATAGTAAAGAGAAATAATTTGTCCAATAGTGAAAACCTAGTAAACATGTGCTTTGGATAAGTACCATGGTGTAAACCTAGTAAATAGGCACCATGTGTAGTTAGTCTTTGCTTCACCATCTACTGTCACTCTATCTACCTTAATCTATAATAAAAACCCATTTCTCTAGCACCATCTTGATATCCTACCACAAAAATCCTACCATTTCTTTCAATGGATAACAATTTCTAACATCAAATCTTGTGTATTTTCCATCTGTCACCCCAAGCACGTCCCTTTTTGCACCCTTTGAACTTGGCTAGTCTGGGCCTAACTAGGGGAAATACTTTATCACTTGACTATAGTAGGTATCGCACATGGTCCTACCAATCAAAAATGTCCTCAACAAAGACAAAAAAATTATAAAATGTCCTAAAAAGAAAAAAAAAATCATAAAATGTCCTAAAAAAGACAAAAAATCATAAAATGTCCTAAGAAAAAGGACAAAAAAATCATAAAATGTCCTTAAAAAGACAAAAAAAATCATAAAATGTCTTGAAAAAATAGACAAAAAAATCAGAAAATGTCTTGAAGAAAACCAAAAAAATCAAAATATGGAGAAAACACAAAAACATCCAAATAACATTCAAAAAACACAAAAAATAGAGTCATAACTTGTCAAGTTAGTCATGTCAGTCAGTCCATGTCATTGTCAAACTATGTTGTCTTTGTGCATTTGTTGCGTAGGCAAGGCTCATCTTCAGGCCCCTAAGACATTAGGTCAGTCCTCTTAGGTTTTTCAAAATAAAATAATGACTCAATATTTTTTCATTAGGACAAAGTCATTGGTCGTGTCAAACTATGAGGTCTCTAAGTGTATGATGTAGGCAAGGCCATCAATCGATGAGCCCCCAAGGCCACACTAGGTCAGTCCATTAGGGTTCATGACACTACACTGGCACACACGTCAAATGTCTTCAAATCAAACAAATCCTTTAGCAATAGAAAAACTCCTAATCAACATGAAAATTACATTAGCATGTCACCATCGACATGCAATCAATTCAATCATCTAGTCAAACTCAGTCAAAACTAGTCAAACCATAAAATCTTAGTTATTCTTCAGATGTGTCCTTCTGAAGAATGACCCTTGTCATTTATTTATGCCTTAGGATGTGTCCTTCCTAGGCATCATCATGGTCATCTAGCATTTTGAGGGATTCTCACAACATTTGAGGATCGATCCTCTTGACATCGACATCATCCAAGATGTGTCCTTCCTAAATTTGGCATTACCTGGCATCTCAACATCGTCAAACCTGGAATCTCAACATAAAAACACATGAAATTAAAACAAACTTGGAAAACACTCAGAAAACACTTGGCAAACACTATCTTGTCATTTTGTCCTTGCAATTTTCATCACGCTACTAGTTCCTCAAGGATGTCCTAGCAACAAGATTTAGATGAGCAGCGACGTATCGTGATGATTGTCTTGTCTTGTTTTTTTCAAATAGTCATGTTGCTAGTTCCTTGAGGATTTCCTGGCAATAGGATTTAGAAGAGCAATGGCGTTTCATGACTTGTCTTTCTGGTCTTTCTTATTTTTTAGGTTGGTTGTGACAAAAAGATTGGGGAAATTGCTCTCTTAGTATGAGTCATGATCATCCTTTTATGTGACTGCTTGTCTCATGTGATGGTATGACCTTTCACACCATCGATCCATGTCATATCATGGTGTTTTTGGCCATTACACTAATCTGCCTAATGATGATTAAGAGCAACAATTAGTAGTTCTTTGGTAATATGTTGAAGGATTGTGTCTCTACACTAACATCCATCTCCTTTCATCTTGTCATTTCTTCTCTTCCATCTCCTGATGATATCCTATGACATAGAAAAATATAATTGCATACATGATAATATAGACATTACATTAGTTCATCACACATTTACATATATTCCTTCACTTAGTTGCATTGCGCATTAAACATTCATGAAGGCGTAAATTAATTAAACATCCATTCACATTTTTCTAATTACATCATTAGCATATAATACTTGCATTTATTTTCATTCATAGAACATATAAGTGCATTTAACATCTCCATACATCATCCATATCGTTAATGCATATACATCATAACATAAGGCATCATATGTTGCATTATCCATACATATAATCATACATCAATGCATCTATAATCATAAACATGGAATCCATTAGAAATAAAAAATTATCCATACACATAAATCATCATTATCATCCTCATATAACCATCATACATAACATAATATCATCATGGCATATAAGAATAAATAACTATTATAATTGCATACATCACATGACATATAAAATGCATAATCACAATCATCATCACAAGTGCATATATCATAAACATAATCAACACATAAGGCATCATCACATAACATAAAGCATATAGGCCACATCAAAACTGCATCATATGTATAACCTCAAAAATAATATCACAGGATAAAGTCATGAGATATCCCAAAAATAGAGCTTGCGGGCTTGATGGTAAAAATATAAATGTCATAACATAATGTCTCAAACATAAGGTAAAGATAACAATGTCAATGCCCTAGGTGGTGCTCTCTCTCATCCCCTCAAGGAGAAGACCGAGGTGATTGGTGCTCGGTGATGGGAAATAATATTGATGCCATCATGGACATAGAGGACTGAGTCAGTAAGGAAAATGGATCTGTAACCAGAGGCTAGTTGTGCTCTAACCTGTGACCTGATATAGATGAACCATGACTGTGGCTAGATCTATGGCTTGAGGAATTCCTATGACTATGATGGGATCAGTGACCTAAGGAATGCCTTGAAGAGGTAGAATCACCCACACTACTCTGGCTACAATTGTTGTGTGTTTGGTTACTACTACCTAATCTAGTCCCTATCTTGCTTTGAGATCTAGATAAATCAGGCTCCCTCTAATCGGTCGAAACTACTCTCATATAACATACAATACTGACCCTTGCTAGCGCTAACCCTAGTTAACTCTTTGGCTACATCTCCAACTGACCCTGAACATAACTGTGTGAACCCAATACACCAAATCTCCACCTCCTACCATCGGATCTTAGCCTAATCCTGATCGACTCATGTTACCTCTAACTCTGCTCATAGGGATCTGATTTGTGTTGTGGCCTCATCCAGTCTCCTCTGCATATCTACCAATCTCTGGTCAACTGTAGCATCATGATACAAAGTTGGTCCTCAGGTATATCATCCTCTCCCTCCACCATCCACTCTATGAGTTGTATCTCTGCCTCATCCATATCATCCTCACCACCAATGTCCAACTCCTCATCATCATCACCCCCAACCACCTCCTCCCCTCTGTTGACATCCAGGGACTCCTCTCTGATGTACACCACAACCATTTCCCTCACCTTGGCCTTTGGTCTCTCTTCCTCCTATCTCACCTCAACCTCCAACTAAACCTCCTCCTATCTGGGTCCCTCATCCCTCTCCTCCTCTACTACCTCAGGGATAGCATATAAGGGCACCCTCTCCACACGCTGATGCACTCTCCTACCATGTCTCCTCCTCTCCTCGTCCTCCCTCCACCCCCAAAATCTCTTTCATCACTTTCTTCATCACCTCCACCATCTCCTCCACCTCGCCCCCCATCTCCCCTCCCCCATCTCCTTGGACACCATCCCTCCCTCTCCCTCTGCCACCATCTTTGCCTCCTCTACCTCCTTGGCACACCCGTGATATAACTAAATGGTGATCCACTGGTGCTGGCCCATCTGGGTCTATCATCTATGTGCTTGCCACTATGTTTCAAACTCCATTGTCATCCTAGGATCCCTTGGGCCCCCTCTTCAAGCCCACTATTGTGCTACCAGTCTATGAATCTGTTGCTCTGCTAGGGGCACTGATATAGATGGTCCCCATATCATCTCTTGAGAAAATCTCACATACTTCGTTGTCCCTACTGGAATATCATGTCACTCGCTGAATTGTCTCAACACCTGTTGGGGTAGGTACATCTCAATAATTAACTGACTGTATAGTCCAACCAATGAGATATCTGAAATTTCTGCAAAATGGAAAATAATGACCCTCATCGGCCCATTGTGCACAATCTATATATAGTCTCCAGAAAAATTCCATCAAGGTGTCAATCCTATGCCGCTAGTATCCTATCTCCCTAAGTTTGGTCTGCTAAAGGGAACCTACATATAGATAGACATAAGGCATCCCCTCAGCTAGTTGTGGTCTCTGAATAGGAGGAAAGAAGATTGGGATATGCTCACAACCTCATCCTCACAAGCACATCTCCCCATCTGATAGGGAACCCATGTCTGTGGTGACCTGAAATCAAGACACCGATAATCAGTGTGCATAACATCACATCCCATTGAGGATAATGCTCTGCCATGAACTCCCAGCAAATCTCATATGCCTTGATGCATAGTCCTGCATCATCAAGCTCATAATACTTAGTAATAGCCTATTTTCCATAGTAGGGATCATAAACCACACGCTCTCCTTGGATCGAAAGGCATAAAATTTGGTAAACATCCTCTAGCATCATGGTGGCCTCTCCCATTAGCAAGTGCAATGAATCTCTTTGAATGCCATCTCTTAGCCAATGTTGTCTAAAGCCCCCTATTTGCCCAAACAATGGGCATATAGGTCACATAGTATAGTTGTAGCCACATCAGTCGTCTATGCTCTTTGTCTCGCAGCTGATCTCTAAATGCATATGTCAACGGCTTGAACTCGCACGTGTAAAAAGGAAATAATCCTTTTCTCGCATGAAAAAATGATAGTTAGCACATTATTAAACATCATTGTTACCATCTATCTAATCAAACATAAGTAGAAACTAAGTCTAAAACTAAGTCAACCCTAGTCAAATTCAAATGCGTCATGTAAAAGGAAATTGAGTCACACTAAGTCTATTTTGTTGCTCAGCTCTTCATATGCATCGTGACAGAGCGTTTGTGTCGCACAAACTCACAAATGCATCATCCTAAAGCACTTACGTCACTCCATTGATCATATGCATCATTGTCAACTCAATTGCATTGAATGGCCCCACATTTGCATCACATTAGATCATTTTTGTTGCTAAACCTATCATTTGTGTTGCACAATGGCAATTGCATCCCACTAGTCTACAAATGTGTCATTTTCTAATGGGCCCCTCATGATTGCAATGCGACGCATCAAATGTGTGCAATACAAATGCAAATGCATATGCGTCGCAACACATTCGTTGACCTAACTTTGAACCCTAAAAAAACACATAAAATGATGAAATGACAAAGTGGGTAAGGTGTACTTACTAGTGGCTCTACGCCCTCTGGCCGTTTGAAAGTCTGAAAAATGTACCTATGGTGCTCGGTCGTTGGAATCACCATCTTCACACGAAGTCTCCTCTCTCTGAGCTCTCAAATCTCAAATAGTAAAAGTAAAAATGAATTAACTTTTTACCCATTTTGAACCTATTTATAGGGTGAAAGTGAGATTTTCTTGAAACAATTTATTATTAGAGGCTCTTTTGACCAACTTTGATGAGCTCGTTAACTGTTTTAAACACATTGAAATCCAAAACCGATCACGCCATAGATTTTCTAGACATCAAATTAACTTATAGGGACACTTTCCAAATTTTTCTGTCACCAGGGAAAATTTTGAAAAAATTCCTGAGGGGGCATAGATACTCCGTACCTTTGCTGGGGCATGTTTTGACTGAATTTTCTTTATCATAATGCGACAAGATGCATTATGACAAAGAGGGGAAAAATGTAAACACATAAAAATGACTTGGGCCTGCAAGTCCTATTTTCTCCACATTACTTCCTAACATTTAATTAAAATATTTAATTATGTCCAATGGTCCAATTTCAACTATTAATTTTAAGTTATTTGTAATTATTTAATTAATTCATGTCTTTTATTCCTCTTTATTATTTAAATAAATAAATTTTATTTAAATACATCGCTAATTTTCTAATGTCTCTCTATGGTTAAATAAATTCTTAAATTTATTTAATTATCTTTTGTCCATTATTTCCTTCTGATTATTTAAATAAATGTTTTATTTATTTATTTAAATACGCCGTTAATTTCTAAATATTTTCTAATAATTAAATAAATTCTTTAATTTATTTAATAGTCCACCTTGGCATTCTCCCAATTTTAAATAAAGACATTTATATAAAATTGTCCCACTTTCTAATTTTCTCTCTTAGTAAATAATTTAAATAAATTATTTACTGTCACATGACTCCACCTTTTTGAATTAAATTAGTTTTTAATTCAAAATGACAACTTTCCTCCATAAATCAAATAGTTTCTAATATTATTTGATTTTCCCATTTTTTCTTTTTCCGTGCCATCCTTATCTCCTTGTCACATGCAATCTTGTCACTTGATTTGATCAAATCTTGTCCATTCATTTCAAATTTTACCCTAATGTTTTCCTAACCCTAATTGTGGGTTGTCACATTCAATCTTAACCATTGATCTTAGGGAATTTGTCAATCTTCAATCTTGGCCATTCATCCAAAATTGACTTTTCTATAAAATGGCAATTTTGACCTCATTTGACAAATCATCTACATCTTAGGAAATCTCTCAATCTCTTGGCATCTTGGCATCTTGGCATCTTGGCATTTCTTGAAATCTTAGGTCGTTTGATGCATACTTTAGGCCTTCTTCATAGTTAGTTACATTGTGAGGTCTTTTGACTAGAATCCTTCAACATTTGCTTAGGACATCGGAATTATAATAGGTTGCTCATCACAAATATGAGGGAAAACAAATATTGCAGCAAATAGAGAAGGTGCAATGGAGGTCAATCATGGAGGTTGAAGAATTTTGGTAAACTCTTTCCTTGTTTACATGTTTTTTCTCCTTTGTGCTTCATTGTCTTGCTTTGGGTTGTCTTATTTTAAGCTATAATTTGCTAACCTATTTTTTTCCCTAAGCTACAAAATCATCCTATGGAAGAGTATTTCTAGCATAGACAAATGTGACCTAAATTTTTTCGATGGAATGCCTTAAAGAAATGTGGTAATGTGGCATGCCATGATTGCAAGATAGGCTGAAAATGGAAGCATGGATAAGCTATGTGGTGCAGGGGTACCTAGCTAAGTTGCAATTTTGGTTTTGTGATAGGTCATTAGGTGTTTTATATCTTTTTTGTCATGAATAAGCTCTAAAACCCTGATTTGAAGGGTTATGGTTGCTTAAAATGAGAAATTGATTAATTCCACCTATAGTAAATACTATGACTTGGTGGAATGAGTACAAAATGGTAGGAATAGATGTTTGAATGATATTTAGGAGCAAGGGTTGAAAGTGGTTTTATGTGATGCCCTAGATGGCATTCCTTTGTTTTTGGATCAAATTTGGTCATTAGAGGCTAGTGATAGGTGAAAATATTGTGGGTAGTAACTTTTGAAGGTTAATTAATTTTTTGCAAACAATTTTCAAAGTGTTTGAAGTGTTGTTAGATTGAAGACAGTTTGGGAAGGCATATTTCCAATAAGCCCTCTCTAAAAAAGCCAAATTGAGGGTTTCATGGTTGGGTGGGTTAGTGGGTCTTCCATTGATTCAAAATGGTGGATCTTGAGGTTTTACAACCTATTACATGACTTTCTAAAGGAATTTTGGGTGGACAATAACTTTAAAGGGGTATTCCTTTGTAAAAGTGACCTAATTGAAGGTCTAGGACATCATAGAAGCACTAGTTTGAGGGTTTTGTTCCAAAAGAGTTGAATGAGTTCTTGTGATATGTTGTGTAAGGACATAAAGGGTGTCTAAAAATAAATTTATCTAGTGGGTTCTAGTTTATATTTGTGAGATAGGACCTAGAAACCGAGTTGGTAGACCTACAAGGCGAATAGCGAGATTGTATGAGAAATCCAAGAGCTAGGGTTCTAAGAGTTGCAAAGTTGTTTCAAAGGGATTGAATTGTGGTTGATGAATTATTTCCTCCCTACTCTTCATTATCATGTGAATTATATGAGGCATACACTACCCCTACTTTCTCAACCCTACCACATTGGCAGGCTTGTGAGCGAGCTCACTAGCCCGCCAATGCAATAGGATTGAGAAGGTAGGGGCAGTGTATGCCTCATAGAAATGGGGTCTCACAGTGACTGTGAGACACCATTTCTATGAGGCATATTCTTCCCCTACCTTATCAACCCTACCACATTGGTAGGCTAGTGAGTGATACCCCAATGTGGTAGGGTTCAGAAGGTAGGGGCAGTGTATGCCTCATAGAAATGGGGTCTCATGGTGATAGCATATTCCTCATAGAAATGGGGTCTCACAGTGATGTATATCACTGTGATACTATTCTTCAAAGAAATGGGGTCTCATAGTGATTTATATCATTGTGAGACCCCATTTCTATGAGGCATACGCTACCCCTACCTTCTCAACCATACCATATTGGCAAGCTAAAGAGTGAGCTAGCTTTCCAATGTGGTAGGGTTGTGAGACCCCATTTATATGAGGCATATGCTGCCCCTACCTTATCAACCCTACCACATTGGTAGGATAGTGAGTGAGACCCCAATGCGGTAGGGGCAGTGTATGCCTCATAGAAATGGGGTCTCGCGATGATAGCATATTCCTCATAGAAATGGGGTCTCACAATGATGTATATCACTATGATACTATGCATCATAGAAATGGTATCTCACGGTGATTTATATCACTGTGAGACCCCATTTCTATGAGGCATACGATACCCCTACCTTCTCAACCCTACCACATTGGAAAGCTAATGAGTGATCTAGCTTTCCAATGTGGTAGGGTTGAGAAGGTAGAGGCAACATACACATCATAGAAATGAGGTATCATGGTGATCTTTCCAATGTGGTAGGGTTGAGAAGGTAGGGGTAGAATATGCCTCATATAAATGGGGTCTCACGATGATGTGGAGCTTTCCAATGCGGTAGGGTTGAGAAGGTAGGGGTAGCGTATGCCTCATAGAAATGGGGTTTCATGGTGATGTACATCATAGTGAGACCCCATTTCATATGCCTCATAGAAATGAGGTATCACTATGATGTACATCACCATGAGACTCCATTTCTATGAGGCATACATTGCTCCTACCTTCTCAACCCTACCACATTGGCAAGCTCGTGAAGCTAGTGCCAATGCGGTAGGGTTGAGAAGGTAGGGGCAATGTATGCCTCATAGAAATGGGGTCTCACAATGATGTATATCACCATGAGTCCTCATATCTATTAGGAATACACTACATCACTGTGAGACCCCAATTCTATGAGGCATACATTTCCCCTACCTTCCCAACCCTACCACATTGGCAAGCTAGTGAGTGAGCTCACTATCTTTCCAAACTGACTAGCTTGTCAATGCTACTACATTTTTCATGCATTTATATGAAAAAATTATTGTCAAACAATTCAAATGCTATGTTCATGCTTCCATTTTGAACCCTGATTGCAAGATATGTTGGACATTTCCCCATGTTGCTAACTTATCCTTGAATAAAGAGTCTTGAAACAGTGGAGAGAAGGGTTAGAATCCCTTATAGGTAGACTAATCAAGGAATTTTTTTAAATATATCACAACATAAGTGATGAGGTAGCTTTAGTGATGAGGTAATTTAGAAATAGAGATGAAAACAAAAATAGTTTCAAAGATCTATCAATGTGGGAGGAGAATATTCCAATTTTTTAGAGACATGTATGGAAAATTTGGTAGCTTAAACAAGGTAATCAGTTGGTTGGTATAACTGTTTGACAAAATACCTCAATTAAAATTTTGGAGAGTGGTATGCACATCCATAATAAAGGATTGAGAAATGATTTTTTATTTTACTTCCTTAAAACTTATGTCATATAAATGTGTATACAAAATTTAGAAGCATACATAGGGTAAGTCAATTGTTAAATAACAAAATGCCTCAAAGAGATGTGGTTTAAAAATGTAATTGGCATGTGTATAGAATTGTGTAATTTAAAATGTGCATTGACAACCTAAAGTTATAATTAAAAAAAAACAATGATCAACATGGAATATGAAAAATAGAAAAAATGAAAGCAAGCCATAATAGAATGAAATAAAATGTGTAAATACTTCACATACCTAAAAAACTAGAGTTTCAAATGGAGGAGTTTTGCCCAATTATGCAGCCTTTTCTTCTTCTTTATTCAAACTCCTCAAAATTTTGACTTTTTCAAAATCTTGTTCCCATCCAAACTTCAATTGTATATCACTTTTGAATGGAATTAAAACTTGAATTGATATTATATTCCTTTCAATGTGAAAACTTTGCTATTTCATGAAAAGGTGGTGGAATGTGAAAAACATGCATGCACACTTCACAACATCATCAAAAAGATACTTTTTGTCGGAGCACGTGTAGAACTAGGAGAATATGTATAATGTCGGCCTTGAGATCACGAGTATATTGATTTTTTTACCATTTTTAGAGTAAACCAAAACAAACTCGTGTTATAATGCAAGCACATTATTTCTTGCTAAAAATGGTCATATCTCTACTTCAAAACATGCTAGGGTTATGAGAAAGTTGGTTTTTTTATAGATTTATTTTCTCTCTTTGTCTATACCCTCTATACCCTAATTCTATCTCTCTCCCCTCTACCCTTAACCCTTATAAACTCACTCACTCCCATCTCTCTCCCACTCCCTTTGTCTCTCTCTATCTCAAGTCTCTCCCTCCTACCCCCTCTCCCTCACTCAACTCTCTCTCACTCACTCACTCCTTCTATCTCTCTCCCCTTTCCTCTCTCCCCCCTACCCTCTACCCTTAACCCTTATACCCTCAACCCTTAAACCCTAATTATATCTCTCCCCTCACCCCTCTACCCTCTACCCTTAACATTTATACCCCATATCCTCTACCCTCTATCTCTCACCCACTCCTTCCCTCCCTCCCTCTCTCTCTCTCTCTTGAGTCTCTCCCTCCTACCCCCTCTCCCTCTCTCAACTCACTCTCTCTCACTC
>VDFB02000002.1:29210295-29224688 GCA_007258455.2 Sequoia sempervirens | reverse complement strand
AACCCTCAACCCTAAACCCTCAACCCTCAACCCTCAACCCTCAATTCTCAACCCTCAATTCTCAACCCTCAACCCTTAATCCCTCAACCCTCAATCCTTAAACCTTAAACCCTCTACCCCTATACCCTCTACCCTTTACATTGGACCCTGAAACTAATCCTTCAACCATATACCCTCAAACCTATACCCTAAACCATCTAAACTCAACCCTAAACCCTAAACCCTAAACCCTTTAACCCAAAACCCTTAAACCTTCTACCCTATACCCTCAACCCAATACCCTCTACCATTGACCCTAATCCCTCAACCCTCAACCCTTAAACCCTAATACCCTACAAACCATCAACCCTATAGGTCCTCCACCCTATTCCATCAATCCTATACCCTCAACCCCTATCACTTTCTCTCTATCTATACATCTCACCTCTCCCTCCCTCCCTCTCTCCTACCATCTCTAATTGTCTCTATCTACCCTCTCCCTCTTTCTGTGTACCTCTCATTCAATTAATCCTCACCACCCTCTCTCACTCCCTCTATCTATCTCTCTATCTCCCTCCCACTCTCTCCCACTCCCTCTCTCTCCCTCTCTCTCAGATCTCTCCCTCTGGCAACCTACCTTGGTAACTCTCTCTATCTCTCCCCTCTCTCTATCTATCCCTTCCACCCTACCTAGATAGGTCCCTCTCACTCCACCCCCCTCTTTCTCCCTCTATCAGGTCACTCCCTCCCACACCCTCTCCCTCTCTCAAGTCTCTCACTCACACTCCCTCTCTCTCACACTCCCTCTCACTACCTATCTCTCAAGTCTCTCCCTCTCACCCCCCTCACACTCTCAAGTCTCCCCCTTTGGAACCCTACCTACATTAATCTCTCTTTCTCTCCATATCTATCTCCCCCCTCTGTCTCCCTCCCTCTCTCTTAATTCTCTCTCCCACCCTCTATCCCTCCCACACTACCTAGCTAAGTCCCTCTCACTTCAACCCCTTCTCTCCCACTCCCTCTCTCTTAAACTCTCATTTCCACCCCCTATCCCTCTCTCCAGACTCTCTCTCTCTCCCTCTTACTCTTCCCCTCCCACCCTACCTAGAAAACTCTAGATATCTCTCTCTCTTAAAATTCTCCCTCCCTCAAAAGACATACATAAATACACGCATACTTAAAAACATACAAGAATAATATATATGTACATATAATCCTACATACATACAAGCATACATGCACATGTGTAGATACAATCTTACATACATGTAGGCACACATACAATATACATGCATTATTACATATAGGCATAATACATACATACATACATGGCATACAAGCATACATGTACATACAAACATACAAATATATAAAAATACATTCAATAGAGTAGAATTTAACATAAAGCAAGACATAATGCAAGCACGTTATACCACACTCACGTTATGTCTTGCTAGACATGTTCCACACAAACACAAAAACTATGTCAAAACTAAGATATAACGCGAACACATTATAACATGTGCACGTTGTATATTTCTTTGGGAATCCCCAAGCCTTGGGATTAGTATTTTCCTTAGAATACCAACCCAAAGGCTTCGAGGGCATTCCCAAGGACCAAAGACATCTTTTGCAAATTCTACAATATTTCACATAATCGAGTTCATGCTCACTATCAAGATTGCATGTGGTTCAATATCAAACAAATTGAACATATGGGTAATATTAGGTTCTCTCTTAGCTATCCAATGATGTAATTTTTTTCACTTTCTGACAAAGTTAAGCCTTTCATCCATAGTTTATTTTGTTTGTGTCTCTTTTTTGGAAAACAAAGGTAGTGTTTGGTGTTTTTTTTTTTCATAAATTAATCGTTGATCAAAAATTCAAATAAATTGCATTTTTAGAAACTAGACTTCATTCTACAATTTTTTTAAAAAAATTCAATTAGTTTCCAAAATTTGTAGGGGTAGCACAACCAAAATTCTATTTTTCAGGAAGTGAATACTTTCAAAATTAGTAAAAAATAAAATGTTCATTAAAAAATTATCAGAAAAATCATGCATCAACTACATACGGTTAGCTAACTTCTGACAGTTGTGATTTTAAAAATACTAAAAAAAAGTTCACCATGCCAGGGTTGTACAAGAGTTGCTATGTTATGTTTTTCTTACAAAAACATCACCAATTTGTGTTCGTCCCTCTTTTGAACCCTTTAATCTCAACCATTTCAAAATAAATTAGTAATTTAGGAAGTAGACTCGGAGCACTTTGATCCTTGTTTTCGTTCCATCTCAAAATTTTGAGTGTAACTATCCCCAATTTCACGTCCAAAGTCAGTATTTCCTAATTTCAAAAAAAAAGTGGCCACTTAAGCCCCCTTTTTGGGAACCATCTTCTTGCACTTACCCTTTAGCTTCTCCCCAATATTTAATATTTTCCCCAAAATTTTATAAAAAATTGCTCGATAGTAATAAAATTTGCCCCAAATTTTTTATAGTCAAATCGCAAAAATAAATTTTTTTTTTAAAAGTGAAAATTATGTCAATCTAGGAGGTTGTACGACCTACCCAAGCAAAAAAAAATTGCCTCAAAAACAACATTACCCAAATATAGTCAAATTTTATATCAAAATTCATCTCTTAGGCTTGCTCATCTCAATGGTGAGGTCAATTTGGGATCAAACTACCCTAACTTTTTAGCTACCTTCAGATCTTGCAACTGAAACCCTTAAATTGAAAAATTCATAAATTAGAAAAAAAAATAACCAATTTTGATGAAATGAAAGACAAACCAGAGTTTATTTGATGCCCTAGATTTAACCATGAGGTCCTTGATGTAAGGAAAGCTAGATGCAGAAAACAACTCTCCTAACGTCAATACCTTAGGGAAGAATGTAGATATACTTTTAAATTTTTCAATTACAGTTCAATTAAGATGCACTTTGAAATAAATATCAGAAATAGAGAATTAGACAAACACAGATGAACACCAGATATACGTGGGAAAACCCTTACGGGAGAAAAACCCACCACACCAAGAGAAGTCACTTTGTATTACAGTAATAAAGATTACATACAAGTTTTAGACTTATCTTTCTGGTGTCTATTTACAACAACATTCACCATGAAAAATCTTGTACACGAACCTTCAAGTTACAGTCTACACATAATAGAATTTATCCACTGATACAATTCAAATTGATACAAAAATTGTTGATCGAACTAACCATAGAACCTCTGCAACTCCCGAATGTATTCATGTCATTCCCTATCTGTCGAGCTTCCTCACAGAACCACCACAACAAACTATCTTCCAACTATTCAGATTCGAATTCTCCTAGTAGTCCACGAGATGCCACATAGGAAAGTCTCACTCAGTCAAACGGCTTCAATCTGTGTTGGCATGTCGGTGAGATACTGACTGTGTCTCCCCGATACCAACAGGTTCATATCAATATCGGCAAGAGTTGTTTCCATCGGCAAGAGGTTATATCGCTATTTGCAAGTCACAATGCCTTCAGGTTTTTTCTTTCGGCAAGACTATTGCCCTTCGGTGAGACCACATACTGGTATTCAAAGTCACACCGAAGAGTCATTATGTCGATAGGACATATCATTATTGCCAAGAAGTTTCACCGAGATCTCTTATGTCACCCCGAAGCCATCAACAGTCGCAAAGACATATGTCCTTCGCTAAGACTTTACTCCGAGATCTCACAAGTCATACCGAGGACACTAGTCACCAGGAGTCACACCAAGAATAAACTACAACATCGGTGAGAAATTTATCAATCGCTAAGAGTTCTTCCCAAAACCTTTGTGTTACATCGATGACTCCCGATAGTATCCGCTAGCCTCCCAATAGCAACCTTGGTCTGCAAGACATAAACCATCGGTAAGACTTCTCACCGAGCAACTGTAGGTTATCCTGATGACTCCAATGTGAATCCCCATTGGTGAGACCTTCCAATGTCGTTGGGACTTCTTCCCGAGTGTTGAAGTCACCCCAAAGCCCCCGGTCGCTATGAGTCTCCCCGATGCCCGATTGAATGGCCTCTTGACTAGAGGTCTCCATGCGTTAAGATGTCACAATGATTGCTTCTTGTCACAGTGATAGGCTCCAAAGTGTAACCATTCAACAAGACGCTTGCAAGGTCACAACGACCAGATCTGATTCAATAAGGTTACTACTGCTAGTCAGCCGGACATGATGGATGTCACACCAACTTGGCTCTTAGTAGAGGTTACAACCTGTGGGATTGAGACATAAATTTCCAACAATCTCCCACTTGACAAAGATCACATAGGCACCTCCAAAGCACAAAAAAACTTACTAAAAATCATGGGCCTTAAGGCCCATCGAACTGGCACACCACCTGAACTTGTTTGTGCTCACTGGCTTCGTTAATGCATCTGTAACATTCTCCAAAGTATCAAATTTTTCCAAACTGACATTTCCATCCTCCACCATATCTTGTACAAAGTGATACTATACATCTATATGTTTCGTCCTGGCATGGAAAGTGGGATTCTTTGCTAGAAAAATTGCACTCCGACCGTCACATAAAATAGTTATTTTCCCTACATCAAAACCAATGTTAGAACACAAATGTTTCAACCAAACTGCTTCTTTACAAGCATGTGTAGCTACCATATATTCAGCCTCCGTAGTGGACAAAGCGACCACAACCTACGACTTACTCATCCAACTCACTACACCACCATTCATCATGAAAATGTATCCACTGGTAGACCTCCTATTGTCAATGTCCCCTGCCCAATCAAAATCTACATATCCATGAATGATGAGAGTCCTTTGTGATTCAACCAAGTTCCCATGGTAACACAAAGCAAAACCTAAAGTACCCTTCAAATATCTAAACAATCTCTTCACAGCATCCCAATGTATTCTTCCAGGATTAGCCATAAACTGACTAAGAACTCCCACTGCTTGGGCAATGTCCGGCCTTGTACAGACCATTGCATACATGAGACTGCCAACTACACTGGCATAGGGTACACTAGTCATGTCCTCCATCTCAGTAGGAGATTTTGGATAGTCTTCAACAAATAGCTTTGTTCCCTGTAAGACTAGAACAACTAACTGCTTGCAATCATTCATGCAAAATATCTCTAGAAAAGTCTTGATATACTTACTCTAACTAAGCCAAAGTTTTATACTATCCCTCTCCCTAGTTATCTCCATCCCCAGAATATACCTTGTTGCACCAAGATCTTTCATTTCGAACTTAGCAGACAACTAAGACTTAAGATCATAAATCATTAGCTTACTATTGCCTATGAACAACATATCATCAACATAGAGAGCAATAATAAGAACTTGATCACTTTCAACTTTATAATAGACACAATGATTAGACTTTGATCTCACAAATCCCAAAGACAATACAAAAGTATCAAATTTTAGGTATCACATTCTAGGTGACTACTTTAACCCATACAAAGACTTCTTTAATTTGCAAACTAGTTTCTCTTTACCTTTTTCAACAAAGTACTTAGGTTGGTACATATAGATTTCTTCTTCAAGATCACCATGAAGAAATGTTGTCTTCACATCTGTCTGTTCGACCTCTAAGTCATACGCTACTGCAAGTGACAAAAGAAATTTGATAGATGTCAGCTTAGCTACAGGAGAAAATATTTCCCCATAATCAATTCCCTCTACCTAGGAATAACCCTTTGCAACCAATCTTGCCTTGTACTTTTCCACACTGCCATCTAGACGAATCTTCTTTTTAAATACCCATTTGCAGCCAACAACTTTTTTGCCTTTAGACAAGGGCACCAAACTCCAAGTTTCATTCTTTTCTAATGATGCCATATCTTCATTCATGGCTTCCAACCAAGAGTTTGAATCAGACATTTTAAATTCCTCTTTTATAGTCCTAGGCTCATCAGTGCTAGAAATCAAAGCATAGGCACAAGTAGAATCAATCAAAGAGAACCCATACCTATTAGGTTGCTTTCTTTCATGAGTTGACCTCCTCACTTGCTGAAGCTGAGATTGAGGTTCTTCTTCTTCTTTAGAACTATTAGAGCTACTTGAGCTCCCCTCAGTTTTAGGTACATTTTGAAATTTTAATTCCTCTTTCTCTAGTGTAGGAGGAATTAAAGCTACATCCTTATTGTTTTCTGACTTTGTCTCTAACTGCAGATCAAATTAGAAGGTTTCAACTCATGAAAGATTATGCTTCTGCTATATACAACCTTTTATGTATCAGGATTCCAAAGCTTGTATCCTTTTATGCCAGCACTATAGCCAATAAAAATACATTTGACAGCTTCGTTCTCCAATTTAGATCTCTTCTCATATGGCACATAAGCATATGCCTCAGCCAAAAACATGAATATGTCTAAGAGAGGGCTTCTTACCAGACCACGCTTCCAAAGATGTTTTCTCAACAAGAGCAGAATTTGGAGAATGATTAATCAAGTAACATACAGTAGCAACAGCCTCAGCCCATAACTTCTCCTCCAAGCCAGCACTACTCAGCATACTTCGTGCTCTCTCCATCACTATCCTATTGAACCTTTCTGCAACTTCATTTTGCTATGGAGTATAAGGTGTAGTCTTATGTATTTTAATCCCATGGTCTTTACAGTATCTTTCAAACTCATCAGAACAAAATTCACCACCATTATCAATCCTTAAGCATTTTATTTTTCTACTAGTCTGATTTTCAACAAGATTCTTAAATTCCTTAAATCAACTAAACACTTCTTATTCACTTTTCAAAAAATAAACAAATGATCTTCTTGAATAATCATCAATGAATGACACATAGTATCTTGATTTAGAAAAAGAAGGAACATCCACTGGACCAAATACATTTGAATGGATATAATCTAGCAAACCAGAAGATTTATGAGGACTGGAATAAAATGAAACACGGTGTTGTTTTCCATATATATAATGCTCACAGAATTCAAATTCAAGATTACAATCTTCAAGCCCCTCAACTAGGTTTTTATTCTTCAAGGTTTTTAAACATTTTTCTCCTATATGG
The DNA here is from genome assembly GCA_007258455.2 of Sequoia sempervirens. Taxonomy (NCBI): domain Eukaryota; kingdom Viridiplantae; phylum Streptophyta; class Pinopsida; order Cupressales; family Cupressaceae; genus Sequoia; species Sequoia sempervirens. Next base: position 29,217,682 of record VDFB02000002.1, on the reverse strand, counting down.
CCTATCCTATGATGCCAAAGCATAGTCTTCTCTATAGGAAGTTTTACTTCCATAGAGTTTACATAACTAGGGATATTTCCCTCTTTACCTCTATGAGTAGCTTTCTGTGACTTTATAGAGACACTGTTGCATTGAACATCCTGTGCATCTAGCTTGTATAGGGTACCAATTCGATCACCTCTAGCTAGCACCATAGAGCCTCTAGTCATCTTGCAGCCATTTCCAGAGAACGTGACTTGTACTCCAATATCATTTAGCTTACTGATAGACAGTAGATTTCAAGCCAGACCTAGTATGTGCATAACATCATTGATCCTCTTTACTCTGCCATCAGGAAATTGGATTCTGACTCTTCCATGGACAACAATCTCCAAAGTTGAATCACTTTCCAAGTACACCTTTCCACCATTGTATTCTTCATACCTTGTAAACGAGTCTCTATGAGATGTCATGTGGAAAGATGCTCCATAATCAATCAGCCAAACATCATCTGATACTTGTGTAGCCAAGGCTGCAATGAAGGCGCATGCATCACTATGAGAAGAGTCATTGTTGGAAGATCCCTTCTTCTTCTTTTTGTCCTCTTTACAATCCTTTCAGACATGACCAGGTTGCCCATAGTTCCAGCACTTCACCTTGGACTTATTGCCAGGAGACTTTGATCTCCCCTCTAATTTTGATTTAGACTTCTTGTCCTTCTTCTTTCCTTTCTCTTTCGATCTTCCTTTGATAGAAAGAACTTCCTTAGCCATCTCAGAAGATTTCCTTCTCATTTCTTCTGACAGCAAAGAACCAACAACATCTTCCATCTTGAAACTAGATGTTGTACTCCCAATAGTCATCACCAGATGATCCCATGAGTCTAGAAAAGAACACAATAATAGCATACAGTGATCCTCTTCTTTAGTATTTACACCAACAGATGTTAATTGTGCAATCAGCATAATGAATGTGTTCAAATGATCAGCTATAGACCCTCCTTCCTGCATTCTCAACAAGTACAACTTCTTCCTCAGGAACAGTTTATTCACCAAGGATTTCCCCTGATAAATAGACTCCAGTCTCTTCCACAAGGAATATGTAGTCTTCTATTCATGCGCATTGAGAAGAATAGAGTCTACCAAACAGAGCCTTATCAGCCCCTTAGACTTTCTGTCTGCAAGGTCCCAATATTCTTGCTTCATGCCTGTAGGTTTAGTTCCAGACACTGCAAGCCAAAGATCACGATCCACTAAAAGATCGTCCATTTTGAGTTTCCACAACTCAAAATTGCTGCCATTGAACTTCTCTACTTCAATCTTTCCTAATGTGCTAGACATCTCAATCTGTAATTAGAAATTGAATGACTTCTACAGGACTCCCACTGAACAGAATTAACACAAAAAACCCAATGTACCCACAAGGATAATACAACTGGCCAGGCTCTGATACCACTTGTAAGGAAAGCTAGATGCGGAAAACAACTCTCCTAACATCAATACCTCAGGGAAGAATGCAGATATACTTTTAAATTTTTCAATTACAGTTTAATTAAGATGCACTTTGAAATAAATATCAGAAACAAAGAATTAGAAAAACATAGATGAACACCAGATATATGTGGGAAAACCCTTATGGGATAAAAACCCACCACACCAAGAGAAGTCACTTTGTATTATAGTAATAAAGATTACATACAATTTTTAGAATTATCTTTCTGATGTTTGTTTATAGCAGCATTCACCATGAACAATCTTGTACAGGAACCTTCAAGTTACAGTCTACACAGAATATAATTTATCCACTGATATAATTTGAACTGATACAACAACTGTTGATCGAACTAACCATAGAACCTCTGCAACTCCCAAATGTATTCATGTCTTTCCCTATCTGTCGAGCTTCCTCACAAAACCGCCACAACAAACTATCTTCCAACTGTTTAGGTTCGACTTCTCCTATTTGTCCACGAGACGCCACATAGGAAAGTCTCACTCAGTCAAATGGGTTCAATCTATGTTGGCATGTCGGTGAGACACTGACCATGTCTCCCCAATGCCAACAGGTTCATATCGATATCGGCAAGAGTCATTTCCATTGGAAAGAGGTTATATCACTATTCGCAAGTCACAATGCCTTCAGTTTTTTTCTTTTAGCAAGACTATCGCCCTTCGGTGAGACCACATACCGGTATTCAAAGTCACACCGAAGAGTCATTCTATCGGCAGGACATATCATTATCACCAAGAGGTTTCACCGAGATCTCTTATGTCACCTCGAAGCCATCAACAGTCGACAAGACATACGTCCTGCACTAAGACTTTAATTAGAGATCTCACAAGTCATACCGAGCACACTAGTTGCCAGGAGTCACACCGAGAATAAACTACAACATCGGTGAGACATTTATCAACCGCTAAGAGTTCTTCTCGAAACCTTTGTGTTACATTGATGAATCTCAATAGTATCCATTAGCCTCCCAATAGCAACCTTGGTCAGCGAGACATAAACACATCAGTAAGACTTCTCACCGAGCAACCGTAGGTTATCCTGATGACTCCAATGTGAATCCCCATCGGCGAGACCTTCCAATGTCGCTGGGACTTCTTCCCGAGTGTTGAAGTCACCCCAAAGCCCCTAGTCGCTATGAGTCTACCCAACACCTGACTGAATGGCCTGTCAGCCAGAGGTCTCCACGCATTAAGATGTCACAACGACTGCTTCTTGTCACAGCAATAGGCTCCAAAGTGTAACCGTTCGGCAAGATGCTTTCAAGGTCACATCGACCAGATCTAATTCAACAAGATTACTACTGTTAGTCGGCTAGACATGATGGATGTCACACTGACTTGGCTCCAGTAGAGGTTACAGCCTATGGGATTGAGACATAAATTTCCAACACTTGAAACCCCGAAATACACCCAAAAAATATTCAATCCAACATCAAACCCTCATATTTCGGAAGGAATCTATAACATTAGAGCTCTAATACCATGTGGGAATTAATGGTGACTCCCTAACACCCGCAAGAATAGTTGCTAGATGAAAATATCTTCCAAAAGAGAGAATGGAATGAAATCTTGCTTCAACAATGCAAGATTGAATAATAGTTGAATATGCAAATGTACATGAGAGGCCTTGATTATAAAGGCAAGGTAGAGAGATAGGATTAGACAAGATCATGACAAGTGTCTTAATCCTATTACATGAGATGACTAACAAACAAACTACCTAGGAATCAAGCATTACTAGGTAGATAAGATAAGTTCTAGAAAATACAAATAAGGCTTCTACAAAGAATATTTTATCCTAAGTAAACTTAACATGTGAATATGTCCCCTGATTACCTAGTGAATGAATTAGCTATGTACAAGACATTTATTCACACCAAAAATATCCTCTAGTTCATTCTAAAAATAGAACAACTGAGGTAGACAAGGGGAGAGGTAGAAAACGGTTTCATTTATTCCTACTTAAGTGAGAGTATGGTTTGGTGTGGCTTAAGGAGGAGATTATTGAAACATAGAAAAATTGGATAGGGGGAGATTTCCCCCAAACATGAAAAAGTGGATCCAAAGAGGGGAAAGTGGGTCCTATATTTCTCTAATTACATTAGGAAATGAGATCCACACCAAGAATTGACTATCAACCATTAGGTGAGTCAACTCAAGATGTGAATCTACAAATTTTCCTTTTATGCAAGGATGGGGGTATCAACTAAATAACAGTTTGGGGAGAAAGATTAAAAATAGAAAGTAAACTCCAAATTACAAGCTATACCGTGCATTTGGAATCTTAGATAGAATATTGATGGAACCTATAGACTTTAGGGGGTGTTTTGAAGGGATAAATTTTGTATAGCTTTTACATAATGTGATTTTTCATGGCTCACTGAGGACTCATTTTCCCTATGGTGAATGGGTCTTGGCTAGGGCTCTAGAAAAATCTATTTCTAGGTTTTGTTCTCCTATTTTTGCTCTCCTACATTCTCAAATCTCCCAGTCGAAAAGCCAAAAATAAATTCTTTAGGTCAATTTCTGTGATTTTTCAAGAATGGTGACAACTTTGACAACTTTGCAATTTTCGTTCTTGAAGAGATATTCCACCTAAAACCTACAATCACACATCAAAGAGAGAAAAATGTTGTTTGTTAGGTAAATGGGGGTTTTCCTTTGTCAAAACCTATTTTGGTAATTAAATCTTATAATGAGACAATGAAACGTGAAGGAATGAAACGATGAAAAATGAAGGAATGAAACAATGAAACCTTATTCAAAACCTTGGATTTGTAGATCTGCAACTAGCATGAAGTAGCATTAATGAATATAGATATTGATCATGAAACTTGATGTTAAATAATTCCTTTGAATGCTTGACTAGATATTTAAGACTATGTCACCCTATAGCTCAAACAACATGCATGATGCAATATGACTTTGACATGATGAAATAAATCTTGATTGCTGCAATAATCTTCAATAATCTACCCTTGAATTCCTTGAAAATGCTCTTGAATTTCTCCATAAATGGTCACTTGAATGCTCTTTACCTTGCACAAAAATATTCTATGTGAAACATAATGAAATGACCTTATATTTATACAAATCTTAACATTAATTCCTGAAATTCAAATATCACAAGAAAAAATTGAATTGTGTATTTTAAATCATTAAAATACCACCAAAAAAATAGTTAAAAGGGGGGTCCTAGGCCACTTACCTAGGACACACATTTCTCAGTGTTAAACATTATATAAATTTAGGGTCCTAGATGTAAGTGAGGACCCATTCGCTTTATGGTGAATACATCCTAGGTAACTTACCTAGGATACACATCTTCCAAAGTTAAGTGTTATGTAATGGCATTTATGAATGTTGGGGTTTTATCCCTCAAAAATTGCATTTAATTAGGCTTAGATTTGAATTCAAGGGGGGGACAATTAAGGAAAATTAACCTCAATCAATTAATAAAGCCCTAGTTTAATTTGAAAGTGTAAAGATACACTTTAAAACATAAAAAATAAGGCACAATTGAGTCCATTTAATTTAGAAGTTCCCTAAACTTAATATGAATATGAAAAACATATTACAACACTAAATTAAGTTATAATTAAGCTCATTTATTATTAATTATTTCCAAATTAAATGTGAAAAAAGGATACTTTTTCCTACACTACATTTTTCCCCACTTTAGTGAGAGTATGACCTATGTCAAACTCACACTAAAGTAGATATTCAAGACACTTATGTATGCAGCAATGAAAAAGATACATAGTCATACAACTATATTGTAGACAATTGTATGCTCTTGAAAGTGAGGCAATTTCACACTTAATTTGGACCTATTTTAACACCCTTGTATTAATCACCCTTTAAAATTTTCATTAAAAGGCCCCTAAGACCCATTATTTTGGATCTTGAGGCTCATTTCACCTAAATATCCCATAAAATTACTTAAAACACCGAAAATCCTGAAAAACCCACCTCAAAAAGCTAAGGTGGGACTCACTCGCCACCTTGGGTGAATGAGTCCCCTTAGGTGGGACCCACTCTTCAAGGGTGGAAAATGAGTCCCCTTTGGAGCCTTTTCAATTTTGAGTGGGAAATTCACCATTTTAATTCAAATTTTGGGTGGATATCGACCTTTGAGATCTAAATAACGGTCAATTAGGTGTTGATGCCTATATAAACAAGTTTCTAAGCCATTTTTATCAATCTAAGCAATTTGAGCAAGCATCTTCAAGAGAAATGTCAAGATCCAAGCTTTCAAGCATTCTTCACATGAGCATTCAAGAGTCTATTTGTAGAAAACTTGGTGTAGAGGAACCCTCATGCACATGTTATTTTTTTTTGCCTTGTTTTGACATGATTTATGTAAATAAGGTCATTTCTGACCATTATATGTCCTCTAGGACTAATTTTGATATTTTGGTGAAATTTGATAAAAAATTTGTAAAAGTTGTCATGTTTCTCAAAAGGTTGTCATGCAACTTTGGAAAGGTGTCAAAAAGCAAGAAACGAGTACATGAAAATCATGAAATTATTATAAACAGTTGGTTTTGATTGGGAATGTATAAGGACACCCTCCAAAACTCGAATTGGGGGATTGGAGACATTGTTTTTGAAGTTTTGGTGAATGAAAACATTATTTTTTTGTGCATTTCTAATGTTGTAGACCTAATTCTTCATTTTGTGCAGATTTGTACTTTCCTGTACGGATAGGATACTTCCTAGAGAAGATGGAGGAATGAGATACCTTTCATTTGCAATTGGTTTTTTCAATATTTGTTAGGATTTTCAAAGGTTACTTCCATTTTGGTGAAAATAGTCCCAAACCCTGCCTAGGGTTTGCAGTCATAAAAAAAACTCCATAAATTTCCTTTCCACTATTGGATCTTGATTAAAATTGGAGGAAAAGTATACAGTTATGTTATCTTCAATCCCACTAAAGCGATTGGATTAATTATTTATTTTTTGAAAGTTATTAATGACTATTCCTTTCATTTCCTCATTGGGATAGTCCTAAAAACCCTCCATGATGATTGTTTGATAAGTTCCTTGCATTCTCCCATGAAGTATGATCTGGTAGTTTTTGTGTCATGTGTTTGAAAGTTATTACAGGCCTAGGATACAATTAATAAGCCATTCCTTGTGTTGATTGAGTGATTGGGTTTGTGCGTACCTTGTGAAAAGAAACCATAAGTTGGGAACATTGTATTACAAAAGCTTGAGTCCTGAAAGTTTGAGAACCTTTATGTCATGTTGAAATAAGTTTGAGACAATAAGGAACCTTATGTTTACTCTAGGTTCTTCCTTATTTGTCATGTTGGTCATTTGCATTATTGAGCACAAGCAATTGTTTGAAGGAATCCATTGTTGTGTGGTGTATTGATGGAAACAAGTGTTTGGTTCAAGAGGGTTTGTGAGTCACAAAATGTGTTGGAAAGTATTGAAACATTGCTGCCCACTGTTTCATAATGTTTATTCCTATTGATGTGTTTCCCATCCTTGCATGCTCATTAGGTTGTGTCCTAAATAGTGACAAGGTGTACAAAAGTGTTTGAGTTGTTGCCTCCAATGAAACCACAAAGTGAGTATGTATTGGTACTATCACATTGATAGAGTGTCTACCACTTCTCTAAATCATTTTTGGTAATAGAGCCCAAATATTTGGGCAAGGAAATATTTCAAAGTTTTTGTATTGCATTTGGTAGGTTTCAATGAAGACATGTATGCAAAAAGTCTAGGTAGTGAGGAAGAGGAAAGAAAATCTAGGTGAGGTATCATGAGAAGAAGTCAAGAAAATAAAAGAGATAGCAAGACGCAACAACAAACTCAGAAGGAGAAGATGACAGTAAATAAGATAAGATAAAAGTTTCAAAGGGATATGGTAGAGTTTGAAAGACATA
>VDFB02000002.1:29042980-29210195 GCA_007258455.2 Sequoia sempervirens | reverse complement strand
GTAATAAAATTTGCCCCAAATTTTTTATAGTCAAATCGCAAAAATAAATTTTTTTTTTAAAAGTGAAAATTATGTCAATCTAGGAGGTTGTACGACCTACCCAAGCAAAAAAAAATTGCCTCAAAAACAACATTACCCAAATATAGTCAAATTTTATATCAAAATTCATCTCTTAGGCTTGCTCATCTCAATGGTGAGGTCAATTTGGGATCAAACTACCCTAACTTTTTAGCTACCTTCAGATCTTGCAACTGAAACCCTTAAATTGAAAAATTCATAAATTAGAAAAAAAAATAACCAATTTTGATGAAATGAAAGACAAACCAGAGTTTATTTGATGCCCTAGATTTAACCATGAGGTCCTTGATGTAAGGAAAGCTAGATGCAGAAAACAACTCTCCTAACGTCAATACCTTAGGGAAGAATGTAGATATACTTTTAAATTTTTCAATTACAGTTCAATTAAGATGCACTTTGAAATAAATATCAGAAATAGAGAATTAGACAAACACAGATGAACACCAGATATACGTGGGAAAACCCTTACGGGAGAAAAACCCACCACACCAAGAGAAGTCACTTTGTATTACAGTAATAAAGATTACATACAAGTTTTAGACTTATCTTTCTGGTGTCTATTTACAACAACATTCACCATGAAAAATCTTGTACACGAACCTTCAAGTTACAGTCTACACATAATAGAATTTATCCACTGATACAATTCAAATTGATACAAAAATTGTTGATCGAACTAACCATAGAACCTCTGCAACTCCCGAATGTATTCATGTCATTCCCTATCTGTCGAGCTTCCTCACAGAACCACCACAACAAACTATCTTCCAACTATTCAGATTCGAATTCTCCTAGTAGTCCACGAGATGCCACATAGGAAAGTCTCACTCAGTCAAACGGCTTCAATCTGTGTTGGCATGTCGGTGAGATACTGACTGTGTCTCCCCGATACCAACAGGTTCATATCAATATCGGCAAGAGTTGTTTCCATCGGCAAGAGGTTATATCGCTATTTGCAAGTCACAATGCCTTCAGGTTTTTTCTTTCGGCAAGACTATTGCCCTTCGGTGAGACCACATACTGGTATTCAAAGTCACACCGAAGAGTCATTATGTCGATAGGACATATCATTATTGCCAAGAAGTTTCACCGAGATCTCTTATGTCACCCCGAAGCCATCAACAGTCGCAAAGACATATGTCCTTCGCTAAGACTTTACTCCGAGATCTCACAAGTCATACCGAGGACACTAGTCACCAGGAGTCACACCAAGAATAAACTACAACATCGGTGAGAAATTTATCAATCGCTAAGAGTTCTTCCCAAAACCTTTGTGTTACATCGATGACTCCCGATAGTATCCGCTAGCCTCCCAATAGCAACCTTGGTCTGCAAGACATAAACCATCGGTAAGACTTCTCACCGAGCAACTGTAGGTTATCCTGATGACTCCAATGTGAATCCCCATTGGTGAGACCTTCCAATGTCGTTGGGACTTCTTCCCGAGTGTTGAAGTCACCCCAAAGCCCCCGGTCGCTATGAGTCTCCCCGATGCCCGATTGAATGGCCTCTTGACTAGAGGTCTCCATGCGTTAAGATGTCACAATGATTGCTTCTTGTCACAGTGATAGGCTCCAAAGTGTAACCATTCAACAAGACGCTTGCAAGGTCACAACGACCAGATCTGATTCAATAAGGTTACTACTGCTAGTCAGCCGGACATGATGGATGTCACACCAACTTGGCTCTTAGTAGAGGTTACAACCTGTGGGATTGAGACATAAATTTCCAACAATCTCCCACTTGACAAAGATCACATAGGCACCTCCAAAGCACAAAAAAACTTACTAAAAATCATGGGCCTTAAGGCCCATCGAACTGGCACACCACCTGAACTTGTTTGTGCTCACTGGCTTCGTTAATGCATCTGTAACATTCTCCAAAGTATCAAATTTTTCCAAACTGACATTTCCATCCTCCACCATATCTTGTACAAAGTGATACTATACATCTATATGTTTCGTCCTGGCATGGAAAGTGGGATTCTTTGCTAGAAAAATTGCACTCCGACCGTCACATAAAATAGTTATTTTCCCTACATCAAAACCAATGTTAGAACACAAATGTTTCAACCAAACTGCTTCTTTACAAGCATGTGTAGCTACCATATATTCAGCCTCCGTAGTGGACAAAGCGACCACAACCTACGACTTACTCATCCAACTCACTACACCACCATTCATCATGAAAATGTATCCACTGGTAGACCTCCTATTGTCAATGTCCCCTGCCCAATCAAAATCTACATATCCATGAATGATGAGAGTCCTTTGTGATTCAACCAAGTTCCCATGGTAACACAAAGCAAAACCTAAAGTACCCTTCAAATATCTAAACAATCTCTTCACAGCATCCCAATGTATTCTTCCAGGATTAGCCATAAACTGACTAAGAACTCCCACTGCTTGGGCAATGTCCGGCCTTGTACAGACCATTGCATACATGAGACTGCCAACTACACTGGCATAGGGTACACTAGTCATGTCCTCCATCTCAGTAGGAGATTTTGGATAGTCTTCAACAAATAGCTTTGTTCCCTGTAAGACTAGAACAACTAACTGCTTGCAATCATTCATGCAAAATATCTCTAGAAAAGTCTTGATATACTTACTCTAACTAAGCCAAAGTTTTATACTATCCCTCTCCCTAGTTATCTCCATCCCCAGAATATACCTTGTTGCACCAAGATCTTTCATTTCGAACTTAGCAGACAACTAAGACTTAAGATCATAAATCATTAGCTTACTATTGCCTATGAACAACATATCATCAACATAGAGAGCAATAATAAGAACTTGATCACTTTCAACTTTATAATAGACACAATGATTAGACTTTGATCTCACAAATCCCAAAGACAATACAAAAGTATCAAATTTTAGGTATCACATTCTAGGTGACTACTTTAACCCATACAAAGACTTCTTTAATTTGCAAACTAGTTTCTCTTTACCTTTTTCAACAAAGTACTTAGGTTGGTACATATAGATTTCTTCTTCAAGATCACCATGAAGAAATGTTGTCTTCACATCTGTCTGTTCGACCTCTAAGTCATACGCTACTGCAAGTGACAAAAGAAATTTGATAGATGTCAGCTTAGCTACAGGAGAAAATATTTCCCCATAATCAATTCCCTCTACCTAGGAATAACCCTTTGCAACCAATCTTGCCTTGTACTTTTCCACACTGCCATCTAGACGAATCTTCTTTTTAAATACCCATTTGCAGCCAACAACTTTTTTGCCTTTAGACAAGGGCACCAAACTCCAAGTTTCATTCTTTTCTAATGATGCCATATCTTCATTCATGGCTTCCAACCAAGAGTTTGAATCAGACATTTTAAATTCCTCTTTTATAGTCCTAGGCTCATCAGTGCTAGAAATCAAAGCATAGGCACAAGTAGAATCAATCAAAGAGAACCCATACCTATTAGGTTGCTTTCTTTCATGAGTTGACCTCCTCACTTGCTGAAGCTGAGATTGAGGTTCTTCTTCTTCTTTAGAACTATTAGAGCTACTTGAGCTCCCCTCAGTTTTAGGTACATTTTGAAATTTTAATTCCTCTTTCTCTAGTGTAGGAGGAATTAAAGCTACATCCTTATTGTTTTCTGACTTTGTCTCTAACTGCAGATCAAATTAGAAGGTTTCAACTCATGAAAGATTATGCTTCTGCTATATACAACCTTTTATGTATCAGGATTCCAAAGCTTGTATCCTTTTATGCCAGCACTATAGCCAATAAAAATACATTTGACAGCTTCGTTCTCCAATTTAGATCTCTTCTCATATGGCACATAAGCATATGCCTCAGCCAAAAACATGAATATGTCTAAGAGAGGGCTTCTTACCAGACCACGCTTCCAAAGATGTTTTCTCAACAAGAGCAGAATTTGGAGAATGATTAATCAAGTAACATACAGTAGCAACAGCCTCAGCCCATAACTTCTCCTCCAAGCCAGCACTACTCAGCATACTTCGTGCTCTCTCCATCACTATCCTATTGAACCTTTCTGCAACTTCATTTTGCTATGGAGTATAAGGTGTAGTCTTATGTATTTTAATCCCATGGTCTTTACAGTATCTTTCAAACTCATCAGAACAAAATTCACCACCATTATCAATCCTTAAGCATTTTATTTTTCTACTAGTCTGATTTTCAACAAGATTCTTAAATTCCTTAAATCAACTAAACACTTCTTATTCACTTTTCAAAAAATAAACAAATGATCTTCTTGAATAATCATCAATGAATGACACATAGTATCTTGATTTAGAAAAAGAAGGAACATCCACTGGACCAAATACATTTGAATGGATATAATCTAGCAAACCAGAAGATTTATGAGGACTGGAATAAAATGAAACACGGTGTTGTTTTCCATATATATAATGCTCACAGAATTCAAATTCAAGATTACAATCTTCAAGCCCCTCAACTAGGTTTTTATTCTTCAAGGTTTTTAAACATTTTTCTCCTATATGGCCTATCCTATGATGCCAAAGCATAGTCTTCTCTATAGGAAGTTTTACTTCCATAGAGTTTACATAACTAGGGATATTTCCCTCTTTACCTCTATGAGTAGCTTTCTGTGACTTTATAGAGACACTGTTGCATTGAACATCCTGTGCATCTAGCTTGTATAGGGTACCAATTCGATCACCTCTAGCTAGCACCATAGAGCCTCTAGTCATCTTGCAGCCATTTCCAGAGAACGTGACTTGTACTCCAATATCATTTAGCTTACTGATAGACAGTAGATTTCAAGCCAGACCTAGTATGTGCATAACATCATTGATCCTCTTTACTCTGCCATCAGGAAATTGGATTCTGACTCTTCCATGGACAACAATCTCCAAAGTTGAATCACTTTCCAAGTACACCTTTCCACCATTGTATTCTTCATACCTTGTAAACGAGTCTCTATGAGATGTCATGTGGAAAGATGCTCCATAATCAATCAGCCAAACATCATCTGATACTTGTGTAGCCAAGGCTGCAATGAAGGCGCATGCATCACTATGAGAAGAGTCATTGTTGGAAGATCCCTTCTTCTTCTTTTTGTCCTCTTTACAATCCTTTCAGACATGACCAGGTTGCCCATAGTTCCAGCACTTCACCTTGGACTTATTGCCAGGAGACTTTGATCTCCCCTCTAATTTTGATTTAGACTTCTTGTCCTTCTTCTTTCCTTTCTCTTTCGATCTTCCTTTGATAGAAAGAACTTCCTTAGCCATCTCAGAAGATTTCCTTCTCATTTCTTCTGACAGCAAAGAACCAACAACATCTTCCATCTTGAAACTAGATGTTGTACTCCCAATAGTCATCACCAGATGATCCCATGAGTCTAGAAAAGAACACAATAATAGCATACAGTGATCCTCTTCTTTAGTATTTACACCAACAGATGTTAATTGTGCAATCAGCATAATGAATGTGTTCAAATGATCAGCTATAGACCCTCCTTCCTGCATTCTCAACAAGTACAACTTCTTCCTCAGGAACAGTTTATTCACCAAGGATTTCCCCTGATAAATAGACTCCAGTCTCTTCCACAAGGAATATGTAGTCTTCTATTCATGCGCATTGAGAAGAATAGAGTCTACCAAACAGAGCCTTATCAGCCCCTTAGACTTTCTGTCTGCAAGGTCCCAATATTCTTGCTTCATGCCTGTAGGTTTAGTTCCAGACACTGCAAGCCAAAGATCACGATCCACTAAAAGATCGTCCATTTTGAGTTTCCACAACTCAAAATTGCTGCCATTGAACTTCTCTACTTCAATCTTTCCTAATGTGCTAGACATCTCAATCTGTAATTAGAAATTGAATGACTTCTACAGGACTCCCACTGAACAGAATTAACACAAAAAACCCAATGTACCCACAAGGATAATACAACTGGCCAGGCTCTGATACCACTTGTAAGGAAAGCTAGATGCGGAAAACAACTCTCCTAACATCAATACCTCAGGGAAGAATGCAGATATACTTTTAAATTTTTCAATTACAGTTTAATTAAGATGCACTTTGAAATAAATATCAGAAACAAAGAATTAGAAAAACATAGATGAACACCAGATATATGTGGGAAAACCCTTATGGGATAAAAACCCACCACACCAAGAGAAGTCACTTTGTATTATAGTAATAAAGATTACATACAATTTTTAGAATTATCTTTCTGATGTTTGTTTATAGCAGCATTCACCATGAACAATCTTGTACAGGAACCTTCAAGTTACAGTCTACACAGAATATAATTTATCCACTGATATAATTTGAACTGATACAACAACTGTTGATCGAACTAACCATAGAACCTCTGCAACTCCCAAATGTATTCATGTCTTTCCCTATCTGTCGAGCTTCCTCACAAAACCGCCACAACAAACTATCTTCCAACTGTTTAGGTTCGACTTCTCCTATTTGTCCACGAGACGCCACATAGGAAAGTCTCACTCAGTCAAATGGGTTCAATCTATGTTGGCATGTCGGTGAGACACTGACCATGTCTCCCCAATGCCAACAGGTTCATATCGATATCGGCAAGAGTCATTTCCATTGGAAAGAGGTTATATCACTATTCGCAAGTCACAATGCCTTCAGTTTTTTTCTTTTAGCAAGACTATCGCCCTTCGGTGAGACCACATACCGGTATTCAAAGTCACACCGAAGAGTCATTCTATCGGCAGGACATATCATTATCACCAAGAGGTTTCACCGAGATCTCTTATGTCACCTCGAAGCCATCAACAGTCGACAAGACATACGTCCTGCACTAAGACTTTAATTAGAGATCTCACAAGTCATACCGAGCACACTAGTTGCCAGGAGTCACACCGAGAATAAACTACAACATCGGTGAGACATTTATCAACCGCTAAGAGTTCTTCTCGAAACCTTTGTGTTACATTGATGAATCTCAATAGTATCCATTAGCCTCCCAATAGCAACCTTGGTCAGCGAGACATAAACACATCAGTAAGACTTCTCACCGAGCAACCGTAGGTTATCCTGATGACTCCAATGTGAATCCCCATCGGCGAGACCTTCCAATGTCGCTGGGACTTCTTCCCGAGTGTTGAAGTCACCCCAAAGCCCCTAGTCGCTATGAGTCTACCCAACACCTGACTGAATGGCCTGTCAGCCAGAGGTCTCCACGCATTAAGATGTCACAACGACTGCTTCTTGTCACAGCAATAGGCTCCAAAGTGTAACCGTTCGGCAAGATGCTTTCAAGGTCACATCGACCAGATCTAATTCAACAAGATTACTACTGTTAGTCGGCTAGACATGATGGATGTCACACTGACTTGGCTCCAGTAGAGGTTACAGCCTATGGGATTGAGACATAAATTTCCAACACTTGAAACCCCGAAATACACCCAAAAAATATTCAATCCAACATCAAACCCTCATATTTCGGAAGGAATCTATAACATTAGAGCTCTAATACCATGTGGGAATTAATGGTGACTCCCTAACACCCGCAAGAATAGTTGCTAGATGAAAATATCTTCCAAAAGAGAGAATGGAATGAAATCTTGCTTCAACAATGCAAGATTGAATAATAGTTGAATATGCAAATGTACATGAGAGGCCTTGATTATAAAGGCAAGGTAGAGAGATAGGATTAGACAAGATCATGACAAGTGTCTTAATCCTATTACATGAGATGACTAACAAACAAACTACCTAGGAATCAAGCATTACTAGGTAGATAAGATAAGTTCTAGAAAATACAAATAAGGCTTCTACAAAGAATATTTTATCCTAAGTAAACTTAACATGTGAATATGTCCCCTGATTACCTAGTGAATGAATTAGCTATGTACAAGACATTTATTCACACCAAAAATATCCTCTAGTTCATTCTAAAAATAGAACAACTGAGGTAGACAAGGGGAGAGGTAGAAAACGGTTTCATTTATTCCTACTTAAGTGAGAGTATGGTTTGGTGTGGCTTAAGGAGGAGATTATTGAAACATAGAAAAATTGGATAGGGGGAGATTTCCCCCAAACATGAAAAAGTGGATCCAAAGAGGGGAAAGTGGGTCCTATATTTCTCTAATTACATTAGGAAATGAGATCCACACCAAGAATTGACTATCAACCATTAGGTGAGTCAACTCAAGATGTGAATCTACAAATTTTCCTTTTATGCAAGGATGGGGGTATCAACTAAATAACAGTTTGGGGAGAAAGATTAAAAATAGAAAGTAAACTCCAAATTACAAGCTATACCGTGCATTTGGAATCTTAGATAGAATATTGATGGAACCTATAGACTTTAGGGGGTGTTTTGAAGGGATAAATTTTGTATAGCTTTTACATAATGTGATTTTTCATGGCTCACTGAGGACTCATTTTCCCTATGGTGAATGGGTCTTGGCTAGGGCTCTAGAAAAATCTATTTCTAGGTTTTGTTCTCCTATTTTTGCTCTCCTACATTCTCAAATCTCCCAGTCGAAAAGCCAAAAATAAATTCTTTAGGTCAATTTCTGTGATTTTTCAAGAATGGTGACAACTTTGACAACTTTGCAATTTTCGTTCTTGAAGAGATATTCCACCTAAAACCTACAATCACACATCAAAGAGAGAAAAATGTTGTTTGTTAGGTAAATGGGGGTTTTCCTTTGTCAAAACCTATTTTGGTAATTAAATCTTATAATGAGACAATGAAACGTGAAGGAATGAAACGATGAAAAATGAAGGAATGAAACAATGAAACCTTATTCAAAACCTTGGATTTGTAGATCTGCAACTAGCATGAAGTAGCATTAATGAATATAGATATTGATCATGAAACTTGATGTTAAATAATTCCTTTGAATGCTTGACTAGATATTTAAGACTATGTCACCCTATAGCTCAAACAACATGCATGATGCAATATGACTTTGACATGATGAAATAAATCTTGATTGCTGCAATAATCTTCAATAATCTACCCTTGAATTCCTTGAAAATGCTCTTGAATTTCTCCATAAATGGTCACTTGAATGCTCTTTACCTTGCACAAAAATATTCTATGTGAAACATAATGAAATGACCTTATATTTATACAAATCTTAACATTAATTCCTGAAATTCAAATATCACAAGAAAAAATTGAATTGTGTATTTTAAATCATTAAAATACCACCAAAAAAATAGTTAAAAGGGGGGTCCTAGGCCACTTACCTAGGACACACATTTCTCAGTGTTAAACATTATATAAATTTAGGGTCCTAGATGTAAGTGAGGACCCATTCGCTTTATGGTGAATACATCCTAGGTAACTTACCTAGGATACACATCTTCCAAAGTTAAGTGTTATGTAATGGCATTTATGAATGTTGGGGTTTTATCCCTCAAAAATTGCATTTAATTAGGCTTAGATTTGAATTCAAGGGGGGGACAATTAAGGAAAATTAACCTCAATCAATTAATAAAGCCCTAGTTTAATTTGAAAGTGTAAAGATACACTTTAAAACATAAAAAATAAGGCACAATTGAGTCCATTTAATTTAGAAGTTCCCTAAACTTAATATGAATATGAAAAACATATTACAACACTAAATTAAGTTATAATTAAGCTCATTTATTATTAATTATTTCCAAATTAAATGTGAAAAAAGGATACTTTTTCCTACACTACATTTTTCCCCACTTTAGTGAGAGTATGACCTATGTCAAACTCACACTAAAGTAGATATTCAAGACACTTATGTATGCAGCAATGAAAAAGATACATAGTCATACAACTATATTGTAGACAATTGTATGCTCTTGAAAGTGAGGCAATTTCACACTTAATTTGGACCTATTTTAACACCCTTGTATTAATCACCCTTTAAAATTTTCATTAAAAGGCCCCTAAGACCCATTATTTTGGATCTTGAGGCTCATTTCACCTAAATATCCCATAAAATTACTTAAAACACCGAAAATCCTGAAAAACCCACCTCAAAAAGCTAAGGTGGGACTCACTCGCCACCTTGGGTGAATGAGTCCCCTTAGGTGGGACCCACTCTTCAAGGGTGGAAAATGAGTCCCCTTTGGAGCCTTTTCAATTTTGAGTGGGAAATTCACCATTTTAATTCAAATTTTGGGTGGATATCGACCTTTGAGATCTAAATAACGGTCAATTAGGTGTTGATGCCTATATAAACAAGTTTCTAAGCCATTTTTATCAATCTAAGCAATTTGAGCAAGCATCTTCAAGAGAAATGTCAAGATCCAAGCTTTCAAGCATTCTTCACATGAGCATTCAAGAGTCTATTTGTAGAAAACTTGGTGTAGAGGAACCCTCATGCACATGTTATTTTTTTTTGCCTTGTTTTGACATGATTTATGTAAATAAGGTCATTTCTGACCATTATATGTCCTCTAGGACTAATTTTGATATTTTGGTGAAATTTGATAAAAAATTTGTAAAAGTTGTCATGTTTCTCAAAAGGTTGTCATGCAACTTTGGAAAGGTGTCAAAAAGCAAGAAACGAGTACATGAAAATCATGAAATTATTATAAACAGTTGGTTTTGATTGGGAATGTATAAGGACACCCTCCAAAACTCGAATTGGGGGATTGGAGACATTGTTTTTGAAGTTTTGGTGAATGAAAACATTATTTTTTTGTGCATTTCTAATGTTGTAGACCTAATTCTTCATTTTGTGCAGATTTGTACTTTCCTGTACGGATAGGATACTTCCTAGAGAAGATGGAGGAATGAGATACCTTTCATTTGCAATTGGTTTTTTCAATATTTGTTAGGATTTTCAAAGGTTACTTCCATTTTGGTGAAAATAGTCCCAAACCCTGCCTAGGGTTTGCAGTCATAAAAAAAACTCCATAAATTTCCTTTCCACTATTGGATCTTGATTAAAATTGGAGGAAAAGTATA
This sequence comes from Sequoia sempervirens, assembly GCA_007258455.2. Taxonomy (NCBI): domain Eukaryota; kingdom Viridiplantae; phylum Streptophyta; class Pinopsida; order Cupressales; family Cupressaceae; genus Sequoia; species Sequoia sempervirens. The sequence continues at coordinate 29,199,235 of VDFB02000002.1, read as the reverse complement.
CAGTTATGTTATCTTCAATCCCACTAAAGCGATTGGATTAATTATTTATTTTTTGAAAGTTATTAATGACTATTCCTTTCATTTCCTCATTGGGATAGTCCTAAAAACCCTCCATGATGATTGTTTGATAAGTTCCTTGCATTCTCCCATGAAGTATGATCTGGTAGTTTTTGTGTCATGTGTTTGAAAGTTATTACAGGCCTAGGATACAATTAATAAGCCATTCCTTGTGTTGATTGAGTGATTGGGTTTGTGCGTACCTTGTGAAAAGAAACCATAAGTTGGGAACATTGTATTACAAAAGCTTGAGTCCTGAAAGTTTGAGAACCTTTATGTCATGTTGAAATAAGTTTGAGACAATAAGGAACCTTATGTTTACTCTAGGTTCTTCCTTATTTGTCATGTTGGTCATTTGCATTATTGAGCACAAGCAATTGTTTGAAGGAATCCATTGTTGTGTGGTGTATTGATGGAAACAAGTGTTTGGTTCAAGAGGGTTTGTGAGTCACAAAATGTGTTGGAAAGTATTGAAACATTGCTGCCCACTGTTTCATAATGTTTATTCCTATTGATGTGTTTCCCATCCTTGCATGCTCATTAGGTTGTGTCCTAAATAGTGACAAGGTGTACAAAAGTGTTTGAGTTGTTGCCTCCAATGAAACCACAAAGTGAGTATGTATTGGTACTATCACATTGATAGAGTGTCTACCACTTCTCTAAATCATTTTTGGTAATAGAGCCCAAATATTTGGGCAAGGAAATATTTCAAAGTTTTTGTATTGCATTTGGTAGGTTTCAATGAAGACATGTATGCAAAAAGTCTAGGTAGTGAGGAAGAGGAAAGAAAATCTAGGTGAGGTATCATGAGAAGAAGTCAAGAAAATAAAAGAGATAGCAAGACGCAACAACAAACTCAGAAGGAGAAGATGACAGTAAATAAGATAAGATAAAAGTTTCAAAGGGATATGGTAGAGTTTGAAAGACATATTAAGCTTTTATTGCAACAATGTCTTGAGAAAGTATACCAAGGAAATGTTGGGTATTGGCCAATGAGAAAGAAGGTGACGTGACCTCTAGAGGTGATTGTTTATAAAAGGAGGAAGCAAAGGATGGTTACCTTGAAAAGAGAAGATAAAACATAATAAGAGACATTCATTGACATGGACATGAAAAAAGATCCAAAGTGTCTTCAAGAAAGTGTAAAAATCATGGAAGAACAATGTTCTCAAGCAGCCATAGAGATGACAATGCTTGATAAGCCTCGGTATGAAGAATGAGTGGATGAAGAAGATAATGATCTACTATGGAAAGAGGAGATGGAGAAAATAAAAAAGTTGCTTGCAAGAGACTTGATAGAATACCATGAAGATATGGATATGGCAGTGATAAATGATGAAAATGAAATTGGGACAATGAGGAAAAAATAGATAAATAATGCATATTTTAATTATAATTTGTTTGAATTGAATGATGAAATGAAGGAGATTAAGCAAGCTAAATGTGGACACATGGAAAGTTTCAATTTCCATGATAATTTGTATTAGAAAGTTGCAATTTTATTATTGGTGATGAGTATGATTTTTTGGATAGAGAAATTGAACAGTGTGGATAGTTGTTCAAGCATGCACACTTGACAAAATATGAAGAAATGGACAACAGTAATGAGGAATATGAAGAAGATGTAGAATTTTGGAGCCTTGCACTTGAAAGGAAGATCCTCAGGAAGAGGTCCAAAAAGAAAGCATGAAACAAATGCATGAGGATCAAAAACCCTAGAGCAGATCAAGCTAAGCATGGAGAATAGCTCTGCATACAACACAATTGGAAGAAGAGAAAGAAAAAAACCATCATTTGAGGTGGAACTCAAATTTCTTTTTCCTAGGGAGTATGGTGCAAGGGAACCTTGATGCACATGTGAATCAATTTTAGGTTTTGTATTGTTTCGATATGATTTATGTAAATAAGGTTATTTGTGACCATTATATGTCCTTTAGGACTAATTTTGATATTTTGGTGCAATGTGGTCAAAAATTGTAAAAGATTTCATGTTTCTCAAAAAGTTGTCATACAAATTTGGAAAGGTGTCAAAAAGAAAGAAATAGTTTGTTTTGATTGGCAATGTATAAGGACACCCTCCAAAACTAAAATTGTGGGGTTGGAGACATTGTTTTTGAAGTTCTATTGAATGAAAACATTGTTTTTTTGTGCATTTTCAATTGGTTTGGTCAATTTTTGTTATTATTTTGAAAATTTAATTTGATTTTGGTGAAGACAATCCGAAACCCTTCCTAGGGTTTGCAGTAATCAGAAAAATTCCATAACTTTCTTTTCCACCATTGAATCTTGATGAAAAATGGAGAAAAATTCTATAGTTATGTTATCTTCAATCCCACAGAAGCGATTAGCTTCATTATTTATTTTTTGAAATTTATTAATGACTATTCCTTTCATTTCCTCATTGGGATAGTCCTAAAAACCCTCCATGATGATTGCTTGATAAGTTCCTTGCATTATCTCATGAATTCTAATATAATATTTTTTGTGTCATATTTTTGAAAATTATTCCAGGCCAAAGATACAATTAGCAAGTCATTTTTTGTGTTGACTGGGTGATGGGGTTTGTGTGTGCCTTGTGAAAAGAGACCATAAATTGGGAATGTAGTAGTACACAAGCTTGAGTCCTAAAAGTTTGACAACCTTTATGTCATGTTGAAATAAGTTTGAGATAATAAGGAGGCTTATGTTTACTTTGGTTTCTTCCTTGTTTTTGATGTTGGTAGTTTTCTTTATTGAGCACAAGCAATTGTTTGAATGAAGCCATTGTTGTGTGGTGTATTGATGGAAACAAGTGTTTGGTTCAAGAGGGTTTGTAAGTCACAAAATGTGTTGCAAAGTATTGAAAAATTGTTGCCCACTATTTCATAATGTCTATTCCTATTGATGTGTTTCCCATCCTTGAATCCTCATTAGGTAGTGTCCTAAATGTTGACAAGGTGTACTAAAGTGTTTGAGTTGTTTCCTCTAATCAAACCATGGAGTGCATATGTATTGGTACTATCATATTGACATAGTGTCTACCCCCGCTTTGCATCATTTTCGGTATTAGATCCCAAAGATCTGGGCAAGGAATGCTTTGGAAGTTTGTGTATTGCATTTGGTAGGTTGAAGTGAAGAACTATATTCCAAAACACTAGGTATTGAGGAAGAGGAAAGAAAACCTAGGTGAGGTATCATGAGAAGAAGTAAAGAAAAGAAAAGAGATAGCAAGATGTGTTGGAATTGTTGCCTCAATCTTACAGGTTGAAACCTCTAAGAAAGCATGGTCGTTGAGACATTCCTGGTGTCTAGCCGACTGGCAGTTTACCTTGTGTTTTTCTCATATCGCCAAGACCTTGTTTCAGTCTTTCCGAATGGTCCTATCGCTGTGACATGGAGACTCAGTATGTAGTCTTACCGATATGGAATGTTTTGCTGACAGAAGGGTTTGTTATTGGGTTCCTAGCGTATGTCGGGGTGACCTATGGCGACTGGATCATCGAGGTAACTCAAGTGTGTTGGTATGTGGTCCTAGCAACAGGGAGATGTCTCACCGATTGTCATCATCGGGGTGACTTGAACATTTAGGAAGATCTCTTGGTGACTAGGAGATGTCTAGCTGACTATATACACTTGGAGTAACTCGAGGGTCTCAGGAAGAAGTCTTGGTGACCGGGATATGTCTCACCAATTGGAGTCATCGGTGTAACATAAGGCTTCAGTTTGAAGTCTTGGCAAAGAGAATTTGTCTCACTGACGGTGTGGGATGTGTTCGGCATGACTCCTGACAAAAGGTGGTCTCAGGATAACCTAGAGACTTCGGCGTGAAGTCTTGGCGATGAGTGTTGGTCTCACTGATGGCTATGTGTCTTCGGTGTAACCTCTTGGCAATATCAGTAAGTCCTTTTGACATTGGTGTTTGTTAACGGGTGTCTTCGATGGGACTCCCAATAACTGAAGTCTTCAGAGAAAGGTGTGAATGTTCAGAGTAATGTCTCAATGAAGGTCAAATGTCTTGCTGACTCGGTAACACATGGGTGCTCGATATGAGGTCTCAGCAAAAGAAAAAACTCTTGCTGACTTGGCATGACTTGAAGACTTCGGTATGAAGTCTTGGTGAACTGTGGATGTCTTGCCGATGGAAAATCTAACATTGATATGACCCTTGAACTTTGGTATGATGTCTCATCGAATGGTGATTGTCTCACCAATGAGAATGCTAAGATCGATGTAACTTGAAGACTTCGGTGTAATGTATGGGCAAAGAGCGATAGTCTTGTCGACTGATGAACTCTTCAGAATACCTTGTGATCTTCGGTGTGAGGTCTTGGTGACATGGTGAAGTATTAGCGATAGCTATCTGGACTCGGTGTAACCTCTTGCCGATAGGGATCACTCTTGGTGATATCGACAGCTAGGTCTTGTGGCATCAGGGAGACATGGTTAGTGTCTCACCGACATGCTAATACTGTCTAAATGCTTTTGACCATTTGGATGACTGTCCTATGTGGTATGACCTGGACGTATTATCTTATATGCAAGGAAGTGGAAAAATCTATGATGTTGAGCTGGATGATTCAACCGTTGTGATCCAACAGTTGGAAACAAACCGATTCACAAAGGCTGGAAAATGAGAACGAATGTATAAACGTATGCATTGGACACTCTGAAGAGAGCTGATAAGCCAAGGAGCTGAAGAGCCGAGAGCCAGAGAGAGAGCGATAAAGAGATGACTGAGTGGCTGGCTAAAAGGCCGAGGCCATGAGGCTAGAATCTCTTCTGATCATGGATCATGATAGATCTCTCTCATGTTGATCTGCACTATATACTGTGAGGGTATTGTAACAGTGTGAAGGTTGTATAGTTTGATGGGTTGATCTGTTGCTACCAGATTGTATCCAGAATGAACAAGATGTAATCTCTGAAAAGGCTAAGAGCCTGAAACTATAATATTGTAACTTTCTATTGTTGAATAATACAATGGCTCTAACTTTGGAGAGGGGTTTTTTACCCGAAAGGGTTTTCCCCACGTAAAATCTTTGTGTTTTGTTTACTGTAGTATCTTTCATCTATGTTGTTGCTTGCTATTTAATTCACATGTGTTTTTCTTAGAAGGATTAATGTGGGAAATAACTGTGTCTGTTTTCGCTTTTGGACATAGTAGTACATGTCTTTGAGGCAACCTAATCGAAATGAAAGTTACCGAAGGCACTACTGTTTGGAGTTTCTATGAGATGCGCTCCATTGATTTCCTTAGAAGTGGTATCAAAGCCTTCTTTTGGTTGTTGGTTCTAGATATTTCTCCTGTGAATATTTCTTAGCTTGATGGGCTGGAAGAAATCTGGAGTAATGGACTGATGTATTGATCCTTTTATGAGTGGAAGCCTTTTGGTATTCTGAGACAACATGTAGCTTGAAGGATGGTCAAGATGAAAAAGGGAGTTGGTAATGTTGTGATATGTGTCTTCTGGCTACTAGAGGTATAACCTTGGAGTATGAGTTGGATTTCTTTGCTCTATGGTTGTGCATCAGTAAAGCTTTCATATTGGGCGTCTATGTGTTAGGCTCCTGGGTGATATGGAGAAGCCTAGGTTGTTTCTCAGCCATGGAAGAGAGTGCTTATGCTAGGCGGTGGTTCCTGCTGTTGGAAGGAAGTATTTCTTGTTAACCTCAGATAATAAAAGGCTATGGAGTTAATCATTAGATGATTTTCAAGCTTCTAAAATATCCTTTCTCTCTTTCTCGGATGCATGTACATGTTGGTGGTTCAGATTTGGCCTGAAAGGGGCCTAGATTTTCTGAACTGTTGTTTCCTTTTTTAAGGATGTTGTGTACTTGCATGGCTCTATGACTTTGTAGGTTTTACATGGGTAAGCAAAACTTGTGGTCATGTGGAGTTGTTGTTGAGCTATTTTCTAGACCATGGATTTTGGGGTGGTGCTAGATGAGATAGTTGCAGTTCTGCATGCATGCTTGGTGTATGGTTTGAGGAGGCATGTTTTCTTCTCTGCATGGGAGTGTTGGTACATGATTTTTCACTCAGCATTCTTGTGGTGGTGCTTGTGGGTTCCTTGATTATGGTGCTCGTTGTGGACATGATTGGAAAATCATATTTGGTGTGATCTCGTGGTTGAGTCATGTTGTCTACGTGGTTATTCTCTTTGAGATCTCGATTTTTTATTTCCAATGTGATGATGGGTTTGCATGTTTTTTGTTGAATGGATCTACAGGTTGTGCAATGTTGTGGGTTGTATTTACCTACATGGTTGTTGTGAGAAAACTTAGAAGTGGACTGTCTATATCCACGAGGTTGATTCATTGTTGGTGCAAACTTGTTAGCTGGCCTTGTCTTTCATCACTTGTGCATTGGTGTGGTTCTTTGAGATGAGAAGATGGATACTATTGAGTACCTGAATAGTCGATTATGGGAACCTGTAGCAGGAAGTCATGATGCTTGGAGAGATTGGGTGTCACGTTTCAGTGGGAGCTCTAGCAATGACTATGGATTCATCACGTGGTGGTGAATGGTCTTCTTTAGTGTTGCAGATGTTTCTTGGGAGAGCTCTTTGATCCTGTTGTTGCAAAAGGGTTCTTTCACATTTGCATGGACATTACTTGAAGATGTACAACATCTTGGATCCATGGAGGACACTTGGAGTCTTTGGCTAAGGTGTTGGTGGTGCTTGACAGGTGATGTTGATTTTGAGTCTATTTGCTTTATGTCATGGTATACTCTTGCTTGTACACTAGAGTTTTTGCATTGTGCATTGTACTTGAGACAATGGTGAGGTCACTTGAAGCATAGGATCTCCTATGGGGATGAGTAGATCATGATTTCATGATAAGTTCCTGGTTCAGATGATTGGAGCTTTGACAATGGTCTGGTAATTCTTTGTGTATTGGGTGCTTTGATTATTTTCTTGATACTTTGTGATAGTGTAGTAATGCAGTTGAAGTTTAGCATGAGATGATCGGTTGCTAGTACTCATTGATACATGAAGAATAAGGTGAGGCTATTTTTCTCCTATGAGAGAAGTATTGCTGCTTGTTACTCTTGTTAAATTTTTTTAGCAGAAAGTCTGAGAAGCCTACACCTTGGTTGAACGTGAGTTCAATAAGAGACCTATGAGGAGATTGCTCTTGGATTAGTCATGATGACTTGTATCTTGAAGGAGTATTCTCATTCCCACTCTTGGTCTACTCAGAAATTTATCTGAAAGGTATTTGGCCCATTATATTTTTTAGATGTGTTTTATGATATGGATCTTGAATTACTGTTTAATGATTCTAGAGGATTCATAGTGGAAATTGTACAATTTCTTTTATCTCCTTGTTGCTAATGAGAATTGGTAGGAGATGTTGTATGGGCTGATTTCCTGAAATGGGGAATGAAGTAGCTTAATCTACTCTAAGAATTTTACATCCATGTTTTTTAAAGTTGGTTTGATCTTAGTGATTGAACAGATGGATGTTGTTAAGGATTTTATTTTAGGATGTGAAGAAGATCATTCTTGACACAACTAGTTGTTCGAAGTATATGTAGGAGGATGTTCTATAGGAATATGATGTGCAGAGTTTCTCTCTATGGCCGTGAAGGTTTGTGGTGAGAGAAATGTCTCTTGTAGTGGTTTGTTGCAGGATGTACATATCATTGTGGATATTTCCTTGGCACTACATGGTTACATCTTCTATGTGTTGTTATTGGTATACTTATGATGCCTTCTGATCTTTTAGATCTAGATTACTCAGGCAGTGGGAGTTCCTGTTATGTGTCTTGTCTTCTTCAACTGGTTGGCACTTGGAGCTTGTAGTTGTTGTTAATGAGTTGGTTATGCTTTGGAATGAGTTTACTAATACTGATACCTTAGAGGTATGTGAGATTGGATGGAATAGTATGAGCTATGAGTGCTAGTTTCAATTGTGTGGGTTTATCAGTTGGATAGGAGAAGTCATTTTGATTGTTGTTCTAACTGGTGTTATTTATCTTATTTCTGGATAATGACTTCACTATTGTGTTTTGATTGAAGCTTTGAAGTTGAAATTGCTTCTGTCTAGCATTTGAGCACAGTGAAGTGGTAGCAGTATCTTGTTGGTGATATCACTAGGATCTTTTGCTTGTGTTCATTGGAATGGTGCTTATACACCTTGGCATTTTATCCTTCTTCCACAGGTGGCATGTTGGAAGATGACAGGATTGTTTCCTGAATGGTGGACATCTTGGATGTTGGAGTAGAATTCTTGATGGAGCATGAGAGCATGTTTGATATCTATGTGGTTTCCTCGAAGGTTGTGATCGGTTGGGTTTGTTGGATAGTAATTTGCACTGGGATGCCTGGTCTTTGTTGTAGATTGTCCCTTGGACTGTTATCTGTGGAATCATGTTGATCCAGTGTCTTGAGTGTTGCAGGGTTTAAACTAGTGGAGCTAGTGTGATCTTAGTTCCTAGTTGCTTTGGAGGTTCCTATGTGATCTTCGTCAAGTGGGAGATTGTTGGAATTGTTGCCTCAATATCACAGGCTAAAACCTCTAAGAAAGCATGGTCACTGAGACATTCCTAATGTCTAATTGACTGGAAGTTTACCTTGTGTTTTGCTCATATCGCCGAGACCTTGTTTCAGTCTTGCCGAATGGACCTATCGCTATGACATGGAGACTCAGTATGTAGTCTTACCAATATGGAATTTCTCACCCATAGAAGGGTTTGTTATCGGGTGCCTAGCATATGTCGGGGTGACATATGGTGACTGGATCATCGGGGTAACTCAAGTGTGTTGGTATGTGGTCGCCGATTGTAGTCATCAAAGTGACTTGAACATTCGGGAAGATCTCTTGGCAACTGGGAGATGTTTGGACGACTGTATACACTCAGAGTAACTCGAGGGTCTTAGGAAGAAGTCTTGGTGACTAGGAGATGTCTCGCCGATTGGAGTCATCGATGTAACATAAGGCTTCGGTATGAAGTCTTGGAAAAGAGCGTTTGTCTCACCGATGATGTGGGATGTGTTCGGCATGACTCCTAGCAAAAGGTTGTCTCGAGATAACCTAGAGACTTCGGCGTGAATCCTTGGTGATGGGTGTTGGTATCACAGATGGCTATGTGTCTTTAGTGTAACTTAAGAGGCTTGGTGTAACCTCTTAGTGATAGTGGTAAGTCCTTCCGACATTGGTGTTTGTTAACGGTTGTCTTCGATGGGACTCCCAATGACTGAAGTCTTCAGGAAAAGGTGTGAACGCTTGGATTAATGTCTCAGCGAAGGTCAAATGTCTTTCCAACTTGGTAAGACATGGGTGCTCAATGTGAGGTCTCGGCGAAAGACAAAAGTATTTCCAACTTGGCATGACTTGAAGACTTTGGTATGAAGTCTTGGTGAACTGCGGATGTCTTGCTGATGGAAAAGCTAACATCAATATGACCCTTGAACTTCGGTATGATGTCTCATCGAATGGCGATTGTCTTGCCAATGAGAATGCTGAGATCGATGTGACTTGAAGACTTCAGTGTAATGTCTGGGCGAAGAGCGATAGTCTTGCCGACTGATGAACTCTTTAGAATACCTTGTGATTTTTGATGTGAGGTCTTGGTGACATGGCGAAGTCTTAGTGATAGCTATCTGGACTCAGTGTAACCTCTTGCCGATAGGGATCACTCTTGGTGATATCGACAGCTAGGTCTTGCGTCATCGGGGAGACACGGTTAGTGTCTCATCGACATGCGAATACTATTTGAATTATTTTGACCATTTGGATGAATGTCCTACGTGGTATGACCTGGACGTATTATCTTCTATGCAAGGAAGTGGAAACATCTACAATGCTGAGCTGGATGATTTGACAGTTGTGATCTGACAGTTGGAAACAAACTGATTCACAAAGGCTAGAAGATGAGAATGAATGTATAAACTTATGCATTGGACGTTTTGAAGAGAGTTGATAAGCCAAGGAGTTGAAGAGCCGAGAGCCAGAGAGAGCGATAAAGAGAGGACTGAGTGGCTGGCCAAAAGGCCGAGGCCATGAGGCTGGAATCTCTTTTGATCATGGATCATGATAGATCTCTCTTGTGTTGGTCTGCAGTGTATACTATGAGGGTATTGTAATAGTGAGAAGGTTGTATAGTCTGATGGGTTGATCTGTTGCTACCAGATTATATCCAGAATGAACAAGATGTAATCTCTGAAAAGGCTAAGAGCCTGAAACTGTATTGTAACTTTCTATTGCTGAATAATACAATGGCTCTAACTTTGGAGAGTGAGGTTTTTTACCCGAAAGGGTTTTCCCCACGTAAAATCTTTGTATTCTGTTTAGTGTAGTATCTTTCATCTATGTTGTTTCTTGTTGTTGAATTCAAATTTGTTTTTCTTAGGAGGATTAATGTGGGAAATAACTGTTTCTATTTCCACTTTAGGACATAGTAGTACGTGTCTTTGAGGCAACCTAATCGAAATGAAAGTTACCGAAGGCACTACTGTTTTGGAGTTTCTATGAGATGTGCTCCATTGATTTCCTTACAAGATGCAGTAGTGAACTCAGAAGGAGAAGATGACAGTCAATAAGATAAGATTAGAGTTTGAAAGAGATATGATAGATTTTGAAAGATGTATTAATCTTGTATTGGAATAGTGTCTTGAGAAAGTGTATCAAAGAAATGTTGGGTATTGGCCAATGAGAAAGAAGGTGAAGTGGCCTCTAAAGGTGATTTTTCAAAAAAGGAGGAAGCAAAGGATGGCTACTTTGAAAAGAGAAGATAAAATAAAAGAAGAGAAATTCATTGAAATGGACATGAAAAAAGATCAATATTTTCTTCAAGAAAGCATAAAAATCATGGAAGATCAATGTTATCAAACAACCATAGAGATGACAATGCTTGACAAGCCTTTGTATGATGAATGAGTGGATGAAGAAGATAATGATCTCCTATGGAAAGAGGAGATGGAGAAAATAAACAAGTTGATTTCAAGAGACATGATAGAATACCATGAAGATATCGATATGGCAGTGATAAATGATGACAACGAAATTGAGATCCTTATCAGGAGGTCTAAAAAGCAAGCATGACACAAATGCATGAGGATTAAGACTCTAGAGCAGATCAAGCAAGCATGGAGAATAGCTCCGCATACAACACAATTGGAAGAAGAGATTTAAGAAAATTAGACCATCATTTGAGGTCGAACTCAAATTTCTTTTTCCTGGGGAGTATGGTGTAGGGGCACCCTCATGCACATGTTAATCTGTGTTGCCAAAAAATGTATAGTTGACATTTTTATGCTCACTTGAGTCTTTCTAATGGACTTTGGATTGATTTTTCTTGTGTTTAATGTTGTAATGTGATTTAAACATTCACATTAGGTCCTAAACATTCAAATTATGGTGTCTTGTGAAGGCGTTGTGAAGTGTTGTAAGACATTTCTACACTTTTCTAGACTATATTCATTACAATTCACCTAAAAATCACCTTTTCATCACTTATTAAGTCCTATTTTGAAGTGTTGTAAAGTCTTGTAACAAGATTTCATACTTTTCTAGGATTAATTTCACTATTTACACCTTTCTTGTGCTTTTTTGACCCCCTTAAGGTACTAACCATTTTCAAGTGTGTTTTTGAGAACATTCCCATTGGACAACTTTTAATTCCCCGAAATTCCTAACACCCACTTAATTTGATTAAGTGGGACTAAGTCACCAATAGGGGCGATTTAGTCCTTTTTGGCACAAAACTCAAAATAATTTGAAAATTCTAGTGGGAATTTGTCCTCTAACCCTTGAGGTCAGCCTGTGATGTGTTACTTTTGAGAAATTTTAATAAAATAATGTATAAATAAGTGTTTTTCTCCTTATTTTACATCTCCTCATTCACTTGCATTCACTAAACATCAATCAAGCATTTGAGCACTTTGTATCATTCAATCAAGCATTATCAAGTCAATCTATTGGAGAACTACTTTGCATATCTTCATATTTTGAGCATCAAAGGTGTGGTAAGGTTATGACATTTGCATGTTATCTATTTATCATACTCTTTTCATTTCACTTCATTTTTTATGGTTTGATTACCAAAGTGGGGTTTGGCCAAGGCAAACCCCTATTCTCTAACCCTCAACCATTTTCCCCCTTTTGTATGTGTATTTGAAAAATTTTGTATGCAGATTTATCAAGAAATTAGGTGTTGAAAGGTGGTCAATAAGTATACAAATTCAATCAATTCAACACAACCCTAGTTCAAGCTTGGAGAGGCTTTCTACCCTATTTTCTGCAGAATCAAGTATGAACACCTGTCAGAAAAGAAAGTGTAGACCTGAGACTTCTACATTCTGTCCCGAATTCGTTAAGATTTGTAGGAGGAATAAGTTGCCACTAGTTGCGAATTAGTCCTAATTTTGGACCTAAAAACTGATTTTGACATTTCTAGATACCCATTTAGCATATTCATGTTTCGGCAAAGTTTCCTGAAACTGGGACTAAGTGGCTCCACTTGGTGTAAGTGTCCTAGTCAGCATTTTTAGTCAATTTTTTAGGATTCCAAAATCCCCCAACATTAAGCTTCAAATTCCAAGTGCACTTCTCTTATTCTATTATGTTATTTCATCATTTAGTTGCACTTTTATGCATTTCTACATATCACATTCTGCTTTCCAACACTTTAAATTTTCTAAGTTTTGCATCATTAGATCATTTCAATTTCATATCAAAGCATTAGGACACCTTAATTAGGCATAATATATTGCATTTACATTGAATTTAAGTGTAAACCCTTGCATTTTGGGACCCCTTTCAATCTCCTTTCTCCTTTTAGGTAAACACCCTAGGAGGAGCAAAGCATTGTGAGGGAAAACCAAAATCATCATTTACATTTTGGTGAACCTTACCTTTGAACATATTCCTTTCTAATTTAAAAAGTGCATCCTAGGTTTCATTTACATTGCATCTTGCATTGATTAAAGTGCATCCTAGGGTTTTAGCGTTGCATTAGTGAAAAGCTCACTTAGATTGCATTATTACATCATTTTTGCATTACAAAACACAAAAAATCTACATTTACATACCGTAGTTCCATTTGTGCATCTGAAAGACATAGAATTGCATTTAAAAATTCTAAGAAAAACAAAAAAAAATCATTAGTGGGACTAAATTGCCACCCTGGGTGACTTAGTCCTTTTGCATATTTTGCATTATAGTTTTTGGTAATTTCTGGGTATTCTCTGTACTTTTGTTTTCTATTACTGTACTCTGTCAGACTTTTCAAATTTTCTATTTCTTGCATTTAATAAATCTTGCATCATGGCCTTTTCATTTGATGAGATTTAGAATTCTTTGAAATCCTTAGTAGACATGTCCAATTATGCCTTTGGTTGTAATCCTAATTATCTTGAGCCTATTCGTGCTCCTCCAACTCCTCATGATTGTCCTCCTCATGATGTAGACATCATTGGAGAAGATGATGATAGCATGAACAAGTTTTTAAACAAATGTCTTGATAACCTTGAATCCAATGCAACCTTTTACGCATCCATGAGGTCACAAAACCTTACTATTGCACCCACTAATACATTTGGCTATCTTCACCCTGAAACTAATGAAGGACCTAAGTTCCCTCCATCAGGTGGACCTAGTTCCTCTACACAACCACACCCTCACCCATTTTATGATAACAAGGTTACAAACACTCCCATCAACCTTGAAGAAACCTATGGCAAGGGCTTTAGTATTTTAAGTAAACAAGGTTGCACTACAACAACTAAACATAACATTCACCAACTCTTTGAACAAAAACCACAAGAAGAAAACACAACAGGATTAGGATATCAAGATTCTCCTCATACTGACAAGCCTCCTTTTGAATATTGGAGACTTCGAGATGACGGTGCAGTGATCTTTGAGTATCCTCCTAACTTGAACATTCTCCTTCCATGTGAGTGACCATTACCTAATTCTAATGAAAAGGATGCTAGGATCCCCATGGGTCCTCTTCCTCCTTCCATTCATGAAAAAGGAGAATCTAGCAAATTAAAATGACCTTACAAATTGAAAAAGCTCACGTTTCCTACTCATCCTCCACTTGAATGTGAAAGGATACTTCAATTGCTATTAAATTAAGTCCTTATACTCTTACCACCTATGAATAGGTTGGCTATCCATCCTAAAGATTCTAACATACCATTTTTCAAATATCATTATGTTCTTGGACACCGCACTAAAGAAAGTAAAACATTGAATGACATATTGAACAAGTATCACTTCACTAATACTGAATGCTTTCCCATCATCCCTTAAGAACTACAAACTCCTTTTATCATGTCATAGTTGTAGAATTTTCCATTCTCACTATTGCATAATTCTTCCCATCACCCTTCTTGGATCATTCTTACCTGACATTTAGTGTGGGCAAGAAGTTGTTAGCCTTATCCTAGTAATGCATTTTTTCTTGTCTCACAACTATGTTATTTCTCTTCTGCTTATACTAATCAAGATTGAGAAGCTAATAACTCAGTCAATGATTGACTTAAATTTTCCTTATGAGATCCTTTTACGTTTTCATTTTTCTTTATGTACATATCATGTTCCCTTGTAATGTTTGTTTGATGTTCTCTCTCGCTTTGGGCACTTCCTCTACTTGTACCTCTATTCTTCTATATGTCGTGCTTTTCCTTTTTCACTTTTGTTTTGTGTTTTCATTTTGGGGATGACGCAAAGCATAGAGATTCCCTATGTCTCTTCCATGTTGACCCAAAAGGTCTTTTAAGTTTACTTTTGTTTTGTGTTCTCCTTTTAGGGATGATGCAAAGCATAGAGATGCCTTATCTCTCTTCCATGTTGACCCAAAAGGTCCTTTTTATTTTACTTTGTTTTGTGTTCTCCTTTTTGGGAGGATGCAAAGCGTAGAGATTCCCTAAGTCTCTTCCGTGTTGACCCAAAAGGTCCTTTTTCTTTTTTCCTTTTTTGTGTTCTCCTTTTGGGGATGACGCAAGGCATTAAGACTGAAATGTCTCCTTCATGTTGACCCAAAATATTTTCCTTTTCTTTTCCTTGTGTTCTCCTTTTAGGGATGATGCAAAGCATTGAAACTACAATGTCTCTTCCATGTTTACCCAAAACATACTTTTTTTTTTCTTTAGTTTTTGCTCTCTTTGTGTCATTCTTCTAGTTCTATGTGCTTTGGGGAATGATGACAGTTCCAAGCTCTTTCATAAAAACATTGCAGCAATGAACATACTGACCCAAATCCATAGATCCCTTATGTGTTTGGTGTGTTCCTTTCTGTGGGGAAACCTTCTTTTATTTTGCTTTCTTTTTTGTTTACATGAAGCAACCTAACTTAGAAACATATGACCTGGAATAGGGATTTCCAAGATGGCTCTCATGTCTCATTTTTTTATGCATTTCTTTTCTCCTTGCTACTTTAAAGTAATTTCTCACAAAACAGTGTGTAGAAATTACTTTAAAGTGGGGGGCATAAATTTGCATAATTTCATTTGTATTTTTGTTTCTTACTACAACCTAGTCACTTCATACGATGCATTTGTCACTTTTTGGATGACATTGGGTGTGATGTCCTTCATAAGTTTGATCTATCTTAGCATATTGCATTCCACTTGGTGGCCTGATGTGATGCACTGCATCCCCTAAGATGTGAATATACTATTATTTGATTGGTCCTTTCTTGGATACATTAGAAACAATGTTCCCTAAGTGATAGATCTTGAATGAACTTAACAAGACTCCTTTTAACATCTTTTCCACTTTACACTTTTACATTTTTTTTCTTTTTATTTTTTTGGCATTTTTTTCTACCACCTTGCATAACGCAACTTGTATACCTGTGGTACCTTTGCATTCTTTCATGAGTTCTAAGCATATGAAGCTTTGCTTGTCTCATGAATCACGAACCAAAATTTTCCCTTTTGGCACCTTATTAAAGTTATCAGGAGATATAACTTTAATATAGTTGAACAAGAAACCCACTCAACAACACAAATTTCCCCATAGCCACCTATGTGTTTGTGAGTTCATACAAACTAGCGTATGCATCTCCCCTTTTAGGCTTTCTCACCCCACAAACAACCAAAAGTTTCATGGCCCAAAAGTTAGTATACTTGGCACTTCTCAACTAGCAGACAACCATAAGTTTTGTCACCCCAGAGTGAGTTCACATTTCTTATTTCATCTTACAAACATGAGTACATTGGGATCCCTCTTGATATGCATGTCGGGCTACTTTAGAAAGAGTTTGAAGCAAGTTCATCCTCTCACTAAAGTGGGGGCATAATGTGTCACCAAAAATTTATATTTGACATTTTTACGCTCACTTGAGTCTTTCTAATGGAATTTGGCCTAATTTTGCTTCAGTTTAATGTTTTAATGTGGTTTAAACATTCAAATTAGGTCCTACACATTCAAATTATGGTGTCTTGTGAAGGAGTTGTGAAGTGTTGTAAGACATTTCTACACTTTTCTAGACTCTATTCATTACAATTCACCTAAAAATCACCTTTTCATCACTTATTAAGTCATATTTTGAAGTGTTGTAAAGTCTTGTAACAAGATTTCACACTTTTCTAGGCTTAATTTCACTATTTATACCTTTCATGTGCTTTATTTGAACCCCTTAAAGTACTTCCCAACCATTTTCAAGTGTGTTTTTTAGAACATTCCTATTTGACAACTTTTAATGCCCCAAAATTCCTGACACCCACTTAATTTGCTTAAGTGGGACTAAGTCACCAATAGGGGTGACTTAGTCCTTTTTGGCACAAAACTCAAAATAATTTTAAAATTCTAGCGTGAATTTGTCCTCTAACCCTTGAGGTCATCCTGTGATGTGTTACTTTCGAGAAATTTTAATAAAATTAGGTATAAATAAGTTTTTTTCTCCTTATTTTGCATCTCATTCACTTGCATTCACTAAACATCAATCAACCATTTGAGCACTTTGCATCATCCAATCAAGAATTATCAAGTCAATGATATATTGGAGCATTATATTACATATCTTCATATTTTGAGCATCAAAGATGTGGTAAGTTTATGAAATTTGCATCTTATCTATTTATCATACTATTTTTATTTCATTTCATTGTTTAGGGTTTGATTACCAAAGTGGGGTTTGACCAAGGCAAACCCCTATTCTCTAACCCTCAACAATTTTTCCCCTTTTGCATGTGTATTTTCAGACTTTTGTATGCAGATTTATCAATAAATTAGGTGTTGAAAGGTTTTCAACAATTCTACAAAGTCAATCAAGTCAACGCAACCCTAGTTCAAGCTTGGAGAGGCTTTCTACCCTATTTTCTGTAGAATCAAGTACAAACACCTGTCAAAAAAGAAAGTGCAAACATGAGACTTCTAGATTCTGTCTCAAATTCTCTAAGATTTACAGGTGGACTAAGTCACCAATAGTGGTTAATTAGTCCCACTTTTGGGCTTGAAAACTGATTTTTACATTTTTGGATACCCATTTAGCAGATTCATGTTCCAACAATGTTTCCTGAAACTAGGACTACGTCGCCCTACCTGGCGTAAGTGTCCTAGTCAACATTTTTTGTCAATTTTTTAGGATTCCAAAATCCCCCAACATCAAGCTTCATATTCCAGGTGCACCTCTTTCATTTTGTTCTATTATTTCATCATTTAGTTGCACTTTAAGGCATTTATGCATATCACATTGTGTTTTCCAGCACTTTAAATTTTCTAAGTTTTGCATCATTAGATCATTTAAATTTTAGATCAGATAATTATTACATCTTAATTAGACATAATATATTTAATTTACATTGAATTTGAGTGTAAAACCTTGCATTTCGGGACCCCTTTCAATCTCCTTTCTCCTTTTAGGTGAAAACCCCTAGGAGCAGCAAAGCATTGTGAGGGAAAACCAAAATCATCATTTACATAATAAATTTTTGGTTTTTTCCTGTTTCAATAGGATTGATGTAATTAAGGTCAATTTTTACCATTATATGTCCTTTCAGACTAATTTTGATATTTTGGTACAATTTGGTCAAAAATTATAAAAGTTGTCATGTTTCTCAAAAAGTTGTCATGCAAATTTGGAAAGGTGTCAAAAAGCAAGAAATAGTTACATGCAAATAAAGAAACTATTAGAAATAGTTTGTTTTTATTTTGAATGTATAATGACACCCTCTGAAACTCAACTTGGGGGATTGGAGACATTGTTTTTGAATTTTTGGTGAATAAAAACATTGATTTTTTTGTGCAATTCTAACGTTGCAAACCTAATTCTTCAATTTGTATGGATCTATACTTGCATGTACAAATGGGATACTTATTGTAGAATATTGAGGAATGAGATACCTTTCATTTCCAATTGTTTTGGTCAATTTTTGTTATGATTTGCAAAATTTGTTATTATTTTAGTGAAGACAGTCCCAAACCTTGCCTAGGGTTTGTAGTCATAAAAAAAATGACATAACTTTCTTTCCCATCGTTGTATCTTGGTTAAAATTGGATTAAAATTCTCTAGTGATGTTATCTTCAATCCCAAGAAAGCGATTGGATTCATTATTTGTTTTGTGAAAGTTATTAATGACTGTCACTTTCATTTCTTCATTGGGACAATCCTAAAAACCCTCCATGATGATTGTTTGATAAGTTCATTGCATTATTTCATGAAGTATTATCTAATAGTTCTTGTATCATGTTGTTAAAATTTATTTCAACCCAAGGATACAATGAACAATTAATTCCTTGTGTTGATTGAGTGATGGGGTTTGTGTGTTCCTTATGAAAAGAAACCATAAGTTGGGAACATTGTATTACACAAGTTTGAGTCCTAAAAGTTTGAGAACCTTTATGTCATGTTAAAATAAGTCTAATCCAACCAAGAGCCTTATGTTTACACTAGTTTCTTCCTTTTTTTTGATGTTGGTCATTTGCATGATTGAGTACAAGCCATTGTTTGAATGAAGCCATTGTTGTGTAGTGTATTAATGGAAACAGGTGTTTGGTTCAAGAGGATTTGTGAGTCACAAAATGTGTTGGAAATTATTGAAACATTTCTATCCACTGTTTCATAATTTCTATTCCTGTTGATATGTTTCTCATCCTTGAATTCTCATTAGGTTATGTCCTAAATGGTTACAAAGCATACTAAAGTGTTTGAGTTGTTGCCTCCAATGAAACCATGGAGTGAGTATGTATTGGTACTATCATTTTGAGAGAGTGTCTACCCATGCTCTGCATCATTTTTGGTATTAGATCTCAAAGATCTGGGCAAGGAAAGCTTAGGAAGTTTGTGTGTTGCATTTTACAGGTTGAATTGAAGACATATACACCAAAAGCCTAGGTAGTGAGGAAGAGGAAAGAAAACGTAGGTGAGGTATCATGAGAAGAAGTCAAGAAAAGAAAAGAGATAGAAAGATGCAATAGAAAACTCAGAAGGAGAAGATGAAATTCAATAAGATAATATCAGAGTTTAAAAGAGACATGTCAAAGTTTGAAAGATGTATTAAGCTTGTATTGCAACAGTGTCTTGAGAAAGTATACCAAGGAAATGTTGGGTATTGGCCAATCAGAAAGAAGGTGAAGTGGCATTTAAAGGTGATTGTTCAAAAAAGGAGGAAGCAGAGGATGTTTAATTTGAAAAGAGAAGATGAAACAGAAGAAGAAGATACATTCACTGACATGGACATGAAAAAAGATCGAGAGTGTCTTCAAGAAAGAGTAAAACTCATGGAAGAGCAATATTCTCAAGTAGCCATAGAGATGAAAAATCTTGATGAGCCTTGGTATGATGAACGAGTGGATGAAGAAGATAATGAGCTCCTATGGAAAGAGGAAATGGAGAAAATAAGCAGGTTGCTTGCAGGAGACTTGATAGAATACCATGAAGATATGGATATGGCAGTGATAAATGATGAAAAATAAATTCAAACAACGAGGAAAAATGAGGTAAATAATGCATATCTTGATTATAATTTTTTTGAATTGAATGATGAAATGAAGGAGATTAAACAAGCTAAATGTGGACACATGGAAAGTTTCAATTTCCATGAGAATTTGTATGACAAAGTTGTAGATTAGATTATTGGTGATGAGTATTAGTTGTTGGATAGAGAAATTCAATGGTGTGTACATTTTTTCAAGCATGCATACTTGACAAAATATGAAGAAACGGATAGCAGTAATAAAGAATATGAAGAAGACTTGATTTTGGAGTCTTGCACTTGAAAAGAAGATGCTCAAGAGGAGGTCCAAAAAGAAAGCATGACACAAATGCGTGAGGATCAAGAAACCTAGAGCAAATCAATCTTAGCATGGAGAACAAATTCACTTACAACACATTTGGAAGAAGAGAAAGAAAAGCAGACCATCATTTCAGGTGGAACTCAAATTTCTTTTTCCAGGAGAGTATGATGCAAGGGAACCCTCATGCACATGTTAATGAATTTTGGGTTTTGTATTATTTTGATATGATTGATTTAAATAAGGTCATTTGTGACCATTATATGTCCTTTAGGATTATTTTTTATATTTTGATGCAATTTGGTCAAAAATTGTAAAAGTTGTCATGCAACTTTGGAATGTTGTCAAAAAGTAAGAAACTCTTACATGTAAGTCAAGAAACGGTTAGAAACAATTGGTTTTGATTGGGAATGTATAAGGACACCCTCCAAAACTTGAATTCGGGGGTTGGAGACATTGTTTTTGAAGTTTGTGCGAATGAAAACATTGATTTTTCTGTGCAATTCTAACATTGCAGACTTGTTTCTTCATTTTGTATAGATTTTTACATGCTTGTATGGATGGGATACTTCCTAGAGAAGATGGAGGAATGAGATACCTTTCATGTTCAATTGGTTTGGTCAATTTTTATTATGATTTGCAAAATTTCTTGCCATTTTGGTGAAAATAGTCCCAAACCCTACCAAGGGTTTGCAGTCATCAAAAAAATTCCATCACTTTATTTTCCACCATTGGATCTTAATGAAAATTGGACAAAAGTATGTAGTGATTTTATCTTTAATCCCACTGAAGCAATTGGATTCATTATTTTTTTTGTAAAAGTTATTAATGACTATTCCTTTCATTTCTTCATTGGGAAAGTCCTAAAAACCCTCCATGATTATTTCTTGATAAGTTCCTTGCATTATTTCATGAATTCTAATCTAATAGTTTTTTTTCCATGTTGTTGACAGTTATTGCAGGCCAAGGATACAATGAACAAGTAACTCCTTATGTTGATTGAGTGATGGGGTTTGTGTGTGTCTTGTGAAAAGAAACCATAATATGGGAACACTGTATCACACAAGTTTGAGTCTAGAAAGTTTGAGAACCTTTATATCATGTTGAAATAATTCTGATACAATCAAGAGCCTTATGTTTACTCTAGTTTCTTCCTTGTTTCTGATGTTGGTCATTTACATTATTGATTACAGTCCATTTTTTGAATGAAGCCATTTTTGTGTAGTGTATTGATGGAAACAAGTGTTTAAATCAAGACGGTTTATGAGTCACAAAATGTGTTGGAAATTATTGAAACATTGCTACCCACTGTTTCATAATTTCTATGCATATTCGTTTCTTTCCCATCCTTGAATTCTCATTAGGTTGTGTCCTAAATGGTGACAAAGCATACTGAAGTGTTTGAGTTGTTGCCTCTAATGAAACCATGGAGTGTGTATGTATTGGTACTATCATTTTAAGAGAGTGTCTACCCATACTCTACATCATTTTTGGTATCAAATCCCAAAGATCTTTGCAAGGAAAGCTTTGGAAGATTGTGTATTGAATTTGGCAGGTTGAAGAGAAGACATGTATACCAAAAGACTAGGTAGTGAGGAAGAGGAAAGAAAACATGGGTGAGGTATCATGAGAAGTCATGAAAAGAAAAGAGATAGAAAGATGCAATAGCAAACTCAAAAGGAGAAGATGATAGTCAATAAGATAAGATCAAATTTTGAAAGAGATATGGAAGATTTTGAAAGACGTATTAAACTTGTATTGTAGCAGTGTCTTGAGAAAGTATACCAAGGAAATTTTGGGTATTGGCCAATTAGAAAGAAGGTGAAGTGGCCTCTAAAGGTGATTTTTCAAAAATGGAGGAATCAAAGGATGGTTACTTTGAAAAGAGAATTTGAAACAAAAGAAGAAGAGCAATTCATTGACGTGGACATGAAAAAAGATCAAGAGTGTCTTCAAGAAAGCATAAAAATCATGGAAGAGCAATGTTATCAAGCAACCATAGAAATAACAAAGCTTGACGAGCCTCGGTATCATGAATGAGTGGATGAAGAAGATAATGGTCTCCTATGGAAAGAGGAGATGGAGAAAATAAATAAGTTGCTTGCAAGAGACTTGATATAATACCATGAAGATATGGATATGGCAATGATAAATGATGAAAAATAAATTGGGATAGTGTGGAAAAATGAGGTAAATAATGCATATTTTGATTCTAATTTGTTTGAATTGAATGATGAAATGAAGGAGATAAAACAAGTTGAAGGTGGACAAATGGAAAGTTTAAATTTCTATAAGAATTTGTATGCATGCCAAAGTTGTAGATTTGATTATTGGTGATGAGTATTATTTTTTGGATAGAGAAATTGAATGATGTGGACAGTTGTTCAAGAATGCACACTTGACAAAAGATGAAGAAATAGACAGCAATAATGAGGTATATGAAGAAGACATAGAATTTTGGAGGCTTGCACTTGAAAACAAGATCCTCAGGAGGAGGTCTAGAAAGAAAGCATCACACAAATTTGTGAGGATCAATAACCCTAGAGAAGATCAAGCTAATCTTGGATAACAACTCCACATACAACACAATTGGAAGAAGAGAAAGAAAAGAAAATTATCATTTCAGGTGGAACTCAAATTTATTTTTCCTGGGGAGTATGGTGCAGGGGAACCCTCATGCACATGTTAATCATTTTTTGTTTTTCTCTTGTTTCAATATTATTGATTTAAATAAGGTCATTTGTGACCATTATATGTCTTTTAGGACAAATTTTGATATTTTGGTGCAATTTGGTTAAAAATTGTAAAAGTTGTCATGTTGCTCAAAAAGTTCTCAAAAATAAGAGAGAGTTACATGCAAATAAAGAAACTATTATAAATAGTTTTTCTTGATTTGGAATGTATAAGGACACCCTCCAAAACTCAAATTGGTGGGTTGGAGACATTGTTTTTGAAGTTTTGGTGAATGAAAACATTGATTTTCTGTGCATTTCTAATGTTGCAAACCTATTTATTTACTTTGTACAGAGTTGTACTTGCTTTTACAAATGGGATACTTCCTAGAGAAGATGGAGGAAATAAATTCCTTTCATTTCCAATTTGTTTGATCAATTTTTGTTATTATTTGCAAAATTTATTTCGATTTTGGTGAAAATAGTCCCAAACCCTGCCTAGGGTTTGTAGTCATTAAAAAAAATACCATAACTTTCTTTTCCTCCATTCTTTCTTGATGAAAATTGGAGAAAATTTCCATGGTTATGTTATCTTCAATCCTACCAAATATATTGGTTTCATTATTTGTTTTGTGAAAGTTATTAATGATTGTTCCTTTCATTTTTTCATTGGGAAAGTCCTAAAAACCCTCCATGATGATTGTTTGATACGTTCCTTGCATTATCTCATGAATTTTGATCTAATATTTGTCATGTAATGTTTTTGAAATTTATTTCATGCTAGGAATACAATGAAGAAGTCATTCCTTGTGTTGATTGAGTGATGGGGTTTGTGTGTGCCTTGTGAAAAGAAACCATAAGTTGGGAATGTTGTATTACACAAGTTTGAAGTCCTAAAAGTTTGAGAACCTTTATGTCATGTTGAAATAAGTTTGATGCAATCAAGAGCCATATGTTTACTTTGGTTTATTCCTTGTTTGTGATTTTGGTCATTTTCATTATCAAGTACAAGACATTGTTTGAATGAAGCCATTATTGTGTGGTGTATTGATGGAAACAAGTGTTTGGTTCAAGAGGGTTTGTGAGTCACAAAATGTGTTTGAAAGTATTGAAACATTGCTACCCACTATTTCATAATGTCTATTCCTATTTATGTGTTTCCCATCCTTGAATGCTCATTTGGTTGTGTCCTAAATGGTGACAAGGTGTACTAAAGTGTTTGACTTGTTGCCTCCAATGAAACCATGGAGTGAGTATGTATTGGTATTGTCATATTGAGAGAGTATCTACCCCTTCTCTACATCAAAAGTTCAAGCTTTGGAGCAGAAAATTAAAGATTTTTATAGGTCTTCAAGCTCACTTTCATTCAATATCTAGCATTGTCAAGGGTTGATCATGGTTGTCTATGGTGAATTATGAAGAATTCTAGTATGGGCAGATGCAACTAGCCATCAAGCCAAGCCTAAGGACTTGTTTTCTAAGTGATTCCATCCTCCATTGTCACTCTACTTTCATCCTAAGGAAGGTTTATACATCATTGAGATTCATTTGAGGTGATTAGAGATCTCCTAAATTGAGTCTTGCATCATTCAAGTTTCATTCATGCATCATATTCTTACACATTAGAATAGGATTGCATTATGCTTTAGATTTCTTAGTCTTTGAAACACTTAAGGCTAGGGTTTACATTTCTATTTGCATGCATATTTAATTTTTTCCATCAAGGTTTAAATACCAAACTATGGGTTTGATCAAGGAAAACCCCCATAAGAAAATAAAGCCTATATTCTATTTTGCAGGTATTTTAGCAAATTTGGATCCAAAAATCAGTTTGGAAGGGAAGAGCAGGTGTTGAAGTGCAGATCAAATTTTTTAATTCTTGAAAAAGTGGAACAAAACTAATATGCCAAGAGTGGTGAATCACTCCCTCTGTAGGTGTTTTCTAGATCTATTTGCATATTCATATACCCTTTTTCCTTAATCAGGTTCTTGTGCAGAAACCCAAATCTAGGAATAATTCACCTAGGTTGGCGAATGAGTCCCAGGTGGTTAAAAAATAAAATTCTTCAGTGTTTTAGAGTTACTTCCAATCACTTCCAGGTTTCCAGGTGCACATCATTCATTGCACTAATTTTTTGTTATTTTTTGTTTTCATTTCTAAGACATTTTCTAGGTCACTGCATTAAATTAGGGCTTTGCATTTCATCTTGTATTTCATTATCTTTTTCAAGTCAAAACTTGGTGTTGAACCCGTTATTAGATCATATTTATCCCCTAGAACAACCACCTTGCAAGATATCTTCCTCCTTTGCAAGGAGATTTGAAGGGTTTGTTCTTGAGTAAAAGTTAGTGAAAATTGTCCTTTCTAGGCCCTAAACCCCTAGTGAAGAAAAAAAAAAAAATTTACACCTTTCACTTTGGTGAATCTACATTTAGAATACATTGTTTTCTAATTTGGAGTGCATTATCTTGCTTGCATTAAAATTGCATTAGGACTTGCATTGGTTAACATGCATTTTAGGGTATCAAATTTTGCATTAGTGAAAGCTCATATAGCTTTCACTTTTGCATCCAATTTTACTAAAAATCATTCAAATTCTACATTTTCATCTCAGATATAGATCATTAAACATAAAAAGCATAAAATTCAATTGTAAAATTATAAAAATTTATAAAAAAATCATCACTGGGACTCATCCGTCACCTTGGGCGAATTAGTCCCTCTACACATTTTGTACTACATTTTCTAGCATTCAAAATATTGTTTCTAAGTTCCTATTTGCTATTATTGCTTTTCTTTTTTAGTTTTCCTACTTTCTGTTATATTCAAATCATTAGGAGTAGCATAATTTACATTCATTGCAATTGTGGATAGAATTAGACTTTTTCATTTTAATTTTCAGCATTTAGATTAGATTACATTAGCCATAGATCAGAAAATAAAAACCAAAAACAAGACCAAACACCTAAGCCACTTGGAGAAAGTGTAGTTATTTGACTATGTCAGATCTCTCTTTCTGAGTTAACCTAACCCTCAAGCCTTTTAGTAGTGATGACTTTGACATGTTAGATGAAGCCCTTGAGGATCTCATCTCACAAGGTTCATCCACTAAGTCTTGTTATGAAAAACCAAAACCAAGAGAATTTAACGTGATTCAACCTAAACTCATCCCTTACCCACCTTTGCACAAACCACAACCTAAAAACAAGCTTGAATTCACTCTTTACCCACCTAAAAATAATGTTTTGCATAAATCCAATAATAATACCATTGCTCATACATACAACACTTGAAACAACCCGCAATCATGGAAACCAACTCCAACAATATTACCTTTTCTTAATCCCATTTTGGCTAATGCTCCTTGTTTAACTTCGCATAGTGGGAAGGAGTATTCAATCTTGTTGAACAACTTAAGAATACTCCTACAAAGATATCCCTTTGGGACCTAATTCAAAATTCATCTAGCTATCAAACTATGCTTCAAAAATCCTTACAAGTTGTGATCCCTCCTAATACAAATGCAAATGATGTGGTAGCTCTAATACAAGGAATGGATACAGTTAATGTAAACATTACCTTTCACCAACATGAGCTTCATCCTTTAGAGATGAGAAAGAGACATGATACCTTCATGATAATAGCCAAATTTAATAGAATAAGAATAAAAAGGACCCTTGTTGATAATGGCTCCACCTTTAATGTGTACAGTGTGAACCTCTTAGATAGGTTGTGTGTCGATATATTAGAAATTGAACTTGAATCCTTATCAATTCGAGGATTTGACAATGTGGGAAAGAAACTGCTCAGTGTGATTAATTTACCTAGATTATAGTTAGAAATGCCACCTTACAAACTCCTATTCATGTTATGTCATATGACCTTTCATACAATGTCCTTTTAGGAAGCCCTTGGATTCATGACATGCATGTGGTTCCTTTGACTCTCCATCGTATCATGAAATATGTCTATAACAAAAAGGTATACCAAGTTGAAATAGACTCCAAGCTTAAAATTTACTTACAAGTTGAAAAAGGAACACCAAATCCTCTAAGCACATTGATTCCAACATCCAACATAGAACCTATAGAGGAAGATAAGAAATAAATGGAAACAGTGTCAAAATTATAAGACGATGATTAGGGTTCCTTGGAGTTCACACCCTCATTTATGGGAGAATACATAATCACATGAAAAGAAGATGAAAATAAAAAGAAACAAATGGTCATGTCAACCCAAAACTCATAAGAAAATTCACAAGAATCTACCTGATCCACTCTTGAAGAAGATATAAGCTATACAAAAAACTTTGATGACATAGATTATCAACAACCACCAAACCCAAAAGAAATGGATAAACTTTATGGGAGAGGCTATGAACATGTGAAACAATTGTGTTATAATGGTAAAGGATGTGGAAAGAGAGAAGAATATATTCATGTCCCTATAGAGCCTAATAGGCAAGAGGTAAGAACTAGTTAAGGGTATCTCCCTTCTAAGATTACACAAGAAACAAAGAGACCATCATTAAACATCAATACCATCACGTGCAAACCACAAAACAATATCACCTTGAAATGTCTTGACTTGCTTGATATGGATTTCGAACCATCATGGGAATACTTTGAAGATGATGAATCCTTGAAGCAAATGCTAGGAGTTTATGAAAAATCATTTAGCCCCCCTCAAAAGAAAAACATCACATGCACTATGACTAGCACCAAACAAAAAGATGCAAAAGAAAGTAATGAGAAAGACATGGGTAAAGAAGTACAAAACCCTAAATTTTTGAAACCAAGTACACTTCCTCTAGGAGATACAATTGACATACCAATGGACATCAATGATAAGGAGAAAGTCGGTAATATAGGAAAGTGCCTTGATGATGAAGAACAAGATGATAACACAATCATACTCCATGAATTTCCTAAATATTTTTCTTGGAAATATTCAGATATGCCAGGAATCAATGCTAAAATAGTGACACACAATATAGTCCTTGCTAAAAATGCTAAGTTGGTTAGACAAAAGATATGAAAGATGCATCCTAAGATAGCCTTGCTAGATAAAGGAGAGATTGAAAATCTCCTTGAGGCTCATTTCATAAGACCTATAGATTATTCTCTTTGGATCTCAAACATTGTTGCAGTCGCAAAACCTGACAATCATATTAGGATGTGTATGGATTTTCATGATTTGAATAAAGTGCCAGTAAAATATGATTTCTCCCTTCCTAATATCAACATGATAGTAGGCTCGACTGTGGGACATGCTTTGTTGTCATTCATGGATGCATTTTCTGGATACAATCAAATATTTATCAACCCTGAAGACCAATACAAAACAACATTTATGACAATTTGGGAAACATTTTGCTAGGTCATGATGCCTTTTGGATTGAAGAATGCTAGTGCAACATATCAATGAGGAATGACATTGATATTTCATGATTACATACACAATATTTTGGAATACTATGTTGATGATATTCTAGCCAAATCTTTAACACAATAATAAAATGCAAATGTCCTTCGAAAAATCTTTGAGTGAATGCAAAAATAAAACATGAGATTGAATTTGAAAAAAGTGTATCTTTGGTGTAGATAGTGGAAAACTTCTAGGTTTTATCGTATCTCATAGAGGCATCAAAGTGGACACAAACAAAATTGATGCTATAGTTAGCATGCCACCTCCAAAAAAACATCTCTCAATTGTGCACATTACAACTAAGAATTCAAGATATTCATCATTTTGTAGCATCTTTAGTTGAAGAAACATTACCATTAACACATCTCCTCAAGAAGGATGTGCAATTTGATTGGAAAAAGCATTGTAAACAGGATTTTAACAGTTTGAAGGAGTACCTTGCAACCACACCTATTTTACAACCTGTTATGCAAAACAAACCATTCATCCCTTACATAGCCACATCATCCCATGCTCTTGCAACATTTTTGGCTCAACCAGATGAAAATGGTAAATAATATCTTGTTTATTACTTTAGTTGAACTTTGATCAATTATGAGAAACGATACACAAAAATTAAAAAATAATGTTTGGCTCTTGTATTCACTACAAGTAAATTGAGACATTACTTAGTGAATGTGGAAATAAATGTGATGACAAAATTTGATACTCTAAAATATCTTTTCAATTAAACAAATTTATCAGGATGCTTGGCTAAATGGGTTATGTTGTTAATAGAGTTTGACCTTTATTTTTTTGAACACAAAAAACAATTAAAGTCCAAGACTTAAACAACCACTTAGCTGATGCTCCCTCACCCCTAGTGTTCCCTAATGTTGAAACATTTCCACTTTCCTGATGAGAATGCATTGACTATTCAAAAAGATGAAGAAGCATGGGAATTATACTTTCATGGATCCAAGTTTAAAATAGGCTTTAGCACTGGGGTTATAATAGTTCCACCCATAGGAAAGCCTATTCCATTATCATACCTCTTAAGCTTCCTATGCATCAATAACATGACATAATATGAAGCATTAATTGTTGGGTTACATGAAATTTTAGCTTTGGGAGTTCAAAATATCAAGATATTTGGTGATTCACAGTTAGTCATTAAGCAAATAAATGGGACATATCAAGCAAAGCATGAAAATTATCGAAATACAAGGATCTCACAATGAATCTATTAAACACCTTTGATTCAAATACCACTGACAATATCCCACAAAAAGATAATCAGCACGCGGATGCAATGGCAAGTGTAACTTATTTTATATCACTTTAAGATCCTTCAAAGGATTTCACAATTACTAGTCACCCAATCATGAAACCATCGATTGACTCCAAGATCGAAGATGTATTAATAACAACTATGGAAATCTCTAGTGAATGGTATTCACTGATATTTAATTATTTAAAAGAAGGTACCTTTCTTGAGCCGACACATAAAAATACTCAAGATCGTCTTCAAAAGCTTGCAACTAAGTATATCATTCTCACTGGTGTCTTATATAGAAGATCCTTTAATGGCCTT
The DNA here is from genome assembly GCA_007258455.2 of Sequoia sempervirens. NCBI lineage: Eukaryota > Viridiplantae > Streptophyta > Pinopsida > Cupressales > Cupressaceae > Sequoia > Sequoia sempervirens. The sequence goes on along the minus strand of VDFB02000002.1, from coordinate 29,169,330 downwards.
TTATTGAGATTTCTTAAAGAATTTGAAACCCCCATAGCACTCAAAGAGGCTCATGCGGGTGCCTTTGGAGGTCATTTTGGAGGAAGATCATTAGTTCAAAAACTCGTTCGCATGGGATATTACTAGAGACATATGGAAAAATATTGCTTTGAATACCTTAAGAGATGCCACAAATGTCAAGAACATAGCAATTTTATTCACACTCCTACTTCCAAGCTTCAAGCTCAAATCCCTATTTGGCCATTCTTAGTATGGGAACTAGATCTAATTGGAAAAATCCCACCACCTTCCTCTGTCAAACAAACCTTTATAATCACCATGATAGATTACTTCACAAAATGGGTAGAAGTTATCCCTCTTCGATCAACAATGGCTGATGTAATATGTCGTTTCATATTAGAACACATTATTACTTGCTTTGGACTTCCTTCCAAATTTATTTCAGACAATGGAACACCATCTAAGAATAATTATGTGAAGAAATTCCTAGAAACATTTAACATCCAACACCATTTTTCAACACCCTATTACTCATAAACTAACGGCCAAGATGAATCAGCCAATAAGACTCTAGAACAAATCCTAAGAAAGACAGTAGACAAAAAAAAAGGATTTGAACACACAGGTGCCATATGCATTATGGGCTTACCGTACTAGTATCAAAAAATCTACTGAGACTACTCCCTATAACCTTTTCTATGGTACTGAGGTGATTATGCCCCTAGAGTTAGAAATCCCTATGTTAAGGATTGCTCAAGGGATTATTAATGACATCACTTATAAAGAAAAATAGTTACATCAGCTTGAGATGCTTGATGTTCAACGTATTAATGCTCTTGAACATCCCTAAGCTTATGCTAAAAAATTGTAATGTAATTTTAGTGATCATGTCATCCCTTGTGTATTTAATAAAGGTGACTTAGTCTTACTTAAAAATCAATGCAAAATTAATGTTGACCCGACTAAAAAAGGAAAATTCAGACCTAATTGGTTAGGACCTTATATAATTAATGAAAGTTATGGGTATGGTGTATACACATTAGCAAAAATGGATGGAACGCCTCTCAAAGATCCCATTAATTTCGCACATCTACATCAGTATTAAATATAACTCCCTTGTTCAGTGTGAATGATAAAGCAACGGTGTTAGAGTTACTGGATAATATTCTGCATTCTCTCACATTGCTTTATTCTTCACAAACAATAATTTGTGTGTCTTGAATTATACTAAAGTGATTATTTAATTCAATTTTAAGTAATTAATTTAGGTTTCATACTATTCAAGTTCATTTTTGTATGTTGTGTTAGATTATACCCTTATATGCATTTAATGTTCTTCAATTAGATCATGGGTGCCTTTAATTTATCATAACATACTTAATCACAAATGTTGCATCTAAGAGAAACTAGAATAATTTTTAATTAGATCACATAAAGCATGTTAAATCATGGAGGCATTCATTAAATAGTCTTACAAAGATTATTTAATTAATCACATGGCCATTTAGCATTCAACACATAAACATAAGTAATAAAAAAAATGCTCATATATATATTAAATTTTTGTGTACATGCCATCAATATATACAATGCTACCAAGGTTTGTGACTACTAGATCCATCGGGACCTGCTGCTCACATCTGCCTAGTGGCGGTCTATTGAGAGATGGTGGTGTGTGATTTCTATCATGATCTATTGAGTGTATTAAGAGAAAATTGTATGCCCTCCACCTATCCAAGTGCCTCTTGACACTCCCTTGCTATCTAATCTCTCTCCTCCTATAGTCTAGCTACCTTGAACTGTAGTCTCTAAAACTCTATCAGGGTCTGAGGTGACTATGCATCATGGGCAGCATCAGCTCGGTGGACACACCTCCTCAAACTCTCATACGTTTCCTGTAGTGTGACATAAGGCCTGGACAACTTTGGATCTTGCTCCACAATAGGCAGGGGAACATAGTCTAAATCTATGGCCTCCTTGTACACTAATGATGGTACTATCTTCGCAACCACCTAACGATAGAGATCATGAAGGTCTCGCATAGCTCCTACAAGATACAAACCATAAACACAATCAGTACATATCATGATATATATACATAAAATTAAAGCATAGGCATAAAACATAATAGTAATTGAAATATCATCACCTAGCTCTTTGGCAGGCTGTGAGAAATCAGCCTCATCGTGTGCAGGGGGCATGGAGGACGTGCTAGCCACTCCATGGTTGTGAGTAATAGTTCTTGCCATAGTTTTTTCCCATGATCTAGTAACATGACAAGGAGATGCCTCTCCCCACTCATGGCCCATTGGATCCTCATCTACTACCTTGATACCCTAACTCATGGACTGATCCTCCTCCTCATCCTCCTCCTCAACCTCCTCCCCATCCTCCTACTAGCCATCATAGTCAGGATCTGCATCTTCATCATACTCCTCATCTATCACATATGTAAGTATGTCTATAGCCTTGTAGTGTGTCTCCTCGACCTTATCCTCCATCTCATCTCCCTCATCTGGGAGTGGCCTTGCATCACCTATCATCTCATCCATCAGGAATACAAGAGATGTTTGTTCTACTAACGACCACTCCTTATAGTCATATGTGGCACCAACATCATCAGCGTCGGAGACCATAGGCATATCATGATCTAAGAAATCAAAATCATTGTAGACAACATCCTTGGTAGTGAACTGTTTAGAATCACCAGGTCTTCAGGCACTCTGTAATGACCTCCTAAAAAAGGGTCATGCCTGGTGCTATCTGAACTTAACCAAACTATTGCATGACATGATCATAGTAGAAAGGTCATACTATGTAATTGTGTCTACCAATCAAAAACCTATCCAACTGCAATCTCCTAATTTGTCGAGTCTCATCCTGCCATTGTAGCACAAGCTGATAAGGTCTCCAAAGGATCTCATCCTCCTCTAGTAGGTCAAAGTGGACTCTCCAGAAGTGAAAATCACCATACTGCTAAAACCATCACAAAGGATAGTTGAAAGCCTGAGGATACCCCAAGGTTGTTGGACATGGGAACCCTACCATCCTAGTACACATGATATGCTCTAAGCACCACACCTGCAAAAGTGTACAGTGTACAATGCTATCCACCTCTTGATATAAAAAATCATCCAAGATCATAGTATAGGTGCGCTAGGATACTACGCCCCAGCTGTATATGGTTCTGTCCTCTGCCATCAGGTGATCCCACAATAGTGGTTTACAATTTTTGGCCAAACTGGACACTGAAATAATTTTTTTTAACTAAATCTTCACTTTCGAGCACCTATAGCGGCTAAACCATGAGGAATTTGAAGATGATGCAAACTAGAGTTTCATGAAATTTTTTCTGAAGATTCTAAATATATTTTTTCCAAAAAAATTTGAATCAGTTTGCACTTCTTTTTCCATCTCCCTCAAAAACTAGTTTTTTTAAAAAAGCAACATTTTTGAAAAGTGACACTCACCGTATAACGCATAAATATTTTTCCATGAAGGATAAAATTCCAATTCTTTTGAATTTAGATTTGTAACTCAGATATCTAGTGCTTCCACTTGGTTAGATTTGTTTTTATTGAATATTTTTTCTTTAATCAAGTTTCGAAGTCAAACCAATTATAATTCAGATATAGCATGACCGTATAACACGTAACTTTTTTGTATGTATCAAAATTCAATTTTTCTTTTTTGGTTGGATCAAGGAATTCAATATCTAGTGCACTCATATTTTTCAATATATTTTTTTGATAATTTTCTATTTTTCCACATGTGTAGAATAGAGAGGTTGATTTTCGGTGAAAAACCTACATTCACAAGAAATAAAAAATAAATATAATAATCAAATTTAATTTAATTAAAATTATACTTTTTTGGAAGCTTATAATAAGAACTACATACTTAAAAAAATAAAATTAAATGAATTCATTTGATCCCCCAAAAGGTAAATCAAGAGTGGTTTTTTATCAGCATTTTGATAGGTGTAAAGGAGACTTCGTTATAGGTATGGTTTAAAACTAGTGGGGTTCTATCCAAGGGGGCTTGGTCTAAGGTGGTTTGTTAAAACTCTCTTCAATTGGAATCCTTTAAATGGAACTTTTCAAGGCTTAAATCATTATATTTTCTAAAAATATGTGATTTTAGTAAAAAATAGGATCTCCCAAAAAGTGTAAACCACTATTATGGCAGCACCCCATCTCATCAGTTAGGTGTACCAGTCCTCTCTCCAAGTGTGCTCCTTGGCCATCAGGGATGAGTACTAGTGCTACTATCAGCATCATAATCCTCACAACTAGTGGAGCCTGTGAGTATAGTAGCATCACTAAATCTATTCACAGTCTCACCCTCTCACAATGCACTAGTCTACCAAGCTAGAACTACACGTTATATTTGATCTCATGGAACAATTTCTCTACTAGAAAACACACTTGCTCACCTTGAATCAGAACTTGGAGTATGCAGTGTACATCCTCTAATGTGATGGTGATCTCTCTGTTAGGAAGATGAAATGGACATGTATCAACATCCCACCACTCTGCTAAACCCATCAACATAAGATCATGGTACCTCATTGGGGGCATGAGGTATGCCCAATATAATCCTATAGTCTACAAAAGCTCTATATCCTCTAGTAAAAGAGTGGGGTCTAAGTCTCGAAGAAGGCTAATATGTTTGCCACCTAGACGCTAGTGCGAATGGGTGAGAACCTAACAAAAAAGAAAATTTAATATGTCCTATAAGCAATCTAAACTCTTAAATATTTACATCAAAAATCATAAAAGTGTACTAAATTTGTTCTAGTGTACTTTCCTAGAAATCTTAGACACTTTAGACCCCTTTTGGGACACTTCACGAAGAAATGTGACACTTTGCAAAAAAGTGGGAGACTTCAGGAATAAAAGGGACACTTTGTGAAAAAAGGGGACACTTTGCGAAAAAAGGGATGCTTTGTGAAAAAATTTTCCAAGGCCCTAGATTAACCTATAAATGCATAAAACTCATAAAATAAATGCGTAAGGACAAAGTTATGGCAGAAAAATCAACTCACTTCATGACAGTGCTTGTCGTGTGCCACCTGGTCTCGCAGGACCTCCAATCTCATAGGCTTGTAATCTCGTCAGCTCAGCATCTTTGACTACTATATAATTACTCTCAAGCTACAAAAAGGTAAATGAAAAAATAGTTCTAGAATTTACTTTACTTTTTACTCAAGTACATAAGTTAAAATTAGGGTTTTTACTATATTAGAGTTTAAAAAGTGCTTTTCATTCAAATCAACATAATGGGTGCTAGAGAGCTTCATTTTCAATGTTGTTTGTTGTGTTGGAATCATGATTCCACTCCCAATGTCATAAAATATCTATCATTATGTGGTATGGTACTTGGAAATACCCTATGATACAACTTACCCTATTAAATGAGGATAGATTGCTACCTTGATTCCACCTCTGTAAAGCAAGTGGAATCAAGGGGGGGCATACATCTACCCTCAAATTTTATTTCTAGAAGGTAGATAAGAGGATTTTTTGACAACTAATGAAATCATGTTATAGGATGTGGTTCCTAACGTTGTGGTTTTGCAGATAACTACATTAGGGGATTCATTCTCTTGTGTTGTGAATGAACTTATATGAGTATCCTTTTATGAGATAAAGTGCATTGTTCAGAGTCCTTTAGCTTGCATATGCACGTAGAGTCATATGGGCGCTAAAGTGGGGGATAAATGTAGTGCATAAAATTGTACACTCTTCAAAGCAAGGTAATTTCACACTTAATTTGGACCTATTTTAGCACCCTTGCAATAATCACCCTTTAAAATCATCATTAATAGGTCCCTAAGACCCATTATTTCAGATCTTGAGGCTCATTTCACCTAAAAATCCCATAAAATCACTTAAAACACCAAAAATATCAAAAGCCCACCTCAAAAAGCTAAGGTAGGACTCATTCGCCACCTTGGGAAAATGAGTCCCCTTAGGTGGGACCCATTCGACAAGGGTGGTGAATGAGTCCCCTTTAGGGTCTTTTTTCAATTTTGAGCATGAAATTCACCATTTTAATTCAAATTTTGGGGGGGATGTCAGCCTTTGAGATCTAAACAATGGTTAGTTAGGTGTTGATGTCTATATAAACAAGTTTCTAATCCATTTTTATGAATCTAAGCAATTTGAGCAAGCATCTTCAAGAGCAATTTCAAGATCCAAGCTTTCAAGCATTCTTCACAAGAGCATTCAAGATTTTATTTGCAACAAATTTAAAGCTTTGGAGTAGCATTAAAGCATTTTCCAAGTCTTCAAGCTTACTTTCATTCAAGATATAGCATTTTCAAGGGTTGATCGTGGTTGTCTATGGTGAATCGTGAAAAATTCTAGGTTTGGGAGATGCAACTAGCCATCAAGCCAAGCCTAAGGACTTGTTTTCTAAGTGGTTTCATTGTCAATTGTCACTCTACTTTCATCCTAAGGAAGTTTTGTGAATCATTGAGATTCATTTGAGGTGATTAGAGATCTCCTAAAGTGAGTCTTGCATCATTCAAGTTTCATTCATGCATCATATTCTTGCATATTAGAATAGGATTGCATTATGATTCAGATTTCCTAGTCTTAGAAACACTTAAGGCTACGGTTTACATTTCTATTTGCATGTATATTTCATTATTTCCATCAAGGTTTAATTACCAAACTAGGGGTTTGACCAAGGCAAACCCCCCATAAGCAAATCAAGTCTATATTTTGTTTTGCAGGTATTTTAGCAGATTCAGATCTAGAACTTAGTTTGGAAGGAAAGAGGAGGTGTTGAAGGGAAGATAAAAGTTTTAAATTCTCAAAAAAGTGGAATGGGATATATTCACAAAGAGTGGAAAATGAGTCCAACTGTAGGTATTTTCCAGATCTATTTGCATATTTAGATACCCTTCTTCCTGAAATAGGTTCCTGTGTAGAAACCTAGATCTGGGACTGATTCTCCTAGGTTGGTGATCGAGTCCTAATTGTTCAAAAGTTAAAATTCTTTAGTGTTTCATAGTTTCTTCCAGTCACTTCCATGTTTCCAGGTGCACATCATTCATTGTATTGTTTTTTTGTTTCGTTTTGTTTGCATTTCTAAGGAATTTTCTAGGTCATTCCATTGAATTAGGGATTTCAATTTAATATTTTATTTCATTATCTTTTCCAAGTTAAAACTTGGTGGTTAACCCCTTATTAGGGTATGTACAGGATCATCATGGAAAAAATAGGCCCTTAAGTGGCGAAAAAATAAAAAAAATCAGAGTTAGGCAACTTGACATAAAAATTTGAATATGTTATCTATATTATTTCAAAAATATGTAAGAATAGAATCTGTAGCAAATTGAATGTAGTTTCTAAAATACTAGGTTTTAAAATAAATAAAAAATCTATTTGGTGAAAATTTGAAATTTCAATACAGTAGTACTTAAATTTCACGAAAGAAATAAGAAGTAGGTGTATGTCTGACCACCCTAACCATAATATAATGATAATATTTTTTTATAATATTTTAGATAAAATTAGAGGACTCATGTCCCGATTCAATGCATATTTTTTTGTAACTTTTTTCCAAGTAAATAATTAATTATGAATTTTTTATTACAACTTTTAAAAAATATTAAAACTCGTATGTTTGACCACCTTAACTTGGTCAAAACTTCATGAATTTTAGTTTTTATTTTAATCCTATAGTATATGAAACATAGAATGCGGTGCAAGTTTAGGATTCAATAAATGTGATACTGTTTGGAAGCTATAGATGTTTTTCAATCAGCCTATCAATCAGGACTTTAGTCATAATTCAAATAAAAAATGAATAATAATTATTTATTAAATTCAAAGTAAAGCATAATTTATATTGGTGGAAAGTTGAGAATATCCTTTAAAAACCCTTTTCATTTCATCAATTACCCTACACATACCCACCATATCACCACTTTTTGGTCCATCATGATCCTGCACATACCCATTAGATCATATTCAGACCCTAGAACAACCCTATTGCAAGATATCTTTCTCCTTTGCAAAGAGATCTCAAGGGTTTGTTCTTGAGTGAAAGTTGGTGAAAATTGTCCTTTCTAGACCCTAAACCCCTAGGGTGAGGAAAACAAAACAATTTTCCACCTTTCAACAACATTAAAGACTAGGAAGATCAACCTTAGACAGTCTGATATGTGCAGAACACATCTAATATATTGGTTTTATTTTGTTGTATGCTCACTCTAGGGTACTGGAACTTTAGGTTGTCCACTAGGTGAGTATCTGAATAAAGTGGCTTAGTGAGAAATTCAAGCCTTTGTGTCGGCTTCTCACCATACAATGAGAAATTCATGCCTTTGTTTTGGATTTTCATCATACTAACCATACCAAATCTATCCTTATAATAAATTCAATAAGGCACCACAAAACAACATAAAATATAAAATGGGCAGCAAATGAGAAAATCGTATTACGCTCCCATACCATATCAAGGCTATCCTAATGGAAACTTCAATAAGGAAGCACAATGCAGGGCTCCATAAGCAAGCAAGGTGTGTTATTCTAGGTGGTCTTTATTTTAGGGTTCAAGCTTCACAAGGTTAGCAAGTTGCATTATGCCAAAGACTTATGAACATTATATATATAGGTTTTTGTTCAAAGGGATTTTTCTTAGTTCATGTAAGGTCTTCTTCTTATGGAACATCATGCCTAATGTCTCTAAGAGAGGACAAGTCAAGAGTAAAAGATTCACAACTTAGGGAATGCAATGCATCACATCACCACTAAGAGGAAAGTCATACGCTAAGAAATATCACACTCTTGGAGGACATCAAACCCAATGACACCACCAAGAAAAGGATGCATCACAAGAAAAAATAAAATCACACCATGAAACATGAAAATGTTAAAGATATTATCAATGTATTCCCTCACTTTAAAGTAGTTAACACCATTGTTGTGAGTAATTTCATTAAAGCAACCAATGTTCATTCTTAAGACATGAGAGGTTACTCGGAAATCCCTATGCCAAGTCATATGTCTCTAAAATGAAGCCACATCATGAAAAAGGGAGGGGTTGCCCCTAAAAATACATAAGGGATCTATGGATTTGGGGTTAGTATATCTTTTCTACAGTGTTGTTATAGAGCTCAAAAGTGCCATCATTCCCCAAATACTCATAGAACTGGAAGAATGACACATAGAGAGCAAAAAAAAGGAAAATCCTTTCGAGTCAACATGGAAGAGACCTAAATGTCTCAACGCCTTGCATCGTCCCCAAAAGAAAACACAAGACAAACAAAAAGATATTTTTTTACAACATAAAGAACAATGCAGGTACAAATAGAGGAATGAATAAAAAGAGAGATACATCAAACAAAACAGTATGGGGGATCACATTAAACACATGTAATCACATAAAGAAACATGGAAAAGAAAACAAAGAAAAAGACTAGTAAGTCATATGCGAGTCAACCAATAGCAGGTCATCTACATCCCAATCTCAGTCAATAACTACAAAAGGAAGATAACTAGCCAAAGGGACAACATCAAATTCCAAAACTAGGAAAAGGCTATCTAACCCATTGCCCCCACTAAGTGCAGGACAAGGATGAGCCAAAAATGGATGACAATATGTTTCTCCTTGCAAAAAGGAAATGATTTGCGATGAATGTAAAGCATGTAATAGTAAGTATGCTATGATCCTACAACTACTACATAACAAAGAGCAGAAAATAATGTTATTGATTACAATGAGTAAATAAAGTATCAATTTGATGCATATCTAATGAGATATTCCCACATGTAGTATATATTAATTCAGGATGCTGCACCAAAGTTAAAGTTTTCTTAGAAGAATCTTTTGTAAGAGTGTTTATCTTGAGTGAAGGGTTTTTTTTTTTCTTTCAAGGGATAATAACCAAGACCATTAGTCGTTTCTTTCATTTTAGGCTTTATAGGGATATGGATACCTTGTTCTCTAGCACCACATCCTTTTCCACTATAACCAAGTTGTTTCATAATTTCATAACCTCTTCCATAAATATTTTTCATTTCTTTTGGATTTGGTGGTTGTTCATAATCAACTTCATCAAAGTTTGTCATGTATGTTATCTTTTCTTCTAAAGTGGTTGAGGTGGATGCTTTTGAAGGGTCTTCTAAATTTTGTGTTGATATTACCACTTTTTCTTTTCCCTTTTCAATCTTTTGCTGTGATATTTTATTCACCCATGAATGTAGGTGTGAAATCCAAGGAACCCTAATCATATTCCAATAACTTTGTGAATTCTTCAATGCGATTCTCTTTTTCGTTCTCTTAAATGAGTTCCACTTGTGCAGTTGGTGTCAGCATTTTCAAAGGATTTTCCTTGTTTTACTCAATGAGTAAATCACTACAAGGGTTAGGATCAGCTTTGATTGTATATACTTTGTTGTTGTAGACATACTTTATTTTATGATGAAGGGTAGAAGGCACCCCATTCATTGCATGAATCCATGGCCATCCTAAAAGAATATTATATGAAAGAATAATATGGACCAAAGTTTGCAATGTCACCTTCGTAACTTTAATAGGTAATGTAATCACACTAGGCATTTTTTTCCTATGTTATCAAATCTACAAATAGGTAAAGAGTCGGGTTGAATTTGGATTTTTTCTACTTCAATCTTATCCAAAAGGTTTATGGTACACACATTAAGGGCCGAGCCAACATAAAAAAGGGTTCTCTTTATCCCAATTTGATTAACAAGGTCTATTATCATGGAAGCTTCATTTTGTTTTTTCACTTATAATGAAGGTAACTCATCTTGATGGAAAGTAATGTCTAAGTTGAAAAGAGTTGTAGCTTGAATTTTGGCTTCCACATCATTTGGTTGCACATTAGGAGGGATAGGAACTTGTTGTAAAGCACTTTGAATCATGTTATAATAACTAGTTAAAGCTTGAATAAGGTCCCATAAGGATATATTAGAATGAGTATTTTTTAGTTGTTCAACAAGGTCATACTCCTTTCCATTATGTGAGGGAAAACGAGGAGCACTAGGCAAGATAGGTTGAGGTAATGGGAGGGATGTTGGAGTTGTTTGTCTTGGTTGTGGATCGATTCTAGTGTTATATGTATGAGAAATGATATTGTAACTTGGTTGTTGTGAAACATTATCATTATCATGTTTCCTTTTAGGTGGTTCTAAGATAAGCATGAGTTGATTTTGAAGTTGTGGTTATTGTGAGGGTGGATAAATGATAATTCCAGGCTTAGGATTTTGCTTCAAGGGGTGTCTAATGTGAATCACATCAAAAGAATTGTCCTTATTTTCATGATCTCTTAGTGAAGGGGAATCTAATGTCATAGAACATCACCTTCATCTAAGGAATCCTCATTACTATTGTTTGAAAGACATTTTTCAATGTTATCATTTTACTACACCATGATATATTCCCTAGTAGGAGAGTTTTTAGGAGAGCTACTAACCATATGTCCATGACATTCAAAGGTTGGTTCTTCTAAAATGACTTCATCACAAGTAAGGAGGTTATCAATGGTTGTATTTTATTTCTTATCAATGATAGCATTCTCTTGTTCAATAATGTTCTCCCTAGGGGAAGAGAGTAAAATAGGATTCTCATGGCTCTCATCTATTTGATCTTCTAACATTCAAATATCTTCTTCACAAATAGGAGAGATATTAGGAGAAGGCCAAATTTGATTGTTATGATTGTCCATAATTTCATCCTTTTTCTCTAAGGTCTCATTCTCTTGTTCCATAATATCTATCCTAGTAGGAGATATTTTAGGAGAGTAGCAAACAATGGGTTCATCACATTCTATGGTTAGATTTTGTAAAATAACTTCATCAAAAATAGGGGAGGCATCAAGAGAAGAACAACAATGATTTTCATGCTTACCAGTGATTAGATCCTTTCATTCAAATAGATCTTTATAAATGTTAGGGACATTAGGAAAGAGAGAAATAATGTTATAACTCTCAATCATTGGATCTATTAACACCAACATATCCTCTTCACAAATGTGATTTTCATGATTGTCCATGATTACATCCTCTTTCACTAAAGCATTCTCACAAGTAGGGGAGCTACTTGGAAATGAATGGAGACTAGGTAAAGTAGTGTCAATGATCTCAACTTCTTGTGTTATAATATCCTCCCAAATGGGTGGGGTAGGGGAAGAAGGAAAAAAAACACTTTTATGATTCTCAATGATTATATCTTCTTTCACCAAGATACCTTCATCACTAATAGGAGAGGTATCGAGAGAAGAACAATTATGATATTCATCATTTTCTATGCTTGCATCCTCTAGTGTTATGTCATTCTTACAAATTTGATAGATATTAGGAGGGTAGCCAACATGCTTGTCAAAGGTTTTATTTTGTTTTCGTAGATTATGTTCGTGAGTAGGGAAAATATAACCATACAATCCATTTGATACTCCATGAACACCAAATGTTTAAAAAGGAAACATGCTTTTATTTATGCAAAAAATGAGTATGCAAAAATGAGAAGTAATCTATCCAACTTATGCAATGCTTCAAAAATGTCAACAATTGTCCTGTAACATATTTCATGATTTTTTTCTATTGAAATGATTTTGTAATTATTTTAAAAATGACTACACTAAATGGATATTTAGACCTAGTGCATAAAATATAAAATTTTGAAAGTTTCCAAATTGATACTATAGGTTACCAGTAATCATAGGAAGTGTAGAAAATCACCAAAAAGCTTAGAAATTTTTTTTTTTGTAGGCCTCCAAGGACTCATTCGCCCAGTGGCGAATGGGGTCCCTGTACAAGATTTTTTGAAAATGAAAAATGCATTTTTTGAGTGATTATATGTGTTTTTGGTTTCAGATCTCAGACTAACTTTTGTGATAGAAATTTCTAGAATTTAATGTTGAAATGTGAGTGCAATGAAGGATAGATGATGAACTATATGACACTTTTTTAAATACAATTTTGATCCATTTTTTTAATATGAAGGATGAAAAGTACACTAATATATTAGAGTAAAGGTTTTTAACTTAACTATGTTAATTAAGTTACCTTTATTCCTCTCTTAAGATTTCACTTTAGTTTGCATATTGTGACATTTAATAATTATATTAATTATTAAATGTCTACCTATTAGGGTTTCTTTAGGGTTGCACAATCTCCTTTTATAAGGATTGGTCATTGTATTTTATCATACTCTCTGGTTAATACATTTTCAGCTTTCAGAACACCTTTCCGTTTTGTCTCGAATGTCTTCTTTTTGTCACAAGTTATTTGCTTGCAGGTGATCTTTGGGGTCTGTGAAGTTGGATTTCTCAACTTCAACATGGTATCATTGCTCCAGATCTATGGCTTCCTATTCATTTTTTGAAGATTTATGCTTACAAAGTTTTTTTCTATGCAAGGGTTTCATTCCTGGTATTTTTTGCCAGATCGGAGGGGTTTTCCATCACTTTTTGAAAATTTTTGAACTTGATCTCTCAAACAGTCCATGATAGTACAAATAAGACTTCATAGGTGTGCTCAGAAGGCCCAAAAACCCCTATTTTCATATAAAATATGATAGGGTTTTCTGAAAATTGATTTTTTAGTGTTTTTAGGGAATCTAAAAAAAATTACCAAAAAAATCAGTATGATTGTACGGATCTGTATGGACGCCACGATTTTCGTTCCAGCTTTTTAGTGTCTGCATCAATTTTGAGCTGCCTCAATTTTCATTCCCTTTTTTATTTCTATGCTATCTCGATTTCCATGCCATGAAGGCACGACGAAATATTTTATTAATTTTTTAATCTTCAAATTAATAAAATGTTTGGTTTAAAGCCTAAATGAGCATATTTAGTAAAATGGTCATATCTTGAGTATACGGTGTCAATTTTTCAAAAATGAGATATCGTCAGAAAGCTAGTTCTGAGCACTATCCAATGGTGTAGGTATGATTTCTTGTTTTTCAGTTTTGATTCCTTTATCTGCAGTCAAAGTCAGATCATACTTTTTGCACTCCTGGGGGTGTAACTTTTGCGTCTAGACTCCGTTTTGTGAAAATGAATAGGAATTGGAAAGCTCATTTAGTGCTTTGCACAATGATTACACTTATTTTCCCAGATTCTACCCCAATTATATTTTATTCATCATTTTGTGTTTTCATAGTTTGCTTAATTACTTGGATGTTTTGGCACTTGGGAACCTCCTGTTTGCATCATTAGGCTCTATTTCAATTGATCTACATGATGTAAGGTTATTTTTCTCATATTTTTTAATTTTAAGAGTTATCATGGGTTTTTCTACTCACCCTTGAGTTGTAATTCTAGAACGGGGTAATTATGAGTCATGGGCAAAGGGCATACTTACACATTGTAGGTGGCTTAATATTTTTCCTTATTTGTATGATCTCATACCTGAACCAGCCACTTCAAGGGGAAAAATAGCTTGGGATATCATTAGAGATCACATAGTAGGACTTATATTGTCTAGTGTTGATGATGACATTGTGTGGGCTATATTGGGCATTGATTGTTCCCACCCACTTTGGACATATCTTTGGAAGATCTATGGAGACCCCAATCTCTCTCCATTCCCAGAGGATCCTGCTTCAGATTGTCTCTTACCCATTGCTTGGAGAGATAATACACCCTTTGATCATGATACTTTAGAGGAGTTTGAGTATTTAGACACCCTTACATGTTTCGATGGATCAAAGGCTTGTCTCACAGTTCCTACTCTTCAAACTGAGATTATACATGTATCATCTGTTGTTCCTGATTACATCAATATCACCACATTGGCCCCTATGGATTCAATTCAGCATCATGACCATCTTGGTCATTCATTATCTGCTACATCATGGGATTCTTATCTTGCAGACACATTCTTGTCTGTTGAGTCTCACACTATAGATCTTGAGGATTATTTTGAGGAAATTCATCTCCTATACCTTGGTAGTCAGGTTATCACTGTACGCCCACAATTACTATGCATTTAGAGGTTGTATTTCAGGATTCTCCACATCAGTTTGGATTTGGCATCATTTGTTTCAGTTCAGATAGAGAGATTCTTCAACATCCTATCATGGCACACATATTGAGATAGATTGGTTCATCACTCTTCACAGGGTTTCTTCGACATTGTCCTTTGGATCCATTTCTTCCCAAGGGGAGGAATATCATTTTCCACTTCAGGATCTCCTTTTGGATTCTTCATCAGGCATCTACCATTGCAACAGGAGTTTCTTAATTGTGGGGGGGCCTTCTTGTCTCTTTATATCTCTCCTATGGAGACCCTTGTATATGTACTTATATGATAAAAGTTTTCTATGGGGGGTATCATGTAATCCACCTCCTATCCTTCTTTCATTAGTGCATTTCATTCTTTTCTTTTCTCTCTTTTGGGGGGGATTTTTATTCCCATGAGGTTTTCTCCCTTTCTCCACTTTATAGAGATTTGGTTGTATTTAGGTACTTGATTAGGCCTAGTTGTCAAGACCCTTGTTTTATTTCATGCATTGTAGTTACCTTTTCTTTCTTGCACATGTTTGTAGTTGCACTCTTGCTCATCTTAAGGGGGGGTGTTAGAGTAAAGGTTTTTAACTTAATTATGTTAATTAAGTTACATTTATTTCTCTCTTAAGATTTCACTTTAGTTTGCATATTGTGACATTTAATAATTATATTAATTATTAAATGTCTACCTATTAGGGTTGCACAATCTCCTTTTATAAGGATTGTTCATTGTATTTTATCATACTCTCTGGTTAATACATTTTCAGCTTTTAGAGCACCTTTTCCTTTTGTCTTGAATGTCTTCTTTCTGTGACAGGTTATTTGCATGCAAGTGATCTTCGAGGTCTGTGAAGTTGGCTTTCTCAACTTCAACATAATATGCAACCAATGTGCAAAATCAATGTAATATGCATGCACAAATTTTTGAATTTTCCAAATTTGAACAATGCAAAAAATCAAATTTAAACCCCTATATGCAATGCAAACTAATGAAATTTTGACAACCCTAAACAAGATGCAAAGTAATGCAATGAAATGCAACCTTATGAAAATCCTAGATCTAGGGTTAAAAGGGCTCCAATTTTCAAAATGTTGTTGTACAAGGTCATGTTCACCAAAATGAAACATAGAAAAATAGGATAGGGGAGATTTCCCCCAAAAATGGAAAAGTGGATCCAAAGAGGGAAAAGGGGGTCCTATTTCTCTAATTTCATTAGGAAATGAGATCTACACAAATAATTGACCATACACCCTTAGGTGAGTCAACTCATGATGTGAATCTACAAATTTCCCTTTTATGCAAGGATGGGGTATGAACTAAATTGCACTTTGGGGAGAAAGATTAAAAATAGTAAATAAAATCCAAATTAAAAGGTATAAAGTGCATTTAGAATCTTAGACATAATACTGATAGAACCTACAGACTTTAGGGGGATTTTTGAAGGAATAAATGTTTTGTACCTTTTGTAAAAAGTTTTTTCATGGCTTAATGAGGACTCATTCGCCCTATGGTGAATGGGTCTTAGCTAGGGCTCTAGAAAATATGTTTTTGGGTTTTGTTCTCCTATGTCTGGACTCCCAGATTACTAAATCTCATGGTTAGAAAGCTGGAAATAAATTCTATAGGTCAATTTCCATGATTTTTCTAGAATGGTGATAACTTTGACAACTTTGCAATTTTTGTTCTTCAAGAGATCTTCCACCTAAAACATACAATTAGACATCAAAGAGAGAAAAATGTTGTTTTTTAGGTGAATGGGGGTTTTCCTTGGTCAAACCCCATTTTGGTAATTAAAACTTATAATGAGACAATGAAACATGAAGGAATGAAACAATGAAACCTTATTTGAAACCTTGGATTTGTAGAACTGAAACTAGCATGAAGTAGCATCAATGAATGTTGATCTTGATCATGAAACTTGATGCTGAACAATTCCTTTGAATGCTTGATTAGATCTTGAAGAGTGCATCACCCTATAGCTCAAAAAACATGCATGATGCAATATGACTTTGACATGATGAAATGAATCTTGATTGTTGCAATAATCTTCAATAATATGCCCTTGAATTCCTTGAAAATTCTCTTGAATTTCTCTATCAATGCTCAGTTGAATGCTCCTTAGCTTCCATGAAAATGTTCTAGGTGAAACATAATGAAATAACTTTGTATTTATACATATCTTAACATTAATTCCTGAAATTCAAATATCATAAGCCGACATTGAATTATGGATTTGAAATCATTAAAATACCACCAAAAACATAGTTAAAAGGGGGGTCCTAGGTCTAAGTGAGCACCCATTCACCATAGGGCGAATGGGTCCTAGGCCACTTATCTGGGACACACATTTCTCATTATTAAATATTATGTATCCCTTTCTGGGTGAAGCCACAATAGTGGTTTACAATTTGATGGAGGAAGGAAAACTAAGAAAAAATGACCCCATGGAAAAAAAATTGGTTTTAGGGGTTCGAATGAACCTACAAGTTCGATCTAACCAAAAAAGGGTTCGAACAAACCCATTAATTACTAGGCCCGTGCATTTCTGCCAAAAAAAAGAAAAAGAATGCATATCGAAGAGTTGAATGAACCCTGATTTCACTCAACCCCACGGTTCTAGTGAACCCCCCGCACTGTGATTTTGACCTTGTTCACAAAAAAAAACCTAAATTTTTATGCTTGAAGCTCGGGTTGAGGATGAAAATGGAGGAATCTTCACTAACCTGCTAGAATCGGTAGTCCTTGGAGCAGCTATCCAGAATATAATTTTAATATGTTTAGTTTTATTATGTATTTTTTAGTTTTATTAAACTGGGTTTTCATCAAAAATGAAGGTCTTTATTGATTCACGTGGAAAAATAGCATATTATCAAAAATATTGAAAATAGCAAAATTGCACGAGATATTGAAGTCCTTGATCGACAAAAAAAAAAAGAATTTTGATATATGAAAAATTTATCGTTACTCTATTATTACACTATATGAATTATAATTCATTTGACTTCAAAACTTGATTAAAGAAAAAATATTCAATAAAAACTATCTAACCAAGTGGAAGAACTAGATATTGGAGTTACAAATCTAAATTTGAAAAAATTATAATTTTATCTTTCATGGAAATTTTTTTTATGCATATATGGTGAGCGTCACTTTTAAAAATGTTGTTTTTTGAAAAAAACAATTTTCATGGGAGATGGAAAAAGAAGTGCAATCGATTCAAAAAAAATTAGAAAAAATATTTTTAGAATCTACAGACAAAATGTGACAATACTCTAGTTTGCATCATCTTCAAATTCCTCACAGTTTAGCTGCTATAGGTGCTCGAATGTGAAGATTTAGTTAAAAATAATAATTTTAGTGTCTAGTTTACCCAAAAATTGTAAACCAATATTGTGGGATCACCCTTCTCACACTTAATATAATTACCGAGAGTTCAATGGGGTATGATTAGTTTGAAGGCTCTCACTCCCTTTACTTGTCTCTCCTATAGATGATGCGTAGTCAAATGACTATATAATTGGAAGTGGATTTTTCTTAGATTTAGTAGGGAATGCCTTAGTACACATGTATGAAAAAAATAGTCGTGATAGTGGTTCCCAGGAAATGGGTGAATGGAACATGGAGATTGGTAGGTACATATAGGGGAAAATTTGAATCATAGTTGAAAAACTCGGACTAAATAAATAACTCGGCAGACCCAAAATTTTAAAACTCGGGACTCGGCAAAAGCAGGAAAAACTAAGCAATAACTCAATAAAATTTACTTCGAACATTTAAAAATACATAATGTTTTAAAATATTCTTCTTACTTGCAAAGGGCCATACTCTTTTAACAGATACCTAGCAAAGAGACAAATAAACATTAAAAGATAAAAAGTGAAATTAAACAAATAAATAAAACATATTAAAATTTAAAAATGATTGAAATTAATTACAAAAAGTATTTTTTTATTAAATTAAATTCAAGGATTATTTATAACTTATTTACCAGTGCTTGGTTGCAAAAATTTAAGAATTTGAAACATATAAAATTAAAATGATTGAAATATTTTAATGTATTAATTTATATTATGATAAATTGATAATAAAGAATACTTGAAAAGAAAATAATAACAAAAATAATGATATTGAAATAAAATTTGATATTTGAATATCATTATTTTTGTTATTATTTTCTTTTCTACTATTCATTATTATCATAATATAAATTAATATAATTCAATTATTTTTAATTTTAAGCTTTAAAAATAAATTAAATTAAATTAAAAGTTTTCAATTTTCTTTTAGAAATATAAGTTAATATATTAAATTCTAAGTGTTAAAAAATAAAATAAATTAAAAAATTAGATTTTGTAAAAATACTTAGACTTATATAATATATTAATTATTTTTTACAAATATTTTTTTTAAAATCAATAAATAAAAATAAATTAGCATTCGTAAAAAATAATAAAACCATCATAAATTTTAGATCTTTAATTTAAGATATTAACATTTGTAAAAATATTTAGATCTTCTGGGTAAAAAATAAATAAAACTTAATAAAAAAAAAAACTATTGAATCTACAGAAATCGATTAAATGTTTGATAAAAAACGTGAATGCAGATTCGTGAAATTCGGAATCGTATGAGTGGGACGCGGTAAAAATAAAATAAATTCATATCAATTTTTATTTACATGCCTGGAATTTTACACTGCTGCAGCATCAATTTCTAGTTTTCTTGTGTTTTCAATAATCGTCATTTACGTATGCGGGTAAATGAAAAACGCGATTTATGTTTTCCTAAACGCGTCGTTTAGAGCTCTTAGCCGCGAAAATTTTAGGGCAAAAATTATCAAAACCACGTGACTTAATTTTTACCCGCGTTTTGCCCTTTTCACTCGCGATTTTTTGCGATTTTTCTCAAATAAAACGCCGCGCGTTTTTGCAATTACTCGGCTGCGAGTAATTAGGCGATTAACTCGCCTCTCCCTTTGCTCCAGCATTGCGCCATGAGTATTCTGCGAGGATTTTCGCGAGTTTTCAAACTATGATTTGAATTATTTTTGGTAAAGATAATATTTAGTTATCCATTTAGTGAAAATTGAGAAGGTAAAACATGCTTGACTAAGGATAGGAGCTCTTAAGAAAATCATATACAATTAACTATAACTAGAGAGAATATTACTCACATGAATAATATGTATACAAATTTTCCACGATCTTCTATAAGGAACCTTGGCATGCGGTGGTATATCAATTCAATAAGGTCCCAAAAAATTTCTAAGGAGGTTTTCCAATTTGGACTATGGTTGAGAAATAGGCCATTTGAATGCTAAGGATAAGAAGAAATATAAATAGATAAGAAGCCTTTACAGGATATCTTATCAAGTTGGAATAATAGGAGATTAATTTTGAAGCTTGTGCTCGATGATTGAGATTGTAAAATTTAACTTCAAAATTTTGGTATGTTTATAATCATTCAATAATTTTATAAAATAGTTTGCATTTCTGTAACATTTTTTTTCAAATAGTTTTGGTACCTACATAGATGCTCTTTCCTTTATACCAATATTGGTTTTGGTTTAATATCACCATGTACCTAAGTGAGATCCCTACTTATACTCAACATACCAGAAAGATAGATATGTTCTTGTGTAAACAAATATTTAAAGGTATTTTACCTCAATTACTAATATAATTTACATTTAGTGGCTTTGGGAGAGATATACAAGGGATGATAGACTAACTTGGAAATGTTAGAATTTGGTAAACACTATGAATGATTATACTTACTCTTTTGACTATCAAGGACCTAAAACAAGGGTATTTAGACATGTCATCTTTAATTTATCCTTGGAGAAACATCATTTAAGTTCTTTATATGTTGTTTATTTTGTGATATTTACTATAGTAACTTATGGGTTTAGGGTTTAGGGTTTTAAGGATTTAGTTTTTTACATTTAGAGATTATGTTTTAGTTTCTATATATTTAAGGAGATATTCTTCAAGTTACAAGTTTGTTACATACATCCATAATTTTGATGTCGAATATATTCAGAAATGGGTATATGAACTATTAAATTCATCCTAATTATGAATATTAAAATAACCTAAAACATAAACCATGAAATTGCAAACTATAAATGTTACATTATATATCTAAAATGAAAACCCTAATTATAAACTATAAATGTTAAATATATAGCAACAAAGATAACAAATACTAACCTAGAGGTTGCTAAAACTTAGTATGTCGAAGGGAGGAGGTGGTAGGAATAATGCAGAGGTGTAAACAACTTGGAAATGAGTACCCATTTCACCTTGGTCCCTCTCAAGTTGCAAACATTATAAGGAAAAATGGCCGACAATATTTTTTTTAAACTAAATAGCTTTTTAAAATGGGTACCTGCTCCATAATGGGTACCCGTTCAACAATGGGTACCTATTTTATAATAGGTACCCAAAGTGAAATAGGTACCTATTGGGATTTAGACTCGAGATCTCATTCCTAAATGGGTACCTATTTTTTTCAAAACGGGTAACCGTTCTTGTCAACTTCTTTTTTATTGAAGCTTCCCCTCTATATGGACCAAACTTCTTGAACTTACATTGATCCCTTTAGCCTCCAATGTGAAAATTATGCTTAGCCCTTAAATTTGATAAAAAATAAAATTATTCTCTATTGTTTTCATTGCAAGGATTGAAAGCAATACAATTAACTTTATTTTGATGAATTTCTCTTATTTGTGATGGCTTATTAGCACCAAATGTGTGCAAGTCCTATTTCAAAAAAAATGATTATCTCTAATAGATCCAAATAGATACTTGTGCCTTAAATTCCATGTGATATCTTCAACTACACCACCATAGGCCTTCGATATTTTTCAAGCCTCAAGTATTTTAATGTCGAACAAATATGTTTGTGTGTCATATGAACCACTCACTAGATAACCATCCTTAAAATGGCTCTATGAAAAACCATACCTTTCTATATATTGTGACCTCTAAAATTAGGATTACAACTACCATCTTGAGGTTATTTTGATGGATAATCAGACACATAAAATTTTGCACTAACTATTTTGATAGCAATAATGAATAGATTTTGTAGGATATATTGGGCTCTATTGACCTCACCATCATGATTAATTTTTGTTATATAACTTCGACCTTGCCATTAGCATATCCAAATCGTCCAATATTTATGTGTTCCCCTTCATATTATGTGGCATCATTCTCAATGTCTTCAAGTGGAAGTTGCATCTCTGCCATCATCAAGATAGTTGGGTTAAGTATCAAAAGTGTGAGTCCCAAATATCATATTCTAAATGGAATAATATTTTTTAGGAAGCTCATCCCTCTCAAGAAGTCACTATGTCATAATAAAGGGCCACTCTAGTGTGTGGGTGATCACTTGATCATGCAAAAATGGTGTGTTTTTATTTCATATTTTATACTCCTCTTTAACGAGGTGTTCTTCTATTTCACCACAAAAATTATCTTTGAATGTAGTTTCCAATGATATTTATCATGCTCTAAATATATTTCTTTCACATTAGTGGATGAAACTATCTTTTCAGAAAATGTATTTTTACACTACTAGGCACACTCCTATAATGAATACGTTGCTCCTACTTAGGCTTTCTACCTTCATTTCTTCTCTACAAACCTTCTTCATTTTTCTCTACACATCAATTTGAGTCAAAATTCATTCATCGAGAACCTCAAAATATAGGTCAGCACTTGAGAAATGGCATGTTGAAAAATAATTTTCAGATTTTAATGCTAACCTTCAATAGATTTGAGTTTCAACAATAAAAATTTCTAGCAAGATGGTGGTGGCCAACAAATTAAAATTATATATATGTCTTCTCAACACCTTCAAATAACTTCTCAAAGTGCAAATTTTTAGGTGCAAAAATTGATCTCCACATATAAGATTATTAAGTGCCTCATCCTCTAGCATCTCCCTTCATATTTCATAGGCACAATGATAATGAATGATCTAGTACAAAGTGAAAAATAGAAGAGAAAAACTAAAATATCAAATAATTATTTCATGATTACACAATAAAATAGAAAATATATATTAAGTTCAATCATATGATTTTACATTGATTTGAATTGGCTTTTTAAAGCCTTCATTTATCAATACTAACTACCAAAACTACTTACGAGAAAGTAGCTCCCATAAACTAATAGCTAACATTTATTTATAATTATTAATTATTATCTAACTATCCTAACATTTATTTATAAAATAACATTTACATGTTAATTTATTTATTATTATCTTTAATGGAGTGAATTTGCACCCCTTGCAAATTCCCCATTTACACCCCTTACCTTAGAAGAATCAAACCTGAAAATGCTATTCTACCTCATCCATTCGCTTTCCACCCACTTGGTACTTGTCTATAGTGTCAATGGGGAAATTTTTGTTGGGGACACTAGTGAAGCATATAGATGTTTGCATGGCACACTGCCATCCTGACAAGTTTCTTTCCTTTGGAATTTGTAGAGGCATCACACTTCTCCATGGTGATGAAGAGACACACCCCTACACCCTTGGCCAACCTCAAATGGCTCTTTTGGGCTTCTATTCATCCTAAAAATATCTTCTTCATTCAATTCATCTTCTTGAACTACACTTGATCATACGTCACTTCGTGAGCACTCTCACACTTCATTACACAACACTTTCTCCATTGTTGAAGCTCCAAGGTTGGCACTCTGCTATTTTTTCTCCTCACATTGTTGTGGCAACGTTGGCATCACAAGCTTGTGAGATCACATCTCCTTTCACATGCTTAAGGGCATCCTTTTGGGGAGGTGATATCCATTTTACTTAGCATTATTGTTTGATTTATGTAGCATATTGTTGTTATCATTGCTTGGTATTCTTCCCTTCAATGCTTTATTTATAATACTTTCTCTTGTTGCTATTCTAGCTTTTTGTGGAGGTAGGAACATTGAAACAGGGGTTTGACTATGGCAAGCCCCAAAACAACACCAACATTTTTCCTCACTTTGTTGTGTGTAGGTACCTTGTTCACTTGGAGCTTGCGGGAGCCTAGACCTATCGTGAGTTACATTTATACCACCTTTATTTTCACCAATTTCTCTCTAAAGTTATTTGTATTAATCTCGTTACTTTAGTAATTTAGCTCTTTTATGATTTCTATCATTACATAAAAATATACCTATCAAGTAGTCAACAAGTTTTCTTTTAGTCTTGATTGTACTTCATACTCCCTATCTATATAGATGCTAGCACCCAATTGGGATGCTAGTGCACTGTGTCGTCTTCTGTCTTCTGTGCTAGAGTCCTTTAGCAGAGAGTTGCCTAGGTTATAGTCCAAACTTAGGAATTTGAACACTTACCTGATTATCTAAACCCATTAGGTTGACAAAAGGGTAGTGGCAGATCAATTTCCCTTCCTTTTCACCCTCCTAAAACATCAAACCTATCCTAGACAATCCTTGGTGTGAGGTAGATCAAGCAATTGATTGTTCTAGACCCTCCCATGACCTAGGGTCCTGAGTAGTCGGTTCCCCTCGTCTACATCATCTAATCTAATATATATCTAATGATTTAATAAATCCAATAGATTAGAATTATAATATCATTCTATACTAACCACAATAGGCTTTTGAACCTAGATATTTAGTACCATGTGCAAATTCTACCCTCATTATAACAACATATTAATATAAAAATATGATTAAAGTTATGAAATTTTTTAATAATGAACTAATTATTAGATTACTCATCAGAATGGTAAAAATAATAAAACTTGAATAATTTTGGTGCATTCACAATAGAAAATTGCATAGTCTCATTTCATACATCTTAACTTCTGTTAGAACTTAAAATTTCAATGGTATAAATATTACTATAGAAATCCTAATATATTACAATTATAAGAATTACATTGTTTCTAGTTAAGGAGGTTATAGAAGAGATAAAAAAATTTGTCTTCAAAATCTATTGGAGCGAGTGAGAGAGAGGGAATCATTAGGGTACTTTTCCAGCTACCAACTTGAAATTGACAAGCATGAAGGAATCTAATGCAACATGTATTCATATACAAACAAGCATTCATATAACTAATACTCATGCATGCATGCCTAATTCAATGCACATGTCCATCTGATAACATGATATGGTAGAGAATAATAGTTAATCAAATTTACATTTTTTTGATTTGAGCTTTGGCTGAATCATTTCATGTGTTGTACTATACTACACATTGGATTTTATGTTAAATTACCTATTTTTTTTCTAATTTTCCATATTTGATACCCATCCACTCTCCATGGTTCTAAATATAGTGTTCAACAAAATATGAATATAATTATCAATATATGAAAAAAATGAATGGTTCATTTAACAACATTTTTCAGAACTAGTGGATTTTGACATCAATTATATATTATTCATATAAGGTTGACATAAGTAATCAATTACACAAAATAGCACCCATCCATGAACTAATAATATCTTGCTTCCTAGCCTTGCGTTTCAATCGATATATATTGATCCTACAAGATCTAGGTCTTATACATGATATCCTAACTCTAGATTGAACACATAACCCTGAATTTTTTTTAACTTAGGGACAAAGAAAATACAAAACCTCAATATATTTCTCAATAAATAAAACATAAAATCTTATGAACTAACTCTCTTAATAAGGATTCGATTAAGGATATAAAACAGTAATATCAAATTTAATAACCAATTACACTAATTATGTGTTACAAGAAATTCAATAATGACAATGTTACATCACTCGTGACTCCTCACTCAACCCAAGGTTATACCACCAAATATCACACTTACCCTATAATATGCAAATTGCTCATGACATACTAAGGCACTCATAAGTATGTTATGGAAGTAGTTATTACTATGATAGTAACCCATAATGTTTCAAAATAACATACATAGGCAGATATAAGTTCGATTTTCAAGGGGCACTAAATTGAATTAGAAATTCTTCGGACCACACCTAATATACAAGAGTATAAAATAACCAGCTTTATTTTAATTTAAAACATTGTTACGTTTATTAAATAATAATAGGATTTCTACTACCATACCAATAGTCTATATTCAAGATCAGTTTTCGTTGCAAAATTGAGGAATAAAGTGCTCAGTTAATTAAAATTTGCACAGTTACAAGACCTATGTCAAGGATAACTAGACATCCTAACACCTAACGCCAATACATCGGTGGCTGTGGAGACAGAAATCTATAGAATAATATCTTCCTTGCTACCTTATACTTCTGGGTTTACTAGTGAATGAGATAAATTAAATCTTTATGATTTGTCTATTCTCTGGCGCCTCTGCTTATCAGAATCATAAAGGTCATAATATGTGAAAAGGACTATTCTTGATGTCTATCTAAGTTGCTGAGAGTTAAATAGTCCCATCTTAGCAGATAATAGCACACCCTGTGACTAAGGCAAAGTTGCTAGCAATGAACTAGTAAAACGTTGGCGGTAATCTACAGCATAAGATCTATTATGTAGAAAGGTTATACGCTTGCTTATTAATAAGATTTGTTATGTAAGCAAGAATGAAATTAGGGAAATGTCATGTAAAAGGCTAATTATGTACTGCCTATTTAAATGGTTTTTCTAAATAATCATATGAATTTGAGATGCATAAAAACTTACAGATTTGGTTCTGTAGGGTCACACCATGTTTCTAGCTACACACATGGCCACTTAATACAAAATTTTCGAAATAAATTATATTATTATTGCAAGAGTTTCTGGATTAGATTGTGTCAAAAATTTTGCATCAATGTTTCAAATCACACTCCGTGATTCATCATCAGGATAGAAGAGAGCATAGGAATAAAATGAAAGTTGCAGACCAAGAAGGAATAAAAAAGGAGAGAGGAGGGAGGGGGGAGTGTGGCACAAGAGTCAAGGTGGAAGGAAGGACAAGAAGCCAAAGAGTGGAAAACAAGGAAGGGAAAATAAGAAACCAACTAATAGAAAAAACTAAATAAATAAAAGCTAATAAAACAAGCTTTAAAGACAAGCAAAGAACAAACAACTAAAACAAAAAGGCTTAGAAGGACAATAAAATAATCTATGAAAAGATAAATAAGTAAATAAGAAGAAAAAAAAACAAATCGAATAAAAAATCATATATATATACAATTAACTATAAATAAATATATCTACATATAAGAAATACATAGTATGTAGATATATTTATTTATAGTTAATATATATATATATATATATATATATATATATATATATATATATATATATATAATCACTAAATTAAAGG
Source organism: Sequoia sempervirens (assembly GCA_007258455.2). Lineage (NCBI taxonomy): Eukaryota > Viridiplantae > Streptophyta > Pinopsida > Cupressales > Cupressaceae > Sequoia > Sequoia sempervirens. The sequence continues at coordinate 29,142,034 of VDFB02000002.1, read as the reverse complement.
GCAAAACAATTAAATATATAAATATATATATAGATAAACAATTATGTTTATATATAAAAACATAACTGTTTATCTAATAAACATAATTGTTTATCTATATATATAATGTATTTCTTATATGTCGATATATTTATTTATAATTAATTGAATATATACATATGGTTTTTTATTCTATTTGTTTTGTTTTGTTTTTTTTTTGTTTTTTGTTTTGTTGTTTCTTCTTAGTTATTTATTTATGCTTTCCTAGATTATTTTATTGTCCTTCTAAGCCTTTTTGTTTTGGTTGTTTGTTCTTTGCTCGTCTTTAAAGCTTGTTTTATTAGCTTTCATTTATTTAGTTTTTTCTATTAGTTGGTTTCTTGTTTTCCACTCTTTGGCTTCTTGTCCTTCCTTCCACCTTAACTCTTGTGCCACCCTCCCTCCTCTCTCCTTTTTTATTCTTTCTTGGTCTGCAACTTTCATTTTATTCCTATGCTCTCTTCTATCTTGATGATAAATCACAGAGTGTGATTCAAAACGTTGATGCAAAAATTTTGATGCAATCTAATCCAGAAACTCTTGCAATAATCTACATAGATTGTGGAAATCTATGATCACTATAAATTATATTGTTATAGGATTAGAATCATGTATAACTAGTGTCATGATCCATAATGAAACTTATTGATGAACAAAATAAAATAACAGAGCAATGAAGACACGCAGTTGAGGAAAACACATAACAGATTTTAACACTAGAGATGGAACAAACAAAATATATTCACTGCATAATTGTACAGCAGTATACTGCTATTTTCTTACACACACAAACTGGACTGAAGAGTTCTATTTTTATAGATCCCTTAGAGATCTCTAGAACATATGAGAGACATACGGTGGATAGGAGGTCGGTGTGGAAGTATCCAGAAGCTGGAAGTTTCGAGAGAAAGCCTGGAAGGAGACGTGCCTGGAGGTATCGGTTATTACTATTACACTAACTACCTTGTTGTACCAAATAGACATTAATTCCAACACTTATGACGGTAAGTATTAGTATTGCAGCAGAAATGCGTCGAACAAATTAGACAATCCAACCATAACAGGTTATTATATAGACTAATATAGAGAGAAATTTTCTAATCCAAGAAATATATGCATAGAACACACTAAAGGTATATGACATGTAAATTCCAATCTGAGAGTGCGGTGTTTGTGCAAGCTTGAGCAAATCTATTAGGGAGTATAAGCACGTATTCAAAAGATCACTCTATGTTCTTTTCACTTCCTTCTCTGAATAGCGGTAACAGATTTACCTAACTTTTCCTGATTCTGACCCCGGTCCCAATCCATTTCAAAACAATGGAAGAAAATCCCTTTTCCTCCTTCTGAATACACCACCATAATCTCCTTTCTCTTTTTTTTTCATGCCGCCTTTGCCTCTTCTAATCGATGAACACCCCCAAAAATTACCATTACCGCCCCATAAAAAAAAAAGTGAAATCGAATTAAGTTCGTGTTCTTTCTTTTCCCACATCCCCTTCTCTTCCATGCGACTGCCCCTACATTTAGTTTTCTCCCACCTTGTTTGAAATAATTCACATCCCAATGATGGATTGGTCAAAGTGGAGACTATTGTCTATTAAATTCAGTTGGTAGAGCATTCTACGCAAATTATTCAAAAAGTTAGAAAAAATATTACTAGCTTAGTTATTTTATTACATAATATATCTATATTACATCGATAGATATTTTTTATTTCTGAAGGGGTTACATCAGAATAATTTTTGACATGTCAATGGAATAAATTCAAGTAAATCCTCGCTACAAAAATCAAGTCCTCCCAATTGTCTCACAATTTGTTCAGTGCCGAGTCAAATTAAAGTGCAGGTCAGATATGAGGTAGTCACTGTTTGAGGGTATCTAATCCGGTAGCTTTTCTGGCAGGATAGCTAAAGTATCTACACATTTTGTCCTTACATTATATTTGAGTAAGACGTGACATATAAAAACTCAGAGCCTGCACATTCCAGTGCCATGAACAATTCATGATGTCCAATGGCCATAAATTGCCTTAAAACTCTTTCCAAAAGCAACCCCATTGTTTTATCACTGTATCCCATTCAAGGGAGTAAAGTCAAAGTTGAGTGTAGAAAGGAAGTGAAATAGCAGGGTCCTTGTGGAGAGGTGAAGTTGAATTTTGGTAGTGCTGGGCATGTGCTGTGAGATTCACATGAGATGTATTCTTGATCTGAAACATGCCCTGAATCTGAGTCACAAGCAGAGAGGAATATTCAGGCAAGAAAAAGGTAAAATGTCAAGTAGGTCAAGAAAAAGAAGAGGATGACCATCTGGAGCAAAGAGGCATGGGAAAATGAGGGAAAAATAGAGTACAACCAAATGGAGGAGAATATCGTCCATATTTGTGTGTAGAATCATGCCATTTTTCTGTATTCTATTATAATTTAGGGTTTCCTCAGTTTCTCCGCATGTCTGTAGCCTTTGAAGGAAGATTACCATATTTAACACAAGTGATTTTGTTATTGTTTCTATCTGGTGTTTGAATGTTGTCTGAGAAATGTTTATGTTTAGGCTATACTTTACAATGCTAAATAATTGAAAAATACAAAATCGCAACTGTAGGATATCTTGGAGAGGCTGAGTGTTAATTTAAGCAATTCCAAAATCTACAGCCTATTATGCTCTAAATCTTCTGCAAAAACAAATTACACTGTAATTTTTAAGGGTAATCTGACGTAGACATCTCTAAAAGCTTGTAGCAGAGATGAAAATTCCATGGTACGATTTAACAGCAAAAAGGCTCCGGAAATTTGTCAGCAGCATCAGAATTCAGGAAACCTCCTCTATAGGATCATTTGATAATTATGGGAGATGTCAACAAGCTTAGCAAATGATAAAATCTAGGTGAAATTTAGGTAATATAGCAATCCCTTCCATTCTGGAATAAAGAGATTAAAAGACGAGGAAGTTTACTGATTTAACAATAAACATAAACAAATTGTGTTAGGGAACGAGTTTAAGTGATACAGTTACTAAAACCTTCACGTTCCAAGTCCCATGATACATGAAAAAGTGCCAAAATTAGATATAAAGTCACCCTACAAAGAAAACTTACCTTCAGAAGAAACACATACCCAGCATCATCAATTTGTGTGGTTATAATAAAACGAAATTAACAGACCTGAAAAATTCCAACCTCACAGCATTGCTTGATTTGTGCAATGAGTGCCGGTCTTTGTGGGCCATCGAAGCCTGTGAGATCTAAAGTGGGAATGCAGCCCTCAGATGAGGAGACCACCTCAGTCAGTCGAGGACGATTATAGGGAGGACGAATATATTTTGGGTTTACTTACATTTTCTTTTGAAGAAACCACTCCACCCCACTTTCCATGATTTCATGCATGTTTCCTATTTCCACTAACACAGCCACATAGCTACAAGCCTACAGGTGCCCGGAAAGTCTTGGCTATTCTGAGATAAGTATTAATGAATAGCCACAGCCCACCACATCTTTCTATATAAGGATTTACAAGGTGGAAATCTCGAACCTGTAATCATTAAATTTTGTCCATAATCTCACAAACAGCTTTTCACCACACCAAAAGGGTGTAAGCGTTACCATGTCTGGATGACTTATTAGTTATCAGCAATGTTTACAACCCAAGATAAAATTGTATTGGTACCATTGCACACACCCATCACATGAATTGGTTGGAATTAGTATGATAGTATGGAGACTCTGTAAGACTCTACAAAACTGGCAAAGTCCCAAGCCGAGCCAAAGGCCTTGAGCATCTCAGCCATAGAATCAGCTGACTCATCACTCTATAAATTAGTATTGTACAAGATAATTTGCAATATGTGCAGGATGAATTTTTCTTTACTGTTTAAAAGAATTCATAACAGACTTAGTTTTGCTCTCTTCAAACCTAACAGTCAATTGAAAGTTGTAACAAAATAACTTAATTCTTCGAACAAAAATCCAAAAATGGCTCGTAAAGTACATCCTAGTGCCTCCCTTTGGCTATTTCTCTATACTTAAGAATCTTCAAATGGTTATATGGCAGCCTCAACTAAGCGTCAGGCTAGAACTGAAAATTTGAATCAATAAAACTGACCATATCCCTTATGTTTACTACCGCAACATCTATTGTTTAGCCAAGCTTATTTCAAATGATTCAAATATTTCAAATAAATGGGTAATGATGACTGTCTCAATTTTTAGCCCATTTCCACTATGGAGATGCCTTCAAATTACCAGATGAAATTGATATTATTGAACATTCTAGGTACTTATTTGCATTTTTCTTTGATTTCTGTCTCCATTGGATTACCAAATGTGCTGCACACTCACACCAAACAGCCCATAATGAGTTAGAATATAGCAACAACTCATTCGTACGTCAAAGATTGAAGTACCTAAAAAATTCGTCAAACAAACTGAACTTCGCATCACAGCAAATTAAAACAGTGAAGGCTTACCCCAAAACTCCATCGTAAATGGCCGCAGAAAAAATATATATTCTCCTCGCTTATAGATTACTTTGACTTGCACAAGATGTTTGCGGCTTCTGAATTATGAGGAGCAGTTTGAAAACCAAATAAAAAGGGAGACATTAGGATTTAGGTTAGGGATTGTACTGTGATTCATCTTGAATTCGATTTTTTCCTCTCCATGTTGAATCGCCTGAAACCCTAGATGGGCCTTTCTGAAATACATAGGCCGTTTCACCTGAATTTTCAAGAGCAACCACCTGAAACAGAGACTAAATAATCATACATGAAACCGCCTTGCTCGTATTAAAGAAGGCGCCGACTTGTCACGCTTCTCCATGCCTTCCTACTTTTCATGCTTATCCCTCCATGCCCGAGTTAATGGAGGCGGTTTGAAACTTTTCCTCCGACAAATGTTTATTTTAAAACCATCGAACACTGCAGGTGCTTTTCTTTCTTCTTGTTATTTTTACGCCGAAGGCGTGTCCTATATGAGCTTTCAAAGCTCATTTTGTCCGCCAAGGGTCTAAAAGCAGCGAGACAGCCTACAAGAAGGTTGGGTGATCGCCAACCGTTGATCCAGTTTTACCTTGTATTAAATGGTCGTCAGCAGAGTTGATAAACCGTTGAATGAAATTGTTGAATATTCGATCATTCCAGAGAGTCAGCGATATAGAGTTGGCTGAAGCCGCGCAAAAGATCACGTGACAGTTGGTAGGGGAAACGTACCAGTAGCTGCCAAGGCTAACTTCGCGCATTTGTGCAGAGTGCAATATAGGTCCGATTTCAAATTATTATTTTTGGGCTTCTTTGTAACCGAGTTAGGACCTTAAAAAGAAAATTTTGGCTTCTGGGTATTTCAAACACGTCTTGTGGAAGTCGTAAAGCAAAAGGTGGTCAAAAAGGGGGTTTTTTTACCTCCGTCCCCTACATCTTCGCTATTTCGCCTATACCCGTTCATTACAAATCCAAAAAAAAAATAAAAAAATTACCTATTACCAATTATCATTTCACCTATTTCAAGTTACGTTTGTATGCGAGCCCCATCAAAATATCACATGGTTCTGTTAGGAGGTGGTCCCTTTACCATCAACCTCATCACATTAAAATGTTCTCCACGTGCCCCATATTCCTTCATCAAACCATGCATATGAGTTAATCACGTACCCCTTAAGCCTTCATCAAACCACACGTACATGTTAACTTAACCGCGGGTTGCTGGGCACCTTTAAGCCCTAAAGTCTTCATCTCCCCCGGTTTGTTTCCAGAATGTTCGTCGCTGCATCCTCTCTCCCGCCACCAACTTTGGCTCTGTGACCACAGCGACGACCTTCGGCTACAGGTAACGTCTCCACCTCTCTTCACCTGCGAGATTTCTTGTTTAATAGTGGAATTTTGTTGGGTTCAACAGTGTTTGAGTGCATTTTGGCGTCTTTAAAAATCATTTTTGTGTATGGCATGAAGGGTTTGACTGTAATCATTTATATTTACATGTGACTGTCGACTGGTAGAAAAATGAACCCTCATGAATTATTATGTCTACATCATCGACTTTTTGATTGCTATGCCTTTTTTTGACATTATTGTATGAAGTAATCACATGTAATGTGATTTAAACAGGACATTGACGGAATTTTGACCAAGTATCATCATGAAATTTATTGGGTATATAATAAGATACTTAATCTTCAAAGATTTTTTCATTTAATCTTATATGGAGCTGCATAAAACGTCTCCACCTCTCTTCACCTGCAAGATTGCTTGTTTAATAGTGGAATTTTGTTGGGTTCGACGGTGTTTGAGTGCATTTTGGCATTTTTAAAAATCATTTATGTCTATGCCATTAAGGGTTTGACTGTAATCATTTATATTTACATGTGACTGCCGACTCGTAGACAAGTGAACCCTTGTGAATTATTCTATGAAATTTAAACAAAACATTGACAGAATTTTGACCAATTATCACCATTAAATTTATTGGGTATATAATAAGATACTTAATCTTCAAAGATTTTTTCATTTAATCTTATATGGAGCTGCAGAAAACGTCTCCACCTCTCTTCAAACCTAATGTCAAATGCAAACAGAATTGTGATCAACATCGAGCACCACACCTTTGAGGTAAGTGCCACACAGTAGAGCTTCATTTGCAGAAGGAAATAGTCTTGCAACCTTATTGGAAACTTAATCTTATTCAGTGTGGCCTATTTGCAATTAGTAAGAGAGTTGAAGATATGTTCTCGAGATTAATCTTCCAACTAATATTGGTTTGCATCCAGTTTCCAATTTAGATCTCTTGTGCCATAACTTTTTTGCCTTGTTGGACTCTACAAATTTTACAAAACAACTTCAGCTTGGATAGATGAATCTTGATTGCAGCATTTTAACCAAAACCAATGTAGTAGTTGTTGCTAGAGTCAAATGCACTAGATTTCAAGTGATACCTCTATTAGATCGTTAAAGTAGGTACCTTCTCAAGAAAAGGTTCACAGAATCTCAAGTTGCTAACAACTTTCTACACCTTTTTCCACAACTTGTTGTGATGGGGACCATTGTTACTCAAAGAGGTACTTTCCTGGATCATGCAGACATATTAGCCATATGTTATCTTCACTACTAGATTCAAGTACTTTCCTAGAATATGTGGATAATTTCAAAGCTCTAATCACTCTTTGTAATGCTACTTAGATCTGATAGTTCAGGCTTTTGCACAATTGTTCAACAATGTTTCCAATAAATTACAAAGTAGAGGATAATTTCAAAGCTCTAATCACTCTTTGTAATGCTACTTAGATCTGATAGTTCCGCCTTTTGCGCAATTGTTCGACAATGTTTCCAATAAATTACAAAGCAGAGGATACAAATCTGACAAAAGATGTGTGTGTGCATTTCTTGTAACTACCACAACAATCCTTCATCTTGTATTCTTGTATCTTAATCTAATTTGACTATATTTATAGATTAGTGAATTAGTGAGAAGATAGTATAAATTGAAATCGTGTGGGCATACATTCAAGCTATGGATCTTGTGCAAAACAATTCTATAACACCATCTTGCATTTTGCATTTCTAGCATGGTGCTCTCTTATTCTTGAATTTCCCTTGTTGAATAACATCTGCACTCTATAACTCTTGCATTTACTTTTGTTCATAACACATTTAGATCTATTTCAAGTGTGTTGTCTCCTGGGCATACGTGGTCCCCAGAACAATAGTATGAAAATGATCTTTCTTCATATCATGTCTTAGGGCATTTGATTTTGTCATCTGAATCCTTCTCTGCATTTTGTAAGCCCCCTTGCATGAGGCCTCAGAACAGGAAGCTTGGTCTCAGAACTCACAACCATTTGTTGTACCTTCATGATCTGAATAGATGGAAGACATATCTACACCAAATACGTGAACTTCAAAAATGTATCAGAAGATGACATAATTTCTTTGATCAACTCCTACAGTGTGTTAATATACTCAGATACTTCATAACCAAGTAACACATCATAGTATGGGATCCTCTCAGTTTATGATCTATTTATAAACTTCCCCTTATCTCAGTTAATTTCTTGAGTTTCCTTGTTCTCAGAAATATCTGATCATTAACTGGATGGAATTGATGCATATGTGGAATCATTTGTGTCCCAAAAGAGGTGCCAATGGGAGTTACCCATATTTTTCTAGAGGCATATACTATGTTACCACTATTTATGTGCCCCCCTATCCACTACAACTCCACTATACAGTTATCCATCATCACCTATTGCATGTCCATAGTACAGTTTCATATTTTACTAGTTAATATTACCCAACTAGAATATGTCATTATGTGTGTCTAACTGCATTTATTGCTCTGTGTCTTCTTAATCAACTTTTGATCTCCACCATTAACTTACCCATCATCACCTATTGAATGTACATAGTACAGTTCTATATTTTAGAGTTGATCTTGCCCAATATATATATATATATATATGTATAATCTTATATGGATAATAAAGGTGAAAATGGCATGGACCTTAACATATGTAATCTGATATAGATATATATCTATATAAGACTGTACTTATGTAATCTGATATATATATATATATATATCATATTATATATGTATAATCTTATATGGACAATAATGGTGAAAATGAGGAAGAAAACCGCGGGAGATGAAGACTTTAGGGGTTAAAGCTGCCCAGCAACCCGCGTTTAAGTTAACATGTACGCGTGGTTTGATGAAGGATTAAGGGGTACGTGGTTAACTCATATGCATGATGTGATGAAGGAATATGGGGCACGTGGAGAACATTTTAATGTGATGAGGTTGATGGTAAAGGGACCACCTCCTAACGGACCCACGTGATATTTTGATGGGGCCCACGTACAAACGTAGCTTGAAATAGGTGAAATGATAATTTTTAATAGGCCTTTTTTCATTCAACACACCATTGTTTGGCAGGAAAATACAAATGTGAAAGTCAATCACCACAATTCCATGCATTCAATAGACACATTCTAATGATTTTATAAGAGGTAATTTCCAGTGCAATTTCACTACGAATTTGCATATGCTTTCACTACATATCCTCTACAAAATTCACCACCATACATATAACAAAATAGAAAATGTTTTATAATTCATATGTACGACTGAATTTATGCAAGCCACCTATTTTGTCAATTACACCAAATATAAAATTGATTTCCTATAAGCAGCGACACAACACAGGCATAATTGGCCACAACAAAATGAAATGACATATTGTTTCCCATGAAGATTGAATTTGCACATTCCAATGAATTTGCACATTGCAAAATTCAGAGCTTACTAAGGCAACCTATGCACATTACCTATGCACATTCCTTTTAAAAGGGAGCTTATTAAGGTTGGTACACCCAGAATAAGTAAATTCATGTTTTTATTTATCAGTATACCGGACTTACATTTATGTTGTCTGCTTCATTATTAAGTATACTCTTTTATATTTATGTACTCAGTGTCTACATTATTTTTAGCCATACAGAATATTTAATTTTGACTTATGTTGTCTGTTTTTATGAGTTTCAATAATTAGATTACATATTTGTATATACATATACATATACATGTACATGTATATGTATATGAAGGTATATATACATATACATGTACATGTATATGTATATGAAGGTACATATACATATACATGTACATGTGTATGTATATACAAATATATATACACATGTTTATGCATATGTATGTATGAATGTATATGTATACATGTATATGTATATACATAGACATGTATATTTATATAGATATACATATATTTATTGAAAGTCGTGGCACGAAGTATATGCACAATAAACACTGTCAAATAAATTTGTGCAAAAGTTGTCACTAAATATATGTATATTTATATAGATGTACATCTATATGCATATAGATATACATGTATACACATACATATATATGCATATATATGTCCATTCTATTGCACTCTACCATCATATGTAATACACACTATTATTTTCAGCTTCATACCAAGGATCAAAACATTGTGGATTTTAATGCTCCAATCAAAACTCTTATTGTTGTGCATGCAATATTGTAAGGATGATTTGATGTGGGAATGTTACGAGTACCAAGTACTACCCCCATTTATTAATTATTTTGTAGGCAAGCGAGAGCATGGAGAGGTGAATCAAGCATGTGGATTATCAACATACCAACAAAGTTGTGTTTGTTAACACAACAAACTCTATAGGGACATTTTGCTCTGAATGCTTCATGATATGTTTGCATTTTCTGGTATACACATGTTCATAAATAAATACTTTTCTTATTAGATGCTTATTTCATTGGAGGAATATATTTATTGGCATTGGTCTCTCAATGGTAGGAATGCAAGGACTTATCTGCAATCAACAGAAGGCATTCAACGTTAATGATAGGTAAAGTCTATGACTTTACTTTGGAAATGACCTAGTAATACTGAAAAATGTGTCTTTTTATAGATATCTGAAAGTTAGATGAAATGAGCAATAGTATACAGTAATTATGAGATTAGTTAGTATTAGATTAATTATATGTCTACATATATATATATATATATATATATATATTGATAGGTATATATGTACATACATATAAATAGTTATGCATATATGTATGTACATATATAGCTATATACATGTGTGTGTGTGTCTATGTGTATATATATAATTAATCTAATAATTAACATGTAGTTCCATTAATTTTTGATACTGATAATTGATAAGAGTATATCATTGTCTTCATATGCCTTCATCAAACCACACGTATGGGTTCACTTGTCTACTAGTTGGCAGTCACATATAAATATAAATGATTACAGTCAAACCCTTAATGGCATACACAAAAATGATTTTTAAAAATGCCAAAATGCACTCAAACACCGTCGAACCCAACAAAATTCCACTATTAAACAAGCAATCTTGTAGGTGAAGAGAGGTGCAGATGTTTTATGCAGCTCCATATAAGATTAAATGAAAAAATCTTTGAAGATTAAGTATCTTATTATATACCCAATAAATTTCATGAAGATACTTGGTCAAAATTCTGTCAATGTCTTGTTTAAATCACATTACATGTGATTACTTCATAAAATAATGTCAAAAAAAGGCATAGCAGTCAAAAAGTCGATGACATAGACAAAATAATTCATGAGAATTCATTTTTCTACTAGTTGGCAGTCACATGTAAATATAAATGATTACAGTCAAACCCTTCATGCCATACACAAAAAAGATTTTTAAAGATGCCAAAATGCAATCAAACACCATCGAACCCAACAAAAATCCACTATTGAACAAACAATCTTGCAGTGAGAGAGGTGGATCAAATTTGTACTGGTCTATCAAATTTGTACTAGTCACATGTAAACTCTACACAACTTGATATGAGGAAACAATACATGGCATGACTATATATATATATAAATGTATGTATGTATGTATGTATGTATGTATCTATGTATGTCTACAGTCTGATAAGAATATGACATAATAAGACAAAATAATTCACGAGGGATCATTTTTCTACCAGTCGATAGTCACATGTAAATAGAAATGATTATAGTCAAACCCTTCATGCCATACACATAAATGATTTTTAAAGATGCCAAAATGCAATCAAACACCAGATTCTTACTAGATTTATATATATATATATCTATACAATCTGCTATGATGAAACCCTACACATTCTTATTAGATTATATATATATATATACAATCTACTATGATGAAACCGTACACATTCTTATCAGATTATATATATATATATATATACAATCTACTATGATGAAACCCTACACATTCTTATCAGATTATATATATATACAATATGCTATGATGAAACCCTACACATTATTAAAGATGGATTTAGAATATAACTATGATATGATTAAAAAATGGGTAATGTTGATGTTATTATATTTGATGTATGGTATAATGCTGCTATTATAATCTTTGATTTATGATGAATGCAGGTGAAAAAAATGTAACTACGATATGATTAAATAATGGATAATGCTAAGTTGAACAACTGACTGAAAGCAAAATTATTGATCGTATGCTTGAAAATAATGTAAACACTAAGTACATAAATATAAATATAATGTAACTATGATATGATTAAATAATGCTAAGTTGAATAGTTGAGTGAAAGCAAAATTATTTGTATGCTTGAAATTAATGTAAACATTGAGTACATAAATATAAAAGATTATATTGAACAATGAAACAGACAACATAAATGTAAACATTAAGCCTGATAATAATGTAAACACTGAATATATTGAATAAATAAAATATTATGCCTAATAAATATAAGAGTATATTGAATAATAAAACAAACAAAAAAAATGTAGAACAGTATGGCTGAAAATAATATAACCAGTGAGTACTTAAATAGAAAAGATTATATTGAATATTGAAACAAATGTAACCGGTGAGTACTTAAATAGAAAAGATTATATTGAATATTGAATTATACTATGTTTTGACTAGAAGTAGATGGAGTTAGTGCATGAAGATGTCAAGGGATGTGTGGGTGATTGTGCAACGGATAGCTCATAAAGTTGTTCAATGTTTTGTATTATGTCAGAATGTGCACCATTAATTGTTTATAATGTTTTAAACTATGTGACATTGTGCACCATTAACTGTTTATGTATACATGTAAATACAATGCACTAGAAGCTTTAAGCCACTTGCATGGAGTGGTTATTGTAAACATCAGTGTACCTTTTATAATTCATAAATGGCTTTATTTTGTGCAAGTTGACTTGTGTTGAAAACATAATTGTACCAATATATGTTTAAATTTGTTTTCTTTTGTTGGTTGGTTACAGACTAAGTAGTGAACATATACTGGTGTAATGTCTAATTTTTTATTGGCATAACTACAACATTTTAATGACTAAAATGTAAACGGATATTGGAGGACAGGTGAATGAGGAGTGAACGACAATCGGATCATGAACGGCAATGGGGGTTTTCCCCTAGATAAGAACATCACATCATAGCCGTAGATTAGCTTCGACTACCTCATTTAATGGTTAGCTTCCACCGCCTCATTTAATGGTCCGATTCTTTCACAGGCATAAGAGCTCACCAATAAATATCCATGATGTAAACCTATCTCCTGCAATAAATTGTGCAGACGGCGTCCTCCTTATATCTTTGGCATACTGCAAAAATACCACTCATAGGAAAACATTTACTTGCTGAAAAGAAACCTCCATAATAGAAATGTTCAAGAAGCAGACCTTGTATAAGCCTGTCGATCTCAGAATATAGATCCTTTATAAGAGCAGACTTCATTATTTTCTGGTTAACCTGCATACACAAACAAAGCATTCTAAGTCAATTATTGAAGGCATATATTTTATAACAATTGTAGGCATGCATCATGACAAAGAAATAACTGCAAACCTCCGGTTTGTTCTTGATACTCTTAGCTCGATGAGCATAATCCAATGTACTGAGAGTTCGCAGGGTTGTGGCGCTCGGATGATTCACGGTTCAGTTGCTAATGATGGTTGTACGGTGCAAAATAAAAATTTCGTTTTGTTATTATTATGTTTTCTTCAAATTTTGTTACGATTTACGCTTTGAGGGTTTGATGATTTTTTTATTCTGTAGTTGGGTTTGTTCAACAGAAATATATTCTAGCCCTAAACTTTTCTCTGACCCTGATAGCATTTATCTGCAAGCTTCTCACCGAGGTCAGGCAGATCATGCATTTCTAGATCTAATGTTTTTTCATTGCATAGCTATGGGGAATTAATAGGTTACACATGAAAAAGAGAAGACGCTTAACCATAACTCTCCCTCTTCTTGGACAAGAAAGTGGAGTATTTTTATTTCTGTGAAATCATTGTGCTTTGCAGATTCAAAAAAAAACTCGCTCAAAACATGGCAAGTGACTTACCTCAGGATTTTGTACAAATAGTCTTATGCAATCAACAAAGCTGATGAGAAAAACTGGGCAGAGATTGCAGGAAAATCTCTCCATGGCTGTTGCTTCAATCTATTCACTATACACGAAAAGTAGATCTAAAAATATTGGTGTTTTAGAGCTACTAGATTATTGAGCTCCCTACACGCATGCAAAATGCGGTGGCAGAGACAAGGCACATGAATTGCTTTGCAGAATGCCACCTACCACCACGCACCCCGCAGTCCATTAGTAGATTCAATATATTAAAAAAACAAACAAAACAAAGAATGATATGTCTTGCATGGTCTATAAGAGATAAGTTATATTGGTCAGATTAAAGATTGCATGAAGATTGTTTGTAATTCTTTTTGAAGCATATATTAATGAATAGGAGGGGTCTCTAACAAATATTCGTTGTGTCTATTGAGGTTATTAAGGATATATTATTTTTTGTTTTCTCTAATGGGGAGATGTGGCAGGGGCAAGATTGATGGTGGTGGATTGGGAAATTTGTATTATTTGTAACATTCATTTGATTTTTGTAACCCTAAACCCTAATCATCAGGGGGAGGAGGGGTTCCTTCAATGAAAATTAGAGTGATATTTAGGATCCCCTTTATTATAGTGCCTTGTCAAATGTAGACTTGAATTTCTTCAAGTAGTGTACTTTATTTGAGAGAATGTACTTCCCATCCTTATCTTAATTATGGTTGTTTCAGCTTCAAACTTTAAATGTGAATTTCAGAATTTTTATAACCAAGGAAAGTAGGATACAGTTGAATACAAAAAACTCATCTTACATATTTACAAAGCAGTCATGATACTAATATACTAAAGTTTCCTTCCACATTCTAAACAAAAAGGATATGATTTGCACAAAATCAAACAAAAACTCTCCCTAATTGACCTTCCACAACTCTTCGGTGTACCTATTGCACACCAACGTGCCATTGCTAGTAATAGGTTTCGATGGACACCGAGAAATGTTGCTGCAGTGAATGCCTATCAATGTAATAAATGTATTTAAAGTATATTTTATTTTATAATATTTAGTTTAATAAAATTTAATGTCATTTATTATAAAATTTTAAATTAATGTAAATATATTAAAAATAAATCTATCTAAAATATGTCAAGGAATATTAGTTTTGAGGTGTCTACATTGAAATTGTCATTGATAATAGATAAGTGCTTATAAACTAATATCTATTGACATATTTTAGATAGATGTATTTAAGATATCTATGCTAATTAATTATAACAAGGATGTTTCTATAGCATTCACAAATAGTAATGCCATGAGCGTGTAACAAAAATTCTATATTTAAATTTGATGGTCATTTGTATGTCAAAAAATTAATACTGACACTTGCACCTAAAGAGGTTCAAGGGTTACGCCGATAGAAAACTATATGTATGTTAATATGTTAGAGAGTATGTGTTTGTGTATGGATGTTATGTGCTACAAATTCTAGTTGTATGTGGTTGGATTAAACAATTAATAATAAGTGCTAAATGATGGAATGAAATAAACTTAGACACGTCTAGATTTTTTCCTTGAAGAAATTATCTGATTTTAAAATATTTGCATATAGATTTAAAACATAAAGCAATGCAAATGAAAAAGAAAAATTCCATCAAATTGAAAAATACATTACAAATGGAAATAAAATGTTCTGAGAAAATCAATATTTATTTAGATTTTATGTGATAAGTGAGATTTTGGAGGTTTTCACGTGATATTTTGGAAGCTTTTACTATTAAATAGTAGTTGTTTTACCATTAAATAACATCTAAAACTTATTTTTGATGATTGAGACTTGATTTAGACTCAAATCTCACACTATATGTAGCCTATCTACTAATTAACAATAAATATAATATTTATTAATAAATAAAATATATTATATATTAATAAATATATGAAATACAAATTATTTTCATCCTTAATTACCTTTCTTCCTATAAACAAAAATTTAAAAATAAAAATAAACTTTCATTATACATTTAAACCATTAGATTTAAAAAAAATAAAAAATGTTATTGCATGTTCAAATTTACCCCCTTCACGATGACCATGACTAAAATTTTAGTATAATTAAATTAGAATTTTTTTAATTTTTTTTTATTATGATTACAAATTGTTAGTCTCTATTTGAGTATTAAAAGATTATATATTTAAAAATAGTTGAAGACTTATTGTTTAAAAAAAAATATATATCAAATTTATCTTTTATTTTAAACTATATACATGACATTTTAAAATGATCAAAATATCTAGTTCAATCCTATACTTAAAAAGTCACGACTTATGATTAGTCGATTGAAAATAATGATATTGATATACATAGAAAAGAGAGTTCTCATATTAATCATGACTTCTTTATACATGAGACGCAGTGTAACTACAGATAAGGGTGCACACGAATTGTTTAAACTCTTCCCTTCTATTTTCCTTATTTAATCATATTGCAGAACTCTGATGCCAAGAAACTTGACAATTTCTTTTTGCTATTTCTCAGGCCAAATAAACAGTTCCCGTCAGATTTAGAGAGAGAAAAAGTAGGCAAGGAGCATGGAGCAATTGCAATTCATTATATTTATGGTTCAAACAATATTACTACTACTCTTGACACTGTGTTTTTTAGTGTATCTGATCAAACTCGTTATTTACGATCGACGAGACTGTCCGGTCCCTAAGAATGTTTTGAAGGCTCTTCCAATGGATTTGTAAAAAGCAGAGGAAGGAGTTGAAGAAAGGAAGGAGTGTTCAATTTTCTTGAGTGAGGTGGAGGATGGAGAGATGGTGAGGACTCTTCCCAGTTGTCACCATGCATTTCACATGGAGTGTATTGATAAGTGGTTTGCTGCCAATTGTTGTTGCCCCTTATGTAAAAGGGAAGTTACAGTAACAGCAGAAGCGCCCACTGTTCCAAATGGGAATGATGCATTTCAGGATGTGGAACAAGGCTTAAGCTCAGAGCCGGAGACTGCCAGAATTGTTGGGTGATTGTAGGGCAATGCATTGTTGAACGATTGTTGCTTAGTTTTCTCCCAGTCTTGAATATTCATTGATTATTGCACAGCTTTCCAGTGGCAGTGTCGATTGCTGGACTTGTGTAATGGCTATTAGCTAGGATAAAACTTTCCTCTTCTACATTATTCACATGCTAACATATGAAAAGGTTCTTGTAGCAAATTCCAAAAAGAAGCCCAAAATATATATCTCGATATAAACAAGACTTATCAATGGACTCAATATATCTGCATATTTGCAGTGATAGGTTATAGAAACTGTGTCATTTGATCTTGCATCTTCAAAGGCCTCCTTCAAAACTATGGTGGTCACTTCACATTCTATCAGTTGTGTCAAGAAGCAATTACTCATCACAGACTCTAGCCTTTGTTGGACTGCTTACCATAATTTGTAGCAAGGTTTTGACTTGTATTTTGCTTTTTGCGATGATTTAAAACGATGGTGCTTTTAAATTTGGAGATAAATTTTTTTAATAGTCACGAGAGTGTGTTCAAATAGCGAAACTATTTTTTATTTTATTTTAGAAGGAATTTAGGAGGTCTTTTGTTTTTTTTTTAATTGAGGGGAACATTGTTAGACTTACTGGTATTTTAAGTAATAAGTTAATTTTTAATAATTAAACTAAAATTTGCAAATCAAAATAATTGTAGTATTTGACATACGAAGTATTTAGTTTATGTCTATTGATCAAATCATTTTGATTTAACTATTGTACTCAATGTTTAACATAGATATAACAAAGGCATATGTGGTTTTGTCTATATAAATAATTCATAAAAATAATAATGATATTGTCACTTTTATTTCTCTTCATTACTCATTCATTGTTATTATAAGACATCTTGATTGAAAAAAAAATGTTTTCTTTATAAAGAGGTTTCATTGATAGGGTGAATCCTTTTCATGTTTTACCTTTGTGTCATGTATCTCTTTACTCTCACTTTCATTAATGCCCCTTTTATGTATCAATGATTATATTGAAAACATAAACTTCTTTGACATGCCTATGGGTATATTAGAAGGGAAAGCATATTGAGAGGTTTGATATATCAATTTAGTGGTATAAAATGAAACCTTTTGGAATGATAAGGAACCCATCCATCTTCATTTAACAATAAAATTCATTATTTTTTGTGAATTATATTATCTTTGAGCATTATTAGTTGAATCCAACTAAAATATTTGTGTAATTTTTGTAATCATGTCTACATTATACACCAATGATGTGTTATCTTTACAAAGTAAAGTTAGAAACAAATAAGAAGGAAAGTGTTAACTTGAACTTGTTGGTTACAACTAATTATTTTTAATTCACAATAAGTAATAATCTAATTGATCAAACACTTTCTCTCTAAATTAGAACTACCAACTTCACAACCTTTCCAACCATAGTCATGACAACAAATCTATGCCACCAATCATATACTCACAATAGAATGTGGTAAGCTCCCAATGCTAGGGTCATCCCTTAACCTAATCCAAAAGGTTTCATTCATGATGAGCCTACTTATGTATCCCTTTTGGGAATCAAAAGCTCTATAGTTTGTACACTAGAGATAGGGAGATTTTATCCTCGCCTCTTATTTGAGATCATTGATGTTGCTTTTAAATCATAAGTATTCATTGATTTTATTATTTTAATTTATTGTAGTTATTATTGAATGATAATAAATGTATTATAATCAAGTGTTGGTTCCATGCTAATATTAGTGTATGAACAAATGTATAAAACTACATAGGAACTATATCATATTCCATATTACCATATTCTCAAAAATAAATACCTCAAGTATACATTATTTATATACAACATGACTTTCCCCTCAAAGGTTCATTCATGATGGCCCTACCTATGTATCCCTTTTGAGAATCAAAGTATTTATAGTTTATACACTAGAGATAGAGAGATTTCATCTTCTCCTCTTATATATGAGATCATTGATGTTAGTTTTAAATCACAATTATTAATTGAGATTATAGACTCAATTCAATTCAATTACAATATAATGATAAAAATGGACTTAAAGTAACTGATGACACTTCCATCCATTCATCTCACTCCTCTTTTTACATGTACACTTTTTCAATTTTATTGCTTGTAATTGGTGGTTCACTTAGGTTTGATTTATCTGTGGATATGGTGGTTGACTTGTCTCCCGCCCTTGGTCTTTTTCCCATTGATATGGGTGTTTAAGTGGTTTTTTTGGTGATTTAGTGCTCTCTTGGAATGCAACTCCTCTCCATAAGCCTATTGTTGTGGGTGCTTCTAAGCCCATTTCTTTGCATCCTATTCTTTTCATTGATACACCTCTTCACAAGGGTTTTGTGGTTGGTCTCTAGTGTGTTGTGAGGAGTTCAGTTCCTCTGATTCCTTTTTCCCCCATTTTCCTTATGTCCCTTACCTTTTAAGGTGGGCTTTTTGAGGGATCTTTCCATCCTTTCCTAGAAAATATTTTTTCCAATGTTGTCTATGGGGTTTCTCCCTTGTTGGTAGGTTGGTGGTTTGTTATTTTTCTCCTCCTATAGCTTTAACGCCTTCAATCCATCCCCTCCTATTATGATTTTGGGTGAGGAGGTCCATATAAATGTAGATTTTTTTTCCTAGAATGGGATTATTTTTAGGTTTGTAAGATTATGGCCTTGTCTCAGAGATTTAAACTTTTGGATCTCTAAGAATTGATATCCTATTATGAAGGGTAGTATTGAGATTTACCCCTATACTAAGGGGCTCTTCCTAGTTTCTTTTCAGTCAGTTGATTATTGTGATGTTGCTTAGAACTATAGCTCTTGGTTTTGGGAACATCTTGCTCTTCTCCTCAAGCATTAGGTGCCCTCATTTAATCCTTTCTTTGAGTCTTTTTAATAGCTTCCAATTCGAACCCCCCTTCATACAAATCTCCCACTTTATTTTTAGTGTGACTCTTGTAATTTTGGAATTGGTAATTTGTTAGGTCATTTTATTATCATGGATAATGCTACTAATATGTTCTCCCATACTAATTATACTCACATTCTTGTGCAGTTGTATTTGTAAAGTTCTCTCCTAGTTGAGGTGGTTTTACAGGTTGGGGATTGTCCGTGGTGTCAACCTCTAGATTATGAATGCATCCCTTTTCAATGTCAGAGACATTTTTCTATTCTTCACTTGTTTTTGGCTTGTCCTTACAAGAAGGTTTCACACTCCTCCTTGTGGAAGAATGCTAGTCGTGGTCTTTTCACAATTTTAGGTTTTGAGATAGAATATGTTTTGGAGGCCCTTGTTCCTCTTTTTATTGTTGCATTGATGGTTCTTGATTCACCCGTTCCTCATGTTGATCTCATTCTAATGGCTATTTTAGTGGGTGGACTTCCTAGTTAGTAGTTATTATTTCCCCATTGATCTTTGAGGGTGAGTTGTCTATGGGACATGTGTGGCTTACTCATATTTTCTTGTATGGTTGACATATTTGATTTATCTCCTCTCTCATGGCTTCCCTCCCTTTGGTTTCATGTTTTTGGGATCTCCTCCCCCCTCTCCCTTCTCTGGTAGTGAAGATAATTGGTTTTCTTGGACCATTGTTCAACATAGGAATAAAGGTCTTCCTAATCATGTTTCTCACTCTCATGCTTGGCTTAGGAGTGTGATTTTATCTAATCCTAATGTTATTGTTTATTTGTGATTTTTTTGGTTGTTGGTTGCCAACAACTTTTTTTTTCTTTGTTGTTTTTGTTGAGAAGCCTAGTGGTTGTTGAACTTTAGATCTGATTGAGTTTTGTTAGTAGATTTATAAGTGTTGTGACCTTATTCTAATGACTCTAAAATTTAAGTGTTTCTTGTGTGCTATTAGTGGCCTATTGGTGTCTAGTTTTGTTCTACCCTTAGGGATTTTTTTAAAGGGATCAACACCTTGCTTTGCTACTTAATTAATTTGAGAAAATGCATTATAATTGAGTGTTGGTTTCATACCAAAATTAATGTATGAACTAAAAAAAAATCACATAGGAACCATATCATACCAAAATATCATATTCTCATAGTGATTGTCTCAAGCATGCATCATTTATACACAAAATGGCTAGCTATGTTTTCTCATCACACACATATAGGTGATTAAATCCTATACACTTCACAAGTACACATTAGGGTCAGCTCTAACATATGCCACATATATAAGGTGACTAACTCATGTCCATATCATATGTACACACAACAATTAGCTTCTAGGAATATGTCGAATATACCTAATTTAAATAATTCACATTTACATCACATATACACAAGGTGATAAGTTGTGCATGAATCACATATACTTAGTTTGAATAATTTGATAGCCTCACAAGTACATGTAGTAGATATCTAGAAAAAAGGATGTATATACATATTTATTGTGAGGATTACTTCCTTCTCTAGTGGTTCACTCACACATAAGTCATTGATTATCCTATCCAAAAAAGTAATATTAGTGCATCTCATGTTACACCATATGTTTCACACTTTTTCCTAATTTGATGTTGCTTATGATGACTAGCAAGAATCCCATACTACTTTCTTTCATCACTAGAAAGGAGGAGAGTATAATAATGGAAAAAATACTTAAATATATTTTTAGAAAAGTACACAAGAACTAAATCACTCATATATAGTAACCAACTAGAAATAGAAAGTGGGTGCATTATTACCACATGCATCTTTCATTACCTAGTTCATTGTCACTGTGGAAGTAAATGGTGACTCCCCAACACCCCCAAGAATAGTTACTAGACAAAAACCACTTCCACAAGAGAGAGAATGGAAAGAAATCTTGCTTCACAATGCAAGATTGAATAATGGTTGAATATGTTTCAATAAGCTTGAATTTATTCAATTGAAAATGTACATGAGATTCCTTACTTATAGAGGCAAGGTAGAGATGGGGGATTGGACAAGATCATTAAAAGAGTCTTAATCCTATTACATGAGACAACTAACAAACTAATCACCTAGGAATCAAGCAATACTAGTTAGATAAGATAAGTTCTAGAAAAGCCAACTAAGACTTCTAGAAGGAATCTTATATCCTAAGTAAACTTAACATGTGAATATGTCCCCTAATTACCTAGTGAGTGAACTAGCTAGGTACAAGAAATTTATTCACACCAACACCCCCCTTAAGTGCAACTTAGGGAGAAGATTTGTAAGGAAAGCTAGATGCGGAAACAACTCTCCTAACATCAAAACCTCAAAGAAGAATGTAGATATACTTTTAATTTTTCAATTACAATTCAATTAAGATGCACTATGAAGTAAATATCAAAAATAAAGTATTTGACAATCACACATGAACACCAGATATATGTGGGAAAACCCTTATGGGAGAAAAACCCACCACACCAAGGGAAATCACTTTGTATTACAGTAATGGAGATTACATACAAATGTCAGACTTATCTTTCTGGTGTCTGTTTAGAGCAACATTCACCATGAACAATCTTGTATAGGAACCTTTTAAGTTACATCATTCTAGAATAGAATACATCTACTGATCATACAACAATCTGTCGAATCAATCTTCAAACCAACCAATCACAATCTACAATCACCGAGTATAACCATGTTGATCCATGTCCATCAAGCTTCCTCACAGAATCGTCACAACAAACAATCTTCCAACTATTCAGATTCGGCTTCTCCTATTGGTCCACGAGACTCCACATAGGATGGTCAATCAGTCAACAAAATTCGCACTGTGTTGGCATCTTGGTGAGACACTAACAGTGTCTCACCGATGCCACATAACCTTCATATCGATGTCGCCAAGGGTAATCATTTTCGCCAAGATGTTACAATGAGCTTTCATGTGTTACACCGAAGCACCAAGCAGTCGGCAAGACCTATCGATCTCACCAAGACATCCCAATGAGCCTTCTTTTGTTACACCGAGTTCAGGATACTATCACTAAGACTTCCTTATGTCACTGGGACATCACACCGACATTCTCCACATGTATCGCTATCACCCAAACTCATCGCTTTTGGTGAGATGTTATACCGAAGCTTCGCAAGTCACATAGACTTAAGTGTTCTCATCGGCCAAACAATTGGCTTTCGCCGAGACATCATACCGAGGGTTCAAAGTTACTCTGAAGTAATCAGTAGTTGATAGGACTCTACCACTATCGCTGAGATGTTAATCTGAAAACTTTAAGTCATATCGAGCAATAAGCAACAGTCGGCAAGACAAATGTGCATCGCTAAGAGATCTTCCTAAGATCCTTTGTGTTACTCTGATGACCAACACTTTAACCTCCATCGGTGAGACATTTGCACATCGGTAAGACTTCTTACCGATAGAATATAAGATACGCTGAAGACCACAACATGTAACATACTGTCGGCGAGACTTTAATGTCTCGGTAAGAATTCTCACCAACCCACCATAGGTTATTCTGATATGCAATAGAATGGCCTATCAGCCAAAGATATCCATGGGTGGCAAGAGGTTCCAACGACTACTCTATGTCATAGCGATAGACTCCATAGTGAAAGTGTTTGGCAAGACAGAAACTAGGTCATAGCGACCTGTACAAAACATGATGTTCCAAACTGCTAGTCAGCTAGACATAGAAGATGTAACACCGACTTGAGTCCAATGAAGGTTTCAGCTTGTGATGATTGAGGCATACTTTTCCAACAATCTCCCCGAAAAAGATCACAGGAACCTCCAAAGCACAACAAAACTTACTAAAATCATGGGCACTAAGGCCCATTGAACTGCACACCACCGAACTCGTCTGTGCTCACTGGCTTCGTCAATGAATCTGCAACATTCTCCAGAGTATCAACCTTTTCCAACTGACCTTTCCATCCTCCACCATATCTCATACAAAGTGGTACTATACATCAATATGTTTCGTCCTGGCATGGAAAGTTGGTTCTTTGCCATACAAATTGCACTCTGACTGTCACAGAAAATAGTTATTTCCCCTACATCAAAACCAATGTTAGAACACAAACATTTCAACCAAACTGCTTCTTTACAAGCATGAGTAGCTGCCATGTATTCAGCCTCCATAGTGGAAAAAGCGACTACAGCCTTCCAATTACTCATCCAACTCACTGCACCACCATTCAACATGAAAATGTATCCACTGGTGGACCTCCTGTTGTCAATGTCCTCTGCCCAATCAGAATCTACATATCCACGAATGCTGAGAGTCCTCTGTGATTCAACCAAGTTCCCATGGTAACACAAAGAAAAATCTGAAGTTCCCTTCAAATATCTAAACACTCTTTTCACAACATCCCAATGTATCCTTCCAAGATTTTCCATAAATCGACTAAGAACTCCCACTGCTTGGGTAATGTCTAGCCTTGTACAAACCATTGCATACATGAGACTGCCAACCACACTAGCATAGGGTACACTAGTCTTGTCGTCCATCTCAGTAGGAGATTTTGGACAGTCCTCAACAGATAGCTTTGTTCCCTGCAAGACTAGAACTGCTAGCTGTTTGCAATCATTCACACAAAATCTCTCAAGAAAATTCCTGATATACTTACTCTGACTGAGCCATAGTTTTCTATTCTTCCTATCCCTGGTTATCTCCATCCCTAGAATATACCTCGCTGCACCAATATCTTTCATTTCGAACTTAGCAAACAACTGAGACTTAATATTAGAAATCATTAGCTTACTATTGCCTATGAACAACATATCATCAACATAGAGAGAAATAACAAGTACTTGATCACTTTCAGCTTTATAATATACACAGTGATCATATTTTGATCTCAAAAATCCCAAAGACAATACAAAAGTATCAAATTTCTGGGACCACATTCTAGGTGACTGTTTTAACTCATACAGAGACTTCTTTAATTTGCATACCAATTTTTCCTTACCTTTTTCAACAAAGTGCTCAAGCTGGGACATATAGATTTCTTCTTCAAGATCACCATGAAGAAATTTTGTCTTCACATCCATCTGTTCTACCTCTAAGTCATATGTTGTTGCAAGTGACAAAAGAAATCTGATAGATGTCAGCTTTGCTACAGGAGAAAAAATCTCCCCATAATCAATTCCCTCAACCTGGGAATAACCCTTCACAACCAATCTTGCCTTGTACTTTTCTACACTGCCATCTAGACCCATTTTCTTCTTAAATACCCATTTGCAGCAAACAGCCTTTCCGCCTTTAGGCAAGGGCACTAGACTCCAGGTTTCATTCTTTTCTAATGATGCCATCGCTTCATTCATGGCTTCCAACCAAGAGTCTGAATCAAACATTTTAAATGCCTCCTTTACAGTCCTAGGCTCATTAGTGCTAGAAATTAAAGCATAAGCACAAGTAGAATCAATCAAAGAGAACCCATACCTATCAGGTTGCTTTATTTCATGAGTTGACCTCCTCACTTGCTGAGGCTGAGGTTCTTCTTCTTCAGAACTTTCAGAACTGTTTGAGCTCTCCTCAATTTCAGGTACATTTTGAATTTTCAATTCCTCTTTCTCTAGTGTAGGAGGAATTAATTCTATATGCTTATTATTTTCTAACTTTGTCTCTTACTGCAGATCCAAAGTGGAAGGTTTTAGCTCACGAAAGATTACACTTCTGATGTATACAACCTTCTTTGTATCAGGATTCCAAAGCTTGTATCCTTTTATGACAACACTATATCCAATAAAAATACATTTGACAACCTTGTTCTCCAATTTAGATCTTTTCACATCTGGCACATGAGCATATGCCTCACAACCAAAAACACAAATATGTCTTAAAGAGGGCTTCTTACCAGACCATGCTTCCAAAGGTGTTTTCTCAACAAGAGCAGAATTTGGAGAATGATTAATTAGGTAACATGCAGTAGATACAGCCTCAGCCCATAACTTCTCCTCTAAGCCAACACTACTGAGCATACTTCGTGCTCTCTCCATCACTGTCCTATTGAACATTTCTACAACTCCATTTTGTTGTGGACTATAAGGTGTAGTCTTATGTCTTTTAATTCCATGGTCTTTATAGTATCTTTCAAATTCATCAAAACAAAATTCACCGCCATTATGAGTCCTTAAGCATTTTATTTTTCTACCAGTCTAATTTTCAACAAGATTTTTAAATTCTTTAAACTGACTGAATACTTCTGATTTACTTCTCAGAAAATATACAAATGCTTTTCTTGAGTAATCATTAATAAATGACACATAGTATCTTGACTTAGACAAAGAAGGAACATTCACTGGACCAAATACATCCAAATGAATATAATCTAGTAAACCAGAAGATTTATGAGGACTGGAATAAAAAGAAACATGGTGTTGCTTTCCATATATACAAAGCTCACAAAATTCAAATTCGAGATTATAGTCTTCAAGCCCCTCAACCAGGTTTTTGTTCTTCAAGGTTTTTAAACCTTTTTCTCCTATGTGGCCTAACCTATGATGCCAGAGCATAGTCTTCTTTGCTAGGAGTCTTACTTCCATACAATTTACATAATTAGGGATATTTCCCTCTTTACCTCCATAAGTAGCTTTCAGTGACTTTCCAGAGACACTATTACATTGAACAACTTGTGCATCTAGCTTGTATAGGGTACAAATTTGAGCACCTCTAGCCAGCACCATTGAACCTCTAGTCATCTTGTAGCCATTTCCAGAGAATGTGACTTGTACTCCAATATCATTCAGCATACTTACAGAAAGTAAGTTTTGAGCCAAACCTGGTATATTCATTACATTATTGATTCCCTTCACTCTACCATCGGGGAATTGTATCCTGACTCTTCCATGGCCAACTATCTCTAAAGTTGAATCACTTGCCAAGTACACCTTTCCACCATTGTATTCTTCATACTTTGTGAACCACTTTCTATGAGATGTCATGTGGAAGGATGCTCCAGAATCAATCAGTCAGACATCATCTGATGCCTGTGTAGCTAAGGCTGCAATGAAGGCATCACCATCACTATGAGAAGAACCATTATCGGAAGAGCCCTTCTTATTTTTCTCCTCTTTACAATCCTTTCGAACATGACCAGATTGCCCACAGTTCTAGCACTTCACCTTGGACTTCTTTCTAGGAGACTTTGATCCCCCTTTGATTTCAATTTGGACTTCTTGTCATTCTTCTTGCCTTTCTCTTTCGGTCTTCCTCTGACAGCAAGAGCTTCCTTCGCCATCTCAGAAGATTTCCTTCTCATCTCTTCTGACAACAAAGAACCAACAACATCTTCCATCTTGAAACTAGATGTACTCCTAATAGCCATCACCAGATGATCCCATGAGTCTAGCAAAGAACACAATAATAGCATACAACAATCCTCTTCTTCAATTTTTACACCAACAGATGTCAATTAAGCAATCAACATATTAAATGAGTTCAAATGATCAGCCACAGACCCTCCTTCCTGCATTCTCAGAGAATACAACTTCTTCCTCAGGAATAGTTTATTCACCAAGGACTTCCCCTGATAAATAGACACTAATCTCTTCCACAAAGAAGAGGCAGTCTTCTCCTCATGCACATTTAGAAGAACTGAGTCTGCTAAACAGAGCCTTATCAGCCCCTTAGACTTTCTATCTGCAAGGTCCCAATCTTCTTGCTTCATGACTATAGGTTTAGTTCCAGACACTGCAAGCCACAAATCATGATCAACTAGAAGATCCTCCATCTTGAGTTTCCACAACTCAAAGTTACTGCCATTGAACTTCTCTATTTCAAACTTTCCAGACGTGCTAGCCATCTCAACCTGTAAGCAAAAATAACAAACTCTACAAGACTCCCACTGAAACAGAATTGACACAAAAAAACCCAACATACCCACAAGGATAACACAACTGGCCAGGCTCTGATACCACTTGTAAGGAAAGCTAGATGCAGAAACAACTCTCCTAACGTCAAAACCTCAGAGAATAATGTAGATATACTTTTAATTTTTTAGTTACAGTTCAATTAAGATGCACTATGAAGTAAATATTAGAAACAAAGTATTTGACAATCACACATGAACACTAGATATACGTGGGAAAACCCTTACGGGAGAAAAACCCACCACACCAAGAGAAATCACAATGTATTATAGTAATGGAGATTACATACAAATGTTAGACTTATATTTCTGGTGTTTGTTTACAGTAGCATTCACCATGAACAATCTTGTACAAGAACCTTTTAAGTTACAGTCATTCCAGAATAGAATACATCTACTAATCATACAAAAATTTGTCAAATCAATCCTCGAACCAACCGATCACAATCTACAATCACTGAGTATAACCATGTCAATCCATGTCCGTCGAGCTTCCTCACAGAACCATCGCAATGAACAATCTTCCAACTGTTCAAATTCAGCTTCTCCTATTGGTCTGCAAGACTCCACATAGGATGGTCAATCGGTCAACAAAATTTGCACTGTGTTGGCATCTCGGTGAGACACTAACACTGTCTCGCCAATGCCACATAACCTTCAT
Source organism: Sequoia sempervirens (assembly GCA_007258455.2). Taxonomy (NCBI): domain Eukaryota; kingdom Viridiplantae; phylum Streptophyta; class Pinopsida; order Cupressales; family Cupressaceae; genus Sequoia; species Sequoia sempervirens. The sequence continues at coordinate 29,113,632 of VDFB02000002.1, read as the reverse complement.
ATCAATGTCACCAAGATGTTACAATGAGCTTTCATGTGTTACACCGAAGCACCAAGCAGTCGGCAAGACCTATCGCTCTCGCCAAGACATCCCAATGAGCCTTCTTTTGTTACACCGAGTTTAGGAGACTATCGCTAAGACTTCCTTATGTCACTAGGACATCACACCGACATTCTCCACATGTATCGCTATCGCCCAGACTCATCGCTTTCGGTGAGACGTTATACCGAAGCTCTGCAAGTCACATAGACTTAAGTGTTCTCATCGGCCAGACAATCAGCTTTCGCTAAGACATCATACCGAGGGTTCAAAGTTACTCCAAAGTAATTAGTAGTCGGAAGGACTCTACCGCTATCACTGAAATGTTACTCTGAAAACTTTAAGTCATATCGAGCAACAAGCAATAGTTAGCAAGACAAATGTGTATCGCTAAGAGATCTTCCCGAGATCCTTTGTGTTACTCTGATGACCAACACTTTAACCTCCATCAGTGAGACATTTGCACATCAGTAAGACTTCTTACCGATAGAATATAAGATACGCCAAAGACCACAACATGTAACATACTATCGGTGATACTTTAATGTCTCAGTAAGACTTCTCACTGACCCACCGTAGGTTATTCCAATATGCAATAGAATGGCCTGTCGGCCAGAGATATCCACGGGTGGAAAGAGGTTCCAACGACTACTCTATGTCACATCGATAGACTCCATAGTGAAAGCATTTAGCAAGACAGAAAATAGGTCACAACAACCTGTACAAAACATGATGTTCCAAACTGCTAGTCGGCCAGACATAGAAGATGTCACACCAACTTGACTCCAATGGAGGTTTTAGCCTGTGATGATTGAGGCATACTTTTCCAACAAGATTAAACTATGCACAGTATGCAAAGACTATGACTATGGGTCCTGGCTACAAGGTCATGTTAGCTACCCATTAACAAATGCAAATGCAAACAATCTCTCACAAGCAGAGAAAAGGAGAAAACCCAATGGGACAAAACTCCTCTCCAAAAGAGAGAAAACAAAACAAAAACAAACATGATGTATAAAATACTCCTCAACACCCCTAGGAACAGTTGCTAGACCAAAACCACTTCCACAAGAGAGAGAATAGAAAGAAAGCTTGCTTCACAATGCAAGATTGAATAATGGTTGAATATATTTCAATAAGATTGAATTGATTCAATTGAAAATGTACATGAGATGCCTTGCTTATAAAGGAAATGTAGAGATGTAGGATTAGACAAGATCATGAAAAGTGTCTTAATCCTATTACATGAGACAACTAACAAACTAATCACCTAGGAATCAAGCAATACTAGCTAAATAAGTTCTAGAAAATCCAGCTAAGACTTCTAGAAGGAATCTTATATCCTAAGTAAACATAACATGTGAATATGTCCCCTAATTACCTAGTGAGTGAACTAGCTAGGTACAAGACATTTATTCACACCAACAGTCACTTACCCTTTTAATGCACCCTAGCTAGAAAAAGGAATTTTGATGCATCCCATTCTATATCATGGGTCCCATATTTTTATTTAATTTTTTTACTAGATATGATAATGGGAAACCATCCCATACTACTTTTAATCATCATTGGATAAAGATATAAGTGTAACAACACATGTCACATAAAATCATTACTAATATTTCCATAGCCCACTAAACCTTTGAAATTGGTGGATCCTTAAATCTATGACCTTCATGCCAATGGTGAAAGTTGATTAAGCCTATTAGGGGGTATCTCTTGCAATCTATCATCTAAATGGTAATGGTGAAAGCCAAGTAAACTATACCATACAATAGGTAGCCCATAGAATTTATCACCTCTTTCCTACTAGTGATATCCATCCAAACCCTAAGATATATCATGTAGCTCTTATCATCAATCACCTATATGATAGTCATCATAGTAATTTGACTATGGTTGTGTAATATCATGTGCATATGTTATCATTTTTAACCTCTATGATACCAATGAAAGCTAACTAATCTATAATATGTGGCTAATAAAACCTAGAATTTATCACCTACATGGTACTAGTGATAGCTATATACATACGTATATTAGACTTGTTTCTAACATATGTGACTCATCTTATAGTCATGTACACATAGTTAACATAACACAAGGATTCACAAGTTTTAGGTAGGTTGATTTTGTTACATACCACAATGAGTGGTCCATAAACCTTCTTATAGGATCATATAGGTCTTGAGGTCAAATTATCAACCCATATGTAAAAAATTGAAACCAAATGAATTGGCCTCTACTTAATACACACACACTTATCAATATAAAAATTGATCAATTCCATTTGATTCATTTAGATGTTATTCAAAATGTCTTATTTAATAGATCTAAATTAAGTCATAGTATTAAAATATTCAACAATGTCCTATTTTTGTGAACAAAAAAAATTATATAGTACCAATATTACAACTTAGAATATAATTATCCACCCAATAGATATGAAGGTAAAACAATATATCAATTTCATTAATACCATTTTTTAATTGCACACCCTTAAGAAGGTGGTCATAGGGAACTTTGTCCTACTATTAACATAGATCTGATTACATATATAGTGTAGGCAGTTCATTCGTACCTAATAAGATTTTCCCACCCATCAAATCATAATGGCTAAATTCATTGTCATAATTAAACATAAATTTAGTATACTTCCTTAACACAATCATTGCCAATGGGGTAGCAAAGGGTAACCCTGGGCCTACAAGATGTTGGGGGGTGTTGAGGAATGAGGATGGTAGACTCTTAGGCATGGTGGCACTCCCATTGGGAAATCAGACTAATCACTGTCTTGAGGAAGAGGTTCCATTTATTAGAATAAAATATGTTGTGGATAGGGGTTACTCCAAAATATGGGTTGAAGGCAATTCCTTAAATATCATCAATTATCTACGTGGAACCCACAATCCTAGTTGGAATGTTGATCAATTAATAAAAGATACTATAATAATCTTAATTTCTTATGAAGAGACTCTCATTTCTCACATTTTTTGAGAAGGAAATTCATTGGAAAATATTTTTTCCAATGAGGCTATCAGGTTAATTGAGTATCATGTGTGGGAGGAGGGCTCTCTCCTTCCTGAGAAAGCTAGGATCTTAATGCTCAAGAAATGAAGGCATTGGCTAAGTTGATGTGGTGGTGTCATTTAATCTTTAGTACCAATTCCCGACTCACACACTTTGTGGGTTTTGTTTGGCTTACTGGCTATCAATTGAGCGATTATTGTATGGGTTTTCTTCTTCTGGTGTTTGAGGAGATGGATGGCGACAAAAGAAGAATTGAGCCACACTCTTGTGCAAGCCTGAGGAAGAATAAGAAGCTATTGAATATTCTCTACCAGGAGAATTTTATGTCATTTTTACAAAGATTGCATGGGCATGAACAAAATGCCTCGGTAGAATTTATGTCCTACTGGCATAACCAAAAGCTCCAGATAAAGGACCTAGTACTAGATGTAAATGAGGAGTTGATTGCTACTGTGACTAGTTTTTCGATGGTTGGTCGTAAGTTCTATAAGGACAAAGATAGCAATGAGGAAGTGATGGCCCAATTCTTCAAAGATGACGAACAAAAAAAATTGATTAAGATGGAAAGTTGGGGCTATGAGCACAAGCCCCTCAAGAAGATATGGGAAAATGTTGTGGAGGTTTTAATATGCTATGTGACTTTGGAAGGTAGGTTCACTGCAATCCTTGGTCACCATTTCACTCTTTTAAACCATTTCAAGCATGGGTTGTTTATCTCTTTTCTTTTCTTTTTTGTTATATTCCATGGAGGTTTTTGTTTGTGTACATTTAAAAAATAGGAGGGCTTCGGTCCTCCATGAGGGTCTCATTCTTTTAATCATGGAGCATGTTAAATCTCTTCTCCTTACCCCTGATCTTAAAGGCAAGGAGAAGATTTTGAGCAAAGATTCCAACTTGTCTAGCTCGAATATGAGCATTGTTGAAGAAGAGGAGTGGAATGAAGAGGATGAAGAAGGATCCTTGTCCCCTGTGGTTACCTCCTCAAAAAAGAGGAAGAAGGGTAGCCTTAAAATAAATCAAGCAGCTAAGCACCTTGTTCTTTCTGACAGTGAGGATATGGAGGTGGGCTCAGGTGAGTCCTCTCCTAGGAATGGGGAGTTGGCTATTGGCCAGGGAGAAGCCAAAGGTGGAGGTAATGAGGAGGGTTTTCAGGACAATGTGATGACTACGAAGGCCAAGGATAAGCCGAGGAGGGCATCCAAATGCATTGCCAAATTGAAGATCTAGGCCTCGAAAGATTTAGCAAAGGACACCAAGGTGGTCTATGAGGAGAAGGTTTCTGGTGAAAAGGTGGTGGAAATTGATGACTCCCCAGTTCATAGCACTCCCAATGTGCACCTAGAGGACAAGAATAAGGGTCAAGTTGAGAAGGATGCTGAGAAGAAGAGTGCTAAATCAAAGCCTCTAAAGGTAAGTCCCCTTTCTGAGGACTTTTCCTATCTCAATGATGATTATACCTCAATATTTGAGCTTCTAGACATGGCTAGGGCTGGGGCCACTATAACTTTTAAGTTAGCTAAGTGGAATCTTCAAGAGTTTAATAAGGTTAACATTAAAATAACGGATTTTAAGGAGAACTTGAATAATATTCCAAAATGCTTGGTGTCAGATATTTTGATTGACAGAATTATGGACCTTGAGGGTTCCTTCCATGACTTCAAATCTCTATGTGAAGAATGATTGGCTGGTTTAGAATCCAAGATATTGGATACTAATGTGGGGATAAAGAAGCTTCTCCATGTATGTCATATTTCAGTGAAGAATAGTGTAGACTCTTTAGAAGTCCTATTCCGTAAAATTAGTGAGCTCAAGGAGGACCAAATGTATTTGTCTGAATTAATGGTGAAAGATCACTTGGCCAAAGGTAAAGGAAAAAAAAGGTGTGAAAGATGATGGTAAAGGCCCTTCTATTAGAGGGTTTGTTGAATGGAAGAATTCCTTTGAAGTTGAGAAAAAAGAGTTGTTGGACATGATTGAAATGCATAGGAGCCAGGAGCTTGAGGTGGCCAACACCTTAAGCAATATGAAATAGTGTTTTTCTCTCCCTATTTTTTGACTATTGTCTATTTCATGTTGTCTCTCAATTTATTTCCTGTTGGTTTGTCATTTTGTTGTTGTTGGGTGTTGTTGATTGTTTGATTTTTTCTCTCTTGTAGCACTCTCTTTGTTTTGTTATTTTGGGTTCTGGTCTGCTGTTGATATCTTACTGCAATATCTTTTTAGTAGCATTTTGTATCTTAAGTTGTAAAGGGTTTGGGGTCCCTTCAAAATCTGATTTTCCTATACAATCAAAACAAAATCATTGCCAAGTTATGGCCAAGTTTATCATGTCCTTCTATCTTGGAAGAATAGACCTTACTAGGTGTTTAAGATATTTTTCATTTATGTAAGACACTAGAACATAGTGTTGAACACATATCTTTGATTATTTTTACTTAGATAATATTTGAGGTATTCTTACACATTCACATTAGTACAAACCTTGATGATAATGACTCTAAAACTTCATTTGAGATTGGCGTACATTTTGGTTGAAGAAAAATACCAAAAACCTCAAAGTGGATAGTCTTTATGGTTATAGATTGAATTTCTTTAGCTTAACCATTATAGTGGGAAAATATTAATTTGAAGGTTGATTTTGCAATTATTTGATGTAAATTTAACCTCAAGATAAAGCATACTAAAGAGGGAGAGATATCATGTTTAGGAATAACCCCAACCCTTGGAACTATTTATTGAACCATCACCTATGGACTTGGTTCATAAGGTATATCACATAAGGATTTCTTGCATACCCACCACTAAACATGACTGAAATCCCATGTATTTTTTATAAAATTTCAACTATTAAGATGAAAAATTTCACTTTCCCAAGTTAATATAATCTATAAAAATGATAGATACAATCAATTTTTCATATACATATCTATGAGGTATAACACTCAAGGATTCCTAGTCTTGAAAGATATTTTCGCTTATGAAGGAAGGTCATGCAAAAACAATATAACACAAATACATATAATCTTACTCTAATGGGTTAATTTAATATGTTCAGATAACACAGATTTTCTTACCACCTCTGCACATAATTATCCTGAGTATTCACCATATTTAGCTAACTAAGCACTAGCAAATCATCCTTTCTAAATAATAGGCCTTAGATAATATTTTATTATAAATATAAATTATTAGAATCAAATCCATACAAATAAATTTTGGATAACAATATAGTCAATATAAAATAAATATCATCATATCAAACCATAGGAAGAAAATAACCAAAACAATTCCATAATAATATGTAAAAATTATCTAGTGTAAATATTATCTAATATTCAAAAGATATATAATAATCATTATAATCTTTATAGCACAAGAAGTACCTAAGTCATATACAAGATAGTTGGTAACACTATATCTATTAGAGAATCATATGAGTTTAGGCACTCAATAATACTAGTAATAGAAATATTCTTAACCTTTTGATTTTATTTAACCTACAATGTAACCTCATGATCTTGTAATAATTTGGTTAAACTTTCTTTTTATACTAAAATTTGACCTTAATAGTCAATAATAAGTAATAAGTTTGTAGTTCAAATCCATATACTGGGGTCATTAAGGCCTTACCATAGTCTATTAGATTCCACCTTGTACATATTTGTAAGTTGATACATAATTCAAAAAATAGATCTCAATTTTAACCTTTACATCACTTATATTAATTGCAATCTAAGGGACATTTTTCAATAAGAACACTATCAATAAATCATATAACAATGTTGTCCCCTTGAGTCAATTTTAATTCTAAGCTATAATTATATTAATTATAGTTACTTCATAGATACCAAATTGTAATTGATGGGTTAAGACACCCTATAAAACTAATAACAAGGTCAATATTAGTTATCAAGTACACATGGCAACCCCACTGGCCGAACGGTTGGTATGGTTGGGCTAAGGCTTTGGGTTCGTCCCATGTAGGTCCAAGGTTCGATTCATGCCAGCCGAAATCAAGTGGTGGCAGTTTAGTGTGGCCCTAGGCTGTCACCTCAAGTGAACTAGTCTCACCTCAGCTAGCCTCCTTTCTCCCCCAAAACCTGGCAAAAAAGTAAGACCAGGGCAAGGGAGGTGGAGATCGCTGGGCTGAGACGCGGGGATACCACTGGGTTACCAAAAAAAAAAAGTACACATGGTAATATATTTATTAATGATTCCAAGTGGATCACATATAATGAAAAATTTAATGATAATCAATAATTCTGATGTAAATTGATTTTGATCAACATTACTAACAATATAAATTTGGTCATGTAAATTTCATCAGATACATGTATGATAATAAACAACCTACTACAAAGAATCTAGTTAATATAAAGTTTAATATACAATAGAGTATATGGATTCTATCAAGATAAATGTCATACCTCTATGCACATAATCCTTCTACTTGCACCTGAGGTTACTTATAGTAATTTATATTTATTTTGAGGAATCAACTAATACTATTATTTAACCCTAGCATGAACCATTAGGAAACTATAAGTTTTGTGAGCACAAAACCCACAACTCCTTAAACACAAACATGAGTTAGATGTTTAAATAGAAAAAATTTGAAAGTCCTATGGAATATTTAACCATGCTATATATGCAAACAAAGAAATAAGAAATCAAAGAAACTAAGTAAAATTGTAAGAACACAAGATCAAACTCTATCCCATAGTGGGAGTGGTTCTCCTTTGATGTGAAAAGGATTCCCTTTCCCACCCCCTTGATAAGCTTCCGATGATGAACAAAATGTGAGGAAGATGCAAAGATGAGTGATGATGAATGTGCCTGTAGTGAGAATGCTAATATTGTGGATGATATTAAGGATGACTGTGGCTTCTATTTATAGATTGAAGGGTTGAATAATGGAGAGATGAGAGGAATGTGGGACTAAAGGAGAGACAATGAGATTGAGACACTTGTCTCATTCTAATGGGTGAAGTTGGAACATATTTTGGAGAATGTGCATATTTAATGCACGTGGTTGAGGATTTGAGAGGTGTAAGAGAGATTAATGCATGTGTAAGAGGCATTAAAGGAATATGGTTGAGGTGTTTTGGAGGGAAATTGTTTGTGCAAGAAATTCAATTAAATGGAGTTAATGAAAGAGTATTCCCTTATAATATGCCTTTGTGAGGGAAAATGAGATAATTAGTTAACTAAAAGAATTGATTTTCATGTGCAAGTGGGCAAGTTAGTCAGGGGTTTAGGTTTGACCTAGGTTGAGTCAAAAGCTAGAGGATGTGTAATGATGATTAGGGGTTAATTAATTAACTTGAAGGAATTAGGGGATTTGACATTTGATTTAAATAACTTGATTTATTAAATCAAATGAGAGGACTTTAGGATTTGATTGATTTATTTAATCAAATATGATGCACATTAGTGAATTAATCTAATAAATTACTTTATTTGATATATAGAGGAAGTGATGTTAATTGGTTTGATTTAGATGCATAATGTCAATTTGCATGTCTACATTTTTCCCCTCTTTGAATCAGCATACCAGTTGCATTGGTTCAAAGAATAACATTGTTGAGATCGAAATTCAAAAATTTCCTAATTTTTTTGGATGCCCCACTGTTGCCCTAGCAGAAAGAATTATGTTAGTACATTGCCCTCTTGAGAGATTGGGAAAAAAATTTGATTTCAGGGGTGATATCATGACAAAGAGTTTCAAGATTGGTGTATGGTTGGTTAGACTAATAGATCTATATGATAATGATGATGTAAATGAAATGAATTAAGATGCTGAAAATAACAAATCTATATTATCCTAAACGTCTTAAATGATAATGCAATGCATGTGAGATGAATGATTTTTCCTATTATGATGATATGTACATGAGTATGCAAGATGGGTATGATGATGTTTTATGAATGCACAATGGATGCATGTCATGATAGCATGTTAGTGTGAAAGAGGATAGAAGAATGAGAGGGATCAACCCTTGATTTTGAGAAGATGCAGAAGTACAACAAGTCTATGAGTCGTTGAGACAAAATATTAGATGTGATTATGAATGATGATGATGTATTTCTTATCCAAGGATTGGGGACATAAAGAGCATAAATTTCCTTATTTTTTATCACACACATAGATACGATGCATCAAGGTATAGAACACCAGGGTGGTGTTGTATCTAGTGAGATGGAATTTGAATCGACAAATATATAGGAGTATCCTTGTTCACACCTAGCATATGAAACCTTATTAGGATGTACTTTATAAATTTCAAACATCTAGGAACAAAACATAGAAAGGAAAAACCTTCCAATGCAATAGTCAACAAGACATCCAAAAAATCCTCCCTACAAACCAAACAAAGTTAGCATGACCAATGTTATATTACAAGAATATCCAACAAGCACAATAGAAAAAAGATAATGATCATTGTCCCATTCCTTTCTCTCTAGATAGTTTTGATTAGACATCATTGAGAGGTCATTGGAATGAGTGCAATAAGATAAATCAGAAGAAAAGATCAAGAAAACAAACAAGCCAACGTTCTTCATACCTCTAGCCAAAGGGATTTGTTTTGAGGATAAGAATCCAAAGTGATTGCCAATAGATAATGCCCATTGTAGGAAGGCTGTTGATATAAGGTTCGATGGACATGTTTGCTAAAACAATCAAGAGTCTAATTTTGCATTTAAAAGTTGTTTCAATTTTGATTTTACGTTTGAAGTTTTCTTTTGCTGATTGTTGTGGTTGTTTCTATTTGTATTTCCAAAAGATGAAGGTGACAATTGGTTTATTATGGATGATTGATTATCGTGGGTCAAGCAAAATGAGATGGATGGATTTTTTCAAATATTTGGATTTTTTTTATGTTTTTGAAATGTTATGAGGTTATTTTTTTGGATTTTCAAGTTATTTTAATTTTTTTGTGTTTTTGTGTCTCAGGGGCTCATCAATGATGGCCTTTCCTACGTTTAAGCTCAGAGACGATGTAGTTTGGATATGACAACTCTATTTTTGACTTTTTCTATTTTTGACCTATTTTGGGATTTTGATATGATTTGGATTTTTTTGGATTTTTTGCATGATTTTAATGATTTAGATATCAATATGTGTGATTATATTAGTGATTTGTTTAAGGATATTGTTGAAAACCAAGGTAGAGTTGATTGATCTAATTGATGGATTTTTGGTGATAACATTGTTGCTTAGATACACAACAATGCAAGGATAGTGTTAAGAGACACAAGGACCGAGATGATGATGGATTGATGATGATAACATTGTTGAGGATACGCAACAATGCAATGATAGTGTTAAGCAAAACAAGGATTTGGAAGGATATTCTGAGATGATGATGTATTGATTGGATTTGATTGATCAAGATTTTGAAGCTTGATTTGGAACATTTGGATGATTCTATGTGACGTTGAAGTGAAAATTAGATGCAATTGATATTTGATTGTTTGGATTGATGTTCAATGAAAGATAAAGCTTGATAAGGAACATCTTCTCGTCAAAATATTCCATGGGCTAGTGATTTGTATTCTTGCTCACAACTACTTTGACCAATTTGATTTCACATTTTCCAATGTTTGGATCACCACATAAGTTGGAAGATATAGATCAAGATTTATTCCAAAATCAAGATGTAAATATATGCCCCCAATGTCTAGCAATGTATGGAATTCCATGGGTGGATGCTTGGATAGTTGTACAGATAGATGGATATGGTAAGCATGTAAAGGATGCCAAGGATTATCTTGTGATAAGAAAAGGTGTTCAAATAGAGAATGCTCATTTGGATAATGCTTCATGGCTTAGATAATGTTGGATAGGATAGGATCAATGATAATGACCCATGTCAATATATTTACCACAAGCAAGTGTAAAGTGTACACCAAACTTCATCAAGATCAAGATAAGTTGGAATATGGATGAAAATGGATTGGATAAGTGGTTCATGGATGAATGGATTTATTATGGATAAGATGGATGGAATGTTGGATTTATTATGGATAGGATAAGATGCTTCCACCTGAAATGGCACACGTAGATGCTCAATTCTACACATGACAACCATTTTCCAGGTTTTCATCATGGTACTTGTCCAAAGCGCCACCGTAGTGGTTTTCACTGGAGGATGATTTTTATCTTTCTATTTTCATGATCTTTTGATTTTTGATTTTTTTTATGAGATTTTTGAAGCTCATGATGAACTAATTGGTGGTGTTGATGTAAAATCTTCTGCCATAATGTGCCATCGATATCCTACTTGAAGAAGTTGATTTTCCAAGATACATGCACTTGAATACAACTTTTGGATTCTTGATCTACTTTGTTGATACCTAAGTTAACTCTATCTTTGTGTGCACATCACGATAGAGTGCCTTTTGAATCCTTATGATGAAGGGTAGCTGCCAATACATGGTAAATGTGAGAATTGGATATCATCCATGGAGGCATGGATGGTGAAGTATGTTTAGGAATAAAATATGGATTGGTAGGAGATTTGGAACTTTTGACTCTTGAAAATTAGGAAAGATGAGCAATAGTGGGTTGATACGAAAGTGCGTGTGGAATTTGGACCAACTACTTGATATACTTTGTACGTTGCTTGAGAAGCCTGCTTTTGCATTTGTGGACGTCTTTGATGGATACTTTTCCCTTTTGATTTTTCCCCATAGTTTCTTTAACTGATGGAGTTTGATAGGGATGATCTATCTTTGTATTTTTTTGGTATCCATGTGTATTTGATTTTTTCTTCATGCTTTGCTACTTCTTTTTCTTTGATGACGTTCTTTGTGCTTTGATTCAAATATTTTTTTTGATGTTGGTCCCAATTCATGGATGGGGTGATAGGTGGATGAAGATTCATGAAGTGGCTGGTTGTAGTATTGGCATTGGTTTCATCATAAGGATTCTATGTTCTCCCTACGCTGATGCTTGCACTAGATAAAATTTCTCCCAATATTATAGAGGTATCACTAATATGTTTAGATCCCTTAATTTTTGAATAACCAAGACCATGATGCTTAGGATTGCCAATAGTCTACACTGGTTCTAGGATACCCTATTCATGTAGGCCTAATCCTCTACCTTGATAATTCATCTGTTGAAATTTTTTATTTGCAATAGGATATTATTTACCTTGGAAACAAGGTGATAATCCTTCTCATCTCTATTGTGGATATTCAAAGGTGATAGCTTCTTCATTGATAAGATAGGTTGCCCTGAAAAAGGTAAGTGATCCAAGTTTATAAGTGATAGGATCCTCCATATGTAGGATAACTTCCTAATTGATATTTTTGGCTTTTCTTGTGAAATATCAAATTTCAATTCTTCTTCAAAAGGTGTTGATGATTCATTTTCCACATAAAATTCTTCCTCATGATTCACTTTTGATATGCCTTCACAAGATGTTTCTGATTCACAACTTCTATAGAAGTATTCTTCATGATTTGTTTTTGATATGCCTTCACATGATGTTTCTGATTCACAACTTATATATAAGTCTTATTTATGATCCATTTATGATATGTCTCTAGATTCGACCATGTACTTATCATGTGTACAAATTTTAAGAGTAGGAGCTCTTGTTCCTTGGTAATGATATCAAGAGTATGAGATTCTTGTTTTGAATGAAGATTGTCTACATGCCCATTAGGAGTAAGCATCTCATGAGTAGGTGGAGTATGTGTTATTTGGATATTATCATCATTTGTGACATCTTATATAGATTGGATAATTCCCATTAGATCATTGTAGCATCTTGGAGATATAGATTCTTAATCTTGATTAATTTTGGAATTGCTTTCAACGTGCTTTGGATCAAGTTTTCGACATGAGTCAATTTCAAAGGATGGATTTATGACAAAGGGTTCTTGGACATCTCCATTAGGCATGGGAAGTGGCCCAATATCCTCTTGATTTTTTAGTAGATTTGGATTAATACCCACAACCATGAGGTTGAAGGATGTCAATATGTCTTAGAAAGGACCATTGCTAGACTTTGGTGAAAGATGTTTATCATGCTTTAGAATAAATTATTGAGATATGTCCTGTAACTCATTGAATGATGTAAATATATTGTCAACATGATCATTGGTGGACGGATCATGGATTATGTCAATAGGATCAAATAGTGTTAACATTCCTTGAAATAGATCAATGTTTGAGGGGTTTTGATTATAACTAAAAAGTGACTCTTGTTGTATGTTGATTTGATCGTTGGATGAGGTAAAAACATCTTCAAGGTGCTCATTGATGGATAGATATTGATCATTTTTTTCAAAAATTGTGGTGGAGAAATTTGATGCAAAGATCAGAGGAAGAACAACTCACTCAATCTCATTAGTGTAAACACAAAACCAATTCTTTCATGTCCATTCAATTAGGAATCTCTTTTCCTTCACTAAATCCTTATTTCAACACAAAAAATAGAGACTAAGGAATAATAACATCTTTTTAATCCTTCAACCACATTAGCAACATCAAAATAATGACCCAAACCCATTCTCCAACATAAACAACTTCAACATGTGAATTTTCCCAAATAGGTTGTCCAAATCAGCAATTAGGCCATTTAGGCCACATCCACATAACAACATAAATTTACCAAGTCCTTTACACTTTATTAAGCCAAAAATAAATGTAAATATGTCTTAAAAAATAATTTAGACCATCCCCAAACTTGTATTCATGATATTTCATCAAATACCTATTCAAAACCTTCAAATTTTGACTCCAAAGATGATTGTGACAACTTTGTCAAGACAGTCAATAAATAGTCTCCAAAAGCTTATCAATACACAAAACCTCACTGTAAATGATTCATAATACACCTAACACGCCTTTAGAAACAATGGGATTCAAGAAGGACACGCTCACCACAATTTATTCTCTTAAAAACAAGACTATAAACTATTTTTCCAGATTTTTATGCAAGATACAAACCTAGGGCTTCATTGTTTCACTTGATAACCATTATATTTCGATCCAAGGAATTAGAATATAAAATAACATACAAAAATACGACTTTCCACTGAAAATTATGATTTTCCACCATTTGAAATTGAAGATACACCATTTTCTTTGTCTTTGGTTTCCCTAAAATGGGGTTTTAGCCGGTTGGAGTATTTCCCTCATAACTTTCACAAAACTACATAATTTTTCATGAGACAAAAAGAAAATTAAAATAGATTCATGGGGCCAAAACATGGAATGGAGGAGGGGTGGCTTCAAGCACTTTTCCTGGCTGTATAATGGCCTGCAATCAAGAATTTGCAGAAAAATTAACAATAAAACTGTGTTTTTCAATGATTTTCTTCTACACATTTATCATAAGGTCTAAATGACCATAAAAAAGGGAAGAAAACTAAAAGGGGGGTTGAATCAGTTGTCACATAATTTCAAACTTATTAACTTTATTAATCCTTATCCTCATATCTGATCAATCTCAATGAAAGCATGAATTAACAACACATCTAAAACACACATAACACCAAGATTTTTTACATGGAAACCCTATTAGGGGAAAACCATGGTGGAGGTCAATCCTCAAGATTATACCCTATTAAAATTATAAAGAATGAAATATGGGGAATACATATGCATTCAGGCACACTGCCTAGAGCTCACTGCTCAATTACAACAAGGCTAACCGCCCAAAGGAAGACACATTGTCTTACAAAAGAATCAGATCACATCCATAGGGATTTGAACTAATAAAATAGCAACTGCTAATGCCTGGTTACAGTTCTGGTTAAGCACATGAACACTTCTTCACTCTTCTACACACTTCTTCACACTTTGCTATGGCTTCGAATTATATTCACACATACACACAAAAAAGCACACTTTGGAATCCACTCACATGATCTTGCATACTTTAATTTGAATAAACAGTTGCTCTTATATACCCGCAACAATAAATTCCATCCCTTCATGTCGACTTCAATAAAAATAATAAAATGATTATAAACTATCGACCCAAAAAATTAAAGATTAACAATGTGAATCAACCAAAGTCAGCCACAACTTAGTGATGACCCAAAAAAATATCTTCAACTCAAAAAAACTTCAATTAATTACACCTCAAAGATGCACAACACGCTACAAACACCATGTTTATCAAGAACAAGAAAAACATGAACACGTAAGAGAAATTCTCCAACCACAAGCTCAACAAACAATGCAAATGTGCAAGAAAGATAGAGCATGATCTAGAGACATGCAAAAAAAATATGAAACAATAAAGAAGCATCCACAATAACTGAACTAACTAAAATAGCCTCATCTTCAATCAGGAATACCAACTAAAGAAATAAAAAACTTTCATAATAAGAATCTTCATAACTCAATCAAATCTTCATGCGGATCTCTAAAACTTGATGTGGATAAACTAGATACACTCAACAAAAAACCCTTTAGTCCACAACCTCTGAACATCAACGTACAAAAATTACCAACACATTGAGCTTCACTTCACCACTGACAACCTACAACTTAATTATTACAATTTTCTCAATATCCTCGACATATACAACTTTAAGTGAACAAATGCTAATAGTGTTGACATCAATGAAAACCACATATCAGCAACACAACCACAACATCCAACAATCTCCCCCTTTGGAATTGATGGAAACACATGATGTTTAAAACACCATCAATGCAACTAACTCTTGACACTTACTCTCCCTTAGGTTCTGACTCATTTTCTCCTCAACTCTTTCACATGATCTTCTCCTCACAAGGATCTTCTCCTCAGATAATCACCATTTTTTCAAATGACTCTTCTCCCCCTTTGACATCAATGAGAAAGATCTCTTGTATACAAGCTTTGAACAACATATCGAAACATCTAACTACTCCCCCTGAGTAGTAGCCACCACAACATCAATCCAAAACAATATATGACTATGAAGTGCACAGACTAATGCAATGCAAAGAATCCTTAGTTTTGATTAGGAGGGGTCATCACCCCTAACTTTCCTCTGAGCTACTCAAAAGTATCCTTGGGAAACGGCTTAGTAAAGATGTCTGCAATATGCTCCTTAGTAGGAACATATTCCAGTCTAACTTCCTTTTCACTTACCTTCTCTCTCAAAAAGTGAAACTTAATAGATATATGCTTTGTCTTTGAATGTAACACTAGATTCTTGGAAATATTAATAGCACTTGAGTTATCATAGAATATAACTATTGGCTCATCATACACCACTCTAATATCCTTTAACATTTACTTCATCCACAATACTTGAGTACAATTATTAGCAACAACAATATACTCTGCCTCTACAGTAGATAAGGAAATTGCATTTTGTTTCTTTCTTAACCATGAAATTAGTTTCTTATCCAAGAAAAATGCTCCACCACTTGTACTTTTCCTATCATTCACATCTTCAACCCAATCAACATCAGTAAAGGTGCTCAAGGTAAGATCATCATCTTTAGGATACCATAGGCCAAGGTCAACTATTCCTTTCAATTGTCTAAAAATTCTCTTCACAACAGTCACATGAGATTCCTTCGGATCAGCTTGTAATCTTGCAACAATACATATAGCATTCATGATATCAGGCCTAGTTTGAGTTAAATACAACAATCCAACAATCATTGATATGTATCTTCTCTGATTTTCTTTCAAAGAATCATCTTTTGTTGTCAACTTGCATCTGGTCACCATGGGTGTACCAACTAGCTTTGAATCTTCCATACTGAACTTCTTTAGCAATTCTTTCACATACTTGGACTGAGATATAAAAATCCCTTTATCTAATTGAGTAATTTGCAATCCCAAAAATAATTTCATCTCACCAATCATTGACATCTCAAATTCATTTTGCATCTCATTAGAAAACTTCATGCACAAACTATCATCTCCTCCAAAAATAATATCATCAACAAAGATTTCAACTGTCAATTTTTTATCATGATCAATCTTGAAATACAAATTACTATCAACAGTACCTTTGTTAAATCCAAGCTTCAACAAATACTTGTCCAATCTAGCATACCATGCTCTAGGGGCTTGCTTGAGTCCATACAATGCTTTCTTCAACTGACATACCATGTCTTCCTTATCAGTCAACTAAAATCCATCAGGTTGCTCAACATACACCTCTTCTTCCCATTCACCATTTAGAAAATACGATTTAACATTCTTATGATAAACTTAATAGTTCTTGTGAGTAGCATAAGCAAGAAATAATCTTACAACTTCAATTCTAGCAACAAGGGAAAAAGTCTCTTCAAAATCAATTCCTTCCATCTGAGAATATCCTTTACATACTAGTCTTGCTTTGTTTCTAACCACTTCACTTTTCTCATTCAATTTATTTCTAAAGAACCATTTATTTCCAATGAAATTATTATCCTTAGGTTTGGGAACAAGAATCCATGTATCATTCTTTTCAATTTGTTTTAATTCTTCTTTCATTGCTTCAACCGAATGTTCATCTTTACATGCTTCATTCACATTAGTAGGCTCATTTTTTGAAATTAAGCGATACTCTTTTCCAATCCTTCTAGTCTGGACACCTTTGTTCTTATCACCTATAATCTGGTCTTCTAAATGATTCAATCTTACATACCTCAGAGTCTTCTTAGGTTGTTCTTCAATTTCAAACTCTTGTGTTCTCTCTTTTGTGCTTCCACTAGTTTCTCCTTATTCTTCATTCTCTTGATTCACCGGATTGATTTGCACTTGATTTGTAGTTTGAACTTGCTTTCCTTGATTTGTATTGTCATCCTGATCATTAGAATCATATCCATAGGTTCTAGAGGGTGTACCTAGGTCTTCATCAACCTTGACATTTTCACTTTCAACCATTTTCTTCAATATTTTATTGTAGCACTGCTAGGCCTTTCTTTTAGTAGAATAATCCAAAAAAATACCTTCATCACTTCTAGCATCAAACTTTCCTATGTATTCATCTCTCTTGATATAAAATTTTCTTCCAAAGATCTTGAAATATTTATCAATAGTCTTGTGACCAATCCATAGCTCAAAAGAGGTCTTACTAGTATCATCTTTGATTTGTACCCGGTTGAGTGTGTACACAACAATACTCACAACTTCTCTCCAGTAGATATGAGGGACATTTCCTTCCAGTATCATTGTTCTAGCAACATCTTCAACTGTTATGTTCTTCCTTTCTATAACTCCATTTTGTTGAGGGGTCCGCGGTGTAGATAATTGTCTCTTTATTCCATGTTCTTCACAAAAAGAATTAAATTCACTAGAAGTAAATTCACCACCTCTATCTAATCTTAGATACTTAAGCTTCAAACCTATCTATGTCTCAACCATAGCCTTAAAGATCTTGAACTTTTCTAGAGCTTCAGATTTCTCCCTTAAGAAAGTAACCCATACCATTCTAGAGTAATCATCAATGAGCAACATGAAATACCTATAACTTTCTAAACTTTTGACCTTAGAGGGACCACACAAATTAGTATGCACAAGTTCCAATAATTCATTTGAACAATTATTTTTGCTTTGAAATGAAATCCTAGTTTTCTTTCCTAACTGACATTCCTTGCACATTGCATTAGTAGGTTTCACCAACGTAGGTAGATATCTCACAGCCTTGGTGGAACTTATCTTAACAATATTATCAAAGTTAATATGACACATTCTCTTATGCCACAACTATCTTTCATCAACTTGAGCAATCAAGCAACTCTTACGAGCAGAACTCAAGTGAAATATGTTACCTTTTGTTTTTGTACCTAATGCAATTTCATTTCCAAAGCTCAATATTTTGCACTTTCTTTCCATGAATTGAAGATTGTATCCCTTATAAACCATATGACCAACAATCAAAATATTATGTTTGAAGCCTTCCACATATAGAACATTATAATTATTATGCTTACCATCAAGTGAAATGCATCCTCTCCCATGGATCACACTAGCTATATTATCCCCAAATATCACAACACTGCCATCATACTTTTCCAAGCTCACAAAATTTATTTTATCTCTTATCATATGATGTGAACATCCACTATCAATTACCCATTCATATTTCTCTTCAACTTGAGTAGCTAGGGATTTCTCCACATTTGCACAACTAGAAGATTCTAGATTATTCTCCTTGATAGAAATAAATACCCAATCATTTTCTTTATCAGATTCTTCATATTTCACACCTTCATCAGCAGCATAGTAGCACTTCTTCTGAAATCTAGGCTTGCTATGTCTTGGTTTAGGTCTTTCCAAACACCTTGATGTAAAATGACCTATCTTATTGTAAGAAAAATGTTTAAGAGGAAGTTTTCCTTCATACTTACCTTTTCCTTTCAGTACTCTCTTGACAATAAGTCCTTCCAAATCTTCCAACTCTCTTTCTTCTTCTTCAATCTATCTGATTTCATCCTCATACTTGAATGTCTTTCTAGATGAACTCTCACCTGGATCATATCTCTGTCTATCTCTTCCAGAAGTAGTAGCCTTAAATGCATATTCAACCTTAGGAAGGGCATCACCAAATTCACTCAACTCAAAAGCAGTCAATTTACCAACCAATGTATCTCTAGTTATGTTTGTTACAGTCTGGAGCTCTTCAATAGCACTAGCTTTGACTTTGTAAGAATTAGGCAGGGATCTAAGCACTTTAGCAACAATCTCAGATTGATCTATCTATCTGCAAGCACATCTAATACCACACACAAGTTCATTCACTCTTTGCATGAAAGTATTTATATTCTCATCATCACTCATTCTTAACCTTTCATATTTCCCTTTCAAACTCTGTAGCTTAGCAATCTTCACATTAGTATCACCTTCATACAAGGTTTCCAAATTTTTCTAGATCTCATATGCAATCTTCAGATCCATAACATTTGTCATCTCAAAATTAGTCAAAGCACTCAACAAAGCTTCCTTAGCCTGGATATTATACTCAATAGTAGTAGTAGGACCATTCTGAGGAATAACATACCTATTATATGTAATGCTCTAATAGGGTTCACCAATGCATCTCAAATGACACTCCATTTGAGACTTCCATAGAGAATAATTTGTTCCATCATATCTCAGACTATCCTTCTTATAACTTGAAATCCCAGATCACCTTAAGTTGTTAAACTTCTTCCAAGGAACCTGCTCTGATACCAATTGTTGGAAAAACAAGGGCAGGCAACTGAGAGGGGAGGTGAATCAGTTATCACAAAATTTCAAACTTATTAACTTTATTAATCCTTATCCTCAGATTTGATCAATATCAATGAAAGCATGAATTAACAACACATCTAAAACACACATAACACGAAGATTTTTTACGTGTAAACCCTGTTAGGGGAAAAACCATGGTGGAGGTCAATCCACAAAATTATACCTTGTTAAAAGTATAAATAATTAAATATGAGGAATCACATGCATTCAGGCGCACTGCCTAGAGCTCACTACTCAATTACAACAAGGCTAACCACCTAGAGGAAGACACACTATCGTACAAAAGAATTGGATCACATCTGTAGGGATTTGAACTGATAAAATAGCATCTGCTAATGCTTGGTTACAGTTCTGACTGAGCACATGAACACTTCTTCACACTCTTCTCTGGCTTCAAATGATAGTTGCACATACACACACAAAAGCACACTCTAGGATCCACTCGCATGCTCTTGCACACTTTAATTCAAATAAATAGTCACTCTTATATATATCCGCAACAAGAAATTTCATCCCTTCATGTCAGATTCAATGAAAATAATAAAATGAATATAAACTGTCAGCCCAAAACATTAAAGATTAACAATGCGAATCAACCAAAGTCAGCCACAACTTAGTGACGACCCAAAACAATATCTTCAACTTGAAAACACTCCAATTAATTACACCTCAAAGATCAACAACACACTATAAACACCATGTCAACCAAGAACAAGAAAAACATGAACATGCAAGAGAAATTCGCCAACCACAAGCTCAATGAACAATGCAAATGTGCAACAAAGATAGAGCATGATCTAGAGACATCCACAAACAACATGAAACAATAGAGAAGAATCTGCAGCAACTAAACTAACTAAAATAGCCTCATCTTGAATTAGGAATACCGACTGAAGAAATAGAAAAACTGTCCTAATAAGAATCTTCATATAACTAGATCAAATCTTCACATGGATCTCTAAAACTTGACGTGGATAAACTAGATACACTCAACAACAAACCATTTATTCTACAACCTCTGAACATCAATGTATAGAACTTACTGACACACTGAAATTCACTTCACCACTAATAACCTGCAACTTATTTATTACAATTTTCTCAATATCCTCGACATATACAACTTTAAGTGAAAAAATGCTAATAGTGTTGACATCAATGACAACCACATATCAGCAACACAACCACAACATCCAACACATTATTGGGTATTGTTGGTGGATTTTTATCATGATCAAAAAGTGACTCTTGATATATGTTGATTTGATCATTGGATGAGGTAGAAACATCTACAAGGTGCTCATTGATGGATATACCCTGATCATTGTTTTCAACAATTGTGGTGGAGATATTGTCACTGCTATCACTAGAGATACTGTCACTTCTATCACTAGTGGTTGAATCTTGATCATTATCCTCAACAATTATTATTTCTTTATCAATAAGGTCTTGGATGAAATTTTTGAGTTGAATGCAATTTGATGTTTTATGAAGATTTTCTCTATGATAATCACAATAAGATCTTCCCCTATTCCAAGGGAAGATTAGGAAAGATTTGAAAGCACTTACTTTTGGAAGAATGATGAGTTTTGCATTAACTAGCTTTCTTAGTGTTGATTCGATTTTCTCTCCCAAAGGAGTGTATTCACATTTGTGATCTTGTGAGATTTGTTCATGTTGAGGTGATTCTTGTTGTGATTGATCTTGGAGATGTGGTGATTGATCTTTGAGATGTGGTGATTGGGTTTATTGTTGATGTTTCTGATCTTGATATCCAACCTCTTGACATTGGAGATATTGTTCTTATTTTGATCTTAACACCCTTGATATAATTGATTTGGTCGTTGAGCAAGCATATTTGGAATGTATACTTGTGGTGTTTGTATGGGATCATGGACAAATTGATTTTGGACAATATTTTGATTTGGGATGATGTTTAGATTTGGCATTATAGGTTGACATTAAACATTGTTTTGGTTTGGAAACACATTGCTTTGATTTAGGTAACCTTGATTTTGCATGGTGTTACCTTGACTTGGATCAATACATGGAGTTGTTAACATATTGTTTGGACTTGAGAAACATTTGTATGATTCACAAACATATATATCCCAAATTTTACCAAGTGTGGATTTGAAATGTTCATGTTTGGTAAAATTGTACTTGGTATATTCACATTTGGCATGTATGTTTTTGGTGGGATAAGTTTCTTTTGTTGAAGACTCATGTATTGATTGTTTGGTTGATAGATTTGTAGGTTTTGACTTTGATTTAAATCTACCATAGGGAAAGGTATTCCAAAATTTAGATTGGGCATACTCACATTTGTTGTACCATTGAGGTTTGTAGGAGATAATGATCCCATGTATGGATTGTATAAATGTGAGTTTTGATAATCAATTGAAATTGTAAGGCTTTGCTAGTTTGGTTGATTTAGATTAGTCATGATGTATGAATCAATTTTATATTCCATGTTCTTCTTGTTTTTTGACCTTGTTGACCTCTAAGGGATTTACGACCAATGATGAGATGAAGGATGAAAGGGGTGAATGATATGGGTATTGAAATTTTAGGAACTTTGGATCAATGCTAGACTTTAGGATTTGATTTTGATTGTTTTGATTGGATAATGAACTTGTGAATCCCAAGATGTTAGATGTTATCTTAGGATGAAATTGTTCAAAAGGGTGATAATTTAACTAAGTGCGTGAGGAAGAATTCATCCATACACACCTAACTAAACAAATGATTTTGATTTGGTTTAAGGATGTACCCAAGACTAGATAATAATGTTTCCAAAGCTCTAAAGTTCTTTGTGGGATGGAGAGATAAATTTTTGGGATGGATGAAGTGTTTGATTTGATCCTAAATTGACCTAAGAGGGGCCTTGTTTACAAGACCAAGATAGTGAATAACATGCTTTACCTTATGAGTAATTCAAACCAAAAGACCAATTTTTTGCTTGGAAGACCATAAGACAAAAGATAACAAGCACTTTTGTGGGGTTCAATTGATTTAATCTTGGTTAAATGGATTATTTTTACCACATCAACACTTCTTGCTTAAATTTCAAACTAAATGTCTATGTCTTAGTTCTTTTTCATTCCACAAGGTCCATTATGTGGGGTGATCCCACAATATTGGTTTACAAATTTTGGCCAAACTGGACACTAAACTAATTTTTTCTAACTAAATCTTCACTTTTGGGCACCTATAGCAACTAAATCGTGAGGAATTTGAAGATGATACAAACTAGTGATTTGTGAAATTTTGTCTATAGATTCTAAATTTTTTTTTTCAAAATTTTTGGAATCAAATTGCACTTTTTTTCCATCTCCTTCAAAAACTATTTTTTTCAGTAAACACCATTTTCAAGGAGTGACGCTCACCGTATAACACAAATTTTTCCATGAAGGATAAAATTCTAATTTTTCGAATTTAGATTTTTAACTACGATATCTAGTGCTTCCAATTGGTTTCATAGTGTTTTATTGAATTTTTTTTCCTTAATCAAGTTTTGAAGTCAAACGAATTGCAATTCAAAAATAGGTGGACTGTATAACAATTTTTTTTTTGTATGTATCGATTTTTTTTTTCTTTTTGGATCAAGGAATTCAATATCTAGTGCACTCATATTTTTCAAAAAAAAAATTGGCAGTCTTCTATTTTTCCACATGTGCAAAACATAGAGCCTGATTTTCAATGAAAAACCTACATTCACAAGAAATAATAATAATAATAATAATTAAATTAAATTTATTTGAAATTATACTTTTTGAGAAGCTTATAATAAGGACTACATACTTACAAAAAATAAATTTTAAATGAATTAATTTGATCCTCCAAAAGGTAAATCAAAAGTGGTTTTTTATTAGCATTCTGATAGGTGTAAAAGAGAGTCCGTTATAGGTATGGTTTAAAACTAGTGGGGTTCTAGCCAAGGAGGTTTGATCTAAGGTAGTTTGATCAAACCCTCTTCAATTGGAATGCTTTAAATGAAATTTTTTAAGGCTTAAATCATTATATTTTCTAAAAATATGTGATTTTAGCAAAAATTAGAATCTCCCAGAAATTGTAAACTAGCTTTATGGGATCACTCAGTGAAAATCAAAAAATCAAAGGAATAGTTTTCCTAGGTTGAATTTGGAGAGAAAAAATTGAGATATCGGCCCAAATATTTAGAAGCCTCTAAGGATAAAATCCCTAGGGACAAGCAGTAACATTTGGACTCTTAAAGGATATTTGCTCTTTCCAAAGGGTTTGAAATTTTGATGACTAGTTGAATGTTTGTTTCAAAGTTTTAGATCCAAGCAAAGTATTTAAATGACTAAAAAATTGCACAACCCTAGGATAGAAAGGATAATATTTGTTGAGTCTCCACTTGGATTTCTCCAAACACTGAGATAAAGTGAATAGCTAGAGATTTGGCGACACTGGCTCCCCTCCATGACACACACTTCTTGGGACCACCAAATCTCAAAATTCTTAAAATCCGGAGATCAAAAGGATTTATTCTATTTCTAATTTAAATAGTACAAATGTGGGGCAGCTTCAGAACGATGGTTATTGCACCAAAAAATAGTAAGGATTTTAGCTTCTATACAAATTGGTTCTTAGTCAGGGTAATTAGGGACATGGCACCTTGTGAGCATCCAACAAGACACTAAAGGATTTAATCAATCCCACTAGGTTTTCTTATAATTTTTATAGTATTACCCCATTCTGAAAGACACTATACGACTAAGGCCTATATACCATAAGGACTTGATAGTTTAGTCTTATCCATTTATATACCAACCCGAGTGAAAAACCGGTTGGAGTCTCCTTCGAATTGGTCTTAGGTAGGCCCCTCTAAAGGTAACAAAAGCGAGGGACGACACTTGTAGTTCGACCTCCCAGTTCATGTAAAGCGCAAGGAGGGAGCACACGAAATGTCTCTTTCTCACACTAGCATGATTTATTCAATTTTAAACCCAAACTTGAAATATGTAGGTAATTTTTTTGACAACCAATGTCACTAAAATGTTTTTGATTCTCAAGATCATTGTGAAGTGTGAGATAAATGCATATGCATTCGAATGAACCAAGTTGCAAAAAAAGATTACAAAACAAAGCAAACACAAGTTCTTTTTAATCCTCAAAGCAATGGTGAGTTTGTTTTAAGCACCAAAAAACCAAGTGTGAAGTTGCTTTGTTCAATTTTAGCCAAAAATCATAGTCTAGTGAGTTCCTGAGTTCAATTTTAATCAACTTTGAAAAAAAAATCACTAATTAATTTTAAACCCAAATTGATCTAGTTGGCCTAAAACATAACACAAAAGCAACAATTAAATTCTCTAGACTATTATAATAAGCATTTAAAAATGTTTTTTCAAGTTCAAGTTCACCTTTCCAACTCAAATTCTACTTGCTTTTGTTAAATTCCAATGCCAATCTTATCCCTTCGAATGCCACGCCTGTCAAATCAGAAGCAATTTTTATTAAAAAACAATGATGCGTTAAGTGCATTTGTTTTATCATCACTTGATTTAATAGAATGATAGATGATAGTGCATCAAATAGTTGGTGGATTCTGCAGAAATCAATAGCATTCCTAAAGAATTTTTTTGATCATCTTAATGTCATCAAAGCACAAATAACAAGTAATTGATAGAGAACAATAATTGTAACAATAGCATACGAATGTTAAAGAATATATCATCCATTGCTTATGGACCAAGTCATTAAAGAATATATCTAGTTTTCCTTTCTAAATTCAAATTTGGTTATCACTATCAACGACCTACATACAAGTAATGCCTAAGAGAGATTGTATCCTGGATATAATAAAAATGCCTGCAAAAAAGACATAAATGAACCTCACAATACAGATGCCTACAAAAAAACATAAATGCACGACTTCGGCAACTCTAGAGATATGAAAAACCCAGCACTAATGGCATTCATATGTCAAAGCGAATTTCATTAAATTAGATCTAGAGCATATTTAATGTAATAAGAAACATTGAAACTCAACTCCACAAGATGTTGGCTAAACAAATATCACTAAAATCAAAGAAACTGAGTGGTTGGGTCGTTCAGACAGACCAACTTGCTTGTAGGAAAATCCTTTGATCAGAGAAAATAAAAAGAAAATGTACGCCGTAATTAAGGCCTAAAAAAAATCTTGTCATGCAATTAATATTGGTTCAAAAGAATGCAAAAATCTTTTGATTAGAGGGAAATATTGTCACACAATTAATATATATTGGAGCAAAAGACTGCAGAAATCTTGGTCTGACATTTTTAGATCTAATAAGAAGTAGCATTTGTAATATTGTTTCCTGCTAATGCTACCCATTTATCTCATGGGAATGGTTGACATCGACATAATTCGTGGAGATGATATCACAAATTCGATCGTTGTTAGATGCCAAAGTCACTACTTTCAGTGGCGTAACAGACGTCAGATTGCTTCCACCAAGGAACCATGCAACGAATTTCTCCATCTGGAGGGTAACTCTTCCTCTACTTTTAGAAAATTGTAGGCGTCTGAATCATATGAATTAATAAGTGTAATTTCATGATACAAATTTACAGTGCCCACAAACTATCTCCAACAAGTTAACCCAATATTATTTATACGAGAAAGCCACAGATCATAATCACCCAAATAAAAGACCAACCAAGATGATTTTGTTAAGCATAAATGAGACACATAGGTCTTGACTTTCCGTAGATGATTTCACCAACACCCTTCCACCCTGGTCCTCCCTTCACCAAATAATGTGTCAAGCGAAGAATTTTGAATATATATATTTGTAGGATAAAGCTTTCGATACATTCCTCAGCCTTCCCCAATAAACCAAAAATAAGAAAACAAACTCACTCCTCTTACACATTTTCCATCAATAAATTGTCTTTTAAGCACATCTAATACTATTAAAAAACGGTTTTTAAAAACTATAAAGTGTGGTTCTTAGTTCATTCATAACGTTTTCATAAATCTAATGAAAGAAATCTGATTTTAATTCCTGAATCAATATGAATCTGCACTAATGCTTCATTTTCTGACATTGAAAACTATGTGTCTGACAAAGTGTTTTCTTATGTTAGATTGATATCAATAACATAGACACTAGACAACAACATTTATCAATAGCAAAATGAAACAAGATATGTAGGATAACTTATTAAAATAAGATTATGAAGAGCATCATAGTGATAGAATTTTCAATGGTAGGAAAACTTTAACCGTAAAGTCATGAAATTTTTTTTGCCCCACGATGGGCACCAAAATGTGAGCATAAAACCTGCAACTCGTTAAACACAAACATGAGTTAGATGTTTAAATAGAACAAATTTGACACTCCTATGGAATATTTAACCATGCTATATATGCAAACAAAGAAATAAGAAATCAAAGAAACTAAGTAAAATCATAAGAAATCAAGATCAAAATCTATCCCATAGTGGGAGTGGTGTGCCTTTGATGTGAAAATGATGCCCTTTCCCACCCCCTTGATAAGCTTCCAATGATGAACAAAATGTGATGAAGATGCAAAGATGAGTGGTGATGAATGCGCTTGTAGTGAGAATGCTAAGATTGTGGATGATATTAAGGATGATTGTGGCTTCTATTTATAGATTGAAGGGTTGAAGAATGGAGATATGGGAAGAATGTGGGACTAAAGGATAGACAATAAGATTGAGACACTTGTCTCAATTCTAATGGGTGAAGTTGGAGCATATTTTGGAGAATGTGCATAGTTAATGCATGTGGTTGAGGATTTGAGAGGTGTAAGAGAGATTAATGCATGTGTAAGAGGCATTAAATGAATATGGTTGAGGTGTTTTGGAGGGAAATTGTTTGTACATGAAATTCAAATAAATGGAATCAATGAAGGAATATTCCATTAGAATATGCCTTTGTGAGAGAAAATGAGATAATTAGTTAATTAAACAAATTTATTTTCATGTGCAAGTGGATGGGTTAGTCAGGGGTTTAGGTTTGACCCAAGTTGAGTCAAAAGCTAGAGGATGGGTAATGATGATTAGGGGTTAATTAATTAACTTGAAGGAATTAGGGGATTTGACATTTGATTTAAATAATTTGATTTATTAAATCAAATGAGAGGACTTTAGGATTTGATTGATTTATTTAATCAAATATGATGCACATTAGTGAATTAATCTAATAAATTACTTTATTTGATTAATAAAAGAAGTGATGTTAATTGGTCCGATTTAGATGCATAATGTCGATTTGCATGTCTACAAGTTTAAAATATTAATCATACAATATAAGCTACAATGAAAATCTTGATCATAATTTAAAAGTACTATAGAGAGTATTTGTGCATGCATTCTTCTTTATTGAGTTATGTAAAGTCCATGGTGCTATGTAGTGGATTTATAATTATAATACTTGACTAGAACTCCATTATAAAAACCCTAATGGGTATTATTACTAATGTAGTCAACATCTAAGGTGTAAGAGCAATCTTGCATCACCCAAAAAAATGTTTTTTTTCTTGATAAGGGCTAAATTTTGTAGGGTTACTATTTTCAGTAAGTTTTTATTTATGCACTTAAAGGCATGAGATATTACACAGACCTCCAAAATGGTGAATTGAAGCTAATGGTGAAGAAATCACTTCAATATCATTTGTCATTTGTGAGATCTTAAAATTTCAATTTTTGAAAATCTTGTTAAAAATATTCGAAGTCAAATTTGAAGCACTTAGGGGCTCTGGATGGGCCCAAAAATTGGTGGAAAACCAAAGTAGTCTACCTTGAAGTACTAATTTGTAGCCAAGTGCCTTCTTGAGATCTTTCTAAAAACTTATTATAATGGAAAATCCAATAGTTAGATCAAAAGTTATGATCCTAGGAAGTTGTATTACCAAAATTAATAAAATTTTGAAATATCTTCTTGAGGGGGTTACACTTCCAGAATATTCTAGGGTGGTTACGCATTCCAAATAAAGGAGGAAAATGGGGATTGCAAAAGGTGAGGAGGGAAAAGTAGATTGTGGCTCTTATTTGTAGATTAATAGTTTATTGTAATCATGAGGCCCGTGTGATGTTGGTTGTAATGTTGTAATTTCATTTTTATTTCAGTGATAATAGAAAATATTTTATTCCTTCTTACATTTTGTTTGTGCAATTCTTTGTTGTTATTTTGAGTTTTATATTGTAATGAGATTCCCCTTCATTAATTACCCTATTCACAAGATGTCATTTGAAAGGAGTCAGATATGATGTTGTTCTATTATTAGTTTAGTGTTTCTAAAGCCTTTTCAATGAACCCATTTTTTAAAATAGCCTACTACAAAGGAATCTCCGAAAGTAATATTACTTGAGTTTTTTTTTTCAAATAACTCATGTGCATTGTCTAAAATTTGAGTTTTCCCCACCTACTTACTCAACATGGGTGAGGAGAGGAATTGTTATTTTATTCTCTAATATATTACTAATTTTCTTTTATTTACAAAAGTGATAATTGAACTATCACCTACACCTCCCATAACCATACTAGATTAATTATTTTATAGTTGTGAGAGTAAAATTTAAAATTTAGGGAGTAAATGATTTATTTGAGCATAATTGTAGCTAAGTAATGTGGAGGATAAAATTACTTAGCTCAAGGAATGACATTGGAGATATTTTTGGTGTATTCTCTTAACTCTTCTTAGTTTTGTAATATCAAAAATAGTATACCCTTGCAATTTCATACTGTAGCATCCTAAATTGTCATAGTTGATAATTTCACACTATGTTTTGCTCCCCTTTAAGTGCATGGACCTAATTGTACACCTAATTTCCTAAATTATGCATTATGTGGCCCAGAATAATATTTACCAACAAATTGCAAGTGGAAAAAAATGCATTCATTTAATACTTTGTCTCTAGCACCTTAATTCCCAAAAAATAGGGCTAGGGCATAGTTGTCCGGGGTGACTTAGTTCCCCTATTTTGCCTCTAAAATAAAATATGTCAATTTAGGCATTTTATTATTTGAATTTAAAATGTCCAATATCATTTGTTAGGATCTATTTTTTGAGAAATTAGAATAATTTCATATAAATATCTAGTTATTGCATCATTTGAAATCGATATAGCATTAAGGAGAAATCAAGAACAAGAATTATTGTCAAGAGCACTATCAAGCAAGTCAAGAGTAGAATTTTGGAGATTTATTGTAGCAATTCAACATCAAATCATCATGTGAAAGTGTATGTGATTTTGTTCATGTTTATGTTTTCATATTGTTTGTGAGATCTAACCCTTGTAAGTCTTCAAGCAAATCAAGATAGAAACAATCAAGCCTTGAGGAGATTTGTATGACTTCAGTCCTTCAAGGAAGTCCTTGAAGGGTGGTTATTTTTATTCCATTATTGATTCATCATTCCTTTTTATCATTTATCCTTATCCCTCAAAAGTATAGGCCTTTTTTAACATTGGAATTTTCATTTTGGAAGTGGAAACACTAACATAGAGTTTGACTAAGGAAATCCCCTAAATGGCACAAACTTTCCTCTCTTTGAATGTGCAGGTTTCAAATTTGGATAAGATTGGGAGAAGCTTGAAGGTCAATTATTAATTATTTCAATCAAACCCTACACGTTGACAAAAAATAAAATCTCGGTTATAGATTTATCTTGAACAGTGATCCGACAGTGCGACAAGTGGAAATTGAAGGGTTTGATCTAGCATCAAGGGACTGTTAAATCAGATCTAGAATCCTCCTACTAGTACATAGTCACCTAGGGTGACCAAGTCCTCAAAAATATTCTCCAAATTCATATCACATGTGCAAGTTTCTTTATCAGTCCATTTTTGTAGTCTAAATTCCTTTGTGACTTTTCAAATCTATATTTTTACATCAGAATAGGTAATTGCATCATTAGACTAGTTGAATAATTTCATTTTATCCTTAAGATAATTTTAGATTTGGTCAAGGGTAGGTTGAATCACCTTTTAGGTTGTAAGTAGGTCCTATATCTTGTCCAAATTCATCAAACCCCTGCTACCTTAAATCACTAAATGAAATGTTCCGAAAGTCGTTCAAACTCTAGAGTAAAATCCTAAGATCACACACCCCCTTTTTCTACATTTCATTTTGGTGAACCCAATGTACTCTCATTATAAACCTTCTAAAATTGAAGCAATTCATTCAAATTCTAGGTTTAGAATTCATTTTTACATCATAAAAGACATAAAAATTAAAAAAAAATGCATATAATATTGCATTATAAGTTGAAATAGGATTAATTTCATTCATCATAGCTCAAATATACATTATAATTACACTTAAAAATTTGTATTAGGTCATTTGTATCTAAAATCAAATCTAAAAGTGTCCATTGCATCCATTAAGACAACTTGTAACATTATTTTTTTTATCAAAAAGGCATCAATATCATATTTTTAGATTTTGGTTTCTTTGAATTAGTCAATTATTGCATTATAAATCTATAGATTTTATTTACAACTATCTTTTTTTGCTTGAGAATTTTGAAATTATTGTGCTAGAAACTTGCATTACATAATCCTAAATTGAGCATTTTTTTTGAAAATACTCATTATTAGACTAGTTTACACATCTAAGATCCTTACATAGTAGTAAACATAGTCAAGTTTTAAACTTTTCACAATTATCTGCTAGACGTAGTCACCCTAGGTGACCTAGTCCAAGCTATTTGTGCCCAAATTTCTATGATAGAACCCTCTCAGGATTCTCTATCCAAATCAGCTATCAAAATTTTAGTTAACTATTGTATAATAATCTAAACCTCATTGCAAGCATAACATCATAATAGCTAAGTGTTTTGGTAAAATGTGGACCTCCTTGAAGTCTTTGGTTGATGTTTTATGTTGTTTTTGGCAATGACTCTAACTTGGATAATGGAATTCATATTCCATCATCTCCCAATGTATATATTCTTAATGAAGATATCTTGAGTCAAGAAGAGGAAATAATGAATGAATTCATAAGTAATATTTTTCCTAACCTTGAGAATAATATGCTCATTTACCCTTCAATAGAATGGTCTAATCACCCATATCAACAATCAACACCACCCACTATCCTGCTGCTTGAAATGTTTTCCACTTTGCATAGGGAAAGTGGCTTACAATTCATACCTCAACCAATGCACATGGGAGAACCTATTGATAAAAATCACAAGGAAAGCATACCACCCAATATTCCTTCGTCATATGAAAATAAAGTTACAAATACACCTAATAGCTCGGAGAGATGTTATGGACAAGGCTTTAGAATCTTGACAAAACAAGGATGTGACATAAAAAATGAACATGAAATCTATTCCCTTTTGGAACAAACACCATATGAAGGTACTGAAGGCATAGGTTACCAAGGTCCTCCACCTATACATCAAACATTTTCTTTTCCAACTAAACCACACAAGGTTCATGGTAATATTAAGAAAGGTATGTTACGACTCCATATCCTTTATCCAAGACTGAGTGAAATTTAGATAAACTTTTAAAATTAGGATTTATTATGCTACCATCTATACGCAAATGAGGAGATACAAAAAAAAGAATAAAAATCCATTCTACTATGTGTATCACAGAACATTTTGACATACTATTGATGAATTTTATGCTTTGGAAAATAAATTCAAAGAATTTCATCCTCACAATTATAAAATTAATCGAGTGATAGACTAAGGTATTTGTAATTTTCTCCTTTCTATGTGGTATTTG
Source organism: Sequoia sempervirens (assembly GCA_007258455.2). Classification (NCBI taxonomy): domain Eukaryota; kingdom Viridiplantae; phylum Streptophyta; class Pinopsida; order Cupressales; family Cupressaceae; genus Sequoia; species Sequoia sempervirens. Next base: position 29,080,651 of record VDFB02000002.1, on the reverse strand, counting down.
TAGTGTCACAACATGCTCACTACCATACATGGGGATATAAACTAAGATTTATGCAATCATATTTTCATCTTGCAAGGAGAAAAATGCAATCATTCATTTGGGCTCACCTTTCTCCCTACACTTTGAGGGAAAAGGGGTTAGGTAGCCTTATTTTATGAGAATTCCTTCTAGCAAGGGATCCCTTTCTATCTCCTTAAAATATTAGTGTAGAAATTAAACTAACATTTTAAGAGGGGCATATGGTACCCCTCTCATTGTTTGCATAAATAAGGGTCCTTTTTTAGTGATGATAGCATACATATCCTAGAATGTGTGACCTTGTAAATCAGAGTGTGGCCTTCTTTATCTATGTTAGTATCTCCTTATTGGTGATATTAGGCTTGATTCCCATTAATGGTGTGACTTTTCTTGGCATATGATGTTCCTCTTTGTGGTAATGCTATGGCTAGTATTCCTCAAGGTGTGATTTTTTTATTCCATGACTTTTCCTCTCCTATTGGTGATGTAATATGTGATATTACCTAAGGTGTGACCCTTCATGTATTGAGAAATTTCACTTTGTTATTTTGTAAAGTACCTTTTGTGATGGTGTTTCTTATAACACCCCTTGAGGTTTTAAACTTTTCTTATGCACCTTCTTAGGAGAGTGTGTTTCCATCTTCTTAGACGTTTATGCACATTCTTAGGTGAGTTTATCATTACCTTCTTAGAAATTTATGCACCTTCTTAGGTGAGTTTTTCATCATCTTCTTAGATTTTTATGCACCTTCTTAAGTGATTTTTTCATTTTCTTCTTATATGATTGTGCCATTTTACTCTTAGATGTTTATGTACCTTCTTAGGTGAAGCTTATTCATCTCCTTACATGTTAAAATTTGATAAAACTATCCATGGATTTAGGATAACACAATTTTTTGGTTCATGGGAAATCCTTTTAACATGGCCATTGAGCATAACACACCTTTCTTGACAATAGAGCCATATGTTTCATGAGTATTTAAAATAACATAGCTTGGTAGGCCTTTTGGAAACCATCATATTGCATGGACACCTAGTATAATGCAACTTGCTAGAAAATAGATATGTGTAGCTTATGAGTGATTTGGAATAACACAACTTGCTATTCCTCATGGGAATATTCTCTTATCTAAAATTTATTCGATGGATGAAATTTGGTATTTGAGACAATTTAATATTGAGGTATCTTTTCCTTATTGAATCAAATCCTTTTTAGTATTATCCCTATGATTTTTTGTGTCTTAAGGAGTGGTAGGTATGGGAGGGATAGTGGATGGGGGAGATATGGAGTGGTACAGTGGGAGGGATAGGTATAGAGAGAGTTAGTGAGAGAGGGAGGAAGAGAGGGAAAGAGGGTGATAGGGAGTGGTGTGATGGGAGGGTTAGAGGGGGGAGAGAGAGGGAAGGAGGGAGATAGGGAGTAGTACGGTGGGAGGGTTAAAGTTTGAGATATTAGGGAAGGAGAGAGTTATAGATAGGTAGGGTAGGTGAGGTAGGTATAGAGATAGTTAGGGAGAGATCAAGGGGTAGGTGGAGAGAGGTTATGTGTGTGTATGAAGGAGAGAGGGGAAGGAGTGAAATAGGGAGTCGTAAACTAGGATGAAGAATATAGTAATGGAGTGAAATAGGGAGTGGTATGGTGGGAGGGATAGAGGGAGGAGAGAAAGAGGAAAGGAGGGGGAGAGAGAGAGGTAGGGTATGTGAGGTAGGTATAGAGAGTAAGGAGAGATTGAGGGGTAGGTGGAGAGAGGTTGTGTGTGTGAGGAAGAGAGGGAGGCATCTAGAGAGGGAAGGAGGGAGATAGGGACTAGTAGGGTGTGAGGTATAGAGGGAGTGAGAGAGAGGAGGGAGATAGGGACTGGTAGTGTGTGAGGGATAGAGGGAGAGAGAGTAAGATGGAATGGGGAGATATGGAGTGGTAGGGTGGGAGAGATAGGTATAGAGAGGGTTAGCGATGGAAGGAGGGGTAGGTGGAGAGAGATTGTGTGTGTGATAGGGAGAGAGGGAGGAAGAAAGGATATAGGGAGTGGTAGGGTGGGAAGCATATACAGAGGGAGAGAAAGGGGGAATCATGGAGATAAGGAGTGGTAGGGTGGGAGGTATTGAGGGAAAGAGAAAAATGGAAGGAGGGAGAAGTGAGTGGTAGTGTGGGAGGGATATTTATAGAGAGATTTATGGAGGGAGAGAATGGTAGGTGGAAAGAGGTATGGAGAGAGAGAGGTAAGGCATGTGATAGGGAGTAAGTAGGTTGGGAGAAATAGAGGGAGGGGGAGAAGAAGGGAGAGAGTGAGGTAAAGAGGGAGGGTTAAGGTGAGAGTGATAGAGGGAGAGAGAGAGAAAGAGGGAAGGAGGGAGATAAAGAGAGGTAGGGTAGGAGAGGTAGGTATAGAGAGAGTTAGGGAGAGAGGGAGGGGTAGGTTGAGAAATTTTGTGTGTGAGAAGGATGGAGAGACAAATGGAGAGAAAGAAGGGGGAGATAGGGAGTGGTAGGTTTGGAGTGATAGAGGTAGGGAGAGAGAGGGAAGGAGGGAGATAGAGAGGTGTATCATGGGAGGGATAGAGGGAGAGAGAAAGAGGGTAGGAGGGAGATAGAGAGGTAGGGTAGGAAATATAGGTATAGAGAGAGTTGGGGAGAGAGGGAGGGGTAGGTGGAGAGAGGTTGTGTTTTTCTTAGAGAGAGAGGGATAAGGAGGTAGATAGGTAGTGGTATGGTCAGAGTGATAGAGGGAGGGATAGAAATATGGAAGGAGGGAGAAAGGGAGTGGTATTGTGGGAGGAATAAAGGTAGAGAGAGAAAGAGGGAAGGGGGGAGATAGAGAGGTAGGGTAGGAGAGATAGGTATAGAGAGGGTTAGGGAGAGAGTATGGGTAGGTGGATATAGGTTTCTTTTGAGGGAGAGAGAGGGAGAGAGGGGTAAGGAGGGAGATAGGGAGTGGTAGGGTGGGAGGGATAGAGGAAGGGAGAGAGAGGGAGGGAGTGAAAAAAGGAGTGGTATGGTGGGAGGGATAGAGGGAGGGAGACAAAGATGGAAGGGGGGAGATAGAGAGAGGTAAGGTAGGAGAGGAGAGGTAAGCATATAGAGAGTTGGGAAGAGAGGGTGGGGTAGGTGGAGAAAGGTTGTGAGAGAGAGAGAGAGGGAAGGATGGAGATAGGGAGTGGTAGGGTGGGAGGGAGAGAGGTATTAGGAGGGAGATAAGGAGTGGTATGATGGGAGGGATAGAGGAAGATAGAAAGAGGGAATGAGGGAGAGAGAGAGAGGTAGGATAGGAGAGGTAGGTATAGAGAGAGTTAGGGAGAGAGGGATGGGTAGGTGGAGAAATTTTGTGTGTGTAAGGGAGAGAGAGGGGGAATGAGGGATAGAAATATGGAATGATGGAGAAAGGGAGTGGTAGGGTGGAAGGGATAGAAGGAGAGAGAAAGAGGGAAGGATGGAGATAGAGAGAGGTAGGTAGGAGAGGTAAGCATAGAGAGACTTAGGGAGTGAGGGAAAGGTAGGTGGAGAGAGAGGGAGAGAGAGAGAGTGGGAAGGAGGGAGATAGGGAGTGGTAGGCTGTGAGGGATAGATAGAGCGAGAGAGAATTAAGGAGGGAGATAAGGAAAGGTAGGGTGGGAGGGATAGAGGGAGAAAGAGAGAAATAGATAGTGAGGGAGATATAGAGGTAGGGTAGGAGAGGTAGGTATAGAAATAGTTAGGGAGAGAAGGAGGGATAGGTGGAGAGAGGGGGGATAGAGAGGGAAGGAGGGATATAGGGAGTGGTAAGGTGGTAGGGATAGAGGGAGGGAGAGAGGGAAGGAGGGATATAGGGAGTGGTAGGGTGAAAGGGATAGAGGGAGAGAGAGAGAAAGAAGGAAGGAGTGATCTAGAGAGTTAGGGTAGGATAAGTAGGTATAGAGAGTGTTAGGGAAAGAGGGAGGGGTAGGTGGATAGAATTTGTATGTGTGTGAGGGAGAGAGAGGGGGAAGGCGGGAGATACAGAGTGGTGTGGTTAGAGGATTAGATTGAGGGAGATAGGGAGTGGTAAGGTGGGAGGGATAGAGGGAGAGACAAAGAGGGAAGGAGGGAGATAGAGAGATAGGGTAGGAGAGGTAGGTATAGAGAAAGTTAGGGAGAAAGGGAGGGGTAGGTGGAGAGAGGTTATTTTTGTGAGGGAGAGGGGGAGAAGGAGGGATATAGGGAGTGGTAAGGTTGGAGGGATAGAGGGAGGGAGAGAAAGAGGGAAGGAGGTAGATAGGGGGTCATAGGGTGAGAGGATAGAGAAAGAGAGATAAAGTGGGAAGGAAAGAGATAGAGAGAGTTAGGGTAGGAGAGGTAGGTATAGATACATTTAGGGAGAGAGGGAGGGGTAGGTGGAGATATATTGTGTGTGTGATGGAGAGAAAGGGGGAAGGAGAGAGATAGGGAGTGGTAGGGAGGGAGGGATAGAGGGAGAGAGAAAGAGGGAAGTTTGGAGATAGAGAGAGGTATGGTAGGAGAGGTAGGTATAGAGAGAGTTAGGGAGAGAGGGAGGGGTAGGTGGAGAGAAGTTTTGTGTGAGATGGTAAGAGCGAGGGAGAGAGAGAGTGAATGATGGAGACATGGAGTGGTAGGGTCAGAGGGATAGAGGGATAGATAGGGGAGGAAGGATATAGGGGCTGGTAGGGTGGGAGGGATAGAGGGAGAGAGAGAGAGAGAGAGAAAGAGTGAAGGAGTGAGATAGGGAGTGGTAGGGTGGGATGAATAGGAATATAGAGAGTTAGGGAGGGGTAGGTGGAGAGAGGTTGTGTGTGAGAGAGAGGGAGAGAGAGGGGGGATGAGGGAGATAGGAAGTGTCTTTTGGAAATAGGTGTTGTCATTGATGTTGACCCAATATGGGCTATCGTTAATGTTAGATGTGATGCTGAAGTATGTACACTCTTCGGAGATATTTTTTATGTTGTGATATTAGTTGGAGCAAGTGTACAGAGTTGTACAAGGAAGAATAATAATTACTATGCTAACCAAGTGTGTTGCAAAGGATGATACTCATGTTATGATATGCCCATAATATGTCTACATTGATATAATCATATTTGGATGTTCCACACACAAAGACATGTTATGGAAGTTATACTAAAGCATTCATAGGGAAAACTATATGGAAAATTCATGATACGGTGATCCACATTATTTCATAGAGAACCATTTTGTATTATATTTTTGAAGGAAATATGATTGTGTTCTAAAGGTTCCACACCCAATAAATTGTGTCATCACATTTTCTATAGTGTGAGTTACAAGAAACAATGTTTTGGTATGAGCCCTAATAGAGAAAAGCAATGATGAAAACTTTCTAGAATGATATAAATTCCTCTAGGTTTGAATTATTGGTTTTTCAATTCTATAAACATGTTCATTGGTTTTTATAACATACAAACTAGTAGTATCAATTTTTGTAATGGTCTACAAGCTTAGTTTTTGAATAACAATGTGCTATAGTCTATCTAGATTACTTTGCTACTACATTTTCAGTGGGTTTCTACTCTTGCACCAATGCATTATGATCAGATACATCAAGAAAATGATGAATAAATATTTTTCATGATCTATAACATCTACATATTGGTCCTTATAATTGTTTTGCTATCTCTCCAGGTATGTGAAGTCAAACAGTGACAGTGTTGATGGTCCAACATGACTTGTTTCATTATTTGTGGTTGATCTTGATCAATTAATATTGTCTTAACAAATGTGTTTGTGATGCATTTGGTCCTTGACATAGTGTATGATGATCTTCAACTAAATCTCTTTATTTTTGGATGTGTTTTGGAGCCAACCCATATCATATTAATCATTTTATCTAACGATCATCTCAGAGCCAGCTTAGTTGGTGTTTTGTGTTATTGTGGAGGATATGTATAGAATATCAAACTTATTTATGAATATTATGATAGTGAGTATATAGTGAAAGAGTAGAATGAAAAGGATAAAGTGTCTAGAATTAGTGTGAAGGGTTAATTGTGCAAAATAATGACTACATCATAAGCATGTATTAGATGCTTCTTCAAAGAATTTTAGAATCATTTTCTTCCTCTAATTTTCATGTATCCTGCTCTAAGACAATGACTCTCATTGGGTCCATTGTATCTTTCTCTAAGGTAGTATTTTTTTTCTATAAGACCGTAGGCAATGAGATTGAAATATTGGAATTCTTGTTAGTAGTGAGCTACATATATTCTGAGTTAATCCTCACCATGATTTTTCCCTCATTTTGTTTTCTACATAAAATCTTGGTGTATCTATGTGATGCATGTGTTCTCTTATGTTCCTTTTGGGTAATGTGTTGTGTTGTTAATTTGTAAATGGAATTAATTAATTTTTAATATGTGTTAATTTATCCCCCTCTCATCACATCTTTTTGTTCAACAATTGGTATCAGATTCAAATGCATTAAGATGATTAACAACTAAGGCAGATCCTACACTTGAACACATGGGGTCATGGAAAAAATCAATGATATGTTTATTCCAAAACCAAATCTTGAATCAATGGAATTTGAAGGTTGGGATATCAATCCAAAAGATTGGGGAAGAAAATTTTGAAGGAGAACTTTGGTTTTCTCTTGAATATCTAGATGAAGCAAGATTAAAAATATCCAATATGAGTGCATGTTGGAAAAGTCAAAAAAGACAATTGACAAGTTGAAGACAAAAGCTAAGGAATCAAAATAAGAAATTGGGAAATTGAAACCCAAATAGAAGGTGGAAGTGAAGGTGAAATGAAAGCCAAAGAAGCTAAAGAATTGATCTCAAATTTAAAAATCAAAGTTGAAGAAGTTAAAATTATTGAGGACTACCTAAATACCAAGATCAATGAATTTTTTTTTAAATACTTAAAGCTTGAGGAAGAAATTGTATTCCTAAGAAAAAAACATGAAAAATCAAAATAACAAATTGAAAAAGTTCTAAAACTCAAACGAGGCTTTGAAATTATTGATGAGTTAATTAACTTTCAAAAACCCTTAAAAGAGAAATCTGGACTTGGTTTTGAGAAGGGGAAAATTCCCTTGGTCAAAGCATCTACAAATATGTATGATAACTTCAAATAAAAAGGACGGTCTAAATAAAGGAAGGAGAAACCATGTACAAAAAGTCCTATGGAAACTTCCTATGGGGATGCAAAGATAAATCATCAAAGGAAGATAGAAGATTGATTCATTCTTGTTTGGATCAGAAAATAGAAATGTAATCTGAGAGGGGGACCAACCATGTCAAGGCCCTAGGTCATGGAGAGCTGAGAGCCGAGGACTACACTAACTTACCTCACTCTAAAGGGGTGCTTTGAAATAAGGGTCAAGAATGATGAGGACTATAATTTACTTCGATCACTCTTTAAACCCAAGATCTAAGTTTAGGCTAGGTGACTTGGTTTCCAGAGTCGATACTGTACTTCAGAAAACACTCTATCCAAGGACATAAGCATGGTTCTGAGATGACAACGTAGTGCATTGGCATCTCACAGGTGTGTTGGCATCTATACAGCTAGGGATAGAAAGTAAAATATGAACCACTAGAAAAAAAGCTAATGGCCTAGCTATGTACTCCTAAATAAGCAAAAAAGAACCATCAAATAGGAAAGGTACAAACAAAGATTATAAAATAGATAGATGAGAGCTAAAGTGACAAAGATGATCTCACCAAGACACCAATTCTCTAGCTAGCTCCAAATGCATGTTCACCTACACACAATAAAGAGGGGGAAATTTTTGGGGTTGTATAGGGGTCTACCTTAGTCAAACCCCCATTTTGGTGTTTCTACCTCCACCGACAACCAAATAACAACAAGAGAGAAATGTGCAATAAAGAAGTAGAGAAAGTAGAAATGTAATAAACACTATAAAACAATAAATATCTACTCAACCAAATCACAAAGGAGAGGAGTGAAATGTTACCACCTCTACTGAAAAGCTCACTAGCCAATGGAGGAGAAAGCAGACTTGGCAAGGTCACCACAACCTTGACTGTGATAAAGGGAGGTCACAGAAGACTCCAAGCCTACGTTTCTAATGGCTTGCTTCACACTTGCTTTGCAGAGTTGACAAAGTGTTGTTGCTACAATGGAGTGTTGAAGTGCTGCTTCCTGATGAAGATAATGCTAAAACTTATGTAGAGATTGCTAGAGAGTGAAAAGAAGCCTCTTTTAATTGAATGAAGAATGGATGAATTTGAAGAAGAATGAGGAAGAATTTTCCATTTTTAGGATCGGTTGGTCAAAGAGGGACGTTACAAATTGACCCCAATCAAAATTGTAATGCCCCTACCAAATTCAGACAAAGGAATCTGTTAGGGATGATAGTGTGTCATGTGGATGTATGTGCAGTTCGCGTGCATCCCTAACAAATATTCTCCCACTGACACACCAGAAAAATGCTAAGTGGAAGGAAGAGACTTGGGTGATGCAGAATTTTGACTTCGGATTTGGTTTTCTAAGGCGAGGATGTGTAAAAGGGGAATTTGGATAAGAGGTGCATAAGGAGACACCTTTTTGTAGGTTTGTAGGACAAAATAGAAGACTCCATAGCTCTACAGAACTATGAAGATGCACAAAGTACACCAAAGTCCCTCAAAACAACGATGGAAAAATCCCATAGGATGAAAGAATTTTACAGGTCGGTAGACCTACAAGAAGGTGTCCCTCAAGATCTCTCACATGAAGGAAACCCAAAGAAGTAAGCGTCTCATAGGCGTGCAAACCTGCAAGAGCTTGATACTTTGAGACTTTGATAGTTACTATTTATTGTTTGCATTGGTGGATTGGATAGTTTAGACTGCTTGATGGTTATGTAGCTAATTCATTTGATGACATGGATATTATGATATGACATTATGGTTACATTTGGTTTGGTGATGTTTAATTTGATTTTAGTAGTACATTGTGATGCAGTGGATTAGTAATCATTTTATGATGATATGATGTGATCAGCTAGTTTAGCAATTTTATTTTATACTTGATGTTGTAATTGTAATTATAGCATTGGTGAGGGGACAGTGTAGCACCACTCATTTGTGAGTGCCCTGCTACACTACAATTCCTTCTCACGATGTGATTTTTTTGATTATATATATATATACATGTTGTACACAACCTTGTTTGTATGTAGGAATTACAGGAACAGAGTATCGATTCCACCTGCTTCGGTAGGACAGGGCGAGCATCAATTTAACCCAACAAGCATGAAGTTGAAACAAAGATGACAAGGAAGTCACCTTGTCCCAAGTTTTCCAACCTGTTTTATGTTTTGTCGTATTGTGCGTCTTTGACCTTTGCCATTTTTGCATTTTATAGTAGTTGTTTTGTGTGAGTGTGCTTTTGATATTTATTTTACGTTGGTGTGTAGTATGATGTCATTTAAATAATTAAATGAATTTAATAAATGTTAATAATAGTATTGGAATAGTTTACATTAAAATATAAAAGTCTTATATTAAAAAGCCATGTAAATTACTGAATGGTGTAGATTAAATTATTTAAAATTGGTGTTTAGATAAATTAATTAAAATAGCATGTTGAGGATAATTAATGAAATAAAATAATTAGATAAGTTAGAATTGTGTGAATTGTAAGTAAACATTGCAAAATCAAAATTAAAACAAAAAGTGATGTTTGAATAGAAAAAAAAATCAAGAAAAGAAAGAAAAGAAGAAAATGACCAATGAATGTTGAGTTTTGGCTGAAAAGCTAGTAATGAAATAGAAAACTTCTTTTAATTTTGATTTATGGAGTTTTCAAAAAAAAAAAAAAGATATATTTTTATTTAATAGCAATATTGTGAGATTTTCATTCACGGGAAATTGACAGAAGCTTGAGAATATGAGTTCTGGAAAAATTGGATCCTCTGGGGTTTTCTCTGTTTAATTCTTTCATTGTTCTGGAGGGGAGGCTCTTTTGAATTAAATATTAGATTAGAAAATTGATCAAGGAAATCGGGTGGAGAAGTTCTGAATGAAGGAAGGGTAGCTCTTGAAAAAGGCTATTTGGGTTCAAGAAAAGCTTCGTCAAACCTTTAGCAAGCATAGGACTCCAGGTTCCATTCTCTCCTTTTTGTTTGCTCTGAATCAGTAAAAATAAATAATGTTATTCTGTAAAAGAAAAGAAATCTTATGGGGTTTTAGAAATCTTTTGGGTAGCAAACAAATGAAAGAAATTTACTTGGGTTCTAAAAATGTCTACTATTTCTATGATTTGATATGAAAAAAAAAATTTCCCCTTTGAGACAAATGAGTTTTGAATATATTTATAAGTTTTTTTACAGAAGATGTTCTTGATATATATATATATATACACACACACACACATCCTTACAGAAGTATATATATATATATATATAGATATATATTTATATTTTATATATCTAAATAATACTGAGTTCAAAATTTAATTTTCTGGGCCAAATTGTTGTTGTTCTCAGAACTTTTATTGAGATGGAAATAATAAATTTTAATTGAGGGTAAGGGGGGGATGGCGGGGCCGTACCCTCCCCTTTCCCAATGGGCCACGCAGGCTATCCATAGCAGTCTGTATGGAGTGATGAGTGCAATAGTCCTATGAACTGTTGCGTACAATAGCCATAGGGACTGCTGTGCGCAGTCTGCATACGACAATGGGGGTTTAATTTAGTTTTTTTAAATATAATATAAATATATATATTTATATTAATATCTCTTAATATAAATATATATATATATATTTATATTTATATTAATATAATTTATTTTATATAAAAAAATAGAAAGAAAATAAACAAAACGTTTCTTTTTACATATATATATTTTTAATATATATATATACACACACACACACTCAGTTCTCTTATGACTATGAAATTAGGAATATGATTGAAATTTATTTATGGAAATTAGTCGAATGGTTTTCATAACAAAATTATTATCAAAATGTTATCTTCAAAATTATTTCATTGAATTGGGAAATAAATCTCATTAGATAATTGCGAATGAAATAAATCAAATTGTGGATATTGTGCTATTACTTGCATTATAGAATCTTGTTAGATTGAGTTGGTTATTTTTCTGTATCATATGTTATCGTTTTGACTTGTTCAATGTGGGAACCCAGTTGATTTTATGAACCCGTCTATGGATGTTGTAAACCTTAGGCTTCTAGAGGCTAAATTTTATTGTTGGTTGATATTCCTCTTTTTATGTGCTCTTGTTGTGACAAGTTATTTGGTATCATTATTGTAAAAGGGTTGTATGAGATTTTGTTGAGACTTTGTTGTGTGCCTTTTAATGAGATGGGCAATGCCTCGTATGCCATCTGTTGAGATGTAATTCTTTGTTCTTTATGGTACAACCCTTGCTTTTGATTATGTTTTGGAGTCTCCAGGGAGAGTGGCTCTTTGTGGGGGCCGGCACCTCAGATAGGAGGAAGGGCTCAAGATAACCCACGTAAGAGTTAGATTAACAAGTGATAACCTAATAATAGAACTTAGCGGGATGGGTAGTAATAACATAATAATATAATCTTGGATACCTCATCTATCCATTAGGGTTGTCGCAAACTAATGGTAGAATGAGAAGGTCGTGGTTGGAAAACATTACATCATCCTCAGGAGAGGTTAACGGCTTCGCATGAGTCACCCTATGGGGCTAGCACCTCAAGTAGGAGGAAGGGCCAGGATAACCATAGATGGGGGCTGATGCCTCATGTTGAAGGAAGGGCTAGGATAACCCATGTAGGCTATGCAATGACACTCTCCACGAGTTGCCCTTATGCTTGGTTTCTTGGTTGCCTCTAGAAGTGTGTTTTGATTGTTGTTTTGGATTTACTTTGCAAGTGGTTAATGGTTGTTTCCTTCGGTTTATTTATGATGTGTTTTATGGCTTTGTGTATAATCTAATTGGATCTTGGTTGTTGTTGTTTATGATCTATGTAATCTTTTGTTGTTGCTATTGGAGTTATTGTGCAATGATTTTCTTATTGGAGTTAGTCTTATGGCATTCATGGTTGTGGTTACTTCCTTGTCACCTCTGAGCATGGGGGGTGGGTTTTTCTAAAACCCACATGGTCAGGTGGAACATGCTCTGCACTTGTTGGGTTCCCCATCAATGTTTGTTCTTCACAGTATCTTTCAAATGGAGCTTGTACCAGATATTCATCTTGTATTTTGGACATTCTTTGTATTATGTATTTATCCCACATGTATGGGAGGTTTTATTGTACATCTCATGTATTGTGAACATGTAATGTATTAAAAGATGATGTATTGTAAATGCACCCTTGTAACCATTCATGATTTATGAGATTTATTATGCTTTGTATCATGTGATGTATTTATACTTATGCTTATGGATATATGTATGTAATCTTTTGTAAATGGTTATTGTAATGTTTATTATGGATGTAAGATTAGCTAAGTTAATTAGCCTTATGTGTATCTTTCATTATGATTTGGTTTTATGTGATGTGACCTCACGTGCTCCAAAGGACTTGATGTTATGATTTTATCGTATAATGTGATTATGGTTAATGGTTCATTATATGTTTACTTGGTATTATTTAAAAAACAAAAAATGTGTGCATTGTTTTGTCCTTTGGGGTTTGCATGACGGGCGTTATAACTTGGTATCAGAGCCAAGGTTTGCAAATGCTAGGGTCTCTGGGTAGTTATGTCCATTTGGAAACCTTTTCATTTGACTCTTGAGCTCACTTGTACCTTTATCTTGTTGCATAGAAATATACCTTGAGGTAGAGGATGTGGCTGAGGAAGAGGTTGTATTGCTGGTCGTAGAGCAAACCGACAAAGTCCATCAACTCCTAGTTCCCACGGTTCAAAGCATGAGGAACGATAGAGTGCTCAAAGCAACCCATCAGGCGGTGGTCAGAACCTAGAACAACCTAGTTTAGATGGATAGTTACAACACATTCTGGGAGAGATTCTTGATCGGTTGGTAACCAGGACAAAGGAGCAGCGGGTCGAGAGAGAAAGGGAAAGGTCACCGAGGCAGAGGGAAATAACGATAGATCAAGATGCAGTGATAGCTGGTCATATGAGAAATTTTATGAGAGCACACCTGCCTAGATTTAATGGTTCTGGTGGAGGTTTGGAAGCAGAAACATGGTTAATTGATTTGGATCGATGCTTCGTGATGCACCCCTATGGTAGCAATACCAAAGCTCGGTGCGCAGTCATGCATCTGCAAGGTTTCGCATCCACTTGGTGGTGGTTGGAAGAGAAAAAGTTACATCTGGATATCAGCATGGTCACATAGGAGTTACTTTTGGATAGGCTCAGGGCTCGCTTCCTTTCAGATCATTGGAGGCAACGCAGGGTAGATGAGTTTCATGACCTTAAGGAAATTTCGATGTCCGTTGAATGGTATGAGAAACGATTCTATGAATTGAAGTAGTATGCATGGATCAACCATGATGAAGGGATGTTAGTACAACATTTTTTTCGGGGCTTAAATTCCTGAATTAGTGGGGGTGTGTGAGTCTTCAAACTGAAGACGATGGAAATTTTAGTCGAAAAGGCTCATTTAGTAGAGGATAATTTTTCCATGGCACTGGGTGGTCACATTGGAGTGCAAATTGGCAGTACACCTACGCCTAGTTTTAGCACTCACGGAGATCAGACACAGGCTACAAGATCTTCTAGGAATAGGTATGCACCCTCCAAAGGGGGTCAACACCAATAGTAGCAGCAATCACCGAAGCATAAAAACTCTCAATCTCAGCATGGTGGTAATTATTAGTTTTGTAGGGATTGAAACCAAAACCGAGCTAGTCAGGAGCATTTTGAGTAGCATGCACCTAGTTTTCAGTCAATGTTGAGTCAAGGAAGCTTTCAGCAGTCAAATGCTCCATCAGGGGGCATGGGATTTGGTAGAGGTATTGGTTGCTACTCATGTGGGCAGCAAGGGCATATTGCTAGATTGTGTCCACAAAAGAGCACCTCAGGATTTAATCAGAGACCAGTTGGATCAGAGCCGATAGTGGGTGACGCAGGGAGAGCTCATCATGTCTTTGCAATAGTGGATAATCGACAGGCAGATCACCAAAGCACCGTCGTTGAGACATCATGTGTGTTGCATAACACTAGCATTTCTATACTCTTTGATTCTGGTGCATTTGATTCTTTTATATCTCCTTCAGTAGTTGAGTGATGTAGACTAGTGGCAACTAGTCAAGGCGTAAAATGGTAGGTTGAATTGGCCTTAGGGTCAAAGGTTATTGTAGAGAAGCTTGTACAAGGTTGTAGTCTAAATTTAGGGGCTTTGACAACTAAAGTGGATCCCTGAATCCTACCACTTGGCTCATATGATGTCCTCTTGGGTATGGATTGGTTGAGTGCACATCATGCCATGATAGATTGTCGTCGTAAAGCAGTGCAGTGCATTGATGATTCCGGAAAGGAGGTGGAGATCGTGGGTATTCAAAAGCCCATTTCATTGCAAATGATCTTTTCCATGCAGCTTAAAAGGTATTTCGGATAGGGTTGTCAACTTTTTGCAGTATCTATGAGTGAGCTGGAGTTAGAGGATAGTCAAGGGGTGTCATAGGATGATTACCCTCTCCTAAAGGAGTTTTCTAATGTTTTTTGTGAGTGAGATACCTAGTATGCCACCAAAATAGGATATAGATTTTAGGATTGATCTTGTACCTAGAGCTAAGCTGATATCTCGAGCTCCATAGTGGATGACAATACAGAAACTTCAAGAACTTTGTCTACAATTGGAGGAGTTGTTGGCTAAGGGGTTTATTCGCCCAAGTGTTTCCCCTTGGGGAGCACCTATGATATTCGTAAAGAAGAAGGATGGTACTCTCCGCTTGTGTATTGATTAGAGGAAGTTGAACAAAGTAACGGTGAAGAACCAATATCCCTTGCCAAGAATTGACGATCTTTTCAATCAGATAAAAGGGGCAAAGGTATTTTCTAAGATTGATCTCAAATCAGGATATCATCAATTGAGGATAGCGGATGCAAATATTCATAAAACAACATTTTGCACTCAATACAGACATTACGAGTTCACTATGATGTCGTTTGGGTTCACAAATGCACCTTCAGTCTTCATGAGCTTAATGAATGGAGTGTTCCGAACGTACTTTGATAGATTTATCCTTGTGTTTCTCGATGACATTGTGATCTATTCTAGGTCTATGGAAGAACATGAGGAACATCTAAAATAGGTGTTGCAATGCTTCAGGGTCAAATAGTTGTTTTCCAACCTAGTGAAGTGTGACTTCTATAAGACTGAAATTCAATATTTGGGCCATGTGATTTCTGGTGAGGGAATTTCAATTGATCCTGCAAAGATTAAGGCCATTGTGGATTGGCTCACACCCACAAATGTCTTAGAAATTTTCAATTTCATGGGACTAGCAGGCTATTATCGGCGGTTCGTCCAAGGATTTTCAAGGATGGCACATCCTATCACCTCTCTCCAGAGGAAGGGAAAGAAATTTCTTTGGTCTAATCAATGTCAGTTAGCATTCCAAACTCTTAAGGAAAAGTTGACCTGTGCACCAATCTTAGTAGTACCGGATCCGACAGGAGACTTTGTTGTTTGTACAGATGCTTCTTTGGAAGGCTTATGGGCCATTTTGATGCAAGAATGGTGAGTGATTGCATATGAATCACAAAAAATTAAGGATCGTGAATTGTACTACCCCACACATGATCTTGAGTTGGCCATAGTTGTGCATGCTTTGGTAAGATAGAGGCACTTCCTTTTAGGGAATTGGTTCGAGTTGCATATAGATCATCATAGTCTGCAATACATCTTCACACAGCCGAACCTAAATGCAAGACATAGGAGGTGGATGGAATTCATGTGCGAATATGATTTTGAAGTGAAGTATATCCAGGGAAAAGAGAATGTGGTGGGAGATGCTTTGAGCCAATGTAGACATGAGATTTCTACAGTGGCTCTCGAGGTTTATTTGAGGAGTCATATTCTCACCGCTCTCTCCTCAGACATTTGGTATCAAGAGGTGAAGTCTGAAATCGAGTTGGGTAGAACTCTGGAAGGAAAATTTGTTTGATACTTGTTGAATTATGATGGTGTTTTGTGCTACGTAGGCTGAATGTATATACCTCCTGTTGAGGGTCTTCACACCCTAATATTGACTGAAGCCCATTGGGCACCTTATTTGGAACATCCTGGAGTTAATAAAATGTATGCGGATCTTTGATCGCTATATTTTTGGGTAGGATTGAAGCGTGATATCGCTGATTTTGTACCTAGATGTCTAGAATTTTAGAGGGTTAAGGCTAAGCATCATCATCAGGAAGGGTTGTTGCAGCCTCATCTTGTTCCAGAATGGAAGTGGTACATTATCTCTATAGATTTCATTGTCGGCTTGCCTATGTCTTCTAGGCGGCACGACGCTATCATGGTCACTGTTGAACGGTTGACCAAGGTAGCCCATTTCTCTCCTATCTGATCTTCCTATACTATTTTTGTGGTGGCTAGGGTGTTCATGGAATACATTGTTCAATTGCATGGGATACCACAAAGAATCATTTCTGATAGAGATCTGGTATTCACATCCATGTTATGGACATCTTTGCAGTGGTCCTTAGGGACTCAATTGAGCTTTAGTTCTGCCTACCATCCTAAGACAAATGGTCAGACTGAGAGAGTCAATCAGGTGCTTGAGGATATGCTCCACATGTATTTCATGGACCAACAATCATGTTGGGAAGATTATATGCACTTGGTCAAGTTTTCCTATAACAATGGTTATTGTAGTTCGATCGACATGGCTCCATTTCAGGCTTTGTACAATCGTCCTTATCGTACCCCTTTGAGCTGGGATCAATTAGAGGATAGGGTTCTTCTTCGACCTGAAATGCTTCAAGTTATGGAGCAACATGTAGCTCACATCTGAGAGCATCTTGTAGCAGCTCAAGACATGCAAAAGAAGTATGTCGATGCACATAGAGTTGATCAACAGTTTGCATTTGGAGATCGAGTGTTTCTTCGAGTGCGTCCATGGAAGAGCCCTATTTGTTATGGAAAGGCTTATAAGCTTGCACCCCGCTTTGTTGGACCATTTGAGGTATTAGAAAGAATTGGTCATGTTGCCTACCGCCTGGCCTTGCCACCCAGTCTATCGCGGATTCATGATTTTTTTCATGTTTCAGTCCTTACACCTTATTTTCTTGATGTTACTCATGTACTTGATTGGAATGATCTACAGGTCGAGGATGGGAAGCTATCTCTCAAGCCCATGGTTGTGTTGCAGCATAGGAGACTCGCCCTCAGAGGTAGGGATATTGAGCAGGTGCAGGTCCAGTGGGACACCAATGATGAGACATCAGCAACATGGGAGGATGCCTCCCCTATCAGAGAATCCTATCATTACATGTTTACTGGCTTCCAAGAGTAAGTAAAATTCATGGGGGGGAGGATGTAATACCCCTCATGTTGCTAATTGGACTTATTATTTGGTTTGGTGATGTTTAATTTTATTTTAGTAGTACATTGTGATGCAGTGGATTAGTAATCATTTTATGATGATATGATGTGATCAGTTAGTTTAGCAATGTTATTTTATACTTGATGTTCTAATTTTGATTCTAGCTTTGGTGAGGGGACAATGTAGCACCACTCATTTGCGAATGCCCTGTTACACTACAATTCCTTCTCACGATGTGATGTTTTTGATTATATATATACATGTTGTACACAAGCTTGTTTGTAAGCAGGAATTGCAGGAACAGAGTCTCGATTCCACCTTCTTCGACGAGACAGGTCGAGCATCAATTATACCCAATGGGCATGAAGTTGAAACAAAGATGACAAGGAAGTCACCCCATCCCAAGTTTTCCAACCTATTTTATGTTTTGTGGTATTGTGCATCTTTGACCTTTGTCATTTTTGCATTTTATAGTAGTTGTTTTGTGTGAGTGTGCTTTTGATATTTATTTTACGTTGGTGTGTAGTATGATGTCATTTAAATAATTAAATGATTTTAATAAATGTTAATAATAGTATTGGAATAGTTTACATTAAAATATAAAAATTTTATATTAAAAAGCCATGTAAATTATTGAATGGTGTAAATTAAATTATTTAAAATTGGTGCTTAGATAAATTAATTAAAATAACATGTTGAGGATATTTAATGAAATAAAATAATTAGATAAGTTAGAATTGTGTGAATTGTAAGTAAACATTGCAAAATCAAAATTAAAACAAAAAGTGATGTTTGAATAGAAAAAAAAATCAAGAAAAGAAAGAAAAGAAGAAAATGACCAATGAATGTTGAGTTTTGGCTGAAAAGCTAGTAATGAAATAGAAAAATTCTTTTAATTTTGATTTATGGAGTTTTCAATATATATATATATATATATGTATGTATATATATCTTTTTATTTAATAGCAATATTATGAGATTTTCATTCATAGGAAATTGACAGAAGCTTGAAAATATGAGTTCTGGAAAAATTGGATCCTTTGGGGTATATATATAAATAATATATATATACATTTGAATATATTTATAAGATTTTTTTACAGAAGATGTTCTTGATATATATATATATATATATATATATACACACACACACATCCTTACAGAATCTTGTTAGATTGAGTTGGTTATTTTTTCGTATCATATGTTATCGTTTTGATTTGTTCGGTGTGGGAACCCAGTTGATTTTATGAACCTGTCTATGGATGTTGTGAACCTTAGGCTTCCAGAGGCTAAATTTTATTGTTGGTTGATATTCCTCATTTTATGTGCTCTTGTTATGACAATTTATTTGGTATAATTATTGTAAAAGGGTTGTATGAGATTTTGTTGAGACTCTGTTGTGTTTCTTTTAGCTTGATGGGTAATGCCTCATATTTCATCTATTGAGATGTAATGCTTTGTTTTTTATGGTACAACCCTTGCTTTGTATTATGTTTTGGGGTCTCCAGGGAGAGTGGCTCTTCATGGGGGTCGGTGCCTCAAATGGGAGGAAGGGCTCAGGATAACCCACGTAAGAGTTAGATTAACAAGTGATAACCTAATAATAGAACTTAGGGGGATGGGTAGTAATAACATAATAATATAATCTTGGATAGCTCATCTATCCATTAGGGCTATCGCAGACTAATGGTAGACTAAGAAGGTCATGGTTGGAAAAGTCATTACCTCATCCTCAGGATAGGTTAACGGCTCTGCATGAGTCACCCTATGGGGTTGGTGCCTCAAGTAGGAGGAAGGGCCAGGATAACCATAGATGTGGGGTGGTGCCTCATGTTGGAGGAAGGGCCACGATAACCCATGTAGGCTATGTGATGACAATCTCCACTAGTTGCCCTTATGCTTGGTTTCTTGGTTGCCTCTGGAAGTTTGTTTTGATTGTTGTTTTGGATTTACTTTCCAAGTGGTTAATGGTTGTTGCCTTCAGTTTATTTATGATGTATTTTATGGCTTTGTGTATAATCTGATTGGATCTTGGTTGTTGTCATTTATGATCTATGTAATCTTTTGTTGTTGCTATTGGAGTTAGTCTTATGGCATTCATGGTTGTGGTTAGTTCCTTGTCACCTCTGAGAATGGGGGGTGGAATTTTCTAAAAGCCACATGGTCGGGTGGAATGTGCTCTACACCCATTGGGTTCGCCATCAATGTTCATTCTTCAGAGTATCTTTCAGATGGAGCTTGTACTAGATATTCATCTTCTATTTTGGACATTCTTTGTATTATGTATTTATCCCACGTGTATGGGAGGTTTTATTGTGTCTCATGTATTGTGAACATGTAATGTATTAAAAGATGATGTATTGTAAATGCACCCTTGTAACCATTCATGATTTATGAGATTTATTATGGTTGTATCATGTGATGTATTTATACTTATGCTTATGGATATATATGTATGCAATGTTTTGTAAATGGTTATTGTAACGTTTATTATGGATTTAAGATTAGCTAAGTTAATTAGCCTTATGTGTATCTTTCATTATGAGTTGGTTTTATGCGATGTGACCTTGCGTGCCCCAAAGGACTCTATGTTATGATGTTATCGTGTAATGTGATTATGGTTAATGGTTCATTATATGTTTACTTGGTATTATTTTAAAAAAAAATGTGTGCATTGTTTTGTCCTTTGGGGTTTGCATGTCAGGCGTTACACCTTTTTGCAGGTCTACAGGACAAAAAAGAAGACTCCATAGCTCTGAAGAACTATGAAGCTATACAAAGTACACCAAATTCCCTCAAAAAAATGATGGAAAAATCACATAGGATGAAAGCATTTTATAGGCCTGCAGACCTACAAGAAAGTGTCCCTCAAGATCTCTCACATGAAGGAAACCCAAAGAAGTAAGCATCTCACAGGCCTGCAAACTTGCAAGAAGGTTTAACTCAATATCCATCACATGAAGGAAACCCAAATAAGTAAGCATCTCTCACATGAAGGAAGCCCCGTGAAGTATGTGCCTTACAGGCCCACAAACCTATAAGAAGGTGTCCCTGAAGATCTCTCACATGAAGGAAACCCAGATGAAAGTACCTAATAGGCCTATAGACCTATAAGGAGGCTTCCCCCAAGATCTCTTTCAAGGAGGAAACCTAAAGGAGGGGACTCCGCAGAGTTGAATTAGAAAGCGGCTTTACAGGCGTGCCTACAAAGCAACATGCTTACCTGTAGATAAAGCATGTCTAAGAATAAAGCAGCTACACAATCAGTTAAGAAAATAGTCACATAAACCATCGATAAACTGGAAAGATTTCAAAGGGGTCACTCGAGAACTTGAAATGAAGAAGGGGGTCCACTCAAGGGACACGCCTATTTGAAAGTGCAAGAAATATATTCTTTCTCGGATCGATTAATCATCTAGGAATCCTTTCGAAAGTCATCCACTTCATCAAGGAATTCAAAAGGAAGAAAATTCCCCCTCGTGAGGGGAAGGTCAAAGCTACTTCCACCAAAGAGGAAGGTTCTCAAGTTATTTCTAGGTGAACCCATGATGAAGGAAACATGTTTCATTAGGGGTCCAAGTCAAGAATGCAATTCCTAAAAAAAGTGTGCAAATATTCTCAAGAAAAGATTCATTGGAAATTAATGTGTTTTCTAAAAATTAGAGTATCATAGAAATGATGTCACACATGAGAGGGACAAATCAAGCAAAGAAGAGAGATAGAAAAGAAAATATTGAAAGAGAAGAAAACATAAACAAAGGGCACAAGGGGATCTAGTTTCATGGGGAAAGATCTGCTCATGCTTATATACATAATACATAACCATGGTGTAAGGCAAAAGATCATCAATCCCCAACCAAATTAGGAAGAATGCATAGAAGAAAAATTAAAAATAAAATATTTGGGTCAACATGGAACGGAAGCCTAAATTCCCCCAACACTTTGTATCATCCCCAATTTGTCGAAAGTCAATCAAAAACATGGAAGAATGATGATATAGATAGAAGAAGGTTTACGACACAAAAAATCACTCATGTATCTAAGCACCAACAAGGGTGACAAGTGTCATCCAGGAACACATAGCACATGTACATGGGGAACACATCACAACACACACACACATCTAATCTACAGATAAAGAAGAGGCCTCCCCTAACACTGATTGACCAAGAGGTAATTTTCTTCCCACTCTAGATCATCATGAGAGGAAGGAGGATGAGCCTACAGTGGTGGAATATTAATGGGAGGAGCTTCCAACCCTCCTACAACAAGGGATAATGAAGAAACCCCCACAAGGTCTTCTCCGCTAGGCTCTTGTGGAGCTAGGGTCAATAAATTTGTGAGGATTGTTGACAAGGTCAAAACTTCATCTAGAGAGTTAAACATGTACTTTACTAAAGTGCCATGTCATACCTCAACGGATGGAGAGGACTACACCTAAGATTCACTGCTTGGATCACCAAGTGATTCGGGAGCAATGAAAAACTCAGGGGAAGCTGGAGTTGGCTTCGTCACTAGAACAAAACAAGCTAGCATGAGACCATATTTTGAAGAAGGTGGGCTCCTCTTACATGCTCCATTGTTGGAAGGACCAACCTCTACCTTCGCTTTCATCGGAGGATGGGAGCTCTCCACATACGAGGTGAGAGGTGCAAAGGAAGAGGAGAAGAAAACTACAACATACACCACCAAGGTATTCAACATATCTATAGGTTTTAGGAAAGGAGGGATGTCCAGAAGAGACATCAACAAGGGCAACTCAACCGAAGGAGAAATGAACACCTACACCTTCTTAGGGTCAGGTGCATTCGTACTCACATTGGAAGCTAGAAGCAATGTGGAACTCAATTGAATGGAAGTAGAGGGGAGGAGAGAGGAGGATGCAACAGGAGGCCCTAAAGGAGGGGAAATCATATTCTAATCCTTTCTCTACAAGGTAGCCTGCTCAACCGTGAGAGCCTTTTGTCAATGCTTGCATTCACATAAAAGGTGGTTCATGTCACTCTTCAAACTAGAGGTTGGGAGCTATGAAGGAATAGAATTCTCTTGCTCAACCATAGGATTTTTCCACTATAGTTGTTTCCAATAGAGGGACAAGCTCTTGAATGGGAGTACGAGGAGTAGGTTGAGAAGGAACAAGAGGATCGGCTCTAGTGTCTCAGTAGTGGGCCTCTTCCCATTTACTACTTTAGGAGCAAATGTGGTAGGAGGTCACAGAGGTCGAGACATAGAAGACTCCCCACATGTACCTTTCTTCCTTCCATACCAAATGGTTCTAGGCTCCGTGGGAAGAACAAGATGCTCAAGTGCAAGACACTTAGGCCTTCACCAAGCGGGCAACATAGGATTGTCTCGCAAGTGCAGAACATAATATGATGGTGCTACAGCAGGGCAAGAGGAAGCATCAGGTTGAGCAGCAAAAGAGGAAGAAGAGGGACCCTGAGAGGGATTTTCTTCTTCTCTCCTATAGGCCTTGGTAGCATCACTATCATCTTTTAGGCATGCCTTATGCAAAACAACATAAGGTGATGGAAGGTATCTCAATTTCGACATTAAGCACCCTTTCTTTTACTTTTGATAAGTCTAGTACAAGAGGTCCTTCCTAGGTGGGAGAGGACCAACAAGTGCAAGCCAAAAGTGATCTAAGGAGTAGCTATCATGTGCGACTAGTGGTTTATAGCCAGTGTCATGAATCACATGCACTGACCCCCCATGAAAAAACATCAGAAATTTTTGTACAATAGAGGAAACTGTGTTCATAGCTACTAGCTAGGGGATACTTAGCTTCACTCTAAAGAGTTCAGACCCCGAGTTTAAATATCAAACAACAGGTTGACATACTTAGGTCTTACAAGGATTGATAACATGATACTACCTAGGGGAGGTACGAAAAGTCCATTGTGGGTACAGATGGTGCTCACAAGTGCATTGTACCCATCTTTGTGCAGGAAGTTAATTAACATAATCTCCTCAGTTATGATATTCACCTAAGACATCGGGTCAATAAGAACACCCGCTACAATGTTCCCATTGGTCCGCACAGGGATATAAAGAGGAGATGGTTCTCTATTCAAGCCCATTGGTAGGTATTATGAGGTGAAGGTTATACTTATGCCACTACTCACAGGCTGCACAAAGGGGATGGGTTGATGCAAAAAAGAGGTCATCACACACACTAGATGATACTTTTGTAGAGTACCCAAAGGTTATAGGATAGGATAGTGACCCAATCAAGGTTTCGTTGCACAACACTTATGCAACCTTCCAACTACGCCTACTAGGGGTTGCAAGTTGGGTTGCAAGTTGGGTTGCAAGGCGAAATCCTCACAAAACTCATACCTACAACACTCCTAGAATACAAGGAAAGGAACTTTAAGTATCACAAAATGGAACCAAAATGGTTCACGTTAGGTTCACCAAAAATGTAAGAGAGGGGACCAACCACGTCAAGGCCCTAGGTCATAGAGAGGCAAAAGCGGAGGGCTGCACTAACTTACCTCACTCTAAAGGGATGCTTTGAAATAAGGGTCAAAAATGTTGAAGACTATAATGTACTTTGATCACTCTTTAGACCCAAGATCTAAGTTTAGGCTAGGCGAGCTGGTTTTCAGAGTCGATACTATACTTAAGACAACTCTCTGTTTGAGGACGTAACCATGGTTCTAGGATGATATCATGACATGTTGGAATCTCACAAGTGCATTGAGGTCCATACAACTAGGGGATAGAAAGTACAATATGAACTGCCAGAAAACAAGCCGATGACCTAGCTAAGTACTCCTAAATGAGAAAAACAGAACCATCAAATTGAAAAGGTACAAATGGAGATGATAAAATAGATAGATGAGAGCTAAAGAGACAAAGATGATCTCACCAAGGTGCCAGTTTGCCAGCTAGCTCCAAATGCACATTCACCTACACACAATAAAGAGGAGAAAATTATTTTAGTTGTATAGGGATTTGCCTCAGTCATACCCCTGCTTTGGTTTTTCCACCTCTACGTATAGCTAGATAGCAACGAGAGATAAATGTGTGATAAATAAGTAGAGAAAGTAGAAATGCAATTGTGTCGCAAAAAAGTGTATACTTTTCTTGATATGGAAATAATTGATGACAAATTGGACTTAATGAGGCCTTGATTTGGTGTTGTGAAGTGTTTTAAACATCCACACTAGGTCTTGGACCCTTGCAAACTGAATAAAATGCATTTAACA
Organism: Sequoia sempervirens; assembly: GCA_007258455.2. NCBI lineage: Eukaryota > Viridiplantae > Streptophyta > Pinopsida > Cupressales > Cupressaceae > Sequoia > Sequoia sempervirens. The sequence goes on along the minus strand of VDFB02000002.1, from coordinate 29,056,018 downwards.
ATGTCTTGTGAAGGTGTTGTGAAGTGTTGTAAAATACTTTCACACCTCTCTAGACTTAATGAACCCAATTTTCCTTAAGTCAACATTCTTAAATATATTTAATTGCATTATCACATCAATCTAGAAGGCTTGTAAATTAAACTTAACTTTAATCTAGTGTTGTAATGTGTCCTACACATCCACATTGGATGTTGTGCCTTTCTAGGCTATGCGGACCTCATTTTAGTGTTGTAAAGTGTATGGGTATGTGCAGGATCATGATGGGCGAAAAAGTGGCAATATGATGGGTATATATAGGGTATGTGACTAATGATTTTTTTTTTACCCAAAATTGATGAAACAAAAAGGGTTTTTAAAGGATATTCTTAGCTTTCCACCAATATAAATTATGTTTTATTTTGAATACAATAAATAATTATTATTTATTTTCTATTTGAATTATGACTAAAGTCTTGATTGATAGGTTTATTGAAAAACATCTATAGCTTTCAAACAGTATCACATTTTTTGAATCTAAAACATGCGTCACATTCTATGCTTTGCATACTATAGGTTTAAAAAAAGAAAATTTGAATTTCATGAATTTTTGACCAAGTTAAGGTGGTCGACATACAATTTTTATATTTTTTAAAAGTTGTGTAAAAAAAATCATAATTAATTATTTACTTGGAAACAATTACAAAAAATATGCATCACATCAAGACATGAGTCCTCTACCTATACCTAAAATATTATAAAAATAATTATCATTTTATTGTGGTTAGGTGGTGGACAAACACCCAACTTATTTTTCCCTAAAATTTAAGTATCTTTGCATTGAAATTTCAAATTTTCACCAAATAGATTTTATTTTTTTAAAATAAACTTAGTAGTTTAGAAACTACATTCAATTTTATACATATTCTATTCTTACACTTTTTTGAAATAATATAGATAACTTATTCAAATTTTTACGTCAAGTTGCCTAACTCTGATATTTTTCAATTTTTTGCCACTTAAGGGCCTGTTTTTTCCATGATGATCCTACACATGCCCATATCTAATCAAACTTTCACATTGAATTTTGTGTCCCAAGCCCTAATTGACCTTTACATCATCATTAGTAGGACCTTATTACCCAATGTTGTGCATCCCAAGGCTTGAATTGATCAAAAACCTTATGAAATTAACATAAGAACTGAAATTCCTCATTCCCTATCATTCCAGCTGTCAAATAGGCCCCTCTAGGACTAAGTCACCCATCTGGGTGAATGAGTCCCAACTAGGTGGGACTAAGTCACCCAACATGGCGACTTAGTCCAATTTGGCATATTTTCAAGGTTTGAGCGAGAAATTTTGGAATTTTATTTTATTTTTATTTCATGTCGACCTTAGGTATCTAATTAATGGGAAATAAGGTGAATTTCCTATAAATATAAGTCTCTAAACCCTAATTTACATCTCTTAACTCATTCACAACTCATTCATCATCTATATTCTCCTTCAAGTCAAGCAAGCTAGGGTTTTATCATTATAGGTCATCAAGATAGCTTCCTAAGACATTCAAGAGCAGATTCTTCAACTATTACTACAGAAATTCAAGATCAATTATCATGGAAAGGTCCTAATTCCATTATTTCATTCTTCATTACATCATTTCTCCATTTTGGTTTAATTACCTAAAAAGGGGTTTGGCCAAGGAAAACCCCCATGCCCTAACATCCAACATTTCTTTCTCTCTTTGTGTGATTTGCAGGTCTTGTTTGCAGATTTATTAAAAGAATAGGTTTGGAAATATTGTCAACAAATTTTCAAGGCCCTTCAAGGTTGTCAAAACCCTAAAAGAGGCTTGGAGAACACCCACAGGCTGAGTTATGTAGTTCCAGATCCAAAAATTACCAAGAGCAGAAGTGCAGGTCAACTTCTATAGATTCCCTTTTCAAATCTTCAAAAAAGTCAAAGTGGACAGTTCCCCCAATTGTGGTGACTTATTCCCACTATAAAAAATTTTTAGAGATATTTACAGATTCAGACACCCATTTGGCTGAAATAGGCCTCAATGTAGTTTTCCAAAATTTTCTCGAAACTGGACTAAGTCACCCAGTTTGGCCCAAGTGTCCCACCAGGCTAAAAATTTAGATTTTCGAGAACTTTCAGGACATTTACAGTCTACATTCCAGCCTCTATCAATTTCCAGGTGCACTCTTTATGTTACCCCTTTTAGTACATTGCATTCAATCTACTCTTTTTCATATCACACTATGTTTTCCAACACTTTGCATATCTTAGGTTTAGCATTAAATAATCATTTCTTTTATCAATTTACTACATTTATACATTACAATTAGGCATATTGCATCTATCCATACATTAATATTGAGTGTATACATTAGTATTTTGGCTCCAATTCCTCTCCTTTTAGGTGAAAAACCTAGAAGAGTTAGAGGAAACTTTGGGTAACCAAAATCATTGTCCACAACAATAAACACTACAAAATAGTAAATAGCTACTCAACCAAATCACAAAGGAGAGGATCAAAATGTTACCACCTCCACTCAAAAGCTCACTAGCCAATGAAGGAGAAAGCAGATTTGGCAAGGTCACCACAACCTCGACTGTGATGAAGGGAGGTATCGCAAGACTCCAAGCCCACACTGCTAATAGCTCTCTTCACACTTGCTTTGCAGAGTTGATGGAGTGTTGTTTCTTCAATGGAGTGTTGAATTGCTGCTTACTAATGAAGAGAATGCTAGAACTTGTGTAGAGATTGATAGAGAGTGAAAATAAGCCTCTTTTATTTGAATGAAGAATGGATGAATTTGAAGGAGAATGAGGAAGAATCTGCCATTTTCGGGTTAGTTGGTCAAAGAGGGATTTTAGAAATTAACCCCATTTGAAAGTGTAATTCCTCTGCCAACTTTAGACATAGGAATCCTTCAAGAATGAAAACACACCACATGGACGTCTGCTCGCTGTGTGCACATCCTCAACAAATATTCTTCCACCAACACACCAAAAAAATTCCAAGTGGAAGGAAGATAGTTGGGTGATGTGGAATTTTGACTTCGTATTTTGTTTTCTAAGGTGAGGATGTGTAAAAGGGGAATTTGCATAAGGGGTGAAAATTCACTCCTGTACAAGAACTTTAGAAAGACTACTCCCAAGACAACTACTCTTGCCAAGTTCAATGGTAACTATTATGCTTGTAATAAGTTTATACATAAGGTAGTTGAATGCAGAAGAAAAATGAGTCATAACTCTAGGTTTTCAAAGTAAAATACTATGATCTTTCAATCATTTCATGGTCAATACTATGCTTACAACAAATTTTGCCAAAGGCTAATGAATGCAAAAGTAAGATAATAAGGAATAATGGTATGACCTCTCAATTCTTTAATGACTACTACTACACATTACAAGTTTGTTCATAGGGTTGCTTATTGCAGATCTAATGTGAGAAGAAGAAAATTTTCTCTAAAATCTACTATTACATTCTAAAATTTCCATAAACTTGGACATATTGCTAGATTCTACAAGGGAAAGAGTGTAAGATCTTTTTCTTCTCAAAAGAATCCTATCATTAGTCAGCAAAAGAAGAATGAATTTGTACCTTGACATGGTGTAGATAATTCCTCGAATAACTAACAAGAAAGAGTATAGAATTAGGGGGAGTTACAATTGCAAATATTGTTAAACCCCTCAAATTTTTGAGGTGCTAAAATCTTCACCATAATGATAAATAGTAATATTTTTTTGGTTGGTTATGATTCTAACGCAAATGCACCTCATGTGGAAGACTATTGAAGGATCAAGGATCTCTGTGATATCTCAAATGGTAAAAATCTATTAAGTGTCAAAAAAAAATAAGTGCATTTATTGTATAATGAATAGGGTTGGTGCACGACATATTTAGTTCCTAGTTGAACTAAATTGTTCTCATTCAAAAGTATCAAGCATATTCAAGTGCTAAGGAGGAAGAGAAGAAGACTCAGTGTGTGTTGTGAGCAAACCCTAACAATAGTTTTTTAGGTTTTTTTCTAGCTTTGCTCATAAAAACCTAGTATTAGAAAGTGGTATCACGGCTACACCAACTGTGATTGATGTTACTAAGAGGACAAGGCCCAAATACAAGAAATTTTCATTTATGGAAATGGAGGTAGAAAAATATGGTGCTTTTTCAAAAAAATTGGTGGGTATTATGTACTAGAAAGACTTGAGAGTTTAGATCCATTCTTAGTTAAATAAAATTAATCATAACTATTCATTTGAAATGTTCTGCTCAGGTGAGCTACTAAATGAGAATGGAGAATACAAGCTAGAGTATGAGAACATTGCAAGAAAAGGTTTGGACATTTGGAAAAACTTTCCATTTTTTTTTTCAAAAAAAAAGGAATGGGTAAGAATCAACTTAAACTATCTTCATGACAATTTCATCTAGTTAGATAAACCCTACTTAATCACCAAGGATGTGATTAGAGCTATTATTGGTCTTTGCACCTCTAGGCCAACCCAAATGTTGAAATCTATAAAGAATGAAATTTTTATGGAACTCACTAGTGCAATGTTTGATAAGAGAACCCTAACAGTAAAAGATATAATAGATCTCGATGTTTGGTATGATGCAATTGGTATTGTATAAAAAATATATTTCTCAAATAGGGAAGGGTTTTCCACTGCCACAACAATTCACATCACTCATCAAATGGTTAAGGAAAATGAAAATGTTGACCTATGTGAGCTATTGATAGAACAATTGATGGAGAACATGAAAAGAACAAAGGAGACCAAGTAAAACTTCATGATTGGTTCTTTGATCATATTTCTTACCTTTTTCTTCCTAAATTAATTCCCTGGCTTCAAAGGAAAAATTTAGGATAAGTTTACACTAGTAGCTACACAAATCAAGAAGCATATGGATGGTTTTCCATATGAAAAATCATATACTACCATGTATCAGGATTTCTTTAAAAATTAAAAAAAGAGTTGTAGGGAAGATGGGTAAAAGCACAAAGTTGTGTCACACTTTCAGCCAACTTATCAACACAACTTAATTTAAGTATTTCTAACTAAAAATAAATTTTGGTCAAACATATGATCTAGTAAGACTCATTCTATCTAAGTTAGATACTTCCACAACTTTCTCAACTAAAATTGTTGGCTCAAAATATATGGAGCACCACTTTGAGTCCAATTTACCAAATATATATATATATATATATATATATTTGAAAATTTTGAAGTTTCAATAACTCCTACTAATGTAAATAACATTTTTTTTAAATATAAAAATACCCTTTTGTAGATCCATAAGTGTAGTTTCAAAAATATATTTATTTTAATATTTTAATTAAATTATTTATATTTTATTTTTTATTTTTACTAAAAGTAGGTTATCAGCATAAAATATTAGGTTGATTACCATTCCAAGGAAAAATACTAAAAATTATTAAAAAAAATAGAAAAAAATATGATGCACTAGATAAAAGAATCTATTTCAAGATGATATAAAAAAATTACATTCTAAATAAATATTTAATATGAAGGTTGACATCCGATGGAAACAACTATCTTTTGATTCATGCACATTTAAATATTTATTTAAAATTATATATTTATCAAAATTGGAAAAAAAATATATCCATGCACTAAAGTTTTAAGTTATAAATACACACAGAAAAAATTGAAAGAAAAAAAAAATTACTATAAAAGTTTGACGTCTCATGCAACTTCATTTTTTAGCATTTTATCAACAACTAAATTATAGTGTTAATTTGTTAAAAACTAGTTTAAAATTTAATTTTATTTTAAATACAAACATAAAATATACTAAAATTACATATTTTACTAGTTTACATCATTTCAAAATTCAAAACATATAGCCACTTTTTAGTGATTCAAGTTTAAAAGTTGGATCAGTGTTGATTGTTTCCTTTATAAAGTGTGATACAAATTTGTGCTTTTACCTAGATATAGGATACCATCTAGCTTAGTCCAGAAATATGAAAATGAGATAACCTTTATGGTAAAAAAGGATCAGTATTTATGGAAGTAGTAGAACCTAGAACTGTATGGATATTTGAACTACCTTATGACGTTTTGGAAGGATTTGTACAAAGTTACATAGATATTCTATCATCAAAAACTAAATATCCAAAAATCAAAATATTTCATACATATAGAGAGATCATGGATGAGATTTAATAAAAAGAGAGAAGAAACTAGTGGAAAGAAAGTTGTCAAACCCTGGCTTTGTTGGGTTGGCTCTAGTTTTTGAGATGGGCTCTCTCTCAACCAGCACAATATTTGGTGGTCGCCTCTTTTTGCTAGCAATGGCCAGCTGTTGGCTAAGTCACCTAGACTTAAGGTGCTCAGATTTCACAAAAATGGTATCCAGACCCTACAAAAGATCTTTTCTAGACCCACCATGCATATTATGTCATGGGAAGTTTTTCATGCCCAGTATAGGCTTCATAACAAGGACTGTGCTACTTATGATGGTCTAGTGAATGCGATTCCTGCTAAAATGCTTCATAAGGTTGGAATTCATGGGACCAATCCTTGGTGGAAAGACTAGAAGTGGTATCCAGACACCCCTTTCAGGAACTACAAGCCCCAGCTTGGTTATAGGTGGCTCTCACCACATTTTCCTATGATTCAGAGTTTGAACTAGAGGTGGATTCTTCAATCTCCTGCTCATGTCTGGTGTAAAATATTTGTTGCCACTTGATCTGCAAGTGTTGAGCCAAAGCTTGCCCACTTTTCCTAGTGTATTCTTTTCTAGGGCTTGCCTGTGGGCTCTCGGCTAATTAAATTAGGGGTTCGGGACCCTCGTTGCCCTTTTTGTGGGGCAAGCTAAGAATTTTAAGCATCTTTTCTAGTTTTTTCCTAGAGCACAATAGCTTTGGAGTTAGATTCATGAATTTTTTCGGTCCTTTCGGCCATAACCTTTCTCCTAGAATATGGTGTTGCTAGGAGATTCTCCTAGATTTCCTACAAAATTCACCTAGTTTTGGCACACTTTCAGGGTGGAAATTCTCTTCAATATTTGGAAAGACAGAAATACTTGCATTTTTTCACATACTCAAATGGATATTCATGTATCTTTATATGTTAAAGCTATGATTTTCTCTAATTTGATTTTATAGGTTCAAGTGCATGCTAACAAAGTTGCACTTGAGGTTTGTCACCTCCAGGTTCTCCTGGACCATTGGGGTAATGCCCCTTGTACTATTGCTCGGGTCCCCACTTTACCCACCTCTTCCCGCGGTCGGTCGACCTCTAGGGGCTAGCAATGAAGTGGCTCTATGCGTCCCTATTCACATCCCCCGCCTCAGCGGAATTCTCACACTCCTCGGCGAAACCGTTCTCTGCCATGGGCTAGCCAGGGGTGACCTTCTGGCGGTGCTTCGGGGAGTAGTGGTGGTGGTTTTGGGTGGGCCTCTAATGATCCTTCTGCTTCTAGCTTTGGTTGGCCAGTCACTGGTAAAATGTTTTTGTGTCTAGCACTTGCAATCTCGCCATAGCGCGAGGAAGAAGATAAAGAGAAAAAAGATGCTAATGATGGTTAGGGTCCTCCTCATGACATCACTCCAGACCCTGCTGATGTATGGGGGAAATTTTAGATGACATAGACCCTCTTGGCTCTGCTAGCACTGCTCTGTCTGGTTAATGGCCTTTTTATCTACTTTTTAATTTTGGACTTCTGGGCTTACCCCACATGATCTGTTGATTTTTTGGGCGTTGCCCATTTGACTCTTGGGGTGTGCCTTTCTACCACCCACCCTTTTTTGTGAATATGTATCTTTATATTTGAATTAATATTGAAAGCTGCCTATTCATCAACAAAAAAAAATTATTGAAGGAAATGGGTGCCCCATGTTATTCAATAATTAAAATCAAAGAAGATCTTTATAAGATACTAGGTACCTCCCTAAAAAGTGCATTTGATATCCCTATGGAGGCTTCAAAACTCAAATCTAATCTTCCAGAAGCTATTCCTAGTCCAGGGAGATCAGTTAGAACCTATCATGTTGTTACATTTGCTTTGTTTCCTTCTGAATCCACCCAATCAACTGGTAGTAAAAGAAAAAATGCATCTCAAACCTATCGTAAGGAAAGGGCCACCAAAGCTAGGCTTCCTAGGCCTGAAAGAAAGGAGAAAAGAGAAAAAAAAATGAGGAAGATTCTAATGATGTTGAATAAATTGAAGAATAAACTCATTTGTAGAAGAAGAAGGGGAAGAAGATTGTAGAAGTGAGTACTAAGAAATCCCCTTAGGTTACACATAATCCTCTTGATTTTGAGGCTATCTTGAATGGAATGGTTGAACACTATCTTTTAGAAAGTACAATGGAGCTTCATCCAGAGGTTTCTTCAAGATATGATAAAACAATTGATAAAGTTGTCATTGATTATATGCTCATGAAAAAAATTTCCTTCAATGACATTGTCAACAAAGCTCTAGATAACCTTGTTGAGGCACTAAGACATAGAAGAGATGAGGCCATCAAGGCTAATGAAGAAATGAAGCAATAGGAAATTGATAACTTAGGGATCTCTATATCCTAGGAAGAGAAACAAAATATTACCATAAGACAAGGAAAGGAGCTTCGTACCAAGAGAAGAATAGATCTTTTAATCAGCCTAGATTAGGATATACAAAAGAAAATTCAAAATGAAACTAAAGTCACTACAAAGAAAATCGTTGACAAGAAGCAAGGTGATTTTGATGGTGTATCACAAGATCCTCCAAAAATACAAATATTGTAAGATACATGTAGTTAGAAAGATATGCAAGGATCCTCTATATAGCATAAATAAGAAGGAATCTCAGGTGTACATAAAGTGCAAATTGTCTCCAAAATGGTGATATAAAAGGAAGAAGAAAAAGGCTCTAAAGAGAAGACACCTAAGATCCTTGAGGAGATGAAGATGAGTGTGGATCATGCTTCTCTGGATGACACTATCCTATAGGGTATTCCTAATGTGTTCACTCAAGACATTGATTTATAATTTTTTTAAGGCAATATGACTATTGGTGATGAAAAGCAAAATGAGGAGGCTACTCCTCTAGTGAATATTGGTACATAAGGCACTGAAAGTCAAAGTGAACTTGATGTTCCTCCTCTAGAACATAATGTTGTCCCTTCAGAGAACTCAGTGAATAATGAGAATATGAATGAAGATAATCATAATATTTTTTAGGATACAAATGAGAAGGTTACAAAGAAGCAACATGCTTTTGTGGGTAAAGGTCAATGCTCCTCATCTTTAGATTTTCTCAATAACCTATTGTCTTTGTAGATGTAGTTCCAACTGGTAATAACTCCTCAACTTTTGTATATCCCCACTCATGAAGGCTAGGAAGATCTATCTAACATGTCTCCTCTTTACAAGGGTATGTACAGGATCATCATGGAAAAAATAGGCCCTTAAGTGGCAAAATATTCAGAAAAATCAAAGTTAGGCAACTTCATGTAAAAAATTGAATAAGTTATCTATATTATTTTAAAAATATGTAAGAATAGAATTTGTAGAAAATTGAATGTAGTTTCTAAACTACTAGGTTTGTTTAAAAAAAAAAAAACTATTTGGTGAAAATTTGAAATTTCAATGTAGTGGTACTTAAATTTCAGGGAAAAAATAAGAACTAGGTGTCTATCTGACCACCCTAACCACAATAAAATGATAATATTTTTTTATAATATTTTAGATATAATTAGAGGACTCGTGCCCTGATGTGATGCACATTTTTTTGTAATTTTTTTCCAAGTAAATAATTAATTATTACTTTTTTATTACAAAATTTTAAAAATATAAAACTATGTCGACACTTAACTTGGTCAAAACTTCATGGAAATTCATTTTTCTTTTTTAATCCTATAGTATGCAAAGATAGAATGCTTGACACATGTTTTGGATTAAAAAAATGTGATACCATTTGAAAGCTATATATATTTTTCAATCAGCCTATCAATCAGGACTATATTCATAATTTGAATAGAAAATGAATAATAATTACTTATTAAATTCAAAGTAAAGTATAATTTATATCGGTGGAAAGTTGAGAATCTCCTTAAAAACCCTTTTCATTTCATCAATTTTGGGTAAAAAAGTAGTTGTCAGCCACATACCCATCATATTGCCACTTTTTGGCCCATCATGATCTTGCACATACCCACAAATTACAACTTGGTGATATTCTACATATCTCTGCAAGGAAGGAAATCTTACAAGAACATATAAAGAAAAATAAATTGATTGATGATGTTGTAAATATCTTTTAGGAAGGTTTATCAAAAGTAAACATTGATTTTTCCTTGCCTCCAAAATAGAAAGTAAATCTTTTGATGGATTCATTTAAAGATCATTCCTCTCACTGGGATAAAAAGGAAAAACAAGACACCATAAGAAAATTGAATGATAAAATAATGGATTAAGCATCTGACTTATGTGCTAGTGAATGTATAGTAAAATGAAAGAAAACTTGAAGATGTTTAAAGAATGTATAAATGAATTGATTGCTCTGTATCAACTTTTCTTAAGGTGGCCGAGCTCCACCAAAAATATCAAATATTATATTGACTCCATTGAGTCATAGGTTACTAAATTGGCTAAAGTATATGATTTATCAAGAGATATGAATGGATCAATAAGAGATCAAACAAAAAATCTTCATTTGAAGTTGGCATTGCTTCAAGACTAGAGAGAAGTTAAGGAAATAGTTTGATCAGTTAATGGAAGCAATCAACCCGAAACTTGCTTCTCTATCAAGACTTCTTCTTAATGCAAAAGGTGTTGATAAGAAAATAAATACTCTAGGTCATATGAAGGAGGCTAAGGATTTGTACATGCAACTTGAATGCAAAATTAGCATTCTCTCTTCAAAAAAAGTAGACTAGGTTGCAACTATGATGCAACTTAAATAAATTCACAAGAAAATCCTACCTTCTAAGGAAGGTACAAAGGTATGGTCAAGACATTCTTGGTCTTTGCAGAGTACTGCAATATATTTTTGGTTTTTTTCTATACATAGCTTTAGTATTTGAGGTGTTTCCATCTCAAGGGTAGTTTTTTTCATTTTAGAATCCATATAAGGGAGAGTTCATACATTTTTGAGATGTAAAAAGTAGATATTATGCCCTTTTCCCTTGATTTCAAAGGGGGGAGAGAGGAACATGTGTGTTTCCATAAATGACTTGAGGGGGATATTGTTAGAAATAGGTTTTTTCATTGATATTAACCCAATTTTGGATGTCATTAATGTCAGATGTGATGTTGAAGTATGTACACTCTCTGAAGATAGTTGTTATATTGCGATATCAGTTGAAGCAAGTCTACAGAGCTATACAAGGAAGAATAATGATTAGTATGTTAACTAAGTATTTTGTAGAGGATGATACTCATGTTATAATATTTTCATAATATGTCTACATTTATATAATCATATTTTGATATTCTACACACAACGATATATTGTAGAATTTGTACTATTAAAGCATTCACAAGGTAGATTCTATGGCAAAGTCATGATATGGTGATCCAAATTCTTCCGCAGAGAAGCATTTTGTCTTGCAATTTTATAGGAAAGATTATTGTGTTGTAAATGTTCCACACCCAATAAATCATTCCATCACACCTACTATAGTGCGAGTTACAAGAAACAGTGTTTCATTATGTGCCTTTATAGTGAAAAGTAATAATGAAAGCTTAGTGGAACGATCCACATTCCTCTAGATTTGAAATATTAGTATTTTGGTTCTATAAACATGTTCATTGGTGTTTATAGCATACTACTTAGTAGTATCAAGTTTTGTGATGGTTTGCAAGCTCAGTTTTTGAATAATAGTATGCTACAATATGTCTGAATTGATCTGCTTCTGCATTTTTCAGTGGATTTCTACTCTTGCACCAATACATTATGATCAAATAATTCAAGAAAAGGGTTGATGAATATTGTGCATGATCCACAACATCTACATCTTGTTCCACATAATATTTTTTCTATCTCCCCAGCTATGTGAGGTCAAATAGTGGTAGTGTTGATGCTATTGATACTTTTTGGGTCGACATGACTTGTTTCATTATTTTTGGTTGATCCTAATAAATTAATCTTGTCTTTAATAATGTTTTTTTGATGCATTTGGGCCTCGACATAGTGTAGGATTATCCACAAGTAAACCTCTTTTATTTTAGGATGTGTTTTAGAGTTGACCCATAAAATATCAATCATTTTATCCAATAGTCATATTGAATCCAACTTGGTTGGTGTTTTGTGTTATTGAAATGGATATATATTTAGAAGATAAAATTAATTTGTGAAGATGATTATAGTGAGTATATAGTGAAAGAGTAGAATGAAAAAGATGAAGTGTCTAAAATCAGTGTGAAGGGCTAATTATGCAAAATAGTGGCTACATATTCAACATGTATTAGATGTTTCTTCAAACTAATTCATAATCATTTTATTACTCTAATTTTCATGTATCCTCCTTTGAGATAGTGAGACTCATCAAGTCCATTGTATCTTTTTCTAAGGCAATATTCCTTAGTCTACAAGTCTAGAGGCAGTGAGCCTTAAACATTGTAATTCTTGTTAGAAGTGAGCTACATATATTGTGAGTTATTTTACATCATGGTCTTTCCCTCATTGAATTTTCTATGTAAAATCTTGTTTTATCTATGTGATGCATGTGTTATCTTATTATCCTTTAAGTTAATATGTTGTCTTGTTTTTTATAAAGGAAAAAATGGGTTTTACAAGGACCCAAAACCACAAAGTTTACAACATAAAATAGGAAATGACAAAAAATTCCAACAAAAAATGTGTTGTCTTGTTAATATGAAAATGGAATTAGCTATGTTTTAATATGTGCTAATCCACCCCCACTGTTAGCACATCTATGTATTCAACAATGGTAATGTGGGAGGGATAGAGGGAGCAAAAGAAAGAGGGAAGGAGAGAGCTAAGGAGTCGTAGGGTGGAAAATATAGAGGGAGAGAGAAAGGAGGAAGGATAAATATAGGGTGTGGTAAGGTGCTAGGAATACATATAGAGAG
>VDFB02000002.1:29007760-29042562 GCA_007258455.2 Sequoia sempervirens | reverse complement strand
ATTTATTATAATATTGTAATTAAATAATTATTTAGTTGTGATGCACCTTGGTGGAGTGGATAATCACACTAGGTAATTATTTGGGAACCACTTGATGTTGTAATGTAACATTGTATTATTATTATTTGTGTGGGAGAGATGTGATAATAATTTAATATTGGGGAAATATTAAACAAAGTGATGTCTTAGTACCCAATATTGAATAAGGGGTTAGTGGTTTTGTATTCACATGGTTTTGTGGTACATGCTTTTACCTTACCACTAGTTGTATTTTGTCTGAGCTTGTGTCTATAAAAGCAAACACATATGTAGTGGTTTAGGTTGGCTGAGTGGTTTGGCTATCATTATTGAGTCTTCTTAAGGAGTACATTTGTGAAGCATGGCATGGGATGTGTGGATTCATGCTTGGAAACATGGGAATGCATTGGAGGGCTTGATACTTCAAAGGTATTCATTTTTACTCTTTGTATTACTTTATTGTTGAATAATATGGACTATGGATGCTTTTGGAGGCTGGGTTTTTCCCTCTTGAGGGTCTCCCCAGGGTATATCTTGTGTTATCTTGTGGCTTGTCTATTTGATATATGCATTTTGGAAACTTGTATGCATGTTTATCTCTTAGGGGTTACATAGCAAATGAAATAAGATCATGGGTTAAATGCAATATTTCCTAACAAGTGGTATCAAAGCTTTCATGGTTGAAGAATTTTTGTTATAACCCTAGTTTGAGAGTTTTTTCAAAGTTGAAGCCATGGGAATGCATGTAGGGTTTGAGTCATTACAAGATATGGAACACATGTTGCAGGTGTTTGTATGCGGATTTGGACTTTTGGGTTGTCAAGATTTGTTTGGTTTACTGCAAATATGAAGTTTTCCAAATTTGGGTGAAAAAGGGTTTGTTGGTTTGAGTTTGAAAATGAGGGTTTTGTAGGGGAAATTTCATATATGACCTCTTCAGACAAAATGGAACTCATGGTTGGATTCAGGTTGGCTGAGAGAGGAATTTTGACATAAAATTTGACCTATTTTGGAAAAGTTGAAAAAAAGGAAAAAAAATAGCAAAAAGGCCAATTTGCCCATTTTTGGCATGTGCAAAAAATAAAAAAATATTAAACCCTTTGAAAAATTTCACAAAAAATATTTTGTGGCATTGGGCATTTTTTTACAAATATTAAAAACCCTACAAGAAAAACAAAGAACAAAATTAGAAAATATTTTAAATGAAATATATATATATATTAAAAAGGTCGATGTGATAGCCCTGCCAAGTCAGTTGTATACTGACGTGATAGGTCGTACGGCGTATGATGTCAGCTTGTCCGCCAACATCAGCACCTTGGCCGAGTGGGCCCTCTCTTACCACTGATAAAGTCTTTTAAAGAATTTTAAAACATTTTTTTATTAAATCTAAATTCTACCATTTAAAATAATAACCACCTAGATTTTAAAAGGAAATAAATCATCATTGGTGAGGGGGTCGGGTCTGGGAGGTATAAGGGATATTAAATTTTTATTTTTGAGAAAATTAAACCTTATTAAAATATTGTGGCGGGTCTATATGTGGGGGGAAATTTTATTTAAAAAAATTTAAACGGATTGGATAAAATTTTGGAATCCGCCACCCATCCACCACTAGCACGCCACCCAAGCACCACTGAAAAGCCACCTAGAGGTCCTTTTATAGTAATTTTTTTCAAATTTGCATGTCCCTTTATAGTAGTGGTATAGGTTTGGTTTCCTGATTTTTCCATTTTGACATGTTTTGGAGCCTAGAATTCAGATGTTCTCATTTGCACAATTTTGGTCATAACTTTTACATACGGAATCAGATTTTTGATTTCAAAAATGCATTGGAGAGAATTCATAGTGTACTACATAGTGGTTTAGATTTTTTATCATTTTGAGGAGATGGTTGAGCTTGGTACTTGTTTGATCGCTTGTAGGTGCCTAAGATTTGGGGTGTGATTGTGTGAGCATCCATATGAGTCAAGAGGTAAAACCTTGAGGGAGTACATGTGTTTATATGTTATTTATGATGCTATAGCTGATTATTAGATTAGTGCTTCTACGTATAGGTTTATAGGTTTTTTTCAAAGTTGGGACTTTGATGGTGATAGGTACACAGGTTTTCTTTAGTTTTGAGGGCATGGTTTGAGACTTGGAGTCTTGTATGGGTGATAGTTGAGTGTAGGTACAGTGGTGGCTATGATTATGGTGTCATGGATATGCAGGTATATTTGATACATTGGCACAACATGATAATGTATGTGGTTGTTTGGTGGTGATACGGTTTGGTGTTAGGAGATTGACCTATTATCTTCTTGATGCTTATTTGGTTCCTTGACTATGATTACTTATTTATGGACATGGTTGGAAAATAAGATCTATGGTTGATTTGGTGTTTGATTATTGATGTCTACATGGTTAAATTCTTTGATATCTCTTTTTGTAGGTTACTAATGTGATGATGAGTTTTCATGTTTCAGTGATTTGGATCTACGCGTTATGCAGCTTGTAGGTGTGTATATCCTATTGGGTTGTAGTGGGATGACTCGAATGTGGATTGTCTATATCCACTAGGTTTGATTCATTGTTGTTGCATATTTCATTAGTTGGCCTTGTATGTGGTCATTTGTGCATTGGTATGTTGTTTTAGGATTGAGAGGATGGATTATTTGAGTACTTGATTAGTCATTTCATGGGACTTGTAACATGTGGCTTGATCATGATGTCATGATAGCTTGTTACATTCGTTGGTTATACACTTTCATTAGGAGCTTTTGAAAATGATGACTTGGAGGTGTTGGATTGGTTTGGTTTGTAATATTTTGATGGTGGTTGTATGTATCTTCTTGGCTTGGAGATCTTGGTTTACTTGTATGTTACTGACATTGCAGTTGAGTGTGTGTAGACTTGGATGGTCTTCATGGAGAGGATGATTGTCATGATGTTGTGTATAGCTCATATCATGATTCAGTGGGAGTTGTTGGCAGTGACGTGGATGCATCATTGGTATGCTTATCTTCATGTGATTGGGGATATGTTTTCTTGGTTTAGAGTATGTTGGATATTATTTCATGGTTTACTCTTGATGCTAGCTTAGATTTTTTGGCATGATATGGATTCTCTTGAGACTAGGATGTATATATGTTTTGGTGCATGTGATCTCCCTGGAGGAGATGGTTAGATCATGTTGTCGTGATAGGTTTGTGAACACGAAAAAAGTAACCCTTCTAATTTTTCTCATGTTCAAGCCCTCCTAATGGATTTTGGCTTGATTTTTCCTAGATTTATTGTTGTAATGTGGTTAACATGTTCACATTAGGTCTTTTTTTTTATGAATCAAATTAAGACTTCTAGGATGTCTTGTAAAAGTGTTGTGAAGTGTTGTAACCCACTTTCACACTTTTCTAGGACCCTTTCATTATAATTCACCTAAATAACCCCTTTTTATCACTTATCAAGTCTTATTTCAAAGTGTTGTAAATATTTTTAACAAAATCTCACACTTTTCTAGACTTCTCATCACTAATTCAACCATTTCTCATGTTTAAATGTCCCTTTAATGCACTTCCTAGCCATTCTTAAGTGTGTTTTTGAGGATATTCCTGTTAGACAACATTTAATGCCCTTTAATTCCCAACACCCACTTAAATTGCTTAAGTGGGACTAAGTCACCAATAGGGGCGACTTAGTCGTATTTGGCACAAAAATCAAAATTATTTCAAATTTATGGCGAGATTTTATTCTCTAACCCTTGAGGTTGGCGCGTGATGTGTTTTTTTCAGGAAGTATTGTAAAATCAAGTATAAATAAGGGTTCTTCTCCTCATTTTTCATCTCCTAATCTCTTGCAATCTCATAACTCATTAAGAATTCAATCTTTCAAGTATTCAAGCACTCTAAGCATAATCAAGTCATCCATTAGAGCACTTCATTGCATATCTTTAGATTTCTACATTAAGGGTTTGGTAAGTTTGTGACATTGCATGTTGTTTATTTATCATTCTCTTCTCATTTCATTTCATTTCATAGGGTTTGACCAAGTCAAACCCCTATGCTATAGCCCTTAACCATTTTCCCCCTCTTTGCATGTGTGTTTGTAGACTTTGTAGGAAGATTTGTCAAAGAAATAGGTGTTGAAAAGTGGTAAACAAGTCATCAAAGCTATTCAAGTCAACAAAGACCTAATTCAACCTTGGAGACTCTTTTTATCCCATTTTCTATAGAATCAAGATCAAACACTTGTCAGAAAAGCAAGTGCAGACCTGAAGCTACAGGATCCTATCCTGAAATTTCCAAAATTTGTAGGTGGAGCCACCATCTATGGTGAATTAGTCCCACTACCAAGCTTGAAAAGTGGTTTCTACATTTTTGGATACCTATTTGGCAAATTCTTGTTTTGGCTAATTTTCCCTAAAAATTGACTAAGTCGCCCAGCTTGGCGTAAGTATCCCAATCAACATTTTTAGTCAACTCTATAGGATTCCAAAATTTCTCCACATTAGATTTCATATTCCAGGTGCACCTCTCCAATTTTGTTCAATTCTTTCATCATTTACTTGCATTTTTAGGTGTTTTTGCATATCACGATGTGTTTTCCATCACTTTGCATTTCTTAGGTTTAGCATCATTAAATCAACTTTATTTTAGTTTATTGCATTAGTACATAATATTTATATACATTTCATTGCATTTACATTAATATTGAGTGTAGAAATTAGCATTTTGGACCTAATTCCTCTCCTTTTAGGTGAAAAATCTAGAAGTGTTAGAGGCAACTTTGGGTTATCCAAAATCATTGTTTACATTTTGTGAACCCAACTTTTGAACATATTAACTTATGATTTCTAGAACATCCTAGGTTTACTTTGCATTAGCATTGCATTAGGTGTTGCATTGTTTAAATTACATCCTAGGGTTTTAAAAATTGTATTAGTGAAAAGCTCAAATAGATTGCATTTTTGCATCATTTTTACATTGAAAACAACAAAAATTCTCCATTTTCATATTGTAGTTTCATCTATGCATTTGAAAAACATCAAATTGCATTCAATTTTTTTGAAAAAACTCATAAAAATCATCATTGGGACTAATTCGCCACACTAGGTGACTTAGTCCTTTTGCACATTTTGCACTGTAATTTATAGCATTTTCTAGGAATTTTCTACATTTCTATTTTCTGCTATTTCATTCCTATTACAGTTTCTAGAATTGTAGTTATTATCATTTTATTGATTTTAGTTTCATTGCATTTCAATTCACCTGCATTTTGAAACCTTTGCATGAGTGTTTGGTGTCCTATTGCTAATACTTTAGTGAGAGGAAGTTCTCGACTCATGGCATCCTGCGATAGCACACTTATGGTGGAGCTCGGGTTGTCTCGAGCTACTACTCCTAGTGTTGACAATAGTACATTAGGAATGGACCCTACCTTTAGCAATATTGTTCCTTCCAATAATATGCAAATTGACACACAAACTGATCAAATTCCGCAATATAAAGTCATTAGAATTCATGAGGATTTTGCACATTTGTAACAAGATTTGTGTCTTGAAAAAATTTCAACCACTGGAATCCCTACTATAGACAACCTTCATCGCTTGATTGAAAGTGACGAGGACTTAAAGTTTATGAAAAGAATTGTTGATATATACAACAAACATGCTCCTTCCACCTGTAACAAATCTCAACCAACAAACATTGTGGTTAGTCAAGGAGGACTTAACACTCCTCCTCCTTCCACAGTAGCATCCATACCTACCTACACCATTCTGCAAGTCACCACAATAATGCAACAGGTTAGCAATGTGATTCCTTCCTTGACTATTCATGTTAGCATTCCTAATGCTTATGTGGCATCGAATGTTCTCTCCTCTTCCACCATACCATCCATTAGCATTCCATTCACTTGCCCTACCACTACATACACTCCATCACCACTTTCCCTTGCACCTCATCCCACTTACACTAACCCTTTCATCACACAACTTTTCCAAACTATCTCCTCTATCCAAAAACAAATATGCACCATCAACCAAAACCATAATGGACCACCTACCTATTATGTTCATAGCATCCCACTATATTTAGAAATCCTAAGAAGATTGATGCCACAAGGAATAGAAATGCCTAGATTTGAGAAGTATGGAGGAAAGGGTGATCCTCCTACATAGCCTTGTGCAGTGACTTTGTCCTTGACAATAAACTATTGGCCAAACTATTTCCTAGGACTTTAAAAGACACTGGCTTAGAATGGTTTTCATCCTTACCCAATAATTCAATTAGTTCATTCAATGAACTAGTTGATGCATTCATAAGTCATTTTTAGGTGCATATGAATCCAAAGAAGACATTAGCTGATTTAATGTGATGCAAACAAAATACAAACGAAAAGGTAACTGATTTCATCTCACGCTATCAATCACTTTATGCCCTTGGAACTTGACATTAAGATTCCTGATCCACATCTCCAAAATATGTTTATTGAAAATTTGCAAAGTCAAATCCAAGAAAGATTAACCATGATGGAATTTCCCTCTTTCATGTACTTGTGCACAACCCTTTGTGATTATCACAATTTGGTTAGTAGTCATGATGCAAAGTCCACTTCCAACCGAATTGAGAAATATGAACCTATCACTTCAAAAAATTCGCAACCATTTTGAAAACCAAGCAAAGGATTTTTATAATTCAATCCCCTCCTCAACAATCACCTCAACCCATCAAAAACCAAGTAGCCACTATTAAAGCCATGATACCTTCCAGTTATGGAGATCCAAAATGATAGTTTACACCATTACCAGACACTCTTCATAACATAATGACCCAACTCATACAACAAAAAATGATTTCTTTACCTACTGTTAAACTGTTAGATACAACTAAACCTTTGCCTCCAACCTTTCAACCTAACGCTTATTTCCATTATCATAGACAAAATGAACATGACATAGAATAGTGTAAGTGTCTTAAACACATAGTGCAAGACCTCATTGATTCTATCTATCTATATGTTTCAAATGTTACTGTAAAAGGAAATACGTCTATTTCCCCACCCAATCAAAATTTGTAAATTTTTACCAATCCCATGCCTAAACATAATGCATCATTCTTCAAATCTAGTGAAACTCAAAACAATAATGTCATGATTATTCATAAATAAATTGAACATCTTGATCCTATTTCACAGACCACTTCTATTAATCCTATGGATGAAATGGTAGGAGTGATAGGTGTTATCCCTCGTAAGGGCCAACCTAAGAAAAATATTGATATTACTTTCTCTTCTAAATATATTCTTCTGAATCTTCCTGATGGTCCTCTCTACATCATCAGATGTATTTATGATAAGCCCACTAATGGGATACTCATAGATCTTGCCTATGGCAAGAATGTTATCACTGAGTAATTTTTGGTATTACATGATCTTTATCAAGATAACTATGACAAACCAAGAGCATGGATCAAAAAACATAATGGTTTCACATGCCCTATGATCAGATTGATCATTCTTCCATTACAAATATGACCTAAGATAGTGGATGTTACATTCTGTATCATTCCACAATCAGATCAGTTTCAACTGCAACTAGCTCATCCATGGCTTCGCTCAATGAAAGTTGTTCCTTTTGTCATACACAAATGTTTAAAGTTTTTTCATGACAATGACATATTCATTGTTCACCATAGTGACTTCAACCCTTTGTCTTCTAAAGGATATTTCACCTTAGAAGCCTTTTGGTCAGAGCCCATGGAGCCCATAACACCTTGCAAAGATTTATTTTTCATTTCTTATCAAAATTTTAAAACAAATAAAATTGTCGACTTTTCCTTCCTCAATCAATCCCCATCCACTTCCAACATCCCCATCCTTGATAAGAAAATGCTTCAACCTAAACCTGAACTAGAAAATCTAGATCAACCACCACTAAACACTTCACCTTCTTCATCCAAATTTCCACAAGATAATGAAACCAACCCTGTCATGCCTCCTCGCATTAAGCAATTTTATAAAGCAAAAGAGAAAGTGATTGACCCATCTCC
This sequence comes from Sequoia sempervirens, assembly GCA_007258455.2. NCBI lineage: Eukaryota > Viridiplantae > Streptophyta > Pinopsida > Cupressales > Cupressaceae > Sequoia > Sequoia sempervirens. Next base: position 29,034,517 of record VDFB02000002.1, on the reverse strand, counting down.
TTTGGTTCCTTCCATTCCTCCCCCTTGGGAAGAAAATGAGCCTATGATGGAACAAACCGCTCTTACACCCACACAACTTCAAAATAGAATCAAATGAAACCACAATGCTAGGGAGCATAGACATCGACGTCATCTACTTGCTCGTCAATTACAAACTGAAAACAAAAAAGAAAATCAACCTCCACCTTTGACAGAAGCAATAAATAACAAACCTCCTCCCCAATCATAGAAAAATGATCCAATACAACAAACACAACTCTTGATACACCCTTCATTGGAAATTACCATTCACCATCCCATCATAATTAATCTAGATGATGACAATGATGAGGTTGTTTCTAAAATAGATGAAGAGGTGCATAATGATTTGAATACATTATTATCCTCTTCCATGAGCTTAAATGATAAATCTCCTACAACAAGTGTAGAACCTAGTACTTCCCCTAGTCAACCCTTGCAATCGTCCCCTTGGATAATCAACTACCCTCGCAATACACTAAACATGATTCTGTTAGATGGTTGACTTGCATTCACCCTGCTAGCCTTTTTACATTTTCCTTTTTCTTTTATTTGGTGTGATACATGTGTGTATCGTGTTCCCTCGTGATGTGACATTTGATGTTTTTCCTCTTTTGAAATTCTTCTATATGTCATACATTTCCTTTCTTTTTCACTTTTTTTTTGTGTTTTTCCTTTTGGGGATGATGCAAGGCATCAAGATCACAATGTCTCTTTCATGTTGACCCAAACAGTCCTTTTACTTTTTTTTCACTTTTGTTTTGTATTTTTCCTTTTGGGGATGACGTAAGGCATCGAGACCATAATGTCTCTTTCATGTTGATCCAAACGGTCCTTTTACTTTCTTTTTCACTTTTTTTTTGTGTTTTTCCTTTTGGGGATGACGCAAGGCATCTAGACCACAATGTCTCTTTCATGTTGACCCAAACGGTCCTTTTACTTTCTTTTTCGCTTTTGTTTTATTTTTTTCCTTTTGGGGATGACACAAGGCATCTAGACCACAATGTATCTTTCATGTTGACCCAAACGATCCTTTTACTTTCTTTTTCACTTTTTTTTTGTGTTTTTCCTTTTGGGGATGACACAAGGAATCTAGACCACAATGTCTTTCATGTTGACCCAAACGGCCATTTTACTTTCTTTTTCACTTTTTTTTTGTGTTTTTCCTTTTGGTGATGATGCAAGGCGTTGAAACCGAAATTTCTCCTTCATGTTGACCCAAAAGCTTTTCCTTTTCTTTCACCTTTTTCTTTCGCTTGTATTTTTCCTTTTGGGGATGATGCTATGTTTAATCGGATTGATCCCTTAAGGGTCCAAAGGAAAAAATGGCTGCAAACTTCAGCATGAGGTTACTTAGACACCATGATGTTTAGAAACTTCTCATCTGATCCCATGGGATTTTGTTGGGCCCCTCTATAATAACCTATCTCAGTTTTCATTATCTTAGAGTGTTTTTCCTGTGGTGTCTAGTTTTTAGTTGATGGAAAAAGTGTCAAATAGAAGCAGTGGAAAGTTGCAAAGTGGTGCAAATTTTGTTTTGCAACTCGTGTGACCAAACAAATTGTTCCAACACATTCAAATAGGCATTTTTACACTAGGCATGGTCCTCTTTTGCACCCAAACATGCAGAATCGCTCTGAGCTACATTCAACCAGATTGATTCCTTAAGGGTCCAAAGGGAAAAATGGCTGCAAACTTCAACATGAGGTTACTCCGACATTGTGACACTTAGAAGCTTCTCATCTGATCCCATGGGATCGTGTTGGGCCCCTCTACAATAAAATATCTTGGTTTTTCATTATCTCAGAGTGGTTTTCCCATGGTGTCCAGTTTTCAGTTGATGGAAAAAGTGTCAAATGGAAGTAGTGGAAAGTTGCAAAGTGGTGCAACTTTCATTCTACAACTCATGTGACTAAATGAACTAATCCAACACATCTAAACAGGCATGTTTATGCTAGGCATGGTCCTCTTTCTCACCCAAACATGCGGGATCGCTTTGAGCTATGTTCAACTAGATCGATCCCTTAAGGGTTTGAGTGTAGTATGTTGAAATAGGCCATTCCACCTATTGTTCATGTTGTGTCTTGGTGATATGGGCCTGATGTAAGTAGGATAGGGAGTAGGAATAAGAAAATAGCATTAGTAAGGGCATTGGAAGAGATTACTAACGTTGCCCCTGTTGAAAATTCAAAATTGAGGCCACTTAAAAGCAAGACTAGAGAGGTGAAAAGAAGAAATTGCATGAAAATAAGTTAGAATAGGTTGTAAATAGGGTGAGATTGTGGAGTTTGATGTGTTCAAAAGGTATGCAAGGATAGGGGAGGTCAAAAGTATGTTATGTCATGACATGCCCTAGTTGGGAAAACAAGGGTTTTGAATGAAAAAGAGAGGTTTGAGGGAGTAAACGTGGGTAAAGTCAAGGGGAAACATAGTTTGGTGGTCAATTAAGTTTGTGTAGGTAGAATGAAGAGTGTTGGAATAGGTTTTGAGGTTCAGGTTTGGGGGTTCGGTTCACCAGTTTGGCCAAAAAATTTTGGAGGGGGGTTCAGTTCATTTTGGGTTTGTTGGTACAAAAAACATGTAAAAACAAATATATATCTATGCAACCTAGAAGCATGAATTAGGATTAGAATATCACATATCATCATATAAACAACAAAACCACCATAAACTTGAATGTCATTTAAAACAACAATATTTCCAAAAAAAAAGTGTTTATAACCTGCAAAAAAATGTGAATAAAATCACGCTGATTTTCGCATGAAAAAAAACCATGAGACCATAGCTTGTTGCTTACTATTATGCTTTGATAGATTTTTTCCAAGCATCCATAACTTGTTCAAAAGTGCTTTTTTAGGATTTTAGCCATAGCAAAGCAAGGGCAGTTGAATTGTTTTGATAAAAATTCTTTGGTAGACATGTATGAAAATGTGTGGTGGAAAGACAGACAAGGCAGTTGAACTATTTTGAAAAAAAATTCCTCAAAGAAATGTGGTTTCATGGTGATGGAATGGCATGATCTAACGCCATGACAAGAAAAATTCGCCATGGATTTCACATGGCATTCCATCACCATCGAGACCACATTTCTTTGAGGGGATTTTTTTCAACTAGCCATAATCTTAATCTATGCTATTGCTTTTATTATTATGCTTTGATAGATTTTTTCCAAGCATCCATAGCTTGTTTCAAAGCACCTATTTTGTGGGATTTTGTTTACAGCGTTAGCGAGGGAGGTGAAATGTTTGATAAAAATTCCTCTTTGGGTGGTAAACATAAAAAGGAAAATGTGGTAGCATAGACAAGGAAGTGAACTATTTGAAAATGCTCAAAGAAATGGGAGCATCTTATGGTGATGAAATGCCATGAAAATCCATAAAAATCTGTTTGTCGCGGAATTCAATCACCATGAGACTATTATTTATTTGAGGTGATTTTTTTCAAAACAGCTTCATTGCCTCGCCTATGCTAATATTGCTTTTACTATTATGCTATGATATATTTTTTCCAAGCATCCATAGCTTGTTCGAAAGCACCTGTTTTAGGCTTTTAGCCATAGCAGAAAGGAAATGAACTGTTTGATAAAATGCTTTGATAGACATGTATGAAAAATGTGTTAGCATAGACAAGGCAGTGAACTCTTTGAAAAAATTCCTCAAAGAAATGAGGTCTCATGGTGATGGAATGCCATGACAATCAACAACATCTGATTGTCACATGTGGCATTCCATCACCATGAGACCTCATTTCTTTGAGGCATTTTTTCAAAGAGTTCACTGTCTTGTCTATGATATTGCTTACTATTATTCTATTGATAGATTTTTTCCAAGCATCCATAGCTTGTTTGAAATCACTTGTTTTAGGCTTTCAGCCATAGCAACAAGGCAGTGAACTATTTGATAAAATGCTTTGGTAGACATGTATAAAAAATGTGGTAGTATAGACAAGGCAATGAACTGTTTGAAAAAATGCCTCAAAGAAATGTGGTCTCATAGAATGCCATGACAAGCAAATGCAATTGGCAGCTGATCCTAGTTCATAGTTAAGCAATGTGAATTAATTGCATAACTACTTAGGTTGACTTTGTAAAAACTATATTGTAATTGAAATTTTTTCATCTATCATCATCTAGTTATTAGTTATGCAATGTGAAGCAATGCTTTGAGTTTGAAAGATGTTCAGTGCAATGTAATCAACAATATGAATATAAACTACAAAAATCTATTTTTTACAATTTATTAGTTAAACTATTTATTTTATTTGATCTCTATATCTCTATGCTATGGAAATGCCCTTAATTTTTTTTTTTTAAAGTTTTTATTTCTTGTACTTTGTTTTACCTTTTTTTTAAAATCCGATCTTTTTTTTTTTTTTAATTTTTCTAGACTTTTTCCCAATTTTTTCAAAAAATCTTATACTTTTGGTTTTCCGATTTTTTCCCCAAAATATTTTTGCTGCTATGGTATAAACACATATCTTTTTGTAATATCAAGGATACTTTTTGAAACTTCCATGCATTGCTAATCTAAAAGGAAAATTCTTTTGCCTAATATGTATGCAATCATGCTTTTGACATTGTCAAAAAGAGAAAAACTTCCTGAATGATGCAAAGGAATGGCCAAGCAGTTCTAACTCTTTGCATGAGAGAAGATAGATGTTGGAGATTACACCAAGTCAGTGAGAAAAAAATTGTAATGTGTTTTAGTTTGTAGTATTCCTCTGTTTCTCTATAAATGTGTGATAAATTCTCAGTTCAAATATGGACACCAAATATCGATAAAAAAGATTTGTATTAACCAAATAGCCATGTACAAATACATCAATATATGTCGATATAAGTATAAAATATAGTTACAAAGTATCCATATAGGCTTACAAGAATGCCATATAGGCATACAATGTCAAATATATCCAATACAAAATATGTACAAAATTGCCATGTCTAGGCATACTACAAAAGGCTTTGGAATCAAAATTCATTTCTCTCCATGCTCTGGAAATAAATTATTTCCCTTTGTTTGGTGATCCAATGGTGATAAGTTTGTCACTCAGTTTTGTTGTGCTCGAGAAGTGCTCCTGCTGCTCCTCCTAGAGTTTAGCTCCTAGTGAAGTTTTAATTGTTACAATAAGAAGTAAAGACATTAATATATAGAAATTACATTATAAAAAATGATATATTTAACAAAATAATCACTTACCACCATCTCACGACCACTCTCTATGATGGAAATATTTGCATGCTAATACTGAGGCATGCTCAAGCTCTGTATAAACCATCCAAATAGGAATTAAACTACGAACCAATAATAGTTTTATTCTTCACTAGAACTAGCATCTATAACAACGAATGTAAATTGAAATTTAGTAATTTTCCTCATACCTCCCCTATCAGAGCCATCGAGGATTGTATAGAAGATGAAACACTGATATCCATTGCCATTGTAACATTTGGAGGTGTTTCCACAACCAACATCTGAAAATAAAACAACAAATTATTTAATCACAAAAAGTTACAATAGCGATCCACATCACATGACTTATAATGTATGAGATCTAATGAACAAAATTTTGAGTACAAGTATTAAACTATATATTTTTGATTATCATGCTTACTATTTTCCCTATCCATATCTTGTTCAAAAGGATGTGATTTTAGGATTTTATCCATAGCAGTAAGTCGCTAAACCATTTGATTAAATGCTTTCATAGACATGTACAATAAATATAGTGGCATAGAGAAGGAAGTGAACTGTTTGAAAAAATGCCTCAAAAGAAATGGGGTCTCGTGGTGATGGCATGCCATTACCAACAAATGCACATCATGGCATTCCATTACCATAAGACCTCATTTCTTCTAGGAATTTTTTCAAAAGGTTCATTGCCTTCTCTATGGTATTATTTCTTACTATTATGCTTTGATAGATATTTTTCCAAGAATCCATATAGTTTGTTGGAAAGCACCTATTTTAGGCTTTTAGCCATAGTAGCAACTACAAGGAAGTGAGTAGTTTGATAAAATGCTTTGGTGAACATGCATGAAAAATGTGGTATCATAGGAAAGGTGGTGAGCATTTTGAAGAAATTCCTTGAAGAAATGTGGTCTCATGTGGTGATGGAATGGAATTCCATCACCATGAGACTTCATTTCTTCGAGGCATTTTTTCAAACTACTAACTCGTGCAGGAGCACCTAGGTTACTATTTGCCTCTCATAGGAATTTTTTTGTCTAGATTGAATTCCCATTTGTAAATTCATGTAAAGGTCATAAACGAACCTACTTCATTGTATTTAAGGTCCTTAGGTGGTCACAAAAAAAAAGATTTCCAAATGTTGCTAAAGATGAGAAAAATTGTAAAAAGGAAAAGAAGCATGGAATATTAAAAGTCACAAGGCAGTTTAGGTAGTTTCACTCGATGAGGGAGATTCAAAAGGAATTTATCTAATAGGGAATGTATATAAAATCATGTAAAAGGCTGGCATAAGAACACATTTTGTATTCTTGAATCTTTTTCAATAAATAAAGTTCCTTGTTCCTATTTTCACTGTGTTTCATTCTTGAATTCAGTTCTTGCACAGGCTATATATTTGTTTTTTCACTTTATGTAGGGTGTTAACAATCATCTAGTGATGTTTTGAAGAGTTACCATCAAATTTAAAAGCCAAGGTTTTTGTGGTCTGTCAGATTAACTAGTCAAGGGTTTTGAGGGTCATTTAAGGCTTGAATTCACCATCCCACCAATGTAGATTTAAGAGATTGGTGGGATGGAACGTATATAAGGTTTTTAGAATGTTTTAAGAAATTTGTGAGTGTACAGGAATAGGGAAATCAAGAAATCTCTAATTGGCTGCTGAATCATACAGGAAATACAAAGTTTCCTTCATGGAAAGCATGGTTTCAGGGTGGTGTTCAATGCAAAAGCATGCATGAAGGTGGGTGGTGAGTTTCTAAAGATTATGAAGGATATTTCCATGGTGGTTTTGGTGGTGGAAGGAGTATTTAAGGTTTGTAAGTACCTTATGCAATAAACCCTCCTTTGTAGGGCTTGATTTGTGCATAAAATAGGGGTTTTTTGGAACTGTGATTTATGGACCCTTTCTATCACTAAAAATGTTTGATTCTTCAGTTTTGTGACATGATGAATGACTTTTTCTAGTCATTTGGTATTTTGGTGATAAACTATGAGCACTTTATTTGTAATTTAGGCCTAAATTAGTGGCCCTTTCCAATGAACAATTCAAGAATCTAGTAATTTCTTTATGACAAGCTACTAAGAACTTTTGAAATGTTATGATGTGTTAAAAAATGCTCTTGAATGTACATTGGGAATGTGGATATACAAAGTGAATGGAAAGGAATCACCCGATTAAGGGATATGTGACCTAGAAGCAAAATGGTGGTAAGACTGTAAAAGTGTGTAATTCTATAAATACAGAGATTTAAATATTTATTTTGGCATAGAACCATCAATGTGAAGATATAAAATGTGTGTGAATGGTTTGGTGAAGGCCTTGAGGCCAAACATGATGATTTGATATGTTGTAGTAATATGTCCCTAGGTGGAAATGGTAATTTGACTACATAAGAACTTATGAATTTGATAAATCAGTATTATGTGGATATGAACCAAGTTTGTTTTAGTCAAAAACATGATGTGAGTAATGTCTTGGAAGTCAGATGCAATGATTGAGGTGTAAATGGTTGATTGTAGTATCTTGGTCTTGAGGAACTAGTTAGTAAAAGTGAAAATTTGGTGAGTTGTTTAAGGAATTGAAAGATTCAGAGCTCTTTATCAGGTTTTTGCTTTGAATTCAGATAAATTGATGATGAAAAAGGTGTGTTAGGATTTGATGGATATAGGTTGTAACATGAAAGATTGGTTTTTGGTTACTTTTCCTAGGTAACGAAAATTGAGTGGAAGGGTGCCTTGGTGAATGATGAAAGAGTGGATTGTTTAGTGACTCTAATTAGGTTTCTGGTGCACAGATCAATCATTTTTGTTGATAAATAAGATGTTTGAAGCTGGAGGATGATAAGAAGAAGTATTGAAATGAGTTGGACTATTGTTTCCTTGTGGTTTGAAAATGAAACAATGTGATTTTTGATGAAAAGAGAAAGAAATTTTAGTTGCTTATTCAATTTGATCTTCTCCTTATTCAATTGGGTCAGCTGTACTCTGATGATTGAGTGTTTTGATATGTTGCTCTGCATCACTAACTGCCTTGTCTATGCTATTGCTTACTATTATGGTTTCATATATTTTTTCCAAGCATCCATAGTTTGTCGTGCTGGTGCACCTTTGCAAGCACATGCCTCCATGTGAAGTAATTTCATCGTGCTACTTATGTTGACTTTCTAAACAACTATATTGTATAGTTGAAATATTATCATCTATCAACATCTAGTTATTAGTTATGGAATTTGAAGTAATGCTTTGAGTTTGAATGATGTGTAATGCAATGTAACCAATGTTCAATATGAATATAAACTACACAAATCTATTAAGTAGAATTCATTAGTTAAGTTCTCTTTATTCTATTACCTCCATGTACATTTGAGTAAATCCACTGGCACTAGGAGATGTTTGCTTGAAACCTCCAATATTTTCCTATTCAAGATCCAAAATCACATTAAAATACTATTCGTAAAACAATTCTATTAACATGTAATACATTTATAATTGTTTACTAGTTACATACCCCACTAATAGGTGTATTGTAGAAATAAGTAAGTGGAGGACTGGTGTATCCAGTCTCAACACTATGACCCTACAATTTTATTAAAATAATAAAACTAAATTAGTTAATCTTGCCTTTCAGAATCAAAATTTAATAAATTAAATTCAATGAACTTGTTGACTTTTACCTGACTATCAATGCCATATGCATGATGCAAAATGCCAACTGTCATCTCCATCCCCGTAGATGCATACGGATCCTGCGTAGTAGCATACGGATCCTATGTAGCAGCTTCCTGAGTGCCGGTGGGGTCATATGAACAAGTCACCCCGCAAGATTGACACACATGGGTTCAAAGGCCACCACTTAAAGACTCCCCTAGATGGCACTGTACAATAGGGCTAGTATGATGGATGAAACTTTGGGTCAAAGTGTTGATCACCTGCAATGTCTCTATGTCATCACTCTCCTTCGTAACGATAGGCATAACAATGTGCTCACGAGGCTGCCTAGCGAGAGGTCATCTCCCTTGCCATGTAGGATCCGGCTGTGCACTAGGCCTATCTTGAGCTGACCCCCCACCTATCCCCTGGAACTCCCTCATATCAAAATAATTTGGGATTTGGTTCAATACGAACTCACTATATAGTTTCCTAAGAAAATATTGGGGGACTTCACAATTGTTGCATAGTGGGTAATCAAAGACCAAGTACCACCTATCATAAAAATGGTTCCTAATCTCTTGGTGGTGGCACCAATGAATAAGAAACCTCTTCACATTGAGGCTAATATTTTGATGTGTTCTACGGTTAGTGAATAAAGAGCACAAACCACCTTTAGTAATTTTTAAATCTTTTACTTGTTTATATGATAGTTTATCTGCATAATATGCCTTAGCTGTCTGCCTCCTATCTTGCCATCCAGTTATTTGTTGGGTAATTGAATCTACATTTTTTAACATCTCTTTCATTGAATTTGTAGGGTAATTTTTTCTGTGGTTGAAGCATTTGGATCACTCAACCTATTGATAAAATCCTCATTTTGTTTTTTGTTGTTCTCAATTTCACTCCTCAAATTTTGTTGAGTTCCAGGAGGGTGTTGAGTGATTGGTGGGGGAGATTGATTTTGTTGTTGAGGATTTTCCTACTCTTCTTGTTGAGGATTTTGAGGATTTTTAGGATCATTTTCATCTCCTACAAATTTAAAAAAGAACAATCAAATCTAACCTAAAACAAACAAAATCAACTTGAATCTAAGAAATTAAAAAAAAATAGCAAACAATAGTTACCTCCCACACCTCTTCGTCATCATGGTGCCATGTTTACAAAGAAAAAGAAATGGTTGTCAATGAATTTTGTAGAATGCCTCCTCCTAGAACGCGAGTGCAAAAATGAGGGTTTTTGGCCGCATGAAGAGAAAAAAATAGACAATAGAAAATGAATGACTTTCACTTCTTTTTTTGCTTTTAAAATGACATAACGCGAGCACGTTATAACACACTCACATTATGTGACTTCCAATTTTTTTTTTGGAATTGGCCAAAAAAGTGTAACCCAACTTCATGCACCCACCCATGGAGAACCTTTTGTGATTTTGATGGTAGGAATGTAATGAAATTTGAAAACAATAGGTATTAGGAAACCTGGAAGGCATAGTGTTATACATTGTTTGTTGTGTTGGAAAACACATTGTCTTATGTCAGTTAACTATTACCTACCTTTCGTGGATGTTTGGTCCTGTTTGTTGGTATAGTCCAAGTGTCATTTTAGTTTGTTCATCTGATTGGAATAAAAAGCCCCAACGAAAAAGAAGGCCAGATGGACAAATTGCACTAATGGAAAGTCTTGATTGTCGGACATTAACTTTGACATGTCGTGGCTTGTCCTATTGTCAGGAAAACATGTCAGGACTGGTGGGTTTTCAAAATCATATTTTGGAATGGAAAAAAACCTAAAAGAATGTGGTATTCGAGACCATTTTTTGCAAATAGCAAAATGAGGTGCCAAGAATGTAATGAAATTGGAAAATGGTAGGTATTATGATACTTGCAAGGCATAGTGTTGTTATAGATGGTTTGTAGTGTTGGAAAACACACTGCCCCATTTCAGTTAATTCATTATGAAGAATTTTATTTCATTACTCTAAGAATGTAATGCAGTACACTTTCAAAATTTGGAGCAACTCTTTGATATAGTCGAAATGTCATTTCGGTTTCTTTATCTGATTGGAACAAGAAAAATGCTCACATTATTTGTAGTGTTGGAAAACACACTATGTCTTCTCACTTACATAGGGTTCTAGAATAGTATATACATTGCTTGTTTCTTAACAAGTAGGGTTTTTCAACATGTATACTTACTAAACAAAAACAATATCTTGAAGAGATTTTGTAATGTAGACAGTCTCAATGTAATCAAACTCCCTTTCAAAATTTATAAGGACATTTAATTTGGGAAAAAAATGCATTTAAATTTTGCATGACTGAAAAAAAAAGTGCACAAAATAATTGCAATTTGGAAAAAACAATGTTCGATTTTAGTTATTTCAATATCCTTGTTTAAATGTAAAGGGTTTTCTCATGGTGGGTTGCTTGATTCTTAAAACCCATGTTTTTGCAACATGGAATATTATAAGACAGTATGAATGTCTTTGAAATCACACATTCCATTGTTGTGTTTTAATTTCAATCAATTGAAAAAAAAAGTGCAAAAAATAATTATAAATGGGAAACACAGTGTCAAATAGCACATCTATCATTTAAGGGGGAATCTATTAACCCTCGTCACATAGTGTGATTCATACTATGCACTTCATTCTGTTTTGCAACAATTCATGTTGGAAAAGCCTAGGTGTTAAGAAACAAGCAACCCAAATAGTGTTGCAAAACCATATGCAACACTATTGGATAGTACCTATCACCTCAATTTGGTCGGTTTTCTCCTCCATCTTGTCCACTTGCATCCAAACCTTTATCTTTCCCTTTCAATGTGCAGACTAGAAAAAAATAGTATTTTCACCTTTCTTTCTGCAAACAGAAAAGTCCCAATACCTACAACCGTGGCTGGGAAAATGTGTTAGCACTGGCAAGTTTTTAAAATAATTGTTCGGCGTGGATGGACAAAAATCCAAAAATGTGGCATTCAAAACCATTATTTTCAAATATCGAAAAGCCCAGACAAGGTCCCATTTTCTCCATTTTTGGAAAGTGACGTTTTGATGGATAGCAACAGGAAGAGTTGCAGGTGTTTGAAGCTTCGTAAGGTATGTATATCCGCTTTGTGTATGTGCCATTTTTTTATTCTGCCATGAACATTGAAGAAACTAATGACTATTCATTGCTAGAAAACAATATTTGCACCTTTCTTTCTTGAAACAGAGAAGGCCCAATACCATGAAACAAATAGTATTTTCACCTTTCTTTCTCGAAACAAAAAAGGCCCACATTATTCCCTTCCACTTTTCCCGCACTTGACAAAAGAGACTTGCTGAGAAAGAAAACTTGTCCACCTTTTTCCCTCAGCAATAGGCGGGATAACCCAACTGATGGCCTAAACATCGCCAAACATTTGCTCCTACTACCACTTTTTTCGTGATCGCTCATCTGGCGGGCCTTGCACTACGACATCTCATCATGTTATGTATGTTTCCATGTATGTTGCTATGTATGTTTTTCATGCTTTTTTGTATGTACATAGGTTCTTTTTGTCTAGTAGTTAGCCGGCTCCTATGCTACAAGAATGTAGTGAAGTTTAGTTTCAAAAATTTGAACAACTCTTTGCTACAATCCAAATGTGATTTCACTTTCTTTATCTGATTGGAGCAAATAAATTGCTTGTATTATTTGTGGAGTTGGAAAATACACTCTGTCCTCTCAATTTCTGAGGGTTGTAGAACACTATATGGGTTGCTTGTTTCTTAACACCTTATATGGAGATAGTGTGTTTTCCAACATTTCAAATAATGCAAGCACTTATTTGGTCAAATCAGATGAGGAAAATGAAATGCCTTTTTTCATCTCATGTTACATACATAGGTGCTTTTTGTTTATGAGTTAGCTTTCTCCTGATTGGAATAAATGAATTACTCACATTATTTGCACAGTTGGAAAACACACTGTCTCCTCTCTCTTGCAAAGGGCTTTACAACACTATATATGGAGACAGTGTGTTTTCCAACTTTGCAAATAATGTGACCATTTATTTGGTCAAATCATATGAGGAAAGTGAAATTCCATTTTGATGTCATGTTACATACATAGGTTCTTTTTTGTCTAAAGTTAAAAAGCTAGACAAAATGCATGTAACATTGCCATTTTTCACATTTTTCAATTCTTGAGTTTGGTGGGTGGGAAGGATGCTCTGGCGAGGAAAGTGGAGTTGCAGTTTGCTGGTTGGGGAGGGACTTGCGGTCAAGGATGGAAACAATGTGTTTTCCAACACTGCAAATAATGTGAGCATTTATTTGGTTGAATCAGATGATTGCATAGTATGAAAAGACACTGCCTCCCTTCAATTGCAGAGGGTTTTATAACACTATATGGGTTGCTTGTTTCTTAACACCTTATATGGAGACAGTGTGTTTTCCAACACTACAAATAATGTGAGCATTTATTTGGTTGAATTAAATGAGGAAAATGAAATGCCACTTTGATCTTGTGTTGCATACATAGGTGCTTTTTGTTTATGAGTTAGCTTTCTCCTAATTGGAACAAATGAATTGCTTGCATTATTTACACAGTTGGAAAACACACTGTCTCCTCTCTCTTGCAGAGGGTTTTACAACACTATAGGGGTTGCTTGTTTCTTAACACCTTATATCGAGATATTGTGTTTTCTAACTATGCAGATAATGTGAGCATTTATTTGGTTGAATTAGATGAGGAAAATGAAATGCCATTTTGATCTCATGTTACATAAATAGGCGCTTTTTGTTTATGAGTTAGCTTTCTCTTGATTGGAACAAATGAATTGCTCCCATTATTTGTACAGCTGGAAAACACATTGTCTCCTCTTAGTTGTAGAGGGTTTTACAAACACTATAAGGGTTGCTTGTTTCTGAACACCTTATATGGAGATAGTGGGTTTTCCAACACTGCAAATAATGTGAGCATTTATTTCATTGAATCAGATGAGGAAAATGAAATGCTACTTTGATCTAGTGTTACATACATAGGTGCTTTTTGTTTATGAGTTAGCTTTCTCTTGATTGGAACAAATGAATTGCTTGCATTATTTGCACAATTTGAAAACACACCGTTTCCGCTCTCTTGTAGAGGGTTTTAAAACACTATATGGGTTGCTTGTTTCTTAACACCTTAAATTGAGACAGTGTGTTTTCCAACTATGCAGATAATGCAAGCATTTATTTGGTCAAATTAGATGAGGAAAATGAAATTCCATTTTGATCTCATGTTACTTAAATAGGTGCTTTTTGTTTATGAGTTAGCTTTCTCTTGATTGGAACAAATGAATTGCTCCTATTATTTGTAAAGTTGGAAAACACACTGTCTCCTCTTAGTTGTAGATGGTTTTACAAACACTATAAGGGTTTCTTTTTTCTGAACACCTTATATGGAGATAGTGGGTTTTCCAACATTGCAAATAATGTGAGCATTTATTTTTTTGAATCAGATAACGAAAATGAAATGCCACTTTGATCTCGCGTTACATACATAGGTTCTTTTTGTTTACAAGTTAGATTTCTCCTAATTGGAACAAATGAATTGCTCACATAGAATGAACATTCATTGCTTCAAAGTTCCAACAGAATGGAAAAATGGCAGATATGATTGCTGATATATATACTAGTGTTAGCGATAGGTTAAATTGGAAATTAAATTCCCAATGTACAGTTTAATATGTTTGTTTATTGTTTATGAAAGCTAGCATTTTGCACTCAGTAGAACATATAAATTGTATATTGATAAAATTTGAAATAAAAAAATTATTTGTCAAACCAAATGTCTTTAATTTTCCAATTTAATATATTGCTAACACTTGTCTTTCTTCTAGGTGGTTGATAAAGGGGAGGAAAGAAAAATGAACAAGACAAGGGTAGGTAGATTGAGAAGGACACTTCAGGAGATGCGAACCTTCTACATTAAATACAGGTGACTCTAGCTGCCATAGCTTGAATTGCAAGTGTAGTGGATAGTTAAATTTCCAAAATTTATTATGCATTTAGAAGTCTCAATTTTTTTGAAATTGTGAAATGTTGGGGTTTTCAACTAACTGTTATTTTCATGTGATTCTTAAGTGTTTTGAACTAATTTGAAATCTTTCACCAAAAGAGTTTATATGTGGACATGTAAGTATGTGAAATTACTTACAAACAAAATTCAAAGTGAAGAACCCAGTTGAAGGAAGAACCTAGCTCAAGGGAACTGCATGTACAAATTTTGAGTTTGGACCGTATTCCTAATTACCTAAAATTGTATCAGTATCTAGACAGGGTGTAATATAAATTTCTTCACTTGAACTGGGTTCTTCACTTGAACTGTGTTCTTCACTTTGAAATGTGAGTAGCAACAGAGGCTTTTCTGAGTATTTCCTATTTTATGAAATGGTCAATATACGTGCTCTTGAGAGTCCATCCTATGATCCTGTCCTAATTTAAATCTCCTTTTTGTCTCTCGAGTTGAATATCTCTCCATATTTAAAATTTCTATTAAATTTTAGTTTTCCATCATTTGTCATTTTTTTGTGGTTCTTAAGTATTTTTGTAATAGTTCTTTTTACAATTTCACTATTTTTCTGGAATATTTAGTAAGTTATAAATGGTTTATTTTGAACATCTGATGGAAATTTTGTACAATGTTATTTGTATATCTTATTTATGCTCTTTATCAATGTGTTTCAATCTGACCACCACACCACAAAAGATGTGCAAATATAAAAAAGTCATTACTTGAAATAGTTCTGTGCACTCTATTAAATAGAACTCGCAAAGCCAATGGGTAGCAATAACCTATGCAAAATGGGTATAACACCACAGACTTAATTGAAAATTTGGCCTACATTACTTGGCACTAAATATTATAGACAAATAGAAAAATTGTAAAAGAGCTATTAGAATGTCAACATACGTGGAAAGAAAAAGCGATGAAACTAGCAGACGGGACAAAATGTTTGGGTGATGGTTAGGTAAGAGTTAACGGTGCCATCATCTGGGTTTTCCCACCTGTTGCAAGGGGAAAAAGGTGGGCAGGTTTGCTTTCTCAAGAAGTATCTTTTCTGTGGCATAGGAAAAGTGGAAGGGAAATGACATGGACCAAAATATATCCTTTTTTGTTTTGAGAAAGAAAGGTGAAAATACTATTTGTTTCTAGTCTACACGTTGAAAGGGAAAGCTAAAGGTCTAACTGCATGTGGATGACTTGGAGGAGAATACTGATCAAATTGAGGTGATGGGTACTATCCAATAGTGTTGTAGAGGGTTTTACAACACTATTTGGGTTGCTTGTTTCTTAACACCTATGGTTTTCCAACATGAATTATTGCAAAACAAAATGAAGTGTGTACTATGAATCACACTATGCATTTTGGGTTAATAGAGTCCCCCTTAAATGAGAGATGTGTTATTTGATAGAATACAACACTATCTATATGTTTGTATATTTGCATTGCAAGACAAAGGTTGGGTATAAGTAAAGGTAGACTTCAAAACACATCATTTTTTCCAACATGCACTACACAATGTTCATCACTTTCAATGAGTTTATTCATTATTTCCAATAATAGCAAGAAATTGGTGTTCTTTCTTTTTGTAATGCACACCTAGATATATTGGTTTAAAAAATAGAAAGTGTTTTGTTATGTTGTGATGTGGAGGTTGAAAAATGTAGTGTGTTATGAAGCATGCAATTTCTTATATACTTGAAACTTAAACACAACAATGGAAGGTGTGATTTGGAAGAATTTCATACTTTTTTGTAATATTCCATGTTGCATAACCATGGGTGTTAAGAAGCAAGCAACCCACCATGAGATAACCCTTTACATTTAAACAAGGAGATTAAAATTACCGAAACCCAATACTGTGTTTCCCATTTACAATTATTTTTTGCACTTCTTTTTCTAATCAACTAAAATTTAAACACAACAATGGAATATGTGATTTCAAAGACATTCATACTGTCTTGTAATATTCCATGTTGCAAAACCATGGGTGTTAAGAATCAAGCAACCCACCATGAGAAAACCCTTTACATTTAAACAAGGACATTGAAATAACTAAAACTAAACATTGTGTTTTCCAAATTGCAATTTTTTTGTGTACTTTCTTTTTTCAGTCATGCGAAATTTAAATGCAATTTGTACCCAAATTAAAAGTCCTTATAAATTTTGAAAGGGATTTTGAATACATTGAGATTGTCTATATTACAAAAGCTCTTGAAGGCATTATTTTTGTTTAGTAAGAATGCATGTTGGAAAACCCTAGGCATTAAGAAACAAGCAATGCATATACTGTTCTAAAACCTTGTGCAAGTGAGAAGACACAATGTGTTTTCCAACACTACAAATAATGCGAGCATTTTATTTGTTCCAATCAGATAAAGAAATCAAAATGCCATTTGCACTGTACCAAAGAGTTGTTCCAAAATTTGAACTTAGTGGACTTAATTAAATTCTTGGCACCTCTTTTTGATATTTGCATATAATGGTTTGAAATGCCATGTTTTTCTGGGTTTTTCTCCATTCCAAAATATAATTTGGAAAACCTGCTGGTGCTGACACATTTTCCCGGCTACGGGACAAGCCACAGAGTGAACATCTAATTGTCAAGTCTTTCTGTCGGTGCTATTTGTCCGTACGACCACCTTTTCTATCAGGGTGTTTTGTTCCAATCAAATGAAGAAAGTGAAATGAGATTTCGACCGTAGCAAAGTGAAATTTGAAAGTGGACTTAATTACATTCTTGGAGCATACCAAAACAAAAATGTTACATATTGTGCATGGTTTCTAATTTCTCTAAACATTATTCGGTATTTTCACTCATATTTCCACAATGGGTTGTCATTTAGTTCATTAGGAAATTACAAAATTTCATATTTTTTGTTGCTCACTACCAACCTGCAAAACATAGTTGTGCAAAATGGGACCTCATGTGGGGTTTTTTCTATTTACAAATAATGGTTTTCAATGACATGTTTTGGGATTTTTTTCCATTTTGAACAATTATTTTGAAAATAAGATGACTGTTATGATGCATGTGACATGCATTTTTGTAGGGAGAATAGCCTGCTCCCTATTGTAGAAGGTGATCTCCTTGTGACATGGCTTACACATGATAATGTATTTCCCTTCTTCAGGGATAAGACATGTATTCTTATCATTGCTAGTTGATTTGTGGATTTGATTGTGTAAGGATTTTTGCATGAACGTTTCAGATCAGACTCCGCGATCCAACATCACGATGAATGATGTTGTCTTCTTCATCCTGATGTTGGATCACAGAGTGTGATCTGAAATGTTGATGCAAGAATTATTACACAATCAAATCCAAAAATCAACTAGAAATAATCAATATGGATTGTGGAAAATTCATATAATTTATATTTGATTATGAACTATCATTTCAAACACATTTTTTCAGGGACAATAGCTTGATTTTACTATATTTTGTAGGGAGATTAGCTTCTTCCTTGCAATTGGTCGTCGCTATTTTCCCTAGAAGAATGCATGTTAGAGGCATCATAACATACAAAAACCCTATGATGGGATGGTGTAATGTGGAAAATAATTGGCAGTTGGAAAACACTATGTGTTGTGAGTTCTTTCATTTTTCACGTTGAAATCTTAAGGTTTGAGAGCACGGGGTGGAGTTGTAGGTGCGGGATATATAAAAGCATCCAAATTCAACTAAGGGGTGATCAATTAATTGGGATGTTACTTGTGAAGGGTTTGTAAATGGTATTTGGTTTGTAGGTATAATAACACCCAGTGTTTTCCAACCTATAATTACACATTGTTGGACTTGGCATTCTATGAAAATGTCAACCTCTCCATGCTAGATACAAGTGTTAGATAGAAGACATGTCAACATTTCATGACAATTGGGCATCTTTGGAGCTACTTTGCAATATTTGCAAAACAATCTCTTCTCTCCAACACACATGAACACCTCTTCCACAATCTCATCCAGTCAACTCCATGTTGATGGAAGGTGTCATCCATGTATGATGGAGAGAACTGCATGTTTTGGAAATGAGAAAGGTATGCTTGAAAGTTTCCCAGTTGTCATGAAATGTTGTCGCATTGGCGGGGGGGGGAGGGGGGGGCAACCTTGTGTTTTTTCCATCCTACAACTTTTTTTGTGCATATTGTGTTCAAAATGTATAACGGTATTGAAATGGAATGTTTGCTGCAAGTAAGGGTTGTTATAAAATATCAAGGTGAACTTCAATACATCGTGTTCTTATAGTTTGCATAACAAAGAGTGTTTTCTTTCAAGAAGAATTGAGAAGCGAGGGACAACCCTCTGTGTTTTCGATCGTGCAACTTTTTTTTTTTGGTGCAAATTTTGCCCTGGAAGCAAGGGTAGTTATAAAATATGAAGGTGAACTTAAATACATTGTCTTCTTATGGTGTGCATAACACTAACTATTGTCTTTGAACAAGATTTGGAAAGTGTGGGAAAACCTTGTGTGTTTTCCATCTTGCAACTTTTTTGTGCATCTTCTATTTGAAATGTATTATGATATTCAAATGGAATGTTTGCTACATGTAATGGGTTGTTATAAAATATGAATGTGAACTTTGAATACAATGTTTTGTTACAATCTACATAACAAAAATGTTGTCTTTAAAGAAGAATAGAGAAGCGAGGGAAAACCCTGTTAACCAATTTGAGGTGGGGGGAGTAACCAATAGGGTTGTTTCTTGTAAATGGTTTTAGAACAATTTGTTGGTTGCATGGTTTATAATACCCTATGTTTTCCAACCTAAAAATCTAGATAACATTTTGAATGTCTTGAAATTATTTTCTTATTTAGACTGTATGAATGTAAAAAAATTGGAACATCCAAAAAATACAACTGTTAGTTATTGTACAAATTGCAATTCACTATCTTCATGTGATTGGAAAAATTAAATCAAAAAAATAATTGCATGTTGTAAAACACAGTGGGTTACTTGTATAGCATTTTACAACAGTGTGGGTTGTGTGCTTCAAATTCTTCTTTTCACTAAAAATATATATGCTTGATTACTACAAATGGTGTAATAAATTTTGGAACTTTAACTATCCATAACACTTGCAACAATTTTACAATTTATAGGAAACCAAGGATGTGAATAGTAAAGGAGAAATTGCTAACTACACTGAAGAATGTCATTGACGTGGACAACACACCTGAAAGAGTGTGTAGTGGTGCATCTTCTTCGGGGTAGTCACATTCACGAAACATGCAGGTAAGATCTGGTAATTACAGGATGCAATCAAATGTATAATTTTAATCTCTCATAAGTGGTTACGATGTTGACTGGAATGTGGGAATGTTTTAATCAAGAGGAAACAACTACACTATGGAGTAAGTCCCCTCGTTTGAGGAAAATGGTGAACCCTAAGGCATCGACGTGTTTGGTAAATGATTATGAACTTCCAATTTCCCTTTCCTTCCTATGCGTCAATCAAAATGCTTTACAATTTTAGATAGAAAATATCATGTTTGTTATAAATATGCTGATTTTGGCAGTATATCATTCCTTTGATTCAGGAAAATAATTGGGGAGACCATCATGCTCTTTCCATAGCCCACGACCACAAGGAAAAGCATGCAAAGTGAGACCCTAAGTATGGAGAGGGACCCAATGAAGCACGGGGTGATGTGGTGGACGGGAAGGTAGATATAATAACTAGATAATTGCATCATTTCACTGTGTGTATATGTTCTGCATTCAATTTGTTTGAATATCAAATATATAAAGAAATTTTCTTTTTCGAATTTGTTGTGCAGGCTAATGTTGAATACATAAGAGAAGTGGTGAATGGTAGATATATATTATTGTATTGTATAAGAATGTACAAGAAAGTATTATTATTGGAGAGTGTTTAACATGCATAGGTTTTAGCATCACCACCTTGCTATTCTTGAGGCACCAAAGCATGGCCGAACTGCATTGGGGGGGAACCAAAATAACCTACTCCTCCTTGGAGCAAAAGCATGTTATTAGACGTGTCTGTGAAAAATATGGAAAACATAGCTTCCTTCAACTTCCCCAACAAGGAAATGATGAGGTGAAGAGGAAAATGGTGTTATACAACAGTGATAAGAGGAAGGAGCAGAGAAGGAAAAAATTATTACAATTGCAAGAGAGAAAGAGATAGGAAGGAATAGTAATGTCGAACTGAATTGTTAATTATGAATTTTCCTTGCTTCATATTTTCTATTATGATGCATACAAGGTTCAGTTAAGTTAACTTACATGACATGACAAGGTGATGGTTGAGAAGTGGTTTCTTCCCCCAAGCAGAGTAGTGTTCATCCCCGAGTGGAAGTTGTGCCCACAAAAGGAAAAGATGATGCTGTTCCTCCCAATCCCATGTCTAACATTCCCAAGAAGCATCGTGCACGGTTGAAAGTCTCAAGGAAGCCTCTGAAGAAGAAATGACAACAAATGGTGATCTCAAAATATTCTATTTAATCTAATGTTTGTTTGATGTTTCAATTCCTCCAATTACACAACAATGATGAACAATAAACTACTGCACTTAAGTAGGTTTTTGCTGTAGTGGGAGATGAAGCATTTTCCATGAAAGCACAATATGATGTTTTTCCTCACAACCCCCTATTTAACATTGAGAAGAAGAAGAAGCATGTATGGTTTAAAATGTCTTCATGCCCTCAAAGGAAGAAACGAGTACAAATGGTGATTTTAATATCTTGTATTTGATGTTTGTTTTGATTATTTCAATGAGTTTGTTGCATGCATCTAAATTTGATGTGATGTTTCAATTTTTGCTATTATAGGGGAATGATGAACAATAGAGTCCTGCACTCGAAGAGGATACTCTTGAGTTGGAAGACGAAGTGGACACCATGGATGAACAAGATGATGTTGTTCCTCCCAACCTACTGTATGACATTCAAAAGAAGAAGAAGAAGAAGAAGAAGGACTGTATACAGTTTAAAGTTTCCTTCTACCCTCACAAGAAGAAGTGAGAACAAATGGTGATTTCCAAATATTCTATTTAATGTTTGTTTTGATTATTTCAATGAATTGGTTGCTTGCATATGAATCTAATGTGATGTTTCAAATCCTGTTATATTATAGGGCAATGATGAACATTGAAGTCCTACCCTGGAAGAGGATACTCGTGATTGGGAAGATAAAGCACACACCATGGAAGAACAAGATGATGTTGTTCCTCCCAACCTGCTATATACCATTGAGAAGAAGAAGAAGAAGAAGGATCAGATACGGTCTAAAGATTCCTCACACCCTCACAAGAAGAAACAGTCATTTCAAAATCTTCTATTTAATGTTTGTTTTGATTATTTCAATGAATTCTTTGCATGCATCTGAATTTCATTTGATGTTTCAATTCCTGCTATTACAGGGAAATGATGAACAAAAAAGTTCTGCCCTCCAACATGATACTATTGATTTTGAAGACGAAGCAGAGGACATGGAAGAAGAAGATGATGTTGTTCCTCCCAACCCCCCATCTACCAATGTTTAGAGGAAGAATAAGAAGAAGGAGTGCATACGGTCTAAAGATTCCTCATGCCCTCACAAGAAGAAACAAGAAGAAATAGTGATTTCAAAATATTCTGTTTAAGGTTTGTTTTGATTATTTCAATGAATTCATTGAATGCATCTGAATTTGATGTGATGTTTCAATTCCTGCTATTATAGGGCAATGATGAACAATGAAGTTGTGCCCTCCAATAAGATACTATTGATTTGGAAGAGGAAGCAAATGACATGGAAGAAGAAGATGATGTTGTTCCTCCCAACCCCCTGTCTATCAATATTGAGAGGAAGAAGGAACGTATACGGTCTAAAGATTCCTCACACCCTCACAAGAAGAAACAAGAAGAAATGGTCATTCCCAAATCTTCTATTTAATGTTTTTTTTCATTATTTCAATGAATTCATTGCATGCATCTAAATGTGATGTGATGTTTCAATTCTTTCTATTACAGGGGAATGATGAACAATGGAGTCCTACCCTCCAACTGAGTTCAAGGGAAGGCGAAGCAGATGCTATGGAAGACTAAGATGATGTTGTTCCTCCCAACCCACCATCTAATAATATTGAGAAGAAGAAGAAGAAGGAGCATATACAGTCAAAAGTGTTAAGGTGCCTTGACATGGAGGAACTAGAAGAAACAGTGAATCCCAATTCTATGATTTATTTATTTTTTTGATTATTTTAATGAATTGGTTGCATGCAGTTGAATTTGAAATGACCTTTGAATTCCTGCTATTACAGGGCAAGGATGAACAATGGAGTGCTAGCCTTGACCTAACTGGCCATGTTGTTGCAATTGAAATGGGAGAGGCTAATAGAGATGGACATGCGGATGGCAAGACCACTGGCCTGCAAATGGGGTAGGGAAATAAAGATGGAAATGGGGATAGGGAGAGCACTAGCCTCCAAGTGGGACAAGGTAACAGAGATGGACATCAAGATAGGGAGAACACTAGCTTGCATGTGGAACCAGGTAGCACAAATGGACATGGGGATGGGGAGAGCACTGGCTTGCAAGTGGGAGAGGGTGATAAATATGGACATGGGACTGAGGAGAGCACTAGCCTGGAAGAGGGAGATGGAAATGGATGGACATGGATGGAGAGGGACAGGTGGAGGGAAGGATGGAAGGGAGAGGATGGACAGGTGGAGAGGGAAGGGACAATGGATGGAATGGAAGGTGGACATGGATGGAGAATGGACAGTGGAGGGAACATGGACATGGAAAGAATGGACAGTGGAGAGGGTAATGGATGGACAGTGGAAGGAGATAGTAATAAAGATAGAAATGAGGACGAGGAGAGCATTGGCCTGCAAGAGGGAGATGGCAATAAAGATGGACATGGGGACAGGGAGAGCTGTGACATGCCATCTATATCGGTATCAGACCCAACACACTTGCATGCTTCTATTCTTATTTCTTTATGAATCTTTGAATGTTCCTTCAATTATGTTTCACGTCAATGATGTTTCCATTGCAGGAAAATTTGGTGGATGAATAGATGATAGAGTTCAAGGGAATAACTTTTAAGGTTGGTGATCACATCGACCTTTGGAGGCTGCATAAATGGGTTGCCAAAGGCATTGTACATGTTGTCGATAGAAATTCTCACACCCACTACCTTGAGCACCCATAAAATTGTGTGAGAGTCAGCATTGTTGAGGCCATTGCTGGTGAACACTACATGCCTTTTCCACGTCCTGGCGTAGAGATCGTCAGAGAGTGCATGGGTGACTTCATCATATGGAATTTCTTTGAGATGAAGGATTCTGTTATAGAGGTACACATAAATGATATGTTGTTGTATATATATATCATACTATGTATATTGTTTCCATGCATACATTAATTCTCATTAATTGTTTGCTATAGGGTGAAGGTGTTAAACCTGCTAAGGACAAAGCACAACCTATGTAGAAATCTGTTGTTTCACATTCATCATCTGTGAGGGTTTTTGGAATTGGAATCAACCCTCCTGAAATACACAAGGACCCTAAGAAACATGCCATATATTACGAAGGCATGAATTCAATTGCAAAGAATAGGCAACATAGGAATTGATGAGACAGGCTTTGAATACTGATTCTACATTGTTTCATTTCATTATTGATTATTGAACAGTTGTGGTGTAGAGATATACCATTTTCATATGTTTGAACACTATTTTGTTAAACATTTCATACGCGAATTTTCATGGGCCTCTCTAATTATTTCATTATTGAATAACTATGTTGAACATATATACGAATTTCATGTCATTGGAGCACATAATTGTTATCCATTTCATATCAGAATTTTCATAGCTTTGTAATTGTTTCGTTACGATGAAGAATTTTATGAAGTCCACTTTCAATTTTTAGAACAAGTATTTTGTTGACTATATATGGCATATTTCCTTTTTCCATGTGATTGGAACAAATTAAATGGTAGCAGTGTTTGTAGTTTTGGAAAACACACTATCCCTTGTCAGTTATTTTGTTATGATAAGTATTTCTTTTGTTACGACCAATAATGCAATGAAGTCCACTTTGAATTTTTAGAGAAAGTCTTTGCTAGGGTGGAGATGGAAGATTTCCCTTTTCCATGTGATTGGAGCAAGTAAAATGCTTGCATTCCTTGTACTGTTGGAAAACACATTGTCCCCTTTGACTATTTTCCTTATGAAAAGTTTTTATTTCGTACGCTCCAAAAATGAAGTGAATTCCACTTTGAATTTTTACATGAAGGATTTGGTAGAGTGCAGATGGGGTTTTTCCCTTTTTCATGTCATTGTAACAAATAAATGCTTGTATTGGTTGTAGTGTTGGAAAACACACTGTCCCCTCTCTGTTATTTTCTTCTCAACAAATCTTTATTTCCTACACTCTCAAAAAGAAATGAAGTCCTCTTTCAATTTTTAAAACGACTATTAGGTAGAGTGGAAATTCCATATTTCCTTTTTCCATGTGATTGGAACACATAAAGTGCTTGCATTGATTATAGTTTTGGAAAACACACTATCCACTGTTAGTTATTTCCTTACGATTAGTAATTATTTCTGACACTGCATAAATGCATTTATGTACACTTTCATATTTCATGAAATGTTTTATATTTTATAGGCCCCCATTATGTAATCAACTCCACTTTCAATTTTCATAACTAGTTGGTTGAGTAAAAATGTGATTTTCTTTTTCCATGTGATGGGAACAAATAAAATGCTTGCATTGCTTGTAGTGTTGGAAAATGCACTGTCCTATGTTAGTTACTTCGTTATGAATACTTATGTATGTCATCTTACTTACAAATGTAAGCACATGTCAATATCTTTGATCATGTAATTATTGAACAATTATGGTGTGGAATTACATTAGCTTTGATCATCTAATTATTGAAGAATTATGGTGTGCAATTACATTATATGTGATCCTCTAATTTTTTATCAATTATCATATAGAATTACAGTACTTTGGTATGTTTCAAGGCTATGGTCTTCTGCCAAGAGTGCCATTGTCTGATTGTGTCCTCCCCCATTTTTGACCTCACTGCTTCATAGATACGGGTTAAAAGTGTTTACTGCTTTTAATTAAATAAAATATAAGACTATCTTCTTGCAAATTTCATGACCTTCATAATTTTTAAGACCCCTTACTTTCAACAAATATTCCATTTCAATATCTGTTCATACATTTCCAACATAAAATGCACATAATAGTTGCATTATGGAAAGCACACTGGGCTATGACTGTCTTCTCAATTCTTCTTGAATGACCACTTTCCTTTATATAGACTTTAACAAAACAATGATTTGAAGTTCACCTTGTTTTTTGATGACAACCCTTATGTTCACCAAACTTTCCATTTCAATATTTGTTCCTATGTTTGGAACACACAATGCACATATCAATCGCATGATGGAAAACACAGTGGGTTGTGAGTCACTTCTTATTTGATGCAGACTATAACAAAAGAATGGTTTGAAGTTCACCTTCTTGTTTGTTGACAACCCTTACTTTCAGTTTAACGCTCTTCTTCAATATATGCTCTTATGTTTCCAACACATAATTTACATAAAATTTGCATCATGGAAAACACAATGCATTGTGGCTCACTTCTTATTTTATGCAAGGTGTAAGAAAGGAATGTTTTGAAGTTCACGCCATTATTCATTGACTGAGCAAAACACTCTTCTTCAATATCTACTCATATGTTTCCAAGACAACATTTACATAACAGTTGCATCATGGAAAACACAGTGGGTTGTGGCTCACTTCTTATTTTTTGCAGGTTGTAAGAAATGAATGTTTTGAAGTTCATGTTCTAGTTTTATGAGACCCCTTACTCTCACCAAAACACTCCATTTGAATATCTATTCATATGTAAAT
>VDFB02000002.1:28911387-29007660 GCA_007258455.2 Sequoia sempervirens | reverse complement strand
AATTCACTAATAGAAGTGATACCTTGACAAGAATACAAAACACAATTTTCTTTACTCCTACCATATTGAGCATACTAGAAAAGGCTTGAATCTCAAGCACTAATGCACATGGATTTAATCTACCCTCACATAGTTCTCTCATAATAATATTTTTAATAAAATATTTAAATGGGCTATCACAAGCCACTGAATATCATAGGTTTACTTGTTATGATAGAAATATATCTTTCAAGTTATTAAGAATTATCATTCTATAGGTTACCATGAATTTCTTACTAATACCTATGCTAATATTTTGAATTGTAACTATAAAATATAAATTCCCAATCACAATAGTTTGTATCATGGATAATATGTTTATTTCCATGACAATAATGTGACCCATTAAATATAACTCCTTGATGGGAACACAATACATATTAATATTTATATATACATGTAAGTGAGGTACACCTAGGCACATACCTACAAGCATGTATGTGACTACCTACAATCTATGAAACTAGAGCATATTTGAGTTTATTTGTAGTATAAACAAGAGATTCATTACTTCCTTTCTAGATTAGTATTATTCTTAAGATCAAGCACTGGTTCAAATCAAGTTCAAGAAGAAACCATATGTTCCTCCTTAGCACAAAAATAAGGTGAAGAGAGAGAACTTATCTAATGAAGTTGTCATACAAGAATGAAGTGGCAACCTACTCCACACACATGAGCTCCTTCAAATATTTTGGAAGTCTCCTCTCCCTATGTCATAGAAATCCCTCTATCTGGTATACTTCATTGGATTTCCATACCTTATTCCAAAACACTCATGGTGGCATAGGAAAGGATGATGTTAGCAATGGTTGTTAAATTTGGATTAACACCCACCACTTTCTTTTTCTTGCAATTTTTTAAATCTTTTTCAACAAATAAATTAGGTGCATATCATGTGATCATGGTATATGAGAAAACCTTCCTTTGAATAGATCCTTTCCCACCATCATGCTTTCTCAATGCTTCTATATATCTGCATACACATTTGTCAGGGCATTCCCAATTACCCTCCCTTCAACTCCTCTCCTCCTTCTACACCTATACCACCTTTTTTTTAGTATCCTCTTTCGTTTATGCTTTGAGGGATGTCCATGGCCTAATAAAAATCTCCCATAAATCATCATAGGAAAGGGGGATATTGTCAAAGTTTGTAGAGTTTTTGGCTTTTTACACTTGGCTTTTTACACATTTCTTGAGGCATTTCTTCCAAAAATCACCATACTGCGCATATCCTTCTATCATTGCATTCAAATTGATCACATTTCCTTGACAAATTTCTTTCAACTTGGATGTGCCTTCTCCATGCTCCCATGTGATTCTCTTTTATTTCCCTTTCCCATGCAATCCTTGCATTGTCTCCCTTTTCTCCCTTTGTTCCACACATCTAAAGGTTTTTCTTTCTATATTTTCAACACATTGAGTTGAATCCTTTTCCATCATATTTTTGTTCTAAAAACATTGCCCCAAATGATCATGAAAATAAGCTTAAATTTCATCCTTATGCATGGGGTAATTTGGTGGGAAGAAGGGATGACATATTGCCTTAATGACATGGTAGGAAATGGTTTCTATTGGTGGCACAAAAGCCCTCACTCCTACGTTCCCTCTCATAGTAGTGTCATCCCTCTTGTTCTCTCCATAAACACTCGCACATCAGGCCCATAGTCAACCCATACCTCATTAATTTTGCTACATCAACCATCAATGCCTACATGAAATGGTCCTTTTGACCAAGGGTAATTACATGGATCAGTGACAATTTTGGCTCTTAAGATGCCACTTTTTTTTTTGAAATTAGAAAAATTTGATTTGCACAAGAAAATGAAGATAGTTACACTCAAAATTTCAAGATGCAGCAAGAACAAGGGTTGAAGTGCTCCGAGTCTAGTTTCTAAGCTACTAATTCTATTTGAAATTAATGAAGATTGAGGGTCTCAAAAAGGGGGGGAGCAAAATAGGTCTTGTTTTCATTAAAAAAATAGCATAGCATCTGAGCCCCCCCCCCCCTTTTTGATTAACATTTTTTAGAATTTCAAAAATCTGAATGGTGAGAAACTAGCTAACACCATGTAATTCATCCTCGTTCTTTTAGATAATTTTTTTAACAAATATATAATATTTTATGAATTGTCAAAGTGGACATGTCCTAAAAAGCTAAAATTTGAGTGTGCTTCCAACTAATTTTTTTGAAAAATAATTAAAAATTGATTTTTTTCATCACATGTAGAATGGATTCTAGTTTTTAAAAATGTAATTTGTTTCATGTTTCGATGAACGAGTAAAAATCTATCCTACAACTAGAACATGTTGTTTTTGACCAAAAAATGGGGGCATTCACAAGAGAAGTTATGGATCAAAACCTTAATTGAATCAAAACAAAAAAATAATTATATATTTAGATAGCTAAGAGAGAGTTTAACACCATCACGGTTTTTTTTATAAACTTGCATTGAAAGATGTGCAAACATGATAGTGAGCACAGACAAAAAAATGAGGAATTTTGTTACCCTTTCAAAAATTGCATCTTTTGCATGAAATGGTTGTCTAAACCTTTGGGTTGGATGCCCAGTGTAAAATCCAACCCATTAGGTTGGTATTTCCCAATGCAACCCATTTGGCAAGTGCCAAATTTGGCACTCACCAAATGGGTTGCTTCAGTTGGCTAGTGCTAAATTTGGCGCTCACCAAATGTCATTCATGACATTTAGAATGCATTTTTTTAAAGTATTTCATTTTCTCTTTCTTTGCCAAGAAAACTATATACATGAAATAAACATTTAAGTATAAGTTGACATTTACATATGGACATTCACTTTCTTATACTTTAAGTTATATTTCATGTATATAGTTTTAGGATGTTTGAGAGTGGTTTCAGATCTCTAGGAGTTATAATGCAAATTTAGTTTTGAAGATTTTAAAAATCTTAGACAATCAAATTCTCAAGAATCAACATGTTAAAATTTTAGTAATCAGAGTCAATGATCTTTCTTCTCTCTCCATTCATCATTTTCATCTCTTATTCTCTAGACCTCTCTCTCTCTGACTATCTCCATCCCTTTATCTAAAACTCTCTCCCTTGAGCTCAAGAACTACGTCTCTACATGTCCATCTCTCTCTCCTTCCCTCTCTAATATCTATCTCCCTCCCTCCCTCCCTCCTTCCCTCTCTACATTTCTCTATCTCCCCTCCCTCTCCTTCTATCTCTATATATATCTCTTTGTACTCTCTATGTCACCTCTCTCTATCCCTCCCTCTCTTTCTCCCCTCTTTCTCTCTCACGCTTTTCTTCCCTCTCTCTCTCTCTCTCCTTCCCTCTCTACTCTCTATCTCGACAAATTCTTTCGCATTCCCTCTCTAGTTCTCTCTATCTCTGTGGTGAGATAGAGAGTAGAGAGGTAAGAAGAGAATGAGAAAGACAGATAAAGAGAGAGAGAGAGAGGGAGGTTGGAGGGAGGGAGAGGTAGAAATGGATAGGTGAGATAAAGAGAGGGAAGGAGGGAAAGTGAGATAGCTCAAGAGAATGGTGATTTAGAGAGGATGAAGTGAGAGGGAAGGAGGGAAAGTGGGAGAGAGAAATAATGGAAATTTAGAGAGGAGGGAGTGAGAGGTAAGGATAGAGATAATGGTGAGATAGAGAGAATGAGAGAGTGAGAGACAGAGAGGGATGCAGAGATAGAGAGAGGTAGGTAGAGGGAGGGAGAGGAGAGATAAAGAGCTAAGAGGGAAAAAGATAGGGAAGGATACATAGGTGAGATATAGAGGGATGGAGAGAGAGAGAGGGGTGGAGAGAGAGAGTGATGGAGGGAGAGGTAGTATAGAGAGGGAAATAGATAGGAGAGATAGAGAATAAAGATGGGAGGGAGGGAGGGAGAGGTAGGGAGGGAGATAGAGGTGTGTGTGTGTGAGTGAGGTAGGGAGGGAGGGAGAGAATGGTGAGATAGAGATAAGGAGCAATTGAGAGAGAAAGAAGGGGGGGGAGGGAGGGACAATGGTGAGAGAGACTGAGAGGAGAGACAAAAAGATGGGGAGGGAACCTGGTGAGGTTGAGAGAGGGAGGGAGGGAGGGGGTGAGAGTTAGGGAGGAAGATAGAGGTTTCTATGAAAGAGAGAGATAGAGGGAGGGGTGAGATAGAGAGGATAGAGTGAGAGGGAGGGGGAGAGAATTATGATAGAGAGGAGAGAGTTAGAGAAAAAGAGGTGGAAGAGAGGGATAGAGAGAGGAGAGAGATGTAGGTAGAGGGAGGGAGGGAGAGGAGAGATAGAGAGTAGAGAGTGAAAGAGGTAGGGAGGGAGACATATGTGAGATACAAAGTGATGGAGGGAGAGGTAGGTAAACAAAGAGAGGGGGGAGATAAAGATAAGTAGAGAGGGAAGGAGATGTAGAGAGAGAGAGAGAGAAAAGATATCTAGAGATAAGTAGAGAGGGAAGGGAGGGAGGCAGATGTAGTGAGGAGATAGAAGGGTGTGTGTGTGTGTGAGAGAGAGAGAGATGGGAGAGAGAGGGAATGCAGAGATAGAGTAGAGAGAAGGAGAGAGTGAGAGAGAAAGATGATACAACTTGCTAACTACTAAAATTTGACCTCCTAATTAATGAAATTTGACATACTAATTACTAAAATTTGACTAAGTCTAAAAATTTTAAAATCTTCCAAAAACTAGAATTTCAATTATAAGTCCTAGAGATCAGAAACCACTCTCAAACATCCTAAAACTATATACATGAAATATAACTCAAAGTATAAGAAATTAAATTTTCATATGTAAATGTCAACTTATATAGGTTCCCTAGTAGAGAAAGAGAAAACATAAGAGTTTAAAAAATGCATTCCAAAAGTCATGAATGACATTCATTGCAAAATTCAAGCCATTTGGCGAGCACCAAATTTGGTGAGTGCAATATGGCTTGTTACAAAAAAAAAATTGCAATTTGGCACCATTTTTGTGTCACAGATTGGTGCAAACACCCCCAAGATGGTGCATATCTTAGGTAAAATATTTCCATTAGATATTTTCATAGTGATTGTATCCATGAAACATAGTTATAAGGATTTAGGAGTTCAATTTTATTTTTTCCCATTGCAAGAATGCATGTCAAAGAAATGAAACCAATCAACTGCCACTAGATTACCCCCCCCCCCCAAATTACTTAATATGTGATCCCCCTCATCAATATATGATCTTGGATCTTTATTTTTAGCATGATTATAGGTGATATGCGGGTGTGGCTGACTACCTAGGGCATGTGAGGCTGTGATGCATGGTTGTTTTATCTCTTGCATCCATGTCTAGGAGCTTAGATCAAGCCTATTTGGAGGTTTTTCATGGTGGGGGGGTGTGTTTTGTTCTCCAGGGGGGTGTTCTTTATTTTTCTTACAAATTTCTTGTATTTCAATTGTGTGGTTTAGTGGGTGGTTTCTATTTTGTTGATTGAGGGTCTTATTTTCTTCTTGTGTTGTGCATGGGAACTTTGTGGGTGGGTGCAGACCTATGGGTGGATTTTATTTATTTATTTGAGTTCCCTCTTCTTTTTACGGTGGGTTGTGGCCATTTCTTTTGGTCTAGTTCATTTATTCTTGTTGGGTTGTGAGGCCAAGTGGAGTTCATCTTGTGGCATTGTTCCTTTGTTTGGAATTTGGTCGATCCTTGGTCATCTTCCTCCTCTGACTATGGAACCTTTTAAAAGGAAATCGAATGGAGATGGGACTTCCTCAATGGGGGGGTTTCCCATAATTAAAGAGATGAATGGTTGTTTGGAGCGAAGCCAAGATTGCCCCATTTTAGTGATTCAGTTGGACTCCATTATGGAGGAAATTAGTTATTTGAGTAATCATTCTTCAGTATGTAAACTCATGGGCCTTTGGCTATATTTTCCAGCATTGGAATCTTAGATCTATCAATTTTGGAATCCTGAACAAGATATGGAAATAATGTTAGCTTCCAATAATTATTTTTTGGTTTTCTTTTCATGCATGGAAAATAGGAATAAGGATTTTGAAGGTGGCCCATATTTCTACAATCAAATTGGGCTTTTCATCAAACCTTGGCATGAGGGTTTTAACTTTGTGGAAGGACTCCCTACATAGGTTCCAGTTTAGATTCGTCTGCCTCGACTTCCATTGGAATTCTAGAGAAGCGATATTTTGCATATGATAGCTCGTCTCCTTGGAAAACCAATTGGGTTTTCCCAACAAACTTTGGACAAGAAGGTAATCTCTTCTTCTCAATTTTGTGTTGAAGTTGATTTAAACAATCCATTGGATCCTCTTCTTGGATCCAAAAACTTGATTATGAAACTCTCCCTTTTCAATGTCGAGTTTCTCACATGAATATGGGAATTTGCAAAAGAGGTGTCCTTAGTTTAACTAGGCAGCTGTTGCAACTAATGTTTCTTCTAAGACTGCTCCTAAGAATGATAATGGGAAGGCTCCTATGGTGGAGGGGGTTGCAGATATGGAGGGATTTTTTCCTATTAAGCCTCACAATAAGGGGAGGGGTTAGAAGAGAACTCTCAAGGATAGACAAAATGATGGGCTCTATAATTGGTTTGATGCTTTGGATGACTTAGTTTAGGAAGAGGGAATTTCGGTTAGGATTCCTCTTGGTACTATCTTGTTAGAAGTGGTCTTGCAAGAGGATGAAGAAACCTGGAATCAAAATATGGCTAGGGTGAACTTACAGGTTGGTGAGATGGAGGTTGGTCAGATGGAAATGGATGTTTCTCTCTAGCTGCAGGATGCCTCCAATCCTATTGGATCTTCAGTTTCAAAGGATGATAGAGCTATGGTGGTTTCTTCTTATTCATAGGTGGATGATTCTTTGGATTCAAGGAAAAATAGGAGGTTATACAGGCCTTGGTTTTGCAAAAATATCCCCTTTAAAAGGGGCCTCTAGAGAAAGCTCCTAAGGTGGGTCGCAAGAAAGATCTTGAGAAGGCTAAAATGATGGGTGAGACTCTAGTTGAATTTGGGTTGGTGAAAACCCTGGACTCTCATTTATCTCATCCCCATAAATGATTGTTATTTCATGGAATGTGAGGGGTTTGAATAGAACTCCTATACAAAAGGCTATTCGTGAGATGATTGGCTATCATTCTCCTAATATTGTCTTTATCCAGGAAACTAAGTTATTAGTGGACGATATGTTGAATAGAGCCTCTAGTGTTTGGCCTCGTGGGTGTTTTCAGTGTGTTGGTACTTTTGGTAGCTCTGGAGGTGTGGATTTTTTTTGGGATGCAAGAAGGGTTGTCCCTTAGTGTTGAATCTCAAGTCGCTCTTCTATATCTATGATTGTCTCTAGTTTAGAATCTGGTGAATCTTACCTTGTTACTAATGTTTATGCTCCCACTGATCTGTTGGGTAAGTCCCAACTTTGGACTCATATTAGTTATGTCTGCTCTCTTGTTCCTTGGAATCCTTGGATTATGGCTGGAGATTTTAATGTTGTTTCTTGTTTAGAGGAGAAGCAGGGGTGTATTGCCAAGCTCAACCCTACTGCTTTACTTCTTATAGACAACAAGGCTATTTTGAATCTTATTGATGTGAAACCTAGAAATGGAATGTTCACTTGGAATAATTGAATGTGTGGTGATGCTGCTATTTCTAAGAGGCTTGAAAGGTTTCTTCTTTCCTATTTTTGGGTGGGAGATAGTTGGGCTACTAGCTTTGAGATCCTTGATTGGAGAGATTCAGATCATTGCTCGATTAAACTTTCAATTGTTCCTTTTAGATCCCATAAGAACCCTTCTTTCAAGTTCCAACTCATGTGGCTACATGATATTTCTCCCCAAGATCTGATGATTGATTAGTGGCATAAGGGAAGACTCCTCTATGGTACAACTATGTATTCCTTTGTCAAGTGATTGTAGTTTGTGAAATATAGACTCAAGAACTAGAATATATAATTTTTTGGGAATGTTCACCACAATAAGTTGGAAGATCAGGTTCATTTGGATTCTATCACTCACCAAATTCAAGATCTTTTCTCATGGCTAAGCTATGTAGGGAAGAGGCTATGGAAACTAAGGCTCTTGAAGAATGGGAGCTGAGGGAGGAGATTTTTTGGAAGCAAAAGTCTTGAATTGATTGGCTTCAAGAGGGAGATAGAAATACTTCCTTCTTACATCGCTTTGTTGCTGCAAGGAGAAAAGGTAATCTTATCAGTTCTCTTGTTTCTTCTGAGGCTTTTCAGCTTTCTTCTCAGGCTAAATTTTCTTGGGAGGCTTCTTAGTTCTTTTCAGCTCTTTTTACTAAGGATTCTCCCCCTGCGAGTCTCAAGGAAAATTCCATTATGGCTTGTATTCATTCTTTGGTTTCTCATGAGATGAATGAGGCCCTTTTATGACCCACCACTTTGCAAGAATTGGACACTCTTGTGTTTCAAATGAAAAAAGGTAAAGGCCCTAGCCCTGATGGTATTCTTGTTGAATTTTTTCAAGTCTTTTGGGAGATTATCAAGGGGGATCTCTTGGAGGTTGCTCAAGAATATCATAGGAATAAAGAAATTTTGAAGCCTATGAAATCAACTTTTCTAGATCTTATTCCAAAGAAGGAAGGCACATGTTCCTTGGATTAGTTTCATCACATTTCCCTTTGCAATGTGATATATAAAATCATTACTAAATGATTGTAGAAAGGCTTAAGCCTTGGCTCAATTCTCTAATTTCCAATGAGCAAGGGGTATTTGTGGGCGATAGAAAATTTTTGGATGGGGTTGTTATTGTTGTAGAGGCTATTCATTCTATGGCAGTCTCTAAGGACAAGGCTATGTTTATTAAACTTGATATGGAAAAATCATATGATAGAGTCAAATGGGCCTTCTTACAGAATTTTCCATTGGCTTTTGGATTTTTTAGAGTGTAGGTT
Source organism: Sequoia sempervirens (assembly GCA_007258455.2). Taxonomy (NCBI): domain Eukaryota; kingdom Viridiplantae; phylum Streptophyta; class Pinopsida; order Cupressales; family Cupressaceae; genus Sequoia; species Sequoia sempervirens. The sequence continues at coordinate 28,998,760 of VDFB02000002.1, read as the reverse complement.
GATTGGATCATGAGTTGTGTGACTTCTACTTCCTTTTCAGAAATTATCATTGGGGAGCCTTCAGTTTTAATTAGAGCCTCTAGGGGTTTTCGACAGGGAGATCCTTTGTCCCCTTATCTATTTATCATTATGGTTGAGGGATTGGGAAGGTATATTAAATCATTTGTTGGTCATGGGTTGATTCAAGGGTGGCATTGGGGTAACTTTTTTCCACCTTTATCTCATCTTTAATTTGTTGATGATACTACTCTAATGGGTGTGGCCAAAATAAATGAAGTTGTGAATTTAAGGAAGGATTTGGATACTTATTTGGCTGCATTTGGTCAAAATATTAATGATAAAAATTCCTCTATTTATTTTTTCAATACTCCTCAGCTTATTCAATCTAGGATTGCTCATATTCTTCAATTTCAAATTGGCACTCTTCCTCTGGTTTATTTGGGGATTCCTCTTACAGTGGGTCCTCAACTAAAATATTTTTGGCAGGATGTCTTAGGAAAATTTCATAGGAGGGTTAGTCATTAGACTCATCTAGGTGGCTCTCTTTAGCAAGTTGTGTGGTTCTACTCAAATTTGTGGTTCAATCTCTTCCTATTTACCAATGTTTTGTGTAAGTTGCTCCTGCCAGATTTGTTAGGGAGTTTTATTCCCTCGCTCATCAATTCCTTTGGGTAGGTAATCTTCTCAATTTGAAGTGGAGTTTGGTGAAGTGGGACGTTATTTGTAGGCCAAAATAGGAGGGTGGTCTTGGTCTCAATTTTTCTACTTTGATGGGCCAGGCTTTAGCTACTAAGTATTACTAGCACTGGTGCACTTGCTAGGATCAAGATTGGGATATAATTCTCAATCACAAGTACCTCGGTGGTGTAAACTCTTTTAATGTTCCTTGATATTTTCTCCAAGAAAAATGGTCTATGATTTGGGATACTCTCAAAAAAGGGGCTAAGTTAATAAAGGAGGGCTTGTATAGGATTTACAATAAGGGTTCAGAAGCCCTCGTTTGGTATGATTATTGGGATGGTTATCCCTCTATTATTTCTATGCAAGCTTCCTCATTTGCAACATCTTCATGACAACTTGGTGGAAGTTGGTTGGTGTAAGGTGGAAGACTTCAAAAAATTTCATTCCCTGGGTTAGGTGGAGGTGTGGTATTGGAAGGATCCTAGGAGTGGCCTCAAGGAGGTACTGAGGAGGAGAGGCAGGAGATTTCTAGAATTTTGGCTAGTAGAATATGTAGTTCTCTTCAAGATAAGGACATTTTGGCTTAGGTCCCTGATCTGAAGGGAAAATTCTCTATTTCCTTGGGGTATATGGAGCTGGATAGACAAGTGTATGGAAAGGTTGGAATCCCTTGGTGGAAGTAGGTTTGGAATAAATTTTCTTGGCCAAAGTGTAATTTCTTTTTATGGTTGGTTGTTCAAAAAAGATGTCTTACTTGGGAAAATTTGTGGAAAAGAGGCTTTTAGGGTCCTTTTGTCTATGTTTTGTGTAATAATAGTGAGGAGTGTACTTATCACCTTTTCTTTTAGTGTCCTTATGCTAGGAGTATTTGGAATTTTTGGTGGGGGGTGTGGGGTCATCCCTGTGTTCATGCCTCTTCTTTGATAGAGTTCTAGGAAAGCTTGGGGAGACCCCTACTAAGATGGTTTTTCTTTAGATTGCTTGGATTACTGATCCTACCTTTATTATTTGGAACCTTTGGCTTGAGAGAAATAGGAGGATTTTTCAAGATGTGAAGCAGGAAGGGGTTATTTTATGGAGGAATATCTTTAGTAAGATCCAAGAGACTATTTTGGGTAAATGTGACCTATCAGTTACTGTGGATCTAAGTGATCTATCCTATTGATGGTCAAAAGTAACACAACAACATTGAACACAATATTTCTACTCTATTTCGAGTAAAAAAGACAAATGATCTAAAACCACCTATCTTCTATGGTCTCTATAGTTGGTTCTCAATTGTGTTATCATTCAGTGGTCCATGCAACCATAATATTCAAGGGGCCTACTAGTAAACAAGTACAAATTAGATAGTACAAAGTAATTTAACATTGGGGGGGTTTAAATAAACATAAAAAAAAAGATCGAACAAAGCTTACGACAACAAAAATGAACACAAATTCCTTTCAATTTAGACATGTAATTCTTATAATGAGTGCTCTTCCTAATTAATTAAAACTGTAGAACAACACAATTTATAAAACAATTCATACCATTGCATTCATTCTCAATGTAGATTTAAAGCATGCAACCATTAATCGTCACTTTCTTAGAATCAATTTCCAATCATAAAATACCATAAGCTCATTACCAAGATTAAAAAATCAATAAACACTAAAAAACATCATCCACAAATAATGCAATAAATGGTTTTAAACTTGAAATATTCTATTGTTTTTCATCAAATAAGAAACATTTATGCACAACAAAATGCACTGGCATACAAAAAACCATTATCTATCAGCATTATCATTAAACTAACAAACTTCTGAAATAAAACTACTTGCATTAAAAACTATAAAATTTGTTCAAGTATCTTGCATAAAGCTATAAAATGAAAACTATGTCTAGTTTCTAGGTAGCCAATCTAACTTCAATTAGTTGACCTTTCCAAAGAGGAGATAATTCTAAGTTATAGATAGAATTAACATCAATCTCTCCTATCAAAAATCAAGATCCACAAATTTGGGCCCAGATTTACAATTATAGGGATGCCTAGTTAAGTCTAAGTCTTCTATCTATTGAAATTATAGGAGCTAAAAGGTACGCCTTGTATCCATTTAGTCAAAATTTGACTGGGAGTTCTAACTCTGTCTTCTGTTGATCACCACACCCAATCTTTGGCCCATCAAAACTGATTTGGAGTTGTCCATCCATCTGAAAACTGACCTAGAAGTGTTGTTGTCCAAAGGGTGGCTAGAACTACTTGACACTTTTGATTTCACCCTCTTTCAAAAATAATAGAATATTCCCCTTTACATTTTACCAGTCTCCTTTGGGAATCCATGAAATTCATCATAGTTTTCGAAGAATTCATTTATCACCCTTTCATTAGGTCCTTCAATCCAATCTACCTTGAACTTTTCTTAGAGCTTTGAACTCTTCGATAGCCACAACAACTTTTTCTCACATCTAAATGATATCCTTTGTGGCCCATTGAGTTTCAAACCTTATGTTCATCAGCCTATCCAAGAGAATCCCTTTAGGTCCATCAACTTCCTTAAGTAGTTTCTCTAATCATTTACCCCCACTATCATTTATTTCTTGCAATGAACTCCATCATCCATTTTGAGGAAAATCTTCAGCAGTAAGTTGTGTAACAATTTCCTCAAATACACATGTTCTCTTATCTCATATTGAGCTTTGAGGAGAATTTTTTTGTATTCAACAAGTAGTTGAGATTTATAGGTAGTTATTTTAATGATTTCTTAAGATATTTGGGATCCTCATTTCCTAGAATCCTTGACTAGATCAACATGTTCTTAGGTGTTTCATCAATCAGTTTCAAACCCTTCAGATAATTTATGTACTTCTCCTCTTCTCCCTGCCATTCTTTAGCATTTTCTTCAATTTCACCAAGGAGAGTAAGAGCTCTGTCATACTGCTTGTATCCTTCCTCCATAATTTCTCCAATATCTTTCTTTAAATCATCAATCCATCTATCAAACCAAGTATCCTTATGTCTCATGAAATTCAACCCATTCACCTCTTTGAGACTTATTAAAACAGGGATTTTCGATGGTGTCGGCTACTCAAGAGTGGATGTAATCAATTCTTTCATAAAATCCTTCACCTTTCCAACTTGATCCTTAAGCTCATCCTTAGCCTACTTAACCTTGATCAACTATGATTTGGTGGTGGTGGCAACAATATCAATCAAATTTATTTGTTGATTTCTTGTTTGTTTACCTAGATTGACAGTGCTTACTTGATAATTTGTAGCATGTAGTTCCTTGTCATCTTTATCAACTATAGGTGTAGCAATTTTCGCTATCAAGTCTCCATCATTAATTAACTTTCTAGAATGAACAACACGAGGCTTTTTCTTTGGTTTCACCTTGTCTATCTCCTTTACCATTTCATCCCACGCCACCAACTAAGCTTGAACTTGTCTCTTTTTCAAAATTAGGTTGAGCCAAGTGGGAGTAACTTGCTGGGTTACTACCTATTGAGCATTGGGAGGTGTTGATGAAGGAGGTGTAGAAGAAACTATTTCCACTTTTTGCTCAGAACAAATTCTATCCCGCTCTCCTCTTCTTTCTATAATCTTTTTTGTTCCATTTTCTCATTTTGAGCTCTTTTTTATTCTATCTTTTTATTTCTTCTTCCATTTGCGCAACTTCTTCTTCATCTCTTAACTTTTGTTGCTCTCACTTCGTTGCACAGATTTCTTCCTTTGCTTCTCGATCTTGTTCAACTTTCTTCTTTTGTTCCAACTCTTGTACAATGGCTTCTTCTTCGGCCTTCTTTTATGCCTCAGCAACTTCCTTTTCTTGAACTAGCTCTTCATTTTTCTTTCTTTGTTCTTATTCCTCACTACCTAACTCTTTAGCAGCTAATCTCTAAGCACTTTCCATTATTTCTTTCTACTCTTCTTAGGTCAAAACATCATTCATTGTGGCTTCACCCTATAGGCTTCCTTCCTCAAATTCAGTCTCATGTTCTCCCCATTCTGGTCTTTCTTCTTCCTTAGAAGGAGTTTTCTCAGAGTCTAAGGGGATAGATGAACCTATTACATCAATCACAAGAGGCATCTCTTCTTCACCAACCACTGCTTCTAAAGTTGATGGTGCAATTGGAGGAGTATCCTTAGTTTGCATAGGCACAATCAAAGGTCCTTCTTCAGAAGCTTGTTCTCCAAGGTACACAGTTGCTATGGGCATAGCACCAAGACCTAAAATAACCGGGTATGTGCAGGATCATCATGCAAAAAACAGGCCCTTAAGTGGCAAAAAATTCAGAAAAATCAGTGTTAGGCAACTTGACGTAAATATTTGAATAAGTTATCTATATTATTTCAAAAATATGTAAGAATAGAATTTGTAGAAAATTGAATGTAGTTTCTAAAATACTAGGTTTATTTAAAAATAAATAAAATCTATTTGGTAAAATTTGAAATTTCAATGTAGTAGTACTTAAATTTCGGGAAAAAATAAGTAGGTGTCTGTCTGACCACCCTAACCATAATAAAATGATAATATTTTTTTTTGTAAGATTTTATATATAAGTAGAGGACTCATGTTAGGATGTGATGCATATTTTTTGTAATTTTTTCCAAGTAAATAATTAATTATGAATTTTTATTACAAATTTTAGAAAATATACAAACTCGTATGTCCACACCTTAACTTGGTGAAAACTTCATGAAATTTAATTTTTCTTTTTTAATCCTATATTATGTGAAGCATAGAATGTGATTCAAAAAATATGATACCGTTTGAAAGTTATAGATGTTTTTCAATCACTATCGATCAGGACTTTAGTCGTAATTCTAATAGAAAATTAATAATAATTATTTATTAAATTCAAATTAAATCATAATTTATATTTTTGGAAATCTGAGAATCTCCTCTAAAAACCCTTTTCATTTCATTAATTTTGGGTGAAAAAAAAGTCGCCAGCCACATACCCTACAAATACCCATAATATTGCCACTTTTTGGCGCACCATGATCCTGCACATACCCAACCCCTACAACAATAGCTTGATAAGTAACCTTGGCCTATTCCAAGGCTTCGGTGATGTTCTTTACCAATGTTTCTTCTTATTTTGAGCAGGTTCCTCCGTAGCTGCAACAATTCTCTTTAACCTCTTATACTGTCTTGTTTCAGTAGAGGAAGTGGCCTCACTACTAGAATCCTTATACCTTACATCCTTATCCCTTGATTGCTTTAGGAAGAGGTTAAGCCATTTCACACTTCTATCAACCACAACTTGTGACACCTTACAAATATTAGTCTTCTCCTTCTACATCCAATTGATTGGCTCCAAATTCTTGGTAGCCACTTTATCCATCTCGTAGCGGGGATAAAGAGTAATCCAATCATCGGTGGTTCCTTCTGGTATATCCTTTGCAACCTCAAAATCCTTCAACTGGGAAATTTTTAGTCTTTCATACCCCATTTACCTTACTTCAAACTGATCTTATAGGTTGGCCCAAAATTCCTCTAGCAGTGGTCGATGATGGGGAAATTGTGAAGCATACAAACCATACATTTTCTTCTTAGGATCAAAGTCCTTCCTAGAAGTGTGATACTTAAAATTCATGGAATAAAACTCCTCCATTGTTGTCTTAGCTGCTATAGAAGAGGAACAAGAATAGAACCCAATTGCATTGGGAATGAGTGGCAACTATCCTTATGTTGTGTAGAAAATTTAGCATTCACCTCGGCAACTTGATGAGAAAGCTCCATCAAGATCCACTTGTCACCACAACACCTCAGTAACTTAAAAGGGTGCCCATCATATCCAAATTTAGTCTAAAATAGGTAGATTTGGGGTATTGGATAAACTAATAGCCCCACTCTTCAATTAACTCCATTTCCTCTATGGATAATCTAAAAACATCACCTGTGAGTTGATTAATAATAGCATATAAAAATGGATCATTAACTCTTTTAAAATGTTTCTCCATTCTATTTAGCTCTAGTTGTTCATAATAGTCCCAAACCTTCTTCTAATCTGGGCCCTCATCCATTGATCCTTGAGTAGTTAAACTAGGAAACTGTCCCATCCTTGAAGCACAATACATCACATATGAAGACATAAAGAATGTCTTGGCTTTTGTTACTTTCAGCAGTTGGTCATGGATGTTGTTTGAAATTATTTATCCCCAATATAGATATTTTTTCCCCTCTAGAATCAGTTGAATGAATGGAAACATCTAGTATAATTCATAGATATGGGAGTTTTCTTTGCCAAATGCTCTTGCCAACAATGTGATCATGTGACCCCCAATGTCCTCAGAAAATTCAGATCTCTTAGGGTTAGGTGGTACCTTTTTTTACTGACTTCTTCTGTGTTTTAAGCCACCTTCTGTTAATTACCCTTTTGTTCCCATCCTCATTTGCTGCCTAGAGTTTTTGCATCAGCTCAATAATAATCTTGAGATTAGGGTAGGGAGGAGGATCAAAAACTAGTATAATCATTGCTAGAGTTAAATCAATTATTACATTGCCCTATGAATCAATGCATTTCCTTTGAGTTGGATTGTACATTTGTGTAGTAGTTAATATGAATTATAGACATTTCACTACAATGGGTAATGTAGCCACATGATCCAACCCAGACTCTACAATTCTCTTTTACCCTTGGGGTAGCATCTTTTAAAAAATTGTCCTTGTGAAACTAATCTAAATCAACATGTCCCACAAGCATTTCAGTGATCTTCATAACCTCATAACCACACTTGGATGGTACTAGGGTTCCTTGGTACTTATACTTCATTGTGCGAGGGACTTGTTCTAGTTTTAGCTTCTTGGCCTTTGCCCCCTTTGATGTTCCTTCAGCAAGCACTTCTTCCTCTGAGTTGGACATTTTTTAATCAACTCCAATACTGGCCATTATCAAACAAAAATAAACATGTGAAGAACATATTAGCACAAGAATTCAAATTAAATCTCCAATCATTCAAAATAAATTCCCATTCTACAAGTTAATTTGAAACATTTTCAAGTTTCAGGTTCAGGATAGAACCGACAACCTGAGCATTGTAAGCACAGTATTGAATTATATCAAAAGTCGAGATCAAGGAATACCTAGAACCTAAACTTAATAAAACACTTTTCAATTCTATCAGACATCGAAATCAGGTTGTGGTTCAGCACCCATACCCATAGAGATGAACAAAATTTAGTGTCATTTTGCGGTCTGGTCTTGTAATATCTTTGGGAATCAGGATTGGGTCTTCACCAAGTAGTGATACTTAACAAATAGAGTCAATGAAGGGTTCTCTCAAAGTTTTGATCCTGATGATAGATCAAAAGTCAGAGTTAGGAATTTACTTGGAACCAGACCCTAGGGGGTGAACAAGCTTTGGTAGCATTCCGAGCTCTGATCCTACAATGATATTAGGAGTTGAAATCTAGATTTTGTTAAGGACCTGACCTGAAGTTTGCATAGTGGGAATAAGTCAACTCTAAGTTATAAACCCAACATTGTGTTAGAAGTCATAATCAAAGTGACACCAAGTCAAGGGACTTAACACTATATCAAAACTTTGATGTTGGTCTTAAATCTGATCCCGATAGTAATGCAGGATTGGAATCGAGACATGAAGTGACACAATGACAAATCTTTTAACATTTGGATATGACGATCTAATCCTTGATCCTGATTGTACATCGAAAGTTAGGATCGGAGTGACACCAAAAGAGAAAGACCTAGATCCAGTGATAAAACACAAGTACAGTTTTGATTCTTGATTCTAATATGGATGCGACAATCAGGAATAAAATAGTCAACAATAAACAAAGGAAAAATAGATATAACAGTATCTTTAAATCATGCCTTCAGGATTGGGTTAGTTGGGGTTCAATATTTTTTATTTATAATGGTCAAAATTTAAAATTTATTAATTGAAATGCACATTCAACCATGCAGTTCAGCAAAACCCTAGGAAACTAGGGCACAGTGAGATGGAAAATATCGTGAATAGAAAATAAAACAAAAACAGAAGAAAAGAAAAAATCACAACAAACCAAAGGGCACGGAGGAAAATAGAAACAAACCAAAAAGAACAAACGAGAAAAGAATGCAAGAAAGCAAAAAAATGTGACACAATGATTGAAGCAAATACAAGCAAACAAAGAATGACAGAAAAATGCAAGGAAAAGTACCTACCTCAAAATGCAACCAAAAATTTGACAACATGGTGAGAAATCGAAGCATCTCCTAAAACCCTAACTCTCAGCACTACTTTGGTTCATTCTGTCAAACTGTACAAGCCAAAATGAATGGAAACCAAAGAGAAAAATGAATAAAAACTTGTCCACGTGTGTGAACAGTTAGACATTAATGCAGGTTGGTCAAGCCTCAGGATTGGGGTAGAAGTCATTAATGTGCAATCACAAGAACGAAGGTAAGTAGGAGTCAGGATCGGGACATGACATGACATTGAACTTTCAATGAGTGCAAAGTTCAAGTGAAGGTTCGAAGTCTGAATCCTAACTAACATATATAGAGCAAGAATCAAAATTAGGATGAGACATGAAACAAGAGATTTGCAAAAGTTCTTAATTCAAGTTCCAATTTGAAACCTAATTCCGAAAAAGACAAAGAGAGTCAGAAATCAAGATCAAGATGGAAACATGAACAAGAACTTTGAAAAAGTTCCTAGTTCTAGTTTTGGTTCCGGTCCGATGTCCTATTCCAACACAAGCAAAAATACACAAGGAAGAAAAGTAAAATTCAAGATTAGAATGAAAATAGGAGCTTACACCTTTAAGGTTGTAAGGTGATGATTTCAATCTAAAACCTGAATCTGACATAACAAAGAAAAAACAAGGCAAAGCGTGGGGGTTGGTATTAGAACACAAACAAGAACTTGAAATTTGGAAAATAACAAGTGTGAGTGTCAGTCTAAAACACAAACCCAAAAAATAAAAGAAAACCAGGACTTGGGAGAAAAAGAAACAACTCCTAAGACTCGAACAAAAACAACAAGGAAAAAAGAAACAAAGGGGGACCCATTTTGACCAAAAACAAAATGGGGTGGTTATTCAAGGCATAACATGTCCTTTGTAAATAATTTGCACTTGGAGGGTAGAGGGTCGGGTTTCTCTGCTAGCAATGGCCCTCGTCAATTGAAGAAGGTTCATCGGGAGGCGTGATGGCATCTTCCCCCACAAAGAGTTTTGAAGATAAATATTGATGGATCTTTTAGGGGGAATCTTGGGCATGCTAGGATTGGGGGTATTGGCAGAGACAACAATGGAGGTGTGGTGTTTTTCTTCTCAATTTATAAGATTCGCCATTATAATAATATCATGAAGGCTCTTGCTATTTTTCATGTTATTAAAAGAGGTTGTTCCTTGGGTTGGAAGAGGATTATTTGTGAATGTGATTCACAAATTTTGGTTGATATGCTAAATGAGCAAAGATTTGATGGTCTGAACTAGAAACTGCTATTGTGATTAAACAGATTGTGAATCTATTCAATTCTTTGGAATTTGTTTCCTTTTGTCACATTCCGAGGGAATGGAATAGGGTGGTTGATCTCCTATCAAAGTGGGCCTCTAAGAATGTGGAGAGGTAGATGATAGATGACTTGGGATTTTTATCCTCAGAGCTCTCTTTGTCCCTCAATAAGTTAATCATGGAAGACCTTCTTATGTAATTGGTTCCTTGGTTGGGTTCCTTTGGGGACTTCTGTTATGGGTTTGGTTGGTTGTTTTTGTGAAATTTTTCATGTTTCTTTGTAATGTTTCTTTGATTCAATATAATTTTACCCCCTTCTCTTTTTTAAAAAAACAAAGTGTGATTATAGGTGGAACTTGTCAAAAATAATGAAGTAAACTTTATCTTAATACATGTAAATATCAAATTTCGTCATAGAATTGAAGAGTAATTTTCTAATATAATGAAACTAATTTAATCACACCACTAGAAAGTATAAAAAAAGTGCACTTATATATACCAAAAAATATTACCATATAAGTTTAAACATAGCCCTAAGAGTTCCCAAAATGATAACTACTCAAAAAAATCTATGAGAATCATATTTTTTAAAAAAATAAACACTAAAATAAAAAACCACCTACCATACTATGAATCTTATGAAATCCTTCTCTAGATTAAAAAATTACCCACAAAGAGGAGCTAAAATGATTAAGAATAGAACCTTTGAATGTTAGGTGTCAAAAAAAATGCCAACAATGAGAGGTGGGGTGGTTGGGGGTAAGTTTGATTTAATGCCATGTTGATGTCAATATTAGACCAATATTCTCCTCCTTAGATGAAATAATCTTTTTGGTCACCAAATTCTAATCAAATGATGAAAAAATCACTTTTTGATAGAAATCCATTGATTTTTGTGCAAAAAAATCACCTAATAGAAGGTGGGAAGGTTTTGCAAGTAGTTAGGCTATTTAATAGTGAATACGTTATCAATATATTCTTGTCATATTCTTGTTTATCAATGGGTGGGCTCTAGGGGTTTCAATTATGCCACATGTCATTTGTGATCCTGTTGGCAGGACAACAAAGTATTGTACAATGTGCAATACCCATAATAATAATAAATAAATTAAAAATTTCTAAAAAAATAATACCAATTACCATACGATTGTATGAATGGTCATACAATATGGGGGGTTAAAAAATTATTTGAAGGCCTAGGAAGAAATGTCCATATTATACAATTTAATAGTTGATTCTTAGGGACTTAGGCCTTTTAGATACACTGGAAAGAACAGATTTAATCTAAAATGTTCAAAATTGTAGCTACCTTATAGATTTAGCTACCTTATGGATTTGACAACTACCTCTCAACTTGAAACCCTTGTAGATTTGGACTCATATCCGTGCTAGATATGACCTTTTCTTTGATTACGGCAATGACTTCTCATTTTTATTTGAATTTGGACTAATTTAATAATTTTAATGCGTGCAAGATACACGCATACGGCATTACACTAGCAGCACTATCCGCAATTATTCTTTGTTCATTTGTATGAGGATAATGTTGAGGAGAAGAAGTTGAAGTAAAATCCTTTTATTGTTTATCTCCCACTTAGCTCATTGTTCTGTGAATATAGTAGTAGTTTACTATAGTCTTAATAGTCACTTTTCGTGTATTCTAATGCCTATGAGCTCTTAACCTAAATGATCATGGTGATAAGCACTAAGTGCCTGCCTTTTCTGTTTTACAAATAATGTACAAATTGCAGTTTCTTATAAATGAGAATTGCTTAAACTTGCATAAAAGTCATGTAAAAAATACTCTATGGTTGTAAATTTGATTTAACTTTAACTTTGGTTCAAACTGGTTTTAACATAGAAGATCTGTGTGTCCTGTTGTAAAGCCTTTTTCATGTTTGTTTTGGGACCTTATTTGTTTGCCTTGACTGGTTACGGAATTCTTCATTCTTAAGTATCTTGATTGGGTTAGTGGCTTCATATATATGTTCATAAAAACTTGTGGTGGAAACGCCCTTGTTTACATGCAACATGGCATGTCCTCGTTCATAAATCTATATTGTCAATAACTTTGACGTGCTCATAATAACTTAGTGGGTACGTGGGCACTGCTCTAAAGAGTCTTTATTACCCTTCTCGTTTGTCCAATGGCCTTACAACTTTGATGTTATGTATGGGTAATGTGTCATAAGTTTATTATTAGTTTTGATCTAAATGGGTCGAAGAGATACGATATTAATTAATGGGCTATCCAAACACATAATCACATGATAACAAAATGATAAAAGCTGAGTAATCAAGAATAAAGCAGTAAATAAAATATTGCAGTATTTGGGTACACATGTTAATAAGTGATTGGTCTCGGTATAATAGGTGAGCAGACCACCTTCCATCTTAGCTCTCACTAGATATCCCATCAATGTTTGATTGTGCACCAAAGAAACTCCAACCATGAACGACAACATAAGAGAGATTATGTTTCCATGGTTTTATAGTTGTATTTAAATACTTACGAAAAAAAACTGTGGTCGAGAATATTGGTTCTAAAACTCTTTTTTTAAAACATTTCAATGCATAAGCTTTATAAATATTCCATTTGTGCAAGATAGTATGATTTAGTTATCATCCACATGTCTTGCCATTAAATCATACATATCCACCCTGGTATAATTCAAATCAACAGTTCTTTGATATTATGGTTGGCCATGAGATAGATGCATCATGAAAGATATCAAATATTCAATGGTTTACCAATAATGTTAGAGGGTTTTGATGAAGTATTTACTATGAATCTATTATTTATCTCATACAAAATATTTGAAACAAAACTTGATCCCCTTTTATGTCTGTAATTCTATTTTGTATAATTGATTGAATAATAACAAATAAGAAAAGTAAGGGAAATTTAACAAGAGTTTATTAGAGGAGATCTATAGTATTCAAGATAGGTACATTAAAAATAGAAGTTTACATTTATAAAATAATATAAAAGAAGCATACAAATATATATTATATAAATTTTCAATTTTGATTATATATTATTCCATATTTTGAAAGGTTTTAATTTTTTTAATTATTATAATTTTTTTTATGGAGGAACTAATTATTAACTATTCAATATAAATCATAAATTATTACACTAGCACAACATTATTAATTTTCTGTAAAGTAAGACTTTGGATCATAACTCTAATAAACCCTCTCGATCAAAAGACATCAAAAGATGATCTAGAAAATCCATAAATTTCACTCATCATACTAGTCTATAAATTCAAACTTCTACCTTCTACTATTAATCAACCAATGTCCCTACTTGTATGTATCTTCTTAATGCTAGATTCTTTGCTTCAAATTTCTTATTTAAGCAACACCTACCAATCATGTACATATAGTACATTATGCCATCAAGTCTCCCATATTTTAAAAATTTATTGCCTCTTCCTAGCACTACATAGCATGATCATGCTAAATTTTCTCTAGTATCATGCCTTTGACCATCTATAATACATGTAGTATGAGCATGTTTCTTCAGTATCCAACTGCAATGACCACTATCATTTTGATTCCTTAAACCAACAAACCTCAATTGTATCCTTAATCTATGAATAATCACTTGATCACATATCAGTTAACTTCACTTTACCTCTACTTATTGGCATAAGAAACACTTGTTAGAATCATAAAACCACTCATTAACTAATCGTGAAAACCTACTTCCCCCATATTTTCAACAAGTGGAAACAAAAATGAATAACATTACTAAACCACTACCTTGCATCAATGCTCAACAAAATGAAGCCAAAAATAAACATAATACAACACATTGCAATACTAAATTGGAACACATGCCACCAAACTAAAAAAAACCATCTACTCCTCCCAAAAATGTTGTTCAAACATTTTGCACATTCTCTAAGTGAATAACTAACTGAAGAAGGGAATGGTCCTCCAACCTTCTAGTGGATTCTCCAACCTCCATTTTAATCCATAGATTCTATCAAATGGGTTATCCTAATAGAATCATGGAACAAAAAAAACTATATGAACTTGTCTTTAAGAACACTGTTAGCATATAAAGCTTAAATAGCACAAGTGACAAAAATAATTGTTACAATCATGGTTTCATGCAAAGAACCCAATTTCAACCTCTCAGAAAAAGAAAGTTGTCACTTTCCATAAAAGCATCACTCTCTATACTTTATAGACACCTTATTCATTGATTGCCCCAACCAAAAAATGGATGTAAAACCACTTAGAAAGTAAATAAAGATCAACCAAATTGCCAATCTCTTTATATATATATAATTCTCCTGCATGTATATTTATTTTTGTAATTTCAATCTTATACTAGCTTGGATTATTTATAGATAAAATATTAAAGGAACTTACAATGCTTACAAAAATCATTCACCAAATATATGGGATCATTTGTTACATGACACCAAATTATTTTCACCTTACGCACATCAACCAAAGATAAAATGTAATTGATTTTTATATACTCTTTCATGCACGAAATTATCTACACTTTGTGTAATGCCCCAAGCCATACACCTAGGACATTAGCCAAGAAAATATTTTTTTCACAAAACAACATATATATGACTCCAACATTCACAATATGACAAAGATAAGTAATAAAAGACACCAACATGCATACAAGTGTTGTGTTAAACCCCACAACACACACCCATAAGAAAGTACCACTATTTTTGCAAGCAACAAAAAGCAAGAATACTAACTAATATTTGATGAAGCCACCATGATAAACCTACAAGAGAGTTGAATGACACTACAACAATGATTGGGTACTAACTTGTAATTGCATTCTCTCAAAAAATTAACACAAGGGAACAGTGATGGAACCATCTAGCTCAAATCCACACCATAAATCACTTGAAAACATCCACAACATGTTAAGGAAGAATAACCTATACAAATGATGGGATAATTAGAAGGTGTCGTGCCTTGACTAGTGGGATTGAACAAGGAATAGGATTAGGGTGACAGATACCTCAATTTCATTCCATGACACTTCAAAAATGCCTTGAACATAAAGGACAACCTTCATAAGGGGTTTCAAAACTAGGAGGTATAATCCCTCCATCAATAAGAACAACAACATACAACTTTCAAGAATAGGCACACTTCCCAATTCCAAGATGAAATTCTAATCAAGGAGGCCTATTAATCAAGTTTTGAATGAGAATACTCATGAGGCCTAGGGGAATAAATTTTGTTTATATTTTTTTCTTGAGAAACGACCAAAATTTCTTATTATCTAATAAAACTAAGAACTACATCATTCCAAAAGGACACTAGAATGAATCCTTAGGTTCCCCTAAACTTTATTAGAGTCTTCAAAATGATTTGGGTTCAAAAATTATGTTGTATTCTTATCTTTGCACTGTAGTATTGCTTCTACACTACAATCCTAGCTAGAGATAAAATGGATGACTATTTATAGGTCTCATTATAATTCCTAAGACACAAAAATAAAAGTATAACCCATAGAAAATTTTAAATGACAAAAATTGATTAGGAATCCAAGAAAATAACCACACCTGATCTCTAATATAATAAATGAAGGAAACACTTCCAAAGGATTGAAATTTCTAAAAGGACTCAAAAATGAGTTCAAGAACATGAAAGATGAATAGGAATGTTCCCAACATACCCACTCACCCTCCAAACACAAAGAGAACCCAAAAAAACAAAGCATTAAGTTGGTTATCACAACAAATGCAACACGAGGAAATGATGGAAACAACATACATTCCATAATTGAATATTGTCCAACACATTACACTCATTTTAAAACTAAATCCAAATATGCTCTAAGTTTATTTTAGGAAAAAATGCAATAATGATGAAAATAATGTAAAATGATAAGCATGCTCAACTCCAACACTAGAGCATGGTAAAAATAATAATCTCATTATCACCACTTACATGGTTATTTTACAATATATCCACTAAAGAGGTTTTAATATAATAACTATAATTACAAAGAGGACTTATAGGTCCTAAATTACATATTTTACATCATATAGTAATAATTAGAAAATTAAAGGTAAGGAGTATAATACTGTCACTTGCACATCCTTCCAAGCTTCTCCAAGAACATGGAATTTCCCAATTAGGGTTTCCACACCACCCAAACACATGAAACTCATAGGTCCACCCCACTATGCAAAGAGATCATCTCTTGGGCATAAGAACACACACTAGATGAACACAAAACAAGGGAGTAGGGTTTACACGCATGCCAACTAAAAACTATCATAATATTCATTTAACAAGAATGACAAGTCTGCATGATACACATGCCAATAATAATAATCAACCAATCAAGGCATAAACATTATCAAGGGGACGATTTCACCATAATAAGCATAAGAGTTATTGCACATCACAATAATATCTACAATCCAACAACATATAATATAGGCATTAAAACATATATTCAAATTCTCGCCCAAGCACATACACATGGCTACAGATGTCTCCCTTGTTGAATACCAAACCCAACAAGAAGGATGAGGGTCCCAAAGGTAGGTGAGGAGTGTCCTCATAATAACACATAGGTTTGGATTTGTGGACTCATGTACCAATACTCATTAGAAGGCAACGAAAATACCCATGTGACATCCACCAACTTCTTTCTACCCTCTAGACACTCAAATCCTAGGTGCATCATGCGAAATCACTATTTGGTTGTGGTGTGTATTTTAGTGCACAAAAAGGTGGAATAAAATTGTGAGCATAAATTTTAAAGATTCCCATCAAGAAACTAATGAGGATACTTATTCTCTGATATTTCAAATCAATTATAATCATTCCCAATTAAAAAAATAATAATTCTATTTTTGCAAAGAAAACCATAAAATATGCCAAATCCACCATTATTGAAAACTTGAAATTTTTATTTTTTAACCATTAATTATTTTCAAAAATAAAACATACCCTTTTGGTCCAAAAGTGAACAACAAGTTTTTATAATAAAATTTTTATTTCCATTTTTCTAAAATTTAACCATAGCCATGGCTTAAAAATAGAAAATTTTCAAAATTTTCTCAACAATAATTTAACTCCAAATTTAATACAAGAAAGTCAATCTATAAATTTAGGTTCAATACTCCCACAAGAGTGAGCATATCAAACATAAATAGTGACAAAACAAAATGCAAGAGAGGGAATTAAAATTTACCTTATTTGGAGATAAAAGCATGTCAAATTCAAACACATTGAGATTTTAGAGAGAGACACAAACCTTCAATCTGATCCCAAATACAAATGCAATCTTTTCCCATACAATCCTAGCCAAATTATCCCTCCATCAAGCAAGATTTTCTTTTGCTTCTTTCCATTTTTTCCAAGAGATGGGGTTTTATGGAGTTTTCCTCCAAATGCAAGAATGAAATCAAATACAACATTTCTCCTTGTGCCCTTCCTTTAATTTTAATTTTCTATGTTTTTTTTTTTTTTTTTATCATATATATATTTACACACACACACACACACACATATACATATATGTATATATATGTATATATATGCATATGTACATTTATGTATACATACATATATATGTATATATATATATATATATACACATATGATAGGGTAGGGTTGGATGGAACACTCACTATCCCATGCTCTGGGTCCTTGTTCTCAAGAACTCCTAGGTGACTCTCCCACCTTAAACTTTAGGTCCTATCTTAGGTATAGGTACCCCTGGTCCTACTGGCCAACCCTAATATCACCTCCATTTCCCTAACCAAGCCAATCTTGGTGCTTTCTCTGCCATTCTCTCCTTAACCCTTAATCCTTCTAAAGGCTAACTACAACTCCAACCTTCTCTAATACAATGCAGGGGTGTGTGGTGTCTTCCATGGCTTCAATACCTTCCTCCTAGGGTTCTTGTGGACTCTTCCAAGCTCCATCTTTCCATCGCTATCTTCAAACCCTCATTTAGGGTTAAAAAGGCTACAAGCCTAGAGCCCTAATTAGGCCTCTTAACTCGAGAAAAATGAAATTTACTCCAAAACCCTTCAAATGACCAAGGTTCTTCACTTGGGGTTTGTGTTTCCCATGGTCACACCTTGAAGAATTTTTGGGTTTTGAGCCTGTACAGTCTGTACACTACCCTTACTCAAACAAGGCCAAAAATCTAGGGTTTATAAGCCTTTTCCAGGCTAATTTCAAACTGTCAAAGTCTTCTCACACCAAATGGGTTGATGGAGCCTCTTCCTAACCACCAGGCCTTGCCAAGACCCTCAACTAAATTCTCCAAAAGGAATTTTCCCAAAATCTTAGCACCCCTGCAAGTTATGTACCTTGTACTCCTTGTCTTCCCTAGTCGGACTCTGCCTAGCTCGCCTAGGGCAAGACATTGCTAGCAGCTCCTGCACACATACAAGCCCTACAACCTACCATATTTACAATCATGGAGCCTAGTCACTATTCCCAAAGGGCCATACAATTTGTATGGTGGGAAAGTGCTCTAGCACTCCATTTTCTCAAGACTGCT
Organism: Sequoia sempervirens; assembly: GCA_007258455.2. Taxonomy (NCBI): domain Eukaryota; kingdom Viridiplantae; phylum Streptophyta; class Pinopsida; order Cupressales; family Cupressaceae; genus Sequoia; species Sequoia sempervirens. Next base: position 28,980,090 of record VDFB02000002.1, on the reverse strand, counting down.
TGGTTCAGGCCAGAAAAAGAAAGAAATCAAACTATTTACAAACAAAGGATGAAAATGAATCACAAAGGCAACTGGATGGCACACAAAGCTTGTACTCTATTCACACTACATTCTACAATAAAAAATAATAGCAGGTTTATTCCATCAAAGCACTATTTAGGTGCAAAAATTAGAAATTGCCTCATAAAACGTTGTTTATTTCAATTTCACAAAATGTCACTACAATATCAATCCTTCTAACCCTGTTTACAGGTCGAGATTCACCTTAAATAAGGCTCCATATTTAGTTATCTCCTTTGGTCAGACTTCTTCATGACCTAATGGCCAACGTTACCAAACTCCACTATGTTTTCAAACTTTTGTCAAGGTTAGCAACTTAAACAAGAATGAGCTTCAAAACCCATCCATACTTGCTACTTCTAATTCCACTTATCACAACAGATCAACACTTATTCATAATCCTCAAATGCTAACTAAATGGTCAACATGACCCTCAAAATAACATATCCAAGCAAAATTTAAACTAGACTGCTTCCTAGGTGTGTTTCCTAGGTGCTCCTACACCAACATATATACATATACATATACATATAAATATATAGTTTAATAACTTAAGCCCTTGTGTTGATTTTTTCATTTCCAATAACAAGCTATCATTAACCTCACCAAACTAAAAAATTATTTAATTCAATAAGCCATATTATATTAATTTGAATAAAATTAATATAATTAACAAATATTTTAACAAGAATTCTTCCCTTTTATTTTCTAATTTTCTCAATTTCTAAAAATCCTTAAACACCATTAGCACACAATGATTCATTCCTTGAAATATAAATAAATCGACTAGAGAATAATAAATCATGCTTTTATAGCCTTTTCACAAAAGATGGATTCCTAAATCACCACTAATTTGGATCTAGCAACAACAACAAAATTAAGGAGTCATCTTGCACTCAAATCAGGTGCAATAGAGGTTACAAAACACATGAACCAAAATTACCATCTTCAATTTGACCACCATTTGAAAAATAATTTAACTTAAAAAATTATGTGGAAAAATAGTCGTACATACATGCATACTTAAAGCACACATCAAGGGCACTTGCTACATACATGATAGCTAAAACAATACAGTCATCCAAGGGGTACATTGCCATTCCCATCATATATAACCATGGAAATATGGTAATTGATCAATCATCTAGAATGCCCACATAGTGATAACAACATCCCTCTATGTATACATGCACATATCTATAGAGGTAAATGTCAAATGTCTATAAAAATAGAAGCGGAATAAACACAATGACAATCAATCTAGAAGAGCATAATATGAGCATCTCAAAGCATATAACATAATCAAAGAATCATTAACAACATTGCACATAAGGATCTCACACTTTCAATGTATACAATCACTCAGCAATATTTAATAATAAAATCAGTGAAGTTGGAAAACTAATAAGATCTCATAGCAATATACATAAGCATTATCTATGTATCATGCAATACATAGCCAAAATACAAAGCCAAATGTAGATATCTCAAGGCAAGGAACATGCGTGCATTACACTTTATATTCCAAATGCCAAAGACTATTTTGTTCCAATGTATTTTCTCTATTCTACAATTGCCTCACACCACAAGCAATATCAACTATGCATAAAAATAAATTTAATTTCCAAATAAAGGATTTCTCTAGCTAGTTTTAATGCCTCACAAATTATTAGCACAACAATTTTCAATATATAACTTAAAAAATAAAAATACATTATCCATTGTTTATGTCATGTTTTAATTAATAACAATAATAATCTCAAAATCTCACAGCTATTTGTTCTCTTATTTTATTGATTTTTAATAGCAAAATTGACAATTTCAATACCTATAACTAAATCAACCTCATTAATAATATTTAATGATTTCAATATAATTAAAATAAGCTTTGATTGATTATATGAAATTCTCTTTTATGTTGAATCTCCATTCAACTCTAACTCTACATGGATGAATCAATAACAAACATTAAAGTTTTAAATAGTTCAAAAAAAAAAAAAATCATTCTCCTTTCATTTTTCATAGTAAGACTTTAATATTGATGTAAGATCCATGATTAACCACACAAAAAATAATATCAATATTTACATTTATAAATGATATAAAAGAAAAAAATTATTTATATTATAAAAAAAATCAATTTTAATTGCATTATTCTTATATTTATGAAAATCTTAGACTCTTCCAATTTTACAACCATTTTTATCTTATAAATCAATTATTAACCATCCAACATAATTTATAAATTATAAAACTAACGCAACATTATTAAACAACTATAGACTATCACTTTGAACGGTAAACTTAAGAATCCATTTAATTCACTTCCTCGATAACCTATTGAATTGTTGGTTCTTCATGAACATTACAAAACGTTTATTGTATACTATAGAAATTTTCAATTATGATTGCATTATTAATACTTTATAAAAATCTCCACTCTCTCAACTTTTACAACCACTTTTTCAAACAAATCAACAATTAACTATTCAACATAAATCATAAACTAACACAACATTATTAAACAACTCCTAAACTTAAAAAACCCATTTAACCCACTTCCTTGTTAACCTATTGAATCAACGATTCCTCGAGATCAGGCACTGTAGAATAGGTTTCAGTAACGAAGATAGTCTCGTAGACAAAACAAGCGAGGCCGCCACCAATGAGAGGGCCAACCCAGAAGACCCAGTGCTCCTTCCAATCTCCGCTGGCCAAGGCGGGCCCAAATGAGCGAGCAGGATTCATGGAAGCCCCCGAGAAGGGCCCTCCCGCCATAATATTTGCAAACACCACCAATCCTATGCACAGAGGCGCCGTAGGCCCCACACTTCCCTTCTTCGGATCCACTGCCGTTGCGTACACTGTGAACAGCAACGAGAACGTCAACACAATCTCCCATATCACCCCTTGGAAGTACGTCACGCCCGACGCCAATGAGTGCACAGGTGTTACCTTCGCACAAAACAAGAAAACACAAGATTATTGTGAATCCTTGTTCACAAGGAGAAGGATTTTCTTAGCAGAAAAATATTTTTTTTGGCCTGCTTACCTGGCCACCGGTGAGAAAAACAAGCAAGTAGCAGGCAATTGCAGAGCCCAGGCATTGTGCAATCCAGTAGAAAAGCGACCTGAAAATAGTGATGTGTCCCCCCACTGCTAAGCCCAATGTTACCGCCGGGTTCAGATGTCCTCCTGAAATGTTTAGACCCGCGGAAATCATTGCAAACACTACAAAAGCGTGGGTCAATGCCACCACTGTTAAGCCTATTGCCGACGACCCTTCCACCGCCAGCTTCTCTGCAATACATCAAATTTATTGCAAGTTAAACTCCCGGTAAACTTCTTCAAAAGAAGCAATTTAAAAATGTAAAGTGAGATAAAGTTGAGGCTTCTAACCCATTGCCATGGCAGATCCAACCCCTGCAAACACAAACAAGAAAGTCAATATCAGTTCAGCTAATACTGCTTTCACACAGTCCGCGCGGCGGACCTCTTGGCCGTTGCCTAGAGCAATCTTCCCCATCTTGGTGAGCAAAAGCGTGTTTGTGCACAGAAATGTATTTGAGAGGGGAATTAAAAGGGCATTAGCCCGCTCGGTTCGGCTTATTGGCCGCCATTGCAAGGGTGAAAGAGAATCCTTCATGTGCCATTATTTTGCTTGAAGCGTAGCCTTTGCCAGTGTTTGATGGGTCTTCCCTTAATTGGTGGCGTTGACATGTACAAAGAAAGTAAGTATACCATTTCAGAGTCGTATCCATCTCGAATTTGTATAAACTACAGTAAATATCGATCTCACAATTTGGTAAAATATACCAAATATGTAAAATATTAATATTTTGTTTGAGGTCAATGCTTATGGTCTCAAGCAATAGCCAATAAGTGTCATTAGGGGGAGTACTTTTTCTTGGTAATAATAGTATTTATTGGTTAGTTGATGGATGAGTTGTGATATAGTAATTTAGAAGTAATCTGACTAATAGTTTGAGATCAACACAAGCAAAATGTATTGTTTTTATTGGACAAATGAAGATTATAGTTGTGAGTGTTGGCATTGGCTTCAAGATTGTAGTTGAAGTTGAGTTTATTCTATAGAATAACTATGTATTCAATATTGATGAGCAAATAGCTATTTATTATAGGCCAAGTCCTAGATTGATTGGTTGAGTTTGATAGTAAAACCTTCATAATAAAGCTGAAGTACAGATTTTTTTATATTAAACTATATAAATGTTTTATCTAGTGGTGAGTATTTGTCTTCATCATATTGTAACAAAATTATTTGTTGTTTGGATGATAGATGAGTCATGCCATTGCAATATAAGTATTTGTTGTCTAGTTGATAGATGAGTTGTGACAACGATTTAGAGCTAGGTTAGATAATAATTTAAGATCGACAAATTCTTGCAAATTAAATGTATCATGATTTCACTAGATTAATGAATATTATATTTGTTAGGGTTGAGATCGATCAATCATACTAAGCACAATTATGGCTAGCTTAGTTAAAAATAATTTTGTTCATTAGAATAAATATTTATTGAATATTGATGAGAAAATGATTTGTTCATAAACTTGACTCTCCACAATTTGATTGATTGATTTTGAGTTCAATAGGCATATGAAATAAAATAAAATAAAATAATTCTTAAATAGTTATTGTTGATAATCAGTTTTGTCATTGCAAAGATTACTAGACTCGTCCAAAGGGCAGCAAAAAAATGTGTAACTAACAAATAAAGAAATCATTATGAAGTTAATGATTCTCCTCAACGTTTGAGAGGGAAAACTCCCTCGTATGATGAGATTTTAATATTTTCAAGTACTTTTAACCAGAAAGTAAGAAAATACTTAAACAAGGATAAACACAAAAAAATAAAATAAAAGAAATCCAAGGCACAAAGATCTAAAGATCATTTTACAAGCCAAGAGTGAGGAGTGAGGAAACAAGCATAGGAAGAAGCTAATTAAACATTAGAATAATCAGTTTCAAAAATAGATAGTTGACATCACAAAAAAAAAATCTTTATTAAAACTAAAGGAAAAAAAAAGACTCTTAACTTTTCCCTGTACTAAGCTCCCTCTTGCTCTCTTGGCAGAAAAGAAAATCCTCAGTGAATAATTACACCAATATTTATAAGCACTTTGGATGGGAATACAAATTTTTCCCTCTAATTAAAAATTGCATCATAATGAAATGTTAAGATTCATCAACTACCTCTTCGCATCTTGCACTTCCACTCTGACTTATTTCAAAAACAAGAAAATTGAAAGAAAATTATAGTTTTGAATTTTATTTTCATTTTCATCTACAAACAAACTTTTCCTCTTTAAACAAATTTCAATTCCTTCTTAATCTTGCAAACAATTTATTCCAACCACTCAATAGAAGATCAAAAAATAATTTTGAAACAAATGGCCATCATGACTAGCCAAATGCTAAGATTTTAGTTTCATTATTTTTCTTAAATCCTCTGCCTCAACTTCTATAAACTTGATGCCTCTTTTTTTATGTGGTTCTATTTGTCAAATTCATTGACTCGGAAGCCAAATACACATATCTCACAAAAGTTGTGACAATCGCATATTTAGTATATGTTCCTTTGAAATCTAATATTTGTTTCCTTTATATAGGAGAAATGTATCCACATGTTGCATCCTCTAGTGCTCTATTCCTTAAAATCCCAATTACATTTCCTTTTTATTTTCAAAATATTCAATAGAATCATAAATTATCTAACTTTGAATTGATGATTAGTCACACCAATTACAAAAATTATAATTTAATATTTAGTTATAAGGTACTATGTAAAAAAATATGTTCATAAAATTCTAGTAAATTAGATTATAAGGATTATCAACAAATTTTAACAAAAGAATATATATATATAGTAAATAATGTGAAAAAAAAAAATTCTAAAATAAAAGTTATAATAAATATTTATTCAAAACTATTATTTATGGAGCCAGCTAACTACTAGAAAAAAAGCACCTATATACATACAAAAATGCATGAAAAACATACATAACAACATACATGGAAACATACATAACATGACGAGACGTTGTAGTGAGGGGCCCACCAGATGGGTGATTATGGAGAAAAGCGGTAGTGGGAGTAAATGTCCGGTGATGGTTAGGTGCGAGTTAACAGCGCCGTCAGCTGGCTTTTCCCATTTGTCATTGAGGGAAAAATGCAGGCAGGTTTCCTTTCTCGATAAGTATCTTTTATGTGGCGCAGGAAAAGTGGAAGGGAAAGTGACGTGGGTGGAAACGGAGGCTTTTCTGTTTCAAGGAAGAAAGGAGAAAATATTATTTATTTCCATTCTACACGTTGAAAGGGAAAGCTAAAGGTCTAAGTGCACGTGGACGACAATGACTTGGAGGAGAATACCGACCAAATCGAGGTTGTAAGTTGAAGTGTGGAGTGCATGTAGAGGAGTTGGAGGAGAATACCGATGAAATTTGAGGTGAGGGGTAATTGGGTTGCAGACAAAGGGTTTTACAAGATTTTTTAATTTGAAATTTGGGAAACACAATGTGGAGTTACTTGAATGTTGTTGTTTAAATGTATGAATGTCTTCAAAATCACACATTCCATTGTTGTGTTTAAATTTTAGTTGATTGAAAAAAAAAGTGCACAAAATAAATGTGAATGGGAAACACGGTGTTGGGTTTCAGTTATTTGAATCTCCTTGTTTAAATGTAAAGGGTTATCTCATGGTGGGTTGCTTTCTTCTTAACACCCATGATTTTGCAACATGGAATGTTACAAAACGGTATGAATTTCTTCAAATTAACACATTCCATTCTTGTGTTTTAATTTCAGTTGATTGAAAAAAAAAGTGCACAAAATAATTGTGAATGGGAAACACAGTGTTGGGTTTCAGTTATGTGAATCTCCTTGTTTAAATGTAAAGGGTTTTCTCATGGTGGGTTGTTTGTTTCTTAACACCCACGGTTAAGCAACATGGAATGTTACAAAACAGTATGAATGTCTTTGAATTCACACATTCCATTGTTGTGTTTTAATTTCAGTCAATTGAAAAAAAATGTGCACAAAATAATTGTGAATGGGAAACACAGTGTTGGGTTTCAATTATTTGAATCTCCTTGTTTAAATGTAAAGGGTTGTCTCATGGTGGGTTGCTTGCTTCTTAACATCCACGGTTTTGCAACATGGAATGTTACAAAATAGTATAAATGTCTTCAAATTCACACATTCCATTATTGTGTTTAAATTTCAATCGATTGAAAAAAGAAGTGCAGAAAATAATTGTAAATGGGAAACACAGTGTTGGGTTTCAATTATTTGAATCTCCTTGTTTAAATGTAAAGGGATGTCTCATGGTGGGTTGCTTGCTTCTGAACACCCACAGTTTTGCAACATGGAATGTTATAAAATTGTATGAATGTCTTCCAAATCACACATTCAATTGTTATGTTTTAATTTTGCACCATTGAAAAAAAAAGTTGCATAAAATAATTGCAATTGGGAAAACACAGTGTTGAGTTTTAGTTATTTGAATCTCCCTGTTTAAATGTAAAGGTTGTCTCATGGTGGGTTGCTTGCTTCTTAAAACCCATGATTTTGCAACATGGCATGTTACAAAACACTATAAATCTATTCAAAATAACATATTCCATTGTTGTGTTTAAATTTCGCAGGATTGAAGAAAATGTGGAGAAAATAATTATAATTGGGAAAACACAATGTTGGGTTTTAGTTACTTGAATCTCCTTGTTTAAATGTAAAGGGTTGTGTCATGGTGGATTGTTTAATTCTTAACACCCACGGTTTTGCAACATGGAATATTACAAGACAATATGAATGTCTTCAAAATCAAACATTCGATTGTTGTGCTTAAATTTCACACCATTGAGAAAAAAAAGTGTTGAAAATAATTGCAAATGGGAAACACAGTGTTGGGCTTGAGTTATTTCAATCTCCCTATTTAAATGTAAAGGGTTATCCCATGGTGGGTTGCTTCATTCTTAACACCCACAGTTTTGCAACATGAAATGTTACAAGACATTATGAATGTCCTTGAAATCACATATTCCATTGTTGTGTTTAAATGTTGCATGATTGAAAAAAAAGTACAAAAAATAATTGTAATTGGGAAAACACAATGTTGGGTTTCATTTATTTGAATCTCCCTATTTTAATGTAAAGTTTTGGCTCATGGTGGGTTACTTGCTTCTTAACAGCCACAGTTTTGCAACATGGAATGTTACAAAATAGCATGAATGTCTTCCAAATCACACATTCCATTGTTGTGTTTAGATTTTAGTTGATTGAATAAAAAAAAGGTGCACAAAATAATTGTGAATGGGAAACACAGTGTTGGGTTTCAATTACTTGAATCTTCTTGTTGAAATGTAAAGGGTTGTCTCATGGTGGGTTGCTTACTTCTTAACACCCATGGTTTTGAAACATGGAATGTTACAAAATAGTATGAATGTCTTCCAAATCACACATTCCATTGTTGTGTTTAAATTTTGCACCATTGAAAGAAAAAAGTGCACAAAATAATTGCAGTTGGGAAACTATAGTGTTGGGTTTCAATTATTTGAATCTCCATGTTCAAATGTAAAGGATTGTCTCACAATTGGTTGATTGCTTCTTAACACCCACGGTTTTGCAACATGGCATGTTACAAAACATGTTAAATGTGTTCAAAATCACACATTCCATTGTTGTGTTAAACTTTTAGATGATTGAAAAATTCAAGTGAAAAAAATAATAGTGATTTGAAAAATACAGTGTTGTGTTTCAGTTATTTGAATGTCCTTGTTTAAATGTAATTGGTTGTCTCATGGTGGGTTGCTTGCTTCTAAACACCCATGGTTTTGCGACATAGAATGTTAGAAGATAGTATGAATTTTCTTTGAAATCACACATTCCATTTTTGTGTTTAAATTTCACTCAATTGAAAAAAAAAGTGTAGAAAATAATTGTAAATGTGAAACACAGTGTTGGGTTTCAGTTATTTCAATCTCCCTGTTTAAATGTAAAGGGTTGTCTCATGGTGGGTTGCTTCATTCTTAACACCCAAGGTTTTGCAACATGGAATGTTACAAGACAGTATGAATGACTTCAAAATCACACATTCCATTGTTATGTTTAAATTTCACTCGATTGAAAAAAAAAAGCGTAGAAAATAATTGTAAATGGGAAACATAGTGTTGGGTTTCAGTTTAATATTTGAATCTCCTTGTTTAAATGTAAAGGGTTGTCTCATGCTAGGTTGCTTGCTTCTTAGCACCCATGGTTTTGTAACATGGAATGTTACAAAATAGTATGAATGTCTTCCAAATCACACATTCCATTGTTGTGTTTAAATTTGAGTTGATTAAAAAAAAAAGTGCACAAAATAATTGTCAATCAGAGAACAGAGTGTTTAGTTTCAATTATTTGAATCTCCTTGTTCAAATGTAAAGGGTTGTCTCATGGTGGGTTGCTTTCTTCTTAACACCCACAATTTTGCAACATGGCATGTTACAAAATAGTATAAATGTGATGAAAATCACATATTCCATTGTTCTTTTTAAATTTTGCATGATTGAAAAAAAATGCAGAAAATAATTGTAATTGGGAAAACACGGTGTTGGGTTTCAGTTATTTGAATCTCCCTGTGTAAATCTAAAGGGTTGTCTCATGGTGGTTTTCTTGCTTCTTAACACCCACAGTTTTGCTTGACATGGAATGTTACAAAATAGTATGAAAGTCTTCCAAACCACATCTTCCATTGTTGTTTTTTAATTTCAATTGATTGAAAAAAAAGTGCACAAAATAATTGTGATTTGGAAAACACAATGTTGGGTTTCAGTTATGTGAATCTCCCTATTTAAATGTAAAGGGTTGTCTCATGGTGGGTTGCTTGCTTTTTAACACCCATGGTTACGTAACATGGAACATTAAAAAATAGTATGAATGTCTTCCAAATCACACATTCCATTGTTGTGTTTAAATTTTAGTTGATTGAAAAAAAAAGTGCACAAACTAATTGTAAATGGGAAAACACAGTGTTGAGTTTCAGCTATTTGAATCTCCCTCTTCAAATTTACAGGGTTGTCTCATGGTGGGTTGCTTGCTTCTTAACACCCACATTTTTGCAACATGGAATGTTACAAAATAGTATGAATGTCTTCCAAATCACACATTCAATTGTTGTGTTTTAATTTTGCACCATTGAAGAAAAAAGTTGCACAAAATAATTGCAATTGGGAAAACATAGTGTTGGGTTTCAATTATTTGAATCTCCCTGTTCAAGTGTAGAGGGTTCTATCATGGTGGGTTGTTTGATTCTTAACACCTATGGTTTTGCAACATGGAATGTTACAAGACAGTATGAATGTCTTCGAAATCACACATTCCATTGTTGTGCTTAAATTTCACACCATTGAAAAAAAAAGTGTTGAAAACAATTGTAAATGGGAAACATGATGTTGGGTTTCAGTTATTTGAATCTCCTTGTTTAAATGTCAAGGGTTGTGTCATGGTGGGTTGCTTGCTTCTTAACATGTATGGTTTTGCAACATGGAATGTTACAAAACCATATGAATGTATTTAAAATCACACATTTCATTGTTGTATTTAAATTTTTCTGGATTGAAAAAGAAAGTGCACAAAATAATTGTAAATGGGAAACACAATGTTGGGTTTTAGTAATTTGAATATTTGTGTTTAAATGTAAAGGGTTGTCTCATGTTGGGTTGCTTGCTTCTTAACACCCGTGGTTTTGCAACATGGAATGTTACAAAACCATATGAATTTCTTCCAAATCACACATTATATTGTTGTGTTTTAATTTTGCACTGGATAGAAAAAACAAGTTGGACAAAATAATTGCAATTGGAAAAACACAGTGTTGGGTTTCAGTTATTTGAATCTCCCAACATTCAAATGTAAAGGGTTGTCTCATGGTGGGTGGCTTGATTCTTAACACCCATGGTTTTGCAATATGGAATGTTAAAATACAGCATGAATGTCTTCAAAATCACACATTCCATTGTTGTGTTGAAGTTTCACACATGATTGAAAAAATTAAGTGCGAAAAATAATTGTGATTTGGAAAACACAGTGTTGGGTTTTAGTTATTTGAATATCCTTGTTTAAATGTCAAGGGTCGTGTCATGGTGGGTTGGTTGCTTCTTAACACCTATAGTTTTGCAACATGGAATATTACAAGACAGTATGAATGTCTTTAAAATCACGCATTCCATTGTTGTGTTTTAATTTCACTCCATTGAAAAAAAAGTGCACAAAATAATTGTAAATGGGAAACACAATGTTGGGTTTCAAGTATTTGAATCTCCCTGTTTAACTTATGAATGTCTTTGAAATCACACATTCCATTGTTGTGTTGAACTTTTGCATGATTGAAAAAATAAAGTGCAAAAAATAATTGTGATTTGGAAAACACAGTGTTGGGTTTCAGTTATTTGAATCTCCTTGTTGAAATGTAAATGGTTGTCTCATGGTGGGTTGCTTGCTTCTTAACGCCCACGGTTTTGTGACATGGAATGTTACAAGACAGTATGAATTTCTTCAAAATCACACATTCCATTGTTGTGTTTAAATTTTTGCATGATTCAAAAAAAAAGTGCACAAAATATTTGTAATTTGGAAAACACAGTGTTGGGTTTCAGTTATTTGAATCTTTTTGTTGAAATTTCAAGGGTCGTGTCATGGTGGGTTGGTTGCTTCTTAACACCTATGGTTTTGAAACATGGAATGTTACAAAACCATATGAATGTCTTCTAAATCACACATTCCATTGTTGTGTTAACTTTCTCATTATTGAAAAAATCAAATACAAAAAAGAAATGTGATTTGGAAAACACAGTGTTGGGTTTCAGTTATTTCAATGTTCTTGTTTAAATGTCAAGGGTTGTTTCATGGTGGGTTGCTTACTTCTTAACACCTATAGTTTTGGAACATGGAATGTTAGAAAACCGTATGAATGTATTTGAAATCACATATTCCATTGTTGTGTTTGAATTTCGCATGATTGAAAGAAAAGTGCACAAAATAATTGTGATTTGGAAAACACAATGTTGGGTTACAATTATTTGAATATCCTTGTTTAAATGTGAAGGGTTGTGTGATGGTGGGTCTCTTGCTTCTTAACACCCACGGGTTTGCAATATGGAATGTTACAAAACCATATGAATTTCTTCCAAATCACACATTCAATTGTTGTGTTCAAATCTTGCACTATTAAAAAAAAAGTTGCACAAAATAATTGTTGGGAAAACACAGTGTTGGGTTTCAGTTATTTGAATCTCCCTATTCAAATAGAAAGGGTTGTCTCATGGTGGGTGGCTTGATTCTTAACACCCATAGTTTTGCAACATGGAATATTACAAGACAATATGAATGTCTTTGAAATCACAAATTTCATTGTTGTGTTTAAATTTTTGCATGATTGAAAAAGTAGTGCACAAAATATTTGTAATTCAGAAAACACAGTGTTGGGTTTTAGTTATAAGTACATTTTATTTGTACGTTTGGAGCAGTTGCTTCCTTATCAACCCTTAGGACAGTAACGTCCATTTTTTGGATAGAGTTTTGAATGTCTTTAATACTTGTCTGTAGCTTTGTAGCCGCTCTTTGGTTAGCTTGGAGAGTGTCTTTCTCATTAGAGAATGCAGAGGTTTTCTATTTGATAAGTTATTTAGAAAACTTGTCTACCCTTTCACACATGGCTTTCATGTCTCTAGGAAACTATTTCTCTTTTTTTGGAATGAAATCCTTTTCTTGTTTACACAATATGAATGTAATGAAATGAACATCTTCAAAATACAAAACAAGTCACAGCTAGACTAGAAATTGCATTTGAAATTTTTCTAATTAATAAACTATAGGCATGTTGGAAAATATTGTGGGTTGTGCTTTCAATATGTTTGCTTGTTATAAGCTGAAGGGTGAAATTTTGTACTTTTGTGCTTGATGTTCTTTTGCTGGTCATTTTTAGTTTTATGTTCATAGATGTTTGACTTCATTGACTCATTTTTTTATCACCAAATGCAATGATTTTTTTTGTCTTTTCACATTGTTGGCAGCCATAGAAGTAATTACATGTTATTATTCACATTAAGATTACATTGTTGCAAGTTGGACTTCCCACATTGTTGGCAGCCATAGAAGTAATTACATTGTTGCAAGTTGGACTTCCCACCCGGTTTTTTAACCTGCACTTTTTTAGTTCATGTATTGTCATATACATTTTTTTTGGTCATGTTAAATCACCCCAAATGGAAGGGTTGATATCACAACATGCCTGCTTAAGTAAAATAGGTTTGTAAAATATGACGTCTTATTCTTCTTTCACGTGAGGTTGTGATTTTACATGTGGTCTTTATGTCCACTTCAAGGTTCTAGTAGACATTGTGTTTTCCAACATGCATTGGTTGACATCATGGTTGATAGGAAAATTTGCACATGTATGGCTTTCTTGATTCACTCCATGACTGATTCATGATTTTTTCAACAGATGCAAAAAACTTTTTATTCTTTTGGCGTTGCTGGCAACAATGGATGCACATTTATTTATAGAGAAGGCTCTAAAATGTTTTGGTTACCCTCTAACATTTCCTCTCCATTAACACATACACGTGCACCACAACCAAGGTATCTTCCCTAATACATATGTTCTTGGAACTATAGAATTAATTACATAGTGTTATGCACATTACACTCATACACCACATACAAAGTTGCAGGTTGAACCACTCATCGTGTGGTTCAACCTTCACTTCCTTTTTTCATGAATTTCTAGATGCGCCTTTGCTGCACATGTTAAGACCCCCTAAACAGAAGGTTGAATATCACAACATGCCTCCTCATATAAGAGAGGTTTGTACACCCCATATTCTCTGAAATCTTTGTTATATTTACATGTGGGCTTGTGGTCGTTATGTTAGCATGGAGGTTCATCTACACATCATGTTTTCCAACCTGCATTTGCTTACATCATGGTTGATAGAAAATTTTACACCTTTATACCTTTCCTCATACACTCCATTACTAATTCATCTTTTTTTCAATAGATGCAAGAAACATGTTATCATTTTGGCATTGCTCGCAGCAATGGATGCACTTATTATTTTTACATACAAGGTTGTCATCAAAGTTTTGCTTGCCCTCTAACCCTTCCTCTCCTTTAACACTTACACACGCAGCACAACCAACGTATATTCCCATGATAATACATCTATTGTTGCCATTGTATAATTAGTTACATATTGTGATGCATGTTACACTCCTATGCCACATAAGAAGTTCTACGTTGAACCACTGAACGTGTGGTTCAACCTTCACTTGTTTATTTCGTTAATTGCTAGAAGTGCTTTTGCTCCTCATGTTAAGTTACGCAAAATGGAAGGTTGAATATCAAAACATGCTTCCTCAGGTAAAATAGGTTTGTACACCCCATATTCTCTTAAATCTTTGTTATATTTACATGTGGGGTTGCGGTCTTCATGTCAGCATGGAGGTTCATCTACACGTTATTTTTTCCAACCTTCTTTCGCTTACATCATGGTTGATAGAAAAATTTACACCTTTATACCTTTCCTCATACACTCCATTACTAATTCATCTTTTTTTCAACAGATACAGGAAACATGTTATCATTTTGGTGTTGCTCGCAGCAATGGATGCACTTATTCTTTTTATGTACAAGGTTGTCATCAAAAGTTTTGTTTTCCCTCTAACCCTTCCTCTCCTTTAACACTTACACACACAGCACAACCAACGTATCTTCCCATGATAATACATTCATTGTTGCTATTGTATAAGTAATTACATATTATGATGCGTGTTACACTCTTATGCCACTTATGAAGTTCTAGGTTGAACCATTGATCGCGTGGTTCAACATTCACTTGTTTATTTTGTTAATTGCTAGATGTGCTTTTGTTCCTCATGTTAAGTCATGTGAAACGGAATGCTGAATATCACAACATGCCTCCTCAGGTAAAAGAGGTTTGTACACCCCATATTCTCTGAAATCTTTGTTATATTTACATGCGGGGTTGTGGTAGTTATGTTAGCGTGGAGGCTCATCTACATGCTATGTTTTCCAACCTGCAATAGCTTACATCATGGTTCATAGAATTTTTTGTAGTTTTGTACCTTTCCTCATACACTCCATTACTAATTCATTTTTTTTTCAACAGATGAAAGAAACATGTTATCATTTTGGCGTTGCTCACAGTAATGGATGTACTTTTTTTTAATTTTATCTTCCATACCAGGATGTCATCAAAGGTTTTTCTCGTCATTTTTTGTTGTCATTTTCTATGTCCACCTGTATATTGAGATGGACTGTCTAATTTCCAGCATGCGTTTGTGTTATATTTTATGTGTAGCTTGATTGAATTTATCACCTTTAATTTTCCTCAATTGAAGTCGGATACCTCGTATTGGTTTCACGCGGGTGACAGGTATGCAAGCACATTTTATCTATGTTTAATGAATGATTTATTTATTTTTCTTCACACAATCCACACTAATGTTAAATATTCATCCAATTCTATCATTTCCTACAATGGGGAGAGGTTTGAAATGGAAGAAGCAAGATGAATTGCAAGTTGAAGATGTACAAAATGGAGGCTCTCCTTTTTTGTCTTCTGATTTGGAATGGGTTGTTATTTCCATCAACAAGGATAAGGTCCTTGACCTTGTTGCAACAATTCCTCTTACGAGACTTGATCATTTCATTCATAGTGAAATGTTCGTTGAAGGTTTTGAAACCAAATTTGTGGATGAGAAAACAAGATATCCTACCGCCTCTTGTCCCATTGACAACAAAACTTATGGCAAAACAATTTTCTATCAGAGGTTTGTATCTTTCAACATTTATTTCTATGGTTGAATGATATTTTACTCTCCTTGGTTCAACATGATGAGATGATGCCTTTCTTGCAGCTACTAGTGTCAATACGGTCCTCAAGACAATAGAGGCCAACCTCCACTAGAGAAGAAACCACATAAGGCATTTATATAAATGCAAGGTTTTCAATACCACTTCATGCCAAAGGTTATGAATGGAAAACCTGATGTTGCCTATATTATCTACAAAGAAATGTTCCACATTGATAAAAAAGGTCAATATTTCCATGGAATTCATGACACAAGTGGAGAGAAGCGTTCTATGTTTTCTACTAATCTATCCATGGAGTGAAAAAGCTATATTGAAATCATTTTTCTCATGGACGTCAGTGTCAATGCAATAATGGATAGACACGTCAGTAGTCTTGTCTTATGTGGCATGATTTCCAAGAGAGATAAATTCCTTACAAGAAAGGATGTAATGAATTCCTGGAGAAAGGTGTGTTCTACTCATGCACAAAAACACAAAGTCAATTTGACAAGTATCCTACTGTGGACTAGAGAGAACTTTGACAACTTCTACTTTCAACAACTTGATGGGAACAATACACCTTTTGTTATCGGGATTCACACTCCATGGATGCTAGATAGGATGGTTACCCACTCGTACAATTCAGTCATCTCAATGGATTCCATGTTTACAATTAACAAATATGGGGTGAGGCCTTACAAACATTGAAAAATAGCTCTTCGTGTTTTCAATGATCTTGCTAGCTATAAACTTGACAATTCTCACACTGAATTGTTCTCTCTATAGTATCCATTGTATATTGTCCTCATTTTCAATGAGCAATGGAGTGGTGTGCTAATTGCATGTGTAGTCTCCTCATGAAACAAGATTGATGACATCTCTATGTGGCTACGTGTATTGCATGACTATGGAAGAATAGCCAGGCCCAACTAGAGAATCAATTCATTCTTGATCGATGATGCAACTGTAGAAATCTAAGCCATACAGTATGCGCATCCCTTTCTTCATTTATCTACCTTTCTTGTTTGGTATTCATTTTCAATGCCACTATCTCATGCAGTTGAGTGGTAAAAAATATCATTTGTATTGTCTATTAGGGCTATCTTTCAATGTTGTGTGCTTCTATGCCTTTGGCATGTCAAAAGGGCTTGGCTAAAGAATGTATATAAGTATACAAAAAAGGAAAGGGCAATGGACATCTTTAGCAGTCTTGGCACTATCATGATGGCAATCGATGACACCGAAGATTGCGCCACTCAACTATTGAACTCTTTCTTTCAAGAGTTCAATGATCATCCCTAATTCTTAGAGTACTTCAACAAGACCTTGTGTGAAGGAGAAGGTCGAATTGGTGAGTTTACAATTTTCATCACCTCATAGGTTTCGCACCATTTAAATTCTTTGATGTCACCTTTAATACATTGTGGTTTACTTGACTATTGGATTTTTTTTTCATAGCCATGTGGGGAAAAAAATTGCAAACTATTCCCACATTCCAACCAGGATACGAATGCAACCATTGAGTCATACCATTGTACACTCAAAACTCGGTACTTGTGTGATCATTCAAAAAAATGCACAAGGAGAATGGACTATTTGTATTACACACTTGTGTATAAAATGGAACCATTCTATAGTAAAAAGGAAAAGTAACAGCATTATGGTTTTTTGATGAACCAAAAGTGTTTAAATATGTGATCTAGTGTGGAGTGGGCCAAGGAAATTCCAGATGATGACTATATTCCTGATGAAATAGATCCTGGATGGTACTGGGTGAAAAGTCAAAGTAGGCCAATGCACTACCCTGTTTGGAAATTTGGGGAACACCTTTTTGTTTTTGACTGCCCTTGGAGTTTGTAGGAGAACACTTGCAAACATGTCCTCAAGGTTGTTGATTTGATGAAAAGATCATCTACCGTTGAAGGGGTCATCCATGGTAAGTGAATTTTAATTTGAATTGTGTTACTTTATGGGTGTCAATTTTTTTTTTCATTTTCTATTGCCTAATACAAATTTCTTCTAGGTGGTCATTTGGATGGCAGGTCAACCAATTGATACAGGGATGGATTTGAATGAGACATTGTCACAAGGGGCCGTAGAGGAAAACAATCCTAATTTTCTCACCCCTACGCAAGCTCCTTCTATCACTCATGTATATGATGAACATGTGGTGACATTGTCTCTTTGGAATGACACAAATGAAATCTTGAACAAAGTGATGCGTACACTACCACAATCTCTACAATAGGTGCAATCATACACAAAATGTGTGGATAGGTTTCTAGAGGACCTAAGACAATCAAATGCATTGACGTTTGAACTCATTCTAGATCCTAATGAAGGTGCAACTAGCACCGTTCGCATGTGTCCATGGTTTAGTGCAAACAAGGATTGTCGTCGACGTCCAACCCAGTGTACGAAGCATTCTGCACAACATTCAGATCACTGAACCCCTATGGATGACTCATTTCCCTTGTCCGCGAACAATAGTTTGAATTTGAATTTCAATATGCAATGTCAAACTTTAGGCACAACTACTATAAATGTGGCAGAGGATACAACATCCAATATGGGTGACTATGACAAAACCCATTTCAATTTATATATTGTAATAGGAAATTGTATTGCAGATTTCTTTTCTCTAGTATGTGCTTGTACCACATTATAAACTTTCTAATTTCTTTTTGGGATTTTTTTGTTCACTTCATCATTCCAATATGGGGAAAGGAGTCCTCACCGGTGAATATCTTTTTGAGTGTAAACCCAATGGAAGGTATGGTTCAAAGTTAATAACTTTGCTTACATAAGGCCAATTTTTGGTATGACATTATGCAATACCATGCTTTAAGAAGTTTATTTGTTGAATCATTTAGGGGAAGCAAACCATTCAATGTTTGGTTGCTGATCTTTAGAAAATATATAAGTTTTCCAATGAAAAAGGATGCATACAAGTTGGTAATTGAGGAAAGTGTATTCAATGGGGCTCAAAGTTTGTTCGTAAAGCATGGGCAGACATTTCTAAACATGTTTCATTCAGTTGTAGAGCATGGGAAGGTTTGGAATACAGTATTGTATTAAACCCTCTTTTGTTAGAGATTTTTTTGTGCATAAAGTAAGGGTTTAGTAAATCAATATTTGCTTGACTATTCCTTAAGTAGATGATTCCTAAGTTTTGAGACTTGTTAAAGGACTATTTGAATTCATTAGGTTTTTTGATGAGGCGACATTAACTAGTTATCAAAACTAGCACATCCACAATTACTTTTGGAAGATACGCAAGTCCTAACACACTATTTCACTAAACCCTCATTCTAAGCCATTTTCATGAGGCTTTTATGGAATTCAATGTTCCCAAGCTTCCCAAACTCTAAACACTCTTCAAACACAACTAATTAAGCCTGAAAAAACTTAATCTTACCTTAAACTTTGATGCCCCCAGGTTTGATAGGCATTCCCTTACTAAAAGTGAGGTTTTAGTTTAGGGTTTCATCAAAAAGGTGAGGGCAATGATATCCCTTCTTCTTTTAAGCATGTACAGGCCTCAATAAAGGTGTTTGACTTGGTTTGAAGGTTTGAGAAAGAGTGGAATATAGTTTTCCAAGTTACCCTCATGTGAATGGCTTCAAACAAGGGTTTCCTGAATAGGCATTTGGGGAAGATAGAATCTGCAAACCAAGGGTGGATTTGGTGGTTTTGAGGGTTAGTTGTATGATTAGAGTGGTGTCTCTTTGTAATTTTGGCCTACTTGTCCTTGTGGACAACGTTATTTCTTGTTTTTGTGCAAGTTGTTCCAAATGAGTCGTATGTGGGTTTAAAGTTTGTTGAGGGGGACTAAAATAGGTTTGTACAATGATGATTATTTTGAGGGGTTGTTAAGAGTTTTAGATAGTTAAGTTGACAAATTTTATTTTGTTGACCTACAATGAAAAACATTATTTTCTTACAGCCTGCATAAATAAAGAAGTGAGTGGCAACGTAGTCTGTTTTCCATCCTGCAACTATGATGTGCATTTCGTGTTCCTAACGTATGAATAGATATTGAAATGGACTATTTTGTTGAAGGTAAGGTTTTTCATAAAACAAGAAGGTGAACTTAAAAACATTGTTCTCTTACAGTCTACTTAAAAGAAGTCAGTCACATCCAATGTGTTTTCCATCATCCAACTATTATGTGCTTTTTTTGATTGAAACATATGAAGACATATTGAAATGGAATGTTTCTTGAAAGTAAGGGTTGTCATAAAACAAGAAGGTGAACTTCAAAATATTGTTCTGTTAGAGTCTGCATAAAATCAGAAGTGTCTCACAACCCAGTGTATCTTCCACATTTGAAACTGTTATGTGCATTTTTTGTTTGAAACATATGAACAGATAGTGAAATGGAATGTTTGGTGAAAGTAAGGTTGTCATGTATCAGCATATTGTTTTTAGTTATGAAATGGGAAGCAATTTTTTGAGTTAGAAAGATACATAAGTGCAATGAATATAATCAGTGATATGAATAAAAGCTACAAAAATATATTTTCTACAATTCATTAGTTCAACTCATCTACTTGCAACAAATAAAATGCTCACATTATTTACCATGTTGGAAAAGACATTGTTCGTACACATTTCGTGTGTTTCTAATTAGATAATGTTGTTGTATGTGGTAAAATTTTCATTGTCTTTCCTTTTAGGCATTGTTCTTCCTGTTGTTTGACTAGTTCGTTGCCATATGCCCATTGGAGATACTGCACATGTTTCCTCGTTCAGTTCCAAAGAATAGGTACAATCTCTTTAGTGCTAACATTATCTATATCTTCCACTTTGCTCACTTATTTTTCATTGTTTCCATTGCATTGACAATGTCTTTCTAATTAGAGAATGTAGGTGTACCTTCTAAAAAAAAAATTTTGTCTTTAATTTCAGTAATTTGAGTACTTGATGTTGTAGTTCTATAGAAGATGTCCCATAGTTCACAAGCATGGGTGGCTAGTTGGTTGACCAACTACCAACCGTATCTCCCAAGCAATATTCTTGCTTGAATTGAGGAATTGAGCCTCCAGTATAGGTTACGGGAAAATATGTTAAGGAGAATTAATAGAAAAGGGCCAAATAGCATAGATTTACACTATTATAATTATGCTCACTTCTTCAACAACATATTTGGTGTATGGGAACATATTGGCATGGATGTTAAATATTACAATCTAGAAATAGAGATTGTCAATTTATGTGATTGGCCAATGTCTCTTTACCGCAAAATTCGAGACCTTTTCCTAGATGGATGCATCTAGAAGGTGTGCATTAGACCAACTATTTTCATACACAAGCACAATCTTACGGACTAGCTGAGCATGAGGTTTATGAGATTCCTTAAGGGGGAATCTCTAATTAGTAATCACATAGGTCCTCTAGAGGAATGGTTGTTGGTTGTGTTCAAATTCAACCACATTGTCAAGTTTGACATCCACCATGTCAGGCCCTCCTTCAGGTTGCTACATTTGAATTATGAGGTGCCAACATTGTATGCTGTCAATTCCACCTTGACAATCAGAGTGTGGAAAATTATTTCAGATGCTAAGAATGCAAAGATTATACCCATTCATAAATTGTTGACATAGTTCTCGGTGTTAGCACTATTAAATGTGGATTGTAATTTTCTTCAGATTCTATAATATTGACTTGAAATGTGTTTACATTTCATTGTGTGATGCAAATTGTTCTTATCAAATTTAAAGGTGAAATTGAATACACTATTTTGTTACACACTACATAA
The DNA here is from genome assembly GCA_007258455.2 of Sequoia sempervirens. Taxonomy (NCBI): domain Eukaryota; kingdom Viridiplantae; phylum Streptophyta; class Pinopsida; order Cupressales; family Cupressaceae; genus Sequoia; species Sequoia sempervirens. Next base: position 28,958,394 of record VDFB02000002.1, on the reverse strand, counting down.
CAGACACTGTTGTCTTTCAAGAAGAATTGAGAAGTGAGGGACAACCCTTTGTGGTTTCCATTTTGCAACTTTTCTTGTGCATCTTCTCTTCGAAACGTATAAGGATATTGAAATGGAATGTCTGCTGCAAGTAATGGGTTGTTAGAAAATATGAAGGTGAACTTGAATACATTTTTTTCTTACAATTTTCATAACAGAAACTATTCTCTTAGAACAAGATTTCGGAGGTGAGGGAGAACCCTGCGTGTTTTCCATTCTGCAACATTTTTTTTTGCATAGTGTGTTCCAAACGTATAAGGAAATTGAAATGAGATGTTTGCTACAAGTAAGGTGAAATTAAATATGTTGTTTTGTTACACTCTGCATAATAGAAAGTGTTGTCTTTGATGTAATAGTGAAAAAATCAATGACATACTCTATTTTTTAGTTATTTTCATGCATTTTCTATGTTTGACACCATTGTATGGCCATATTTTGGGGATAAATCATCTCCTCCTCCATTGCACATGATAACCATCTAAGTCTACTTTCTAATTCATTTGGTTTCATATAAATCCATTTTGAATTCTCAAAGATATTGATGTTTTCCTCCAAGCGGCTAAAACCCTAAGTTAGGGTAAACAGTGTATAATAAAAATTATGTTTGTCAAATTTGCACTGTTCAAATCTCCTAAAAATTGGTGAGAGGAATGTTTGATGAGTATTCTAAACAATGTGAATATTGAAGAGCATGGTAAGGTGGTTTTTGGTAATTATCATGAAGCCCAAGGTCTACAAAATGTGTAAAATCTGTAAATGACTGTGTACATTGGTGACTTGATGAGTTTTGTTTTTGGAATATGAGTCATTGTTCTGTCATTTTGTTTTGCAAAGGTTTTTAGATGTACGTGACTCCATTCCAAGATAGGGATTGCTGAATTTATGAGTTTTTCGAGACCATTTATTGACTATCCTCTTAGAATAGAGTTGTGAAAAGGCCTATATTGAACAGTATTTGGAGTGTTTGGAATTTCCTTCCTTGAAATGCTAAAAACACATTGAAGAGTCATTCAAACTAAGTTAAGAGTGTAAGAGAGTCATTTTTCACTGGTTAAAGTGTTTTAAGTAATCTACAAGAGGTTTTTGGGTCTGCTTCTATGTTTCGGTATTTTGAAACTAGGGTGTCCTGAAGGAAAGTTGCCTGAAAGGTGGAGTTTTTTTGTGCATCTTGTGTTAAAAATGTATAACGGTGTTGAAATGGAATGTTTGCTACAAATAAGGGTTGTTATAAAATATGAAGCTTAACTTCAATACATTATGTGAACTAACAGTCTGCATAATAGAAAGTGTTGTGCTTCAAGAAGAATTGAGAAGCAAGGGAGAACTCTCTGTGTTTTCCATCATGCATTGTCTTTTTCTTTTTTTTGTGTGCAAATTTTGTTGGAAGCAACAGAAGTTATCAAATATGAAGGTGAAATTCAATACATTTTCTTCATATAGTGTGCATAACTCTAACTGTTGTCTTTAAAGAAGATTTGAAAAGTGTGGGAAAACAATATGTGTTTTCCATCTTGTAACTTTTTTTTGTGCATCTTTTGTTTGAAATGTATAATGGTACTGAAAGGGAATGTTTGTTACAAGTAAGGGTTGTTATAAAATATCAAGGTGAACTTCAATACACTATGTCGTTAAAGTCTGCATAATTGAAAGTGTAGTATTTCAAGAAGAATTGAGAAGTGAGGGACAACCCTCTGTGTTTTCCATCCTGCAACCTTTTTTTTTTGTATGGAACTTTTGTTGCAAGCAAGGGAAATTATAAAATATGAAGGAAAACTTCAATACATTGTCTTCGTATAGTGTGCATAACACTAACTATTGTCTTTCAACAAGATTTGAAAAGTGTGGGAAAACCTTGTGTGTTTTCCATCCTCCAACTTTTTTTTTATACATCTTGTGTTCAAAATGTGTAACGGTATTGGAAGGGAATTTTTGGTGCAAGTAAGGGTTGTTATAAAATAAAGTGTTGTATTTCAAGAAGAATTGAGAAGCGAGGGACAACCCTATGTGTTTTTTATCCTGCAACTCTTTTTTTTTGTGCAACTTTTGTTGGAAGCAAGGGAAAATATAAAATATGAAGGAAAACTTCGATACATTGCCTTCGTACTATGTGCATAACACTAACTATTGTCTTTGAATAAGATTTGAAAAGTGTGGGAAAACCCTATGTGTTTTCCATCCTCTAACTTTTTTTTTTGTGCATCTCGTGTTTGAAATGTATAACAGTATTGGAAGGGAATTTTTGGTGCAAGTAAGGGTTGTTATAAAATAAAGTGTTGTATTTCAAGAAGAATTGAGAAGCGAGGGACAACCCTATGAGTTTTCCATCGTGCAACTTTTGCTGGAAGAAAGGGCAGTTATAAAATATGAAGGTGAACTTCAATACATTGTCTTCCTACAGTGTGCATAACACTAACTATTGTCTTTAAAGAAGATTTGAAAAGTGTGTGACAACCCTATGTGTTTTCCATCCTACAGTTGTTATGTAAAATTTGTGTTTGAATTTACATATGAATAGATATTCAAATGGAGTGTTTTGGTGAGAGTAAGGGGTCTCATAAAACTAGAACATGAACTTCAAAACATTCATTTCTTACAACCTGCAAAAAATAAGAAGTGAGCCACAACCCACTGTGTTTTCCATGATGCAACTGTTATGTAAATGTTGTCTTGGAAACATATGAGTAGATATTGAAGAAGAGTGTTTTGCTCAGTCAATGAATAATGGCGTGAACTTCAAAACATTCCTTTCTTACACCTTGCATAAAATAAGAAGTGAGCCACAATGCATTGTGTTTTCCATGATGCAAATTTTATGTAAATTATGTGTTGGAAACATAAGAGCATATATTGAAGAAGAGCGTTAAACTGAAAGTAAGGGTTGTCAACAAACAAGAAGGTGAACTTCAAACCATTCTTTTGTTATAGTCTGCATCAAATAAGAAGTGACTCACAACCCACTGTGTTTTCCATCATGCGATTGATATGTGCATTGTGTGTTCCAAACATAGGAACAAATATTGAAATGGAAAGTTTGGTGAACATAAGGGTTGTCATCAAAAAACAAGGTGAACTTCAAATCATTGTTTTGTTAAAGTCTATATAAAGGAAAGTGGTCATTCAAGAAGAATTGAGAAGACAGTCATAGCCCAGTGTGCTTTCCATAATGCAACTATTATGTGCATTTTATGTTGGAAATGTATGAACAGATATTGAAATGGAATATTTGTTGAAAGTAAGGGGTCTTAAAAATTATGAAGGTCATGAAATTTGCAAGAAGATAGTCTTATATTTTATTTAATTAAAAGCAGTAAACACTTTTAACCCGTATCTATGAAGCAGTGAGGTCAAAAATGGGGGAGGACACAATCAGACAATGGCACTCTTGGCAGAAGACCATAGCCTTGAAACATACCAAAGTACTGTAATTCTATATGATAATTGATAAAAAATTAGAGGATCACATATAATGTAATTGCACACCATAATTCTTCAATAATTAGATGATCAAAGCTAATGTAATTCCACACCATAATTGTTCAATAATTACATGATCAAAGATATTGACATGTGCTTACATTTGTAAGTAAGATGACATACATAAGTATTCATAACGAAGTAACTAACATAGGACAGTGCATTTTCCAACACTACAAGCAATGCAAGCATTTTATTTGTTCCCATCACATGGAAAAAGAAAATCACATTTTTACTCAACCAACTAGTTATGAAAATTGAAAGTGGAGTTGATTACATAATGGGGGCCTATAAAATATAAAACATTTCATGAAATATGAAAGTGTACATAAATGCATTTATGCAGTGTCAGAAATAATTACTAATCGTAAGGAAATAACTAACAGTGGATAGTGTGTTTTCCAAAACTATAATCAATGCAAGCACTTTATGTGTTCCAATCACATGGAAAAAGGAAATATGGAATTTCCACTCTACCTAATAGTCGTTTTAAAAATTGAAAGAGGACTTCATTTCTTTTTGAGAGTGTAGGAAATAAAGATTTGTTGAGAAGAAAATAACAGAGAGGGGACAGTGTGTTTTCCAACACTACAACCAATACAAGCATTTATTTGTTACAATGACATGAAAAAGGGAAAAACCCCATCTGCACTCTACCAAATCCTTCATGTAAAAATTCAAAGTGGAATTCACTTCATTTTTGGAGCGTACGAAATAAAAACTTTTCATAAGGAAAATAGTCAAAGGGGACAATGTGTTTTCCAACAGTACAAGGAATGCAAGCATTTTACTTGCTCCAATCACATGGAAAAGGGAAATCTTCCATCTCCACCCTAGCAAAGACTTTCTCTAAAAATTCAAAGTGGACTTCATTGCATTATTGGTCGTAACAAAAGAAATACTTATCATAACAAAATAACTGACAAGGGATAGTGTGTTTTCCAAAACTACAAACACTGCTACCATTTAATTTGTTCCAATCACATGGAAAAAGGAAATATGCCATATATAGTCAACAAAATACTTGTTCTAAAAATTGAAAGTGGACTTCATAAAATTCTTCATCGTAACGAAACAATTACAAAGCTATGAAAATTCTGATATGAAATGGATAACAATTATGTGCTCCAATGACATGAAATTCGTATATATGTTCAACATAGTTATTCAATAATGAAATAATTAGAGAGGCCCATGAAAATTCGCGTATGAAATGTTTAACAAAATAGTGTTCAAACATATGAAAATGGTATATCTCTACACCACAACTGTTCAATAATCAATAATGAAATGAAACAATGTAGAATCAGTATTCAAAGCCTGTCTCATCAATTCCTATGTTGCCTATTCTTTGCAATTGAATTCATGCCTTCGTAATATATGGCATGTTTCTTAGGGTCCTTGTGTATTTCAGGAGGGTTGATTCCAATTCCAAAAACCCTCACAGATGATGAATGTGAAACAACAGATTTCTACATAGGTTGTGCTTTGTCCTTAGCAGGTTTAACACCTTCACCCTATAGCAAACAATTAATGAGAATTAATGTATGCATGGAAACAATATACATAGTATGATATATATATACAACAACATATCATTTATGTGTACCTCTATAACAGAATCCTTCATCTCAAAGAAATTCCATATGATGAAGTCACCCATGCACTCTCTGACGATCTCTACGCCAGGACGTGGAAAAGGCATGTAGTGTTCACCAGCAATGGCCTCAACAATGCTGACTCTCACACAATTTTATGGGTGCTCAAGGTAGTGGGTGTGAGAATTTCTATCGACAACATGTACAATGCCTTTGGCAACCCATTTATGCAGCCTCCAAAGGTCGATGTGATCACCAACCTTAAAAGTTATTCCCTTGAACTCTATCATCTATTCATCCACCAAATTTTCCTGCAATGGAAACATCATTGACGTGAAACATAATTGAAGGAACATTCAAAGATTCATAAAGAAATAAGAATAGAAGCATGCAAGTGTGTTGGGTCTGATACCGATATAGATGGCATGTCACAGCTCTCCCTGTCCCCATGTCCATCTTTATTGCCATCTCCCTCTTGCAGGCCAATGCTCTCCTCGTCCTCATTTCTATCTTTATTACTATCTCCCACTTGCAAGCTAGTGCTCTCCCTATACCCATGTCCATCTTTATTACCCTCTCCCACTTGCAAGCCAGTGCTCTCCCTATCCCCATGTCCATATTTATTACCCTCTCCCACTTGCAAGCCAGTGCTCTCCCCATCCCCATGTCCATCTTTATTACCCTCTCCCACCTGCAAGCTAGTGCTCTCCCCATCCCCGTGTCCATCTTTATTACCCTCTCCCACTTGCAAGCAAATGCTCTCCCTATCCCTGTGTCCATCTTTATTACCCTCTCCCACTTGCAAGCCACTACTCTCCCCATCCCCATGTCTATCATTGTTTCCATCTCCCTCTTCCAGGCTAGTGCTCTCCTCAGTCCCATGTCCATATTTATCACCCTCTCCCACTTGCAAGCCAGTGCTCTCCCCATCCCCATGTCCATTTGTGCTACCTGGTTCCACATGCAAGCTAGTGTTCTCCCTATCTTGATGTCCATCTCTGTTACCTTGTCCCACTTGGAGGCTAGTGCTCTCCCTATCCCCATTTCCATCTTTATTTCCCTACCCCATTTGCAGGCCAGTGGTCTTGCCATCCGCATGTCCATCTCTATTAGCCTCTCCCATTTCAATTGCAACAACATGGCCAGTTAGGTCAAGGCTAGCACTCCATTGTTCATCCTTGCCCTGTAATAGCAGGAATTCAAAGGTCATTTCAAATTCAACTGCATGCAACCAATTCATTAAAATAATCAAAAAAATAAATAAATCATAGAATTGGGATTCACTGTTTCTTCTAGTTCCTCCATGTCAAGGCACCTTAACACTTTTGACTGTATATGCTCCTTCTTCTTCTTCTTCTCAATATTATTAGATGGTGGGTTGGGAGGAACAACATCATCTTAGTCTTCCATAGCATCTGCTTCGCCTTCCCTTGAACTCAGTTGGAGGGTAGGACTCCATTGTTCATCATTCCCCTGTAATAGAAAGAATTGAAACATCACATCACATTTAGATGCATGCAATGAATTCATTGAAATAATGAAAAAAAACATTAAATAGAAGATTTGGGAATGACCATTTCTTCTTGTTTCTTCTTGTGAGGGTGTGAGGAATCTTTAGACCGTATACGTTCCTTCTTCCTCTCAATATTGATAGACAGGGGGTTGGGAGGAACAACATCATCTTCTTCTTCCATGTCATTTGCTTCCTCTTCCAAATCAATAGTATCTTATTGGAGGGCACAACTTCATTGTTCATCATTGCCCTATAATAGCAGGAATTGAAACATCACATCAAATTCAGATGCATTCAATGAATTCATTGAAATAATCAAAACAAACCTTAAACAGAATATTTTGAAATCACTATTTCTTCTTGTTTCTTCTTGTGAGGGCATGAGGAATCTTTAGACCGTATGCACTCCTTCTTCTTATTCTTCCTCTAAACATTGGTAGATGGGGGGTTGGGAGGAACAACATCATCTTCTTCTTCCATGTCCTCTGCTTCGTCTTCAAAATCAATAGTATCATGTTGGAGGGCAGAACTTTTTTGTTCATCATTTCCCTGTAATAGCAGGAATTGAAACATCAAATGAAATTCAGATGCATGCAAAGAATTCATTGAAATAATCAAAACAAACATTAAATAGAAGATTTTGAAATGACTGTTTCTTCTTGTGAGGGTGTGAGGAATCTTTAGACCGTATCTGATCCTTCTTCTTCTTCTTCTTCTCAATGGTATATAGCAGGTTGGGAGGAACAACATCATCTTGTTCTTCCATGGTGTGTGCTTTATCTTCCCAATCACGAGTATCCTCTTCCAGGGTAGGACTTCAATGTTCATCATTGCCCTATAATATAACAGGATTTGAAACATCACATTAGATTCATATGCAAGCAACCAATTCATTGAAATAATCAAAACAAACATTAAATAGAATATTTGGAAATCACCATTTGTTCTCACTTCTTCTTGTGAGGGTAGAAGGAAACTTTAAACTGTATACAGTCCTTCTTCTTCTTCTTCTTCTTCTTTTGAATGTCATACAGTAGGTTGGGAGGAACAACATCATCTTGTTCATCCATGGTGTCCACTTCGTCTTCCAACTCAAGAGTATCCTCTTCGAGTGCAGGACTCTATTGTTCATCATTCCCCTATAATAGCAAAAATTGAAACATCACATCAAATTTAGATGCATGCAACAAACTCATTGAAATAATCAAAACAAACATCAAATACAAGATATTAAAATCACCATTTGTACTCGTTTCTTCCTTTGAGGGCATGAAGACATTTTAAACCATACATGCTTCTTCTTCTTCTCAATGTTAAATAGGGGGTTGTGAGGAAAAACATCATATTGTGCTTTCATGGAAAATGCTTCATCTCCCACTACAGCAAAAACCTACTTAAGTGCAGTAGTTTATTGTTCATCATTGTTGTGTAATTGGAGGAATTGAAACATCAAACAAACATTAGATTAAATAGAATATTTTGAGATCACCATTTGTTGTCATTTCTTCTTCAGAGGCTTCCTTGAGACTTTCAACCGTGCACGATGCTTCTTGGGAATGTTAGACATGGGATTGGGAGGAACAGCATCATCTTTTCCTTTTGTGGGCACAACTTCCACTCGGGGATGAACACTACTCTGCTTGGGGGAAGAAACCACTTCTCAACCATCACCTTGTCATGTCATGTAAGTTAACTTAACTGAACCTTGTATGCATCATAATAGAAAATATGAAGCAAGGAAAATTCATAATTAACAATTCAGTTCGACATTACTATTCCTTCCTATCTCTTTCTCTCTTGCAATTGTAATAATTTTTTCCTTCTCTGCTCCTTCCTCTTATCACTGTTGTATAACACCATTTTCCTCTTCACCTCATCATTTCCTTGTTGGGGAAGTTGAAGGAAGCTATGTTTTCCATATTTTTCACAGACACGTCTAATAACATGCTTTTGCTCCAAGGAGGAGTAGGTTATTTTGGTTCCCCCCCAATGCAGTTCGGCCATGCTTTGGTGCCTCAAGAATAGCAAGGTGGTGATGCTAAAACCTATGCATGTTAAACACTCTCCAATAATAATACTTTCTTGTACATTCTTATACAATACAATAATATATATCTACCATTCACCACTTCTCTTATGTATTCAACATTAGCCTGCACAACAAATTCGAAAAAGAAAATTTCTTTATATATTTGATATTCAAACAAATTGAATGCAGAACATATACACACAGTGAAATGATGCAATTATCTAGTTATTATATCTACCTTCCCGTCCACCACATCACCCCGTGCTTCATTGGGTCCCTCTCCATACTTAGGGTCTCACTTTGCATGCTTTTCCTTGTGGTCGTGGGCTATGGAAAGAGCATGATGGTCTCCCCAATTATTTTCCTGAATCAAAGGAATGATATACTGCCAAAATCAGCATATTTATAACAAACATGATATTTTCTATCTAAAATTGTAAAGCATTTTGATTGACGCATAGGAAGGAAAGGGAAATTGGAAGTTCATAATCATTTACCAAACACGTCGATGCCTTAGGGTTCACCATTTTCCTCAAACGAGGGGACTTACTCCATAGTGTAGTTGTTTCCTCTTGATTAAAACATTCCCACATTCCAGTCAACATCGTAACCACTTATGAGAGATTAAAATTATACATTTGATTGCATCCTGTAATTACCAGATCTTACCTGCATGTTTCGTGAATGTGACTACCCCGAAGAAGATGCACCACTACACACTCTTTCAGGTGTGTTGTCCACGTCAATGACATTCTTCAGTGTAGTTAGCAATTTCTCCTTTACTATTCACATCCTTGGTTTCCTATAAATTGTAAAATTGTTGCAAGTGTTATGGATAGTTAAAGTTCCAAAATTTATTACACCATTTGTAGTAATCAAGCATATATATTTTTAGTGAAAAGAAGAATTTGAAGCACACAACCCACACTGTTGTAAAATGCTATACAAGTAACCCACTGTGTTTTACAACATGCAATTATTTTTTTGATTTAATTTTTCCAATCACATGAAGATAGTGAATTGCAATTTGTACAATAACTAACAGTTGTATTTTTTGGATGTTCCAATTTTTTTACATTCATACAGTCTAAATAAGAAAATAATTTCAAGACATTCAAAATGTTATCTAGATTTTTAGGTTGGAAAACATAGGGTATTATAAACCATGCAACCAACAAATTGTTCTAAAACCATTTACAAGAAACAACCCTATTGGTTACTCCCCCCACCTCAAATTGGTTAACAGGGTTTTCCCTCGCTTCTCTATTCTTCTTTAAAGACAACATTTTTGTTATGTAGATTGTAACAAAACATTGTATTCAAAGTTCACATTCATATTTTATAACAACCCATTACATGTAGCAAACATTCCATTTGAATATCATAATACATTTCAAATAGAAGATGCACAAAAAAGTTGCAAGATGGAAAACACACAAGGTTTTCCCACACTTTCCAAATCTTGTTCAAAGACAATAGTTAGTGTTATGCACACCATAAGAAGACAATGTATTTAAGTTCACCTTCATATTTTATAACTACCCTTGCTTCCAGGGCAAAATTTGCACCAAAAAAAAAAAGTTGCACGATCGAAAACACAGAGGGTTGTCCCTCGCTTCTCAATTCTTCTTGAAAGAAAACACTCTTTGTTATGCAAACTATAAGAACACGATGTATTGAAGTTCACCTTGATATTTTATAACAACCCTTACTTGCAGCAAACATTCCATTTCAATACCGTTATACATTTCAAACACAATATGCACAAAAAAAGTTGTAGGATGGAAAAAACACAAGGTTGTCCCCCCCTCCCTGCAGCGACAACATTTCATGACAATTGGGAAACTTTCAAGCATACCTTTCTCATTTCCAAAACATGCACTTCTCTCCATCATACATGGATGACACCTTCCATCAACATGGAGCTGATTGGATGAGATTGTGGAAGAGGTGGTCATGTGTGCTGGAGAGAAGAGATTGTTTTGCAAATATTGCAAAGTAGCTCCAAAGATGCCCAGTTGTCATGAAATGTTGACATGTCTTTTATCTAACACTTGTATCTGGCATGGAGAGGTCGACATTTTCATAGAATGCCAAGGCCAAAAATGTGTAATTGTAGGTTGGAAAACACTGGGTGTTATTATACCTACAAACCAAATACCATTTACAAACCCTTCACAAGTAACATCCCAATTAATTAATCACCCCTCAGTTGAATTTTGATGCTTTATATATCTCATACCTACAACTCCACCCCATGCTCTCAAACCTTAAGATTTCAACGTGCAAAATGAAAGAACTCACAACACATAGTGTTTTCCAACTGCCAATTATTTTCCACATTACACCATCCCATCATAGGGTCTTTGTATGTTATGATGCCTCTGACATGCATTCTTCTAGGGAAAATAGCGATGACCAATTGCAAGGAAGAAGCTAATCTCCCTACAAAATATAGTAAAATCAAGCTATTGTCCCTGAAAAAATATGTGTTTGAAATGATAACATAATCAAACATAAATGATATGAATTTTCCACAATCCATATTGATTATTGCTAGTTGATTTGTGGATTCGATTGTGTAAGAATTCTTGCATCAACATTTCAGATCACACTCTATGATCCAACATCAGGATGAAGAAGACAACATCATTCATCGTGATGTTGGATCACGAAGTCTGATCTGAAACGTTCATGCAAAAATCCTTAAACAATCAAATCCACAAATCAACTAGCAATGATAAGCAGACATGTCTTATCCCTGAAGAAGGGAAATACATTATCATGTGTAAGCCATGTCACAAGGAGATCACCTTCTACAATAGGGAGCAGGCTATTCTCCCTACAAAAACGCATGTCACATGCATCATAACAGTCATCTTGTCTTCAAAATAATTGTTCAGAATGGACAAAAATCCCAAAACATGTCATTGAAAACCATTATTTGCAAATAGAAAAAAGCCCACATGAGGTCCCATTTTGCACAGCTATGTTTTGCAGGTTGGTAGTGAGCAACGGAAAATATGAAATTTTGTAATTTCCTAATGAAATAACTAACAAACCATTGTGGAAATATGAGTGAAATTACTGAATAATGTTTAGAGAAATTAGAAACCATTCACAATATGTAACAATTTTGTTTTGGTATGCTCCAAGAATGTAATGAAGTCCACTTTCAAATTTCACTTTCTTCATTTGATTGGAACAAAACACCCTAATAGAAAAGGTGGTCGTACGGACAAATAGCACCGACAAAAAGACTTGACGGTTAGATGTTCACTCTGTGGCTTGTCTCATAGCTGGGAAAACGTGTCAGCACCAACAGGTTTTCAAAATCATATTTTGGAATGGAGAAAAACCCAAAAAAACATGGCATTTCAAACCATTATTTGCAAATTTATCAAAAAGAGGTGCCAAGAATTTAATGAAGTCCACTAAGTTCAAATTTTGGAACAACTCTTTGGTACAGTGCAAATGTCATTTCAGTTTCTTTATTTGATTGGAACAAATAAAATGCTCGCATTATTTGTAGTGTTGGAAAACACACTGTGTCTTCTCACTTGCACAGGGTTTTAGAATAGTATATGCATTGCTTGTTTCTTAACACCTAGGGTTTTCCAACATGCATTCTTACTAAATAAAAACAATTCCTTCAAGAGCTTTTGTAATATAGAAAATCTCAATGTATTCAAAATCCCTTTCAAAATTTATAAGGACTTTTAATTTGGGTATAAATTGCATTTAAATTTCGCATGACTGAAAAAAGAAAATGCACAAAAAAATTGCAATTTGGAAAACACAATGTTCAGTTTCAGTTATTTCAATGTCCTTGTTTAAATGTAAAGGGCGTTCTCATGGTGAGTTGCTTGATTCTTAACACCCATGGTTTTGCAACATGGAATATTACAAGACAGTATGAATGTCTTCGAAATCACATATTCCATTGTTGTGTTTAAATTTCAGTAGATTATAAAGAGAAGTGCAAAAAATAATTGTAAATGGGAAACACAATATTGGGTTTCAGTAATTTTAATCCCCCTGTTTAAATGTAAAGGGGTGTCGCATGGTGGGTTGCTTGTTTCTTAACACCCATGGTTATGCAACATGGAACATTTTTTACAAAATAGTATGAAAGTCTTCCAAATCACACCTTCCATTGTTGTGTTTAAGTTTCAAGTATATAACAAATTGCATGCTTCATAACACACTACATTTTTCAACCTCCACATCACAACATAACAAAACACTTTATGGTTTTTAAACTAGTAAATCTAGGTGTGCATTACAAAAAGCAAGAACACCAATTTCTTGCCATTATTGGCAATAATGAATAAACTCATTGAAAGTGATGAACATTGTGTAGTGCATGTTGGAAAACATGATGTGTTTTGAAGCCTACCTTTACTTATACCCAACCTTTGTCTTGTAATGCAAATATACAAAAATATAGATAGTGTTGTATTCTATCAAATAACACCTCTCATTTAAGGGGGACTCTATTAACCCAAAATGCATAGTGTGATTCATAGTACACACTTCATTTTGTTTTGCAATAATTCATGTTGGAAAACCATAGGTGTTAAGAAACAAGCAACCCAAATAGTGTTGTAAAACCCTCTACAACACTATTGGATAGTACCCATCACCTCAATTTGATCGGTATTCTCCTCCAAGTCATCCACGTGCAGTTAGACCTTCAGCTTTCACTTTCAATGTGTAGACTAGAAACAAATAGTATTTTCACCTTTCTTTCTCAAAATAGAAAAGGATCTATTTTGGCCCATGTCATTTCCCTTCAACTTTTCCTATGCCATAGAAAAGAGGCTTTTCGAGAAAGAAAACCTGCCCACCTTTTTCCCCCTGCAACAGGTGGGAAAACCTAGCTGACGACACCGTTAACTCCTACCTAACCATCGCCCAGACGTTTGGTCCCATCTGCCAGTTTCATCACTTTTTCTTTCCATGTATGTTGTTATTCTAATAGCTCTTTTACAATTTGTCTATTTGTCTATAATATTTAGTGCCAAGTAATGAAGGCCAAATTTTCAATTAAGTCTATGGTGTTATACCCATTTTGCACATGTTATTTCTACCCATTGTCTTTATGAGTTCTATTTAATAGAGTGCACAGAACTATTTCAAGTAATGACTTTTGTATATCTACACATCTTTTGCGATGTGGTGGTTAGATCAAAACACACTAATAAAGAGCAGAAATAGGATATACAAATAACATTGTACAAAATTTCCATCAGATGTTCAAAACGAACCATTTATAACTTACTAAATATTCTAGAAAAATAGTGAAATTATAAAAAGAACTATTACGAAAATACTTAAGAACCACAAAAAAATGACAAATGATGGAAAACTAACATTAAATAGAAATTTTAAATCTAGAGAAATATTCAACTCGAGAGACAGAAAGGAGATTTAAATTAGGACAGGATCATAGGATGGACTCTCAAGAGCACATATATTGACCATTTCATGAAATAGGAAATACTCAGAAAATCCTATGTTGCTACTCACATTTCAAAGTGAAGAACGCAGTTCAAGTGAAGAACCCAGTTCAAGTGAAGAAATTTCTATTACACCTTGTCTAGATACTGATACAATTTTAGGTAACCATGAATATGGTCCAAACTCAAAATTTGTACATGCAGTTCCCTTGAACTAGGTTCTTCCTTCAACTGGGTTCTTCACTTTGAATTTTGTTTGTAAGTAATTTCACATACTTACATGTCCACATATAAACACTTTTGGTGAAAGATTTCAAATTAGCGCAAAACACTTAAGAATCACATGAAAATAACAATTGGTTGAAAACCCCAACATTTCACAATTTCAAAAAAATTGAGACTTCTAAATGCATAATAAATTTTGGAAATTTAACTATCCACTACACTTGCAATTCAAGCTATGGCAGCTAGAGTCACCTGTATTTAATGTAGAAGTTTCACATCTCCTGAAGTGTCCTTCTCAATCTACCTACCCTTGTTTTGTTCATTTTTCTTTCCTCCCCTTTATCAACCACCTAGAAGAAAGACAAGTATTAGCAATATATTAAATTAGAAAATTAAAGACATTTGGTTCTACAAATAATTTTTTTATTCCAAATTTCATCAATATACAATTTATATGTTCTGCTAAGTGCAAAATGCTAGCTTGCACAAACAATAAACAAACATATTAAACTGTACATTGGGAATTTAATTTCCAATTTAACCTATCGCTAACACTAGTATATATATCAGCAATCATATCTGCCATTTTTCCATTCTGCTAGAACTATGAAGCAATGAATTTTCATTCTGTATGAGCAATTCATTTGTTCCAATCAGGAGAAATATAACTCGTAAACAAAAAGCACCTATGTATGTAATGTGAGATCAAAGTGGCATTTCATTTTCCTCATCTGATTCAAAAAAATAAATGCTCACATTATTTGCAGTGTTGGAAAACCCACTATCTCCATATAAGGTGTTCAGAAAAAAGCAACCCTTATAGTGTTTGTAAAACCCTCTACAACTAAGAGGAGACAGTGTTTTTTCCAACTATGCAAATAATGGGAGCAATTCATTTGTTCCAATCAAGAGAAAGCTAACTCATAAACAAAAAGAACCTATTTATGTAACATGAGATCAAAATGGAATTTCATTTTCCTCATCTAATTCGACCAAATAAATGCTCACATTATCTCCAAAACACACTGTCTCAATATAAGGTGTTAAGAAACAAGCAACCCATATAGTGTTGTAAAACCCTCTACAAGAGAGTGGAAACAGTGTGTTTTCAAATTGTGCAAATAATTCAAGCAATTCATTTGTTCCAATCAAGAGAAAGCTAACTCATAAACAAAAAGAACCTATGTATGTAACACTAGATCAAAGTGGCATTTCATTTTCCTCATCTGATTCGACAAAATAAATGCTCACATTATTTGCAGTGTTGGAAAACCCACTATCTCCATATAAGTTGTTCAAAAACAAGCAACCCTTATAGTGTTTGTAAAACCCTCTACAACTAAGAGGAGACAGTGTGTTTTCCAACTGTGCAAATAATGGGAGAAAACTCATAAACAAAAAGCACCTATTTATGTAACATGAAATCAAAATGGCATTTCATTTTCCTCATCTAATTCAACCAAATAAATTCTCACATTATCTGCACAGTTAAAAAACACACTATCTCGATATAAGGTGTTAAGAAACAAGCAACCCATATAGTGTTGTAAAACCCTCTGCAAGAGAGAGAAGACAGTGTGTTTTCCAACTGTGCAAATAGTGCGATCAATTCATTTATTCCAATCAGGAGAAAGCTAACTCATAAACAAAAAGCACCTATGTATGTAACACGAGATCAAAGTGGCATTTCATTTTCCTCATCTAATTCAACCAAATAAATGCTTGCATTATTTGTAGTGTTGGAAAACACACTGTCTCCATATAAGGTGTCAAGAAACAAGCAACCCATATAGTGTTATAAAACCCTCTGCAATTGAAGGGAGACAGTGTCTTTTCATACTATGCAATCATCTGATTCAACCAAATAAATGCTCACATTATTTGCAGTGTTGGAAAACACACTGTTTCCATCCTTTACCGCAAGTCCCTCCCCAGCCAACAAACTACAACTCCACTTTCCTTCCCAGAGCATCCCTCCCACCCACCAAACTCAAGAAATGAAAAATGTGGAAAATGGCAATGTTACATGCATTTAGTCTAGCTTTTTAACTTTAGACAAAAAAGCACCTATGTATGTAACATGACATCAAAATGGAATTTCACTTTCCTCATATGATTTGACCAAATAAATGGTCACATTATTTGCAGAGTTGGAAAACACACTGTCTCCATATATAGTGTTGTAAAGCCCTTTGCAAGAGAGAGGAGACAATGTGTTTTCCAACTATGCAAATAATGCAAGTAATTCATTTGTTCCAATCAGGAGAAAGCTAACTCATAAACAAAAAGCACCTATGTATGTAATATGAGATAAAAAAAAAAAGGCATTTCATTTTCATCATCTGATTTGACCAAATAAGTGCTTGCATTATTTGAAATGTTGGAAAACACACTGTCTCCATATAAGGTGTTAAGAAACAAGCAACCCATATAGTGTTCTACAACCCTCTGCAATTGAGAGGACAGAGTGTGTTTTCCAACTCCACATATAATGCAAGCAATTTATTTGCTCCAATCAGATAAAGAAAGCGAAATCACATTTAAATTGTAGCAAAGAGTTGTTCAAAATTTTGAAACTGAACTTCACTACATTCTTGCAGCATAGGAGCCGGCTAACTACTAGACAAAAAGCACCTATGTACATACAAAAACGCATGAAAAACATACATAGCAACATACATGGAAACATACATAACATGACGAGATTTCGTAGTGCAGGGCCCGCCAGACGAGTGATCACAAAAAAGCGGTAGCAGGAGCAAACGTCTAGCGATGGTTAGGTGGGAGTTAATGACGCCATCAGCTGGGTTTTCCTGCCTGTCGCCGAGGGAAAAAGGTAGGTAGGTTTGCTTTCTCAGCAAGTCTCTTTTGTCAAGTGCAGGAAAAGTGGAAGGGAACGACGTGGGCCTTTTTTGTTTTGAAAAAGAAAGGTGAAAATACTATTTGTTTCGTGGTATTGGGCCTTCTTTGTTTCAAGAAAGAAAGGTGCAAATATTATTTTCTAGCAATGAATAGTCGTTAGTTTCTTCAATGTTCATGGAAGAATGGAAAAATGGCACATACACAAAGTGGATATACATACCTTACGGAGCTCCAAACACCTGCAACTCTTCCTGTTGCTATCCACCAAAATGTCACTTTCCAAAAATGGAGAAAATGGGACCTTGTCTGGGATTTTTGATATTTGAAAATAATGGTTTTGAATGCCACATTTTTGGATTTTTTTCCATCCACACCGAACAATTATTTTGAAAATCTGCCAGTGCTAACACATTTTCCCAGCCACAGTTGCAGGTATTGGGCCTTTTTTGTTTGCAAAAAGAAAGGTGAAAATACTATTTTTTTCCAGTCTACGCGTTGAAAGGGAAAGCTAAAGTTTTGGGTGCAAGTGGACAAGATGGAGGAGAAAACTGACCAAATTGAGGTGACAGCTACTATCCAATAGTGTTGCAGAGGGTTTTGCAACACTATTTGGGTTGCTTGTTTCTTAACACCTAGGCTTTTCCAACATGAATTGTTGCAAAACTGAATGAAGTGCATAGTATGAATCACACTATGTGTCGAGGGTTAATAGATTCCCCATTAAATGATAGATGTGCTATTTGACACTGTGTTTCCCATTTATAAATTTTTTTGCACTTTTTTTTTCAATCGATTGAAATTAAAACACAACAATGGATGTGTGATTTCAAAGATATTCATATTGTCTTGTAATATTCCATGTTGCAAAACCATGGGTGTTAAGAATCAAGCAACCCACGATGAGACAACCCTTTACATTTAAACAAGGACATTGAAATAACTGAAACCGAACATTGTGTTTTCCAAATTGCAATTATTTTGTGCACTTTTTTTTTAGACATGCAAAATTTAAATGCAATTTTTTCCCAAATTAAAAGTCCTTATAAATTTTGAAAGGGATTTTGAATACATTGAGACTGTCTATATTACAAAAGCTTTTCAATACATTGTTTATGTTTAGTAAGTATACATGTTGGAAAACCCTACTTGTTAAGAAACAAGCAATGCATATACTATTCTAAAACCCTATGCAAGTGAGAAGACATAGTGTGTTTTCCAACACTACAAATAACATGAGCATTTTTTTTGTTCCAATCAGATAAAGAAACCAAAATGACATTTCGACTATATCAAAGAGTTTTTTCCAAAAATTTGAAAGTGGACTGCATTACATTCTTGGAGTAATGAAATAAAACTCTTCATAATGAACAAACTAAAATGGGACAGTGTGTTTTCCAACACTTCAAACCATCTATAACAACACTGTGCCTTGCAAGTATCATAATACCTACCATTTTCCAATTTTATTACATTCTTGGCACCTCGTTTTGCTATTTGCAAAAAATAGTCTCAAATACCACATTCTTTTAGGTTTTTTTCCATTCCAAAATATGATTTTGAAAACCCACCAGTCCTGACATGTTTTCCTGACAACAGGACAAGCCACAACATGTCAAAGTTAAAGTCTGACAATCAAGACTTTCCATTAGTGCAATTTGTCCATCTGGCTTTCTTTTTCATCAGGGCATTTTATTCCAATCAGATGAACAAACTAAAATGACACTTGGACTATACCAGCAAACGGGACCAAACATCCACAAAAGGTAGGTAATAGTTAACTGACATAAGACAGTGTGTTTTCCAACACAACAAACAATGTATAACACTGTGCCTTCCAGGTTTCCTAATACCTGTTGTTTTTAAATTTCATTACATTCCTACTATCAAAATCACAAAAGGTTCTCCACGGGCAGGTGCATGAATTTGGGTTACACTTTTGTGGCCAATTCCAAAAAAAATTTGAAAATGATATAATGTGAGCGTGTTATAACGTGCTCGCGTTATGTCATTTTAAAAGAAAAAAAAGAAGTGAAAGTCATTCATTTTCTGTTGTCTATTTTTTTGCTCTTCCTGTGGCCAAAAACCCTAATTTTTGCACTCGCGTTCTAGGAGGAGGCATTCTACAAAATTCATCAACAACAGTTGCTTTTTCTTTGCAAACATGGCGCCACGATCACAAAGAGGTATGGGAGGTAACTATTGTTTGCTATTTGTTTTGAATTTCTTAGTTTCAAGTTGATTTTGTTTTTTTTAGGTTAGATTTGATTGTTCTTTTTTAAATTTGTAGGAGATGCAAATGATCCTCAAAATCCTCAAAATCCTCAACAAGAAGAGCAGGAAAATCCTCAACAACAAAATCAACCTCCCCCACCAATCACTCAACACCCTCCTAGCATTCAACAAAATTTGAGTGAAATTGAGAACAAAAAAAAACAAATTGAGGATTTTATCAGTAGGTTGAGTGATCCAAATGCTTCAACCACAAAAAGAATGACCCTAGCAAATTCAATGAAAGAGATGTTAAAAAATGTAGATTCAATTACCCAACAAATAACTGGATGGCAAGATAGGAGGCAGGCAGCTAGGGCATATTATGCAGATAAACTATCATATAAACAAGTAAAAGATTTAAAAATTACTAAAGGTGGTTTGTGCTCTTTATTCACTGACCCTAGAACACATCAAAATATTAGCCTTAATGCGAAGAGGTTTCTAATTCATTGGTACCACCACCAAGAGATTCGGAACCATTTTTATGATAGGTGGTACTTGGTCTTTGATTACCCAATGTGCAACAATTGTGAAGTCCCCCAATATTTTCTTAGGAAACTATATAGTGAGTTTGTATTGAACCAAATCCCAAAATATTTTGATATGAGGGAATTCTATGGGAGAGGTGGGGAGTCGGCTCAGGATAGGCCTGGTGCACAGTCGGATCCTACATGGCAAGGAAGGAAACCTCTCACTAGGCCGCCTCATGAGCACATTGTTATGCATTTCGTTACGAAGGAGAGTGATGACATAGAGACATTGCAGATGATCAGCACTTTGACCCAGAGTGTCATCCATCATACTAGCCCTATTGTACAATGCCATCTAGGGGTGTCTTTAGGTGGTGGCCTTCTAACCCATGTGTGTCAATCTCGCAGGGTGACTTGTTCATATGACCCCACTGTACTACGTAGGATCTGTATGCTACTATGTAGGATCTATATGCATCTACGGGGATGGAGAGGATAGCTGGCATTTTGCACCATGCATATGGCATTGATAGTCAGGTAAAATTCAGCATGTTCATTTAATTTAATTTATTAAATTTTGATTCTGAAAGGCAAGATTAAATAATTTAGGTTTATTATTTTAATAAAATTGTAGGGTCACAGTGTTGAGACTGGATACACCAGCCCTCCACTTACTTATTTCTGCAGTACACCTATTAGTGGGGTATGTAACTAGTAAACAATTATAAATTTATTACATGTTAATAGCATTGTTTTACGAATGGTATTTTAATATGTGATTTTGGATGTTGAACAGGAAAATATTGGAGGTTTCAAGCAAACACCTCCTAGTGCCAATGGATTTACTCAAACGTACATGGAGGTAATAGAATAAAGAGAACTTAACTAATGAATTCTACTTAATAGATTTGTGTAGTTTATATTCATATTATTGGTTACGTTGCATTACACATCATTCAAACTCAAAGCATTACTTAAAATTCCATAACTAATAACTAGATGTTGATAGATGACAAAATTTCAACTGTATAATATAGTTGTTTAGAAAGTCAACATAAGTAGCACAATGCAATTACTTCACATGGAGGCATGTGCTTGCAAAGGTGCACCAGCATGACAAACTATGGATGCTTGGGAAAAATATATGAAACCATAATAGTAAGCAATAGCATAGACAAGGCAGTTAGTGATGCAAAGCATCATATCAAAACACTCAATCATCAGGGGTACATCTGACCCAATTGAATCAAGAGAAGATCAAATTGAATAAGCAACTAAAATTTCTTTATCTTTTCATCAAAAATCACATTGTTTCATTTGCAAACCACAAGGCAACAATAGTCCAACTCATTTCAATACTTCTTCTTATCATCCTCAAGCTTCAAACATCTTATTTATCAACAAAATTGACTTATCTGTGCACCAAAAACCTAATTAGAGTCACTAAACAATCCACTCTTTCATCATTCACCAAGGCACCCTTCCACTCAATTTGCTTTACCTAGGAAAAATAACCAAAAACCAATCTTTCATGTTACAACCTATATCCATCAAATCCTAACACACCTTTTTCATCATCAATTTATCTGAATTCAAATCAAAAACCTAATAAAGAGCTCTGAATCTTTCAATTCCTTAAACAACTCACCAAATTTTCACTTTTACCAACTATTTCCTCAAGACCAAGATACTACAATCAACCATTTACAGGTCTCAATCATTTCATCTGACTTCCAATACATTACTCACATCATGTTTTTTATTGAAACAAACCTAGTTCATATCCACATAATACTGATTTATCAAATTCATAAGTTCTTATGTAGTCAAATTACCATTTCCACCTAGGGACATATTGCTACAACATATCAAATCATCATGTTTGGACTCAAGGCCTTCACCAAACCATTCACACACCTTTTATATCTTCACATTGATGGTTCTATGCCAAAATAAAAATTTAAATCTCTGTATTTACAGAATTACACACTTTTACAATCTTACCACCATTTTGCTTCTAGGTCGCATATCCCTTAATCGGGTGATTCCTTTCCATCCACTTTGTATATCCACATTCCCAATGTACATTCAAGAGCCTTTTTTAACACATCATAACATATCAAAAGTTCTCAGTAGCTTGTCATAAAGAAATTACCAGATTCTTGAATTGTTCGCTAGAAAGGGCTACTAATTTAGGCCTAAACTACAAATAAAGTGCTCATATTTTATCACCAAAATACCAAAGTACTGGAAACAATCATTCATCATGTCACAAAACTAAAGAATCAAACATTTTTAGTGACAGAAAGACTCCATAAATCACTGTTCCAAAAAACCCCTATTTTATGCACAAATCAAGCCCTACAAAGGAGGGTTTATTGCATAAGGTACTTACAAACCTTAAATACTCCTTCCACCACCAAAAACATCATGTAAATAGCCTTCATAAGATTTAGAAACTCACCACCCACCTTCATGCATGTTTTTGCATTGAACACCACCCTAAAACCATGCTTTCCATGAAGGAAACTTTGTATTTCCTGTATGATTCAACAGCCAATCAGAGATTTCTTGATTTCCCCATTCCTGTACACTCACAAATTTCTTAAAACATTCTAAAAACCTTCTATACATTCCATCCCACCAATCTCCTAAATCTACATTGGTAGGATGGTGAATTCAAGCCTTAAATGACCCTCAAAACCCTTGACTGGTTAATCTGACAAACCACAAAAACCTTGGCTTTTAAATTTGATGGTAACTCTTCAAAACATCACTAGATGATTGTTAACACCCTGAATAAAGTGAAAAAACAAATATATAGCCTATGCAATAACTAAATTCAAGAATGAAACATAGTGAAAATAGGAACAAGGAACTTTATTTATTGAAAATGATTCAAGAATACAAAATATGTTCTTATGCCATCCTTTTACATGATTTTATATATATTTCCAATCAGATAATTTCCTTTTTAATCTCCCTCATCGAGTGAAACTACCTAAACTTCCTTGTGACTTTTAATATTCCATGCTTCTTTTCCTTTTTACAATTTTTCTCATCTTTAGCAACATTTGGAAAATAGGCAGTCTATTGACATCAAAATCAAAATTTTGAAATGGGAGCTGGAAATGGTGCGAGTGAGTGGGAAAAGTCAGTTTTTGAATCTTTGAACAGCGTCGAGGGAGGGGGTTCGAGGGAATCTTAGGCGAATGCGGAGATCTCTTCGGGTTCTGAGAAAGGTAAGTCAGGTTTTGCTGAAAAGGACGTCCACGAAAAAGTCCAGGTGGATCCAGGTGGAAAGGATGGAACTTCAGTTTCCAATGCTGTCGTGGAAATGTCAGAAAAAGGGGAAGAAAAAGGTTAATCATGGACTTCGCTGTTTGGATTTAAGCCAAATGAAAAATCATCTTTTCCCCCTGTGCGTATCCTTTCTGATCCGGGGTCTAGAAAGTTTTCTATCTCTGTGCTGGATGAAATCATAGACCATAATATTGCTAGGATGGAGAATGTTTTGGTTGGAAAATTTTTGGGTCCTAGACCTAATATTGAAGTGGTAAGGGAGTTTGTTAAGAATAAATGGAAAACCAGTGGTTTGGTGTCGGTGGCGGCGCTTCCAAGGGGTTTTTTTGCTTTTCAATTCACTTGTAAAGAAAATTCCAGGGCTGTTCGAAGCGGTGGTCCTTGGATTATCGGAAAGTCTTCCTTGGCCCTGAAGAAATGGTCTTCTAGGGTAGATCTATCTGATTCAATCTTTGAAATGGTGCCAGTCTGGGCCAAATTGCCTAGTCTCCCCCTGGAGTATTGGAATACGGATATCTTCAATGGGATTGCTAGTTCTTTTGGAGAACTTCTATCCATTGACTCAATGACCGCAGCTAGAAAGCGTTTGGTCTTTGCTAGAATTTGTGTTGGGGTTTCTCAAAATGCTGACCTCCCCTCTTCGATTGACATCCAATCCAAGTTGGGGGTGTGGAAGCAAGCTATTGAATTCAAGACCACACCCTTTGTTTGCTTCAAATGCCAAAAATCTGGGCATTGGGCGAAAAAATGCCCGCTAAATACTAAAAGTGAAAAGGAGAAAGTAGCAAACCCTAAAACTGTCTAGAAAAAAAAAATCTGAGGAGAAGCATTTGCCTGTCCCAAATGCGAAGGAGAATCTTGAAAGACATACCTTTCCTCAAGATCTGAAGGAGAACCATAAATTCTTGAATAAGGATGCTTGCCCTAAGTCAGATGGCACTTGTTCTCGGGATCCTAAGGATCCTTCTGTGGAGGTAGCCCGAGAAACTCTGAAGAAGGCTGTAACTAGAAATGAAGATACGAGTTTTGTTACATCCTCACCTCTGATAACGGCTAGATGTATGAATGTTCCTGGTCTGGAGGAAATACCCATTATGGGTTTGTCCTTGGAGATAGGAATTCATGTCCCCTTTCATTCTCCTTTTGATAACCCTTGCTCTAATGGGGTACAGGATCAGGAGAATGCCACTTTGGAAGTGGTGAAGGATACTCATGAGACCCAAAGCATGAATTTGAAAACACCTAATGTCAATACTTCAGAAGCCAAGAATGGTCTAATGGATACCCTTCCTTGGGAACAAAGGTTGTTCTCTGAGAAGGATGGGGAATCAGGCAAAGAGCTGGAAAGCCAAGATGAAACTGAGTCGGAGGAGGTTATATCACATTCAAAGTCAAAAAAAGAAAAAAAGAAGAAGAAGGAAACTTCAAGTGGTATGGTCACCAGAACTAGAGCCAAGGCGGATTGTGGGAGTACCAAGCCTTTCCTAGGAAGGAAATTAGAAAAATGGCAAAGGGAGCAAGGCAGCCTTCAGGATATTGCGGATGTGATCCAAATGACCATCCCGGAGATACTTCAATCACCAGGTAAGAAATGAAAATTATGTCTTGGAATATAAGAGGGTTGAATAGCTGTCATAAAAAGGATGTTTTGCAAAAAAAATTTAAAGACCACAAACCTGATATTCTTCTTGTTCAAGAAACTAAAATGCCTAAAGATAAAGTAGAAAGTCTTAAAAAATTTCAGAACTTTGAGGTTCATGGAAATAGTTCTGCGGATGCTTCGGGGGGAATTGTTACTTTTTGGAACAAGATGTTTATTAAAGGGGAGCCCTTAATGGAGAATGGTAATGTTGTGGCCACTAGATTCACCCATATAAGAGACATTTTTTGTTGGATTCAATCCAATATATATGCCCTGAATTGTAAGAACACTAGAAATTCCTTTTGGTCTGAGTTATCTGGTTTCCGAAGATGTTTTGTTAATGAACATTGGATGGTCATGGGAGACTTCAATACTCCTCTCCTGAATGATGAGAAATTTGGGGGTTCTCAAATCAACTGGGATAGTAAATCTGGCCTATCTGACTTCATAAACAGTAATGCCTTGATTGACTTAGACCTTCAAGAGGCTTCTTATACCTGGACTAATAGGAGATTAGGGCCTGACTTGATCCAAGTGAGACTTGATAGGGCCCTTGTTTCTGGTCAATGGTTTATAGACTATTTTTGTGCTTTAAGAGCATTGTCAAGGGTGGGATATGATCATTTTCCCATTTGTCTTTTGGTGGATCCTACTAAGGTGAAAAAGAACTTCCCTTTCAGATTTGAAAAATTATGGCTCTCTCATCCTCGAATTTTTGAGGAAATTCGTAGATGGTGGAATATAGATATTAATGGCATAGCGATGTTCAAGATTGCTAAAAAATTAAAGGAAGTAAAAACTAATGTGAGAAGGTGGAAAAAGGATGCTTTTGGGAATATTTTTGGTACTAAGACAAAAATTCAGGGCAAAATTCAGGAGATTCAAGCTAAAATCCAGAAATGGGGGTACATTGACAATTACAGAAAAAAGGAAAATGAACTTCTCATTCAACTGCATGACATCATTGCTAAAGAGGAAGTTTTTTGACGGCAAAGATCTAGGGTGTCTTGGTTGACTGAGGGAGATAGAAATACCAGATTATTTCATCTGTCTACTTTGAAACATAGGGCTGCCAATAGAATCACTCATATTGATTCAAATGGGACGAGATTTGAGGAGGAAGATGATATCAGGGAACAAGTTGTCCTTTTCTTTAGCAACTTTCTTTCTAGTAATGGAGAGATTGTTACTGAAGCTCAAGATTCCTTGATTGAGGCTATACCTCAAGTGATTGGTCATAATGAAAATTCTTTGATCACTGCTATTCCTTCCAAAGCTGAAATAAGGAGAGTTGTTTTCTCTTTTGATGGCAACAAAGCTCCTGGACCAGATGGCTTTCCTTTATTCTTCTTCCAAGTGTTCTGGGATATTGTTGAGCTGGATGTGGTGAACGTTGTTAAGGAATTCTTTGGATCAAGACGTCTATTGAAAGAATTGAATGCTACTTTTGTGGTCCTTATTCCCAAAAAAATAAGGGCTTCGGAGTTTCAAGCTTTTCGGCCAATCAACCTGTGTAATTCCATTTACAAAATTATTTCGAAGGTGTTAACAACAAGAATGCTTTTTGTGCTTCCTCAAATTATTGCTCCGCAGCAGAATGGTTTTGTGCTAGGTAGGTACATTCTGGACTCTGTTGTTACTGTTCATGAGAACTTACATTCATTAATGGTTTTGAAAACTGAAGGGTTTATTCTTAAACTGGACATTTCCAAAGCCTATGATTGGGTTGATTGGGATTTCTTGTTTAAAATCCTAGACAAGTTTGGTTTTAATAACAGAGTCATTCAGTTGGTGAACCAACTTGTCTCGATAGTTACCTCCTCTGTCATTGTGAATGGATCACCTTCAAGGTTTTTTCAGACCTCCAGAGGCCTCAGACAGGGAGATCCTATTTCTCCTATTATGTTTACAATCTTAGCTGAGAGTCTGGGGAGAAATATTAAAAAGCTTATTGATCAAAGATCCCTTGCTGGCTTAAGACCTTCTTCTTCTCTTCTAACCTGTTCCCACCAGCAATTTGTTGATGGCACCATTCTCATGGGAAGATCTACTGTGACTAAAGCTAAGACTTTCAAAAAAATTATGAATCTTTATGAATCTGCTTCTAGGTAAGTTGTCAACAGGGCTAAGAGTTCAATTTTTTTCATCAATACTCTGGAGTATAGACAAGTCAAACTTTCTCAGATTCTTGGATGCCGAGTTGAGCCTCTTCCATCAACCTATCTTGGTTTACCTCTTTGCTCTAAACCTTTGGACTCGTTTTGGATTTCTCTGGTTGAAAAATTCAATAAGAAGCTATCGGGATGGAAAGGAGCTCTTCTCAGTCAAGCTGGAAAGATCCAGCTCCTTAAGGCTTCGCTGCAAAATCTTCCTATTTATGCTCTCAGTATATTTAAAATTCCTGCTAAATATGTTGAGGCCATTGAAAAAATTCAGAAAAGGTTTCTCTAGTCTGGAGTGGAGGACAAGAAGAGATTTCCACTTGTGGGATGGGATCTGGTTTGTAGACCCAAATCAAGGGGGGGTCTGGGATTAAGGAAAATTAAAGTATTGAATCTGTCCCTTCTTGCTAAACAGCTTTGGAGAACTCTTACCTTGAATGGAGAATGGCGTGATACTTTAAAAGTCAAATATTTTAATAACTATGAGTCTTTTAATGAGATTATAAATTCTTCTTCTTTACCTCGTGGGTCTGTTTGCTGGAATGATATGGGTAGAGGAAGAAAGTTGTTGGAAATGGGAATTGGTTGGCTGATTGGAAATGGAAATTATGTTAGGTTTTGGGAAGATAGGTGGATTTTTAAAGATCCTTTGATAAGAATTGAGAAATTTAGTAAATGGATGAATGATTGTAAAAAGGAATTTGGAGTCTTGGTTAAAGATTATTGGAGGAATGGAGCTTGGGTTGATTTGAAGACCATCAGTCAGGATCTTAGCCCTATTCAGTTGGCTTTCAGAGCCCTAAGACTAGCTCAACACCAGGTGGAGGATCTTGTTGTCTGGTTAGACAACCCGTCTGGTATTTTTTTAGCTTCCTCTACCACGTCTATGTTGGTTAGTCCAATGGGGCCTCCACCCTTCTGGGCTAAGGCTTGGATTAATCACCTGACTCCGAAAATCAATATTTTCTACTGGATAATGCTACAGAATAAGATTCTCACTTTGGACAATCTTGGAAAAAGAGGAATTCAATTACCAAACAGATGTTATATGTGCAGGAATGAAGTCGAGACTGTTAATCATCTTTTTCTTCATTGCCCTTTTGCTTCGAATATATGGGATAAAATTTTGGCGCTTCTTGATGTGGCTTGGATTTTCCCAGCCTCCGTCGAAGACTTATTCATACAATGGAAAGCTCCTTCAAAAAATTCGTTTGTGCGAAAGCTATGGTCTTTTGTTCTACCTTTTGTGTCTTGGAATATCTGGAAGGAAAGGAACAACAGAGTGTTTAGGGATAAAGAGATGTTGGAAGGGGACTTGCATGCTAAAATTGTTAGGGCTATAAAGGAAAACCTATCTTTAATTCCTAGAAAAATGTTTGAGAAAGCTGACTAGTCTCCTTTTGATATTACTATGGCCAAAAAGTGGAATTCAAATTTAGTTGGATCAAATGTCCTTAAACCTGGTGTTTGTGGGAGAGAGAATGCTAATTGGTCTTTGCCACCTTTGGGCTGGTTTAAAGCCAATTTTGATGGTGCGGCTAAAGGAAACCCTGGGAAAGCTGGCAGTGGGTGTGTTTTAAGGGACAACTCGGGGGATTTTATTGCGGCTTTTGCTATGGACATCGGTACTCAAACTAATCATGTTGCGGAAGTCGTTGGGGCTTTTCATGCGGTTAGCTTAGCCCTCAAGATCAACACAAAATGTCTTTAGTTGGAGGGTGATTCATTGAATATAATAAATTGCATTCTTGGGCTTACCCCCCCTCGTGGACCATCAAAAAATGGATCGAAGATACTAAAATCTTATTAAGTAAATTTGATAAAGTGAAAGTGTCCCATGCCTATAGAGAAGCCAATACGGTGGCGGATTAATTCACCAATGAAGGGGTTAAGAAGGGTGGGGAAAACACGTGGAGGAAGAATGACTACCTCCATCTTGAAGTGAAAGCGCTAATTTATTATGATTCAGTGCATGGAAGAGAAGTTTGTCTTCGTCATGATGAAACAGATAAAGATCAGGTTCGTCAATTTCATTAGATTTGATGGGACCGACGTCATTTTCTTTTTCAAGAAGAGTCTCTGGCACGCTTTCTGGGTGTTTGCTAAAATATGCCTAAAGGGGACCTAGAGCAACTGTAGAGTGTTGTCAAACAGAGCTTTGAATATGGGTGGAGAAAGAAAATTTGTGGAGCCGAGCAGTTTTTAGGAGCACAGAAGGAATGCCAAAGCATGGGAAAGAATTGAAAAGGGAGGCTTAGTCCCGTATATGGAAAAGCTCCATGGTACGGACAAGGGGATGCTTGACTATTTTGTTAAAAACTGGAAAAATGGTGAGATTGTGTTGTTTGGCAGGAATGTTAAGCTGAATGAGGACTTAATCGGTGAGATAACTGGTCTTTCGACTGAGGGTGTGAAATTCTATCGGGACCGATGATTCTCTGATGAAGCGGTCATTAAATTTCCTAAAAAAGACAAGGAGAAAGCTAAGATGGTTAAGGTTTCCAATAGCTACTTTGATGTTGAGTCCATCAAATCTATCTGGAAGAAGTTTTTAAGAGTTATTATGGAATATATCACGGTTGACAGATGCTTCACCAGAGTTTATGGCTACCACTTTGCAATTCTAAACCACTTCCGTCACAAGGTTCGTATCTCTCTGCCTTTTTACTTATTCTCTTCTTTGAAGAATTGCCTTGATGAAGTTGAAAGAAACCCTAGGAGGACTACTATTATTCACCCTAGTCTTGTTAGGCTCATTTTTTAGCATTTTCAAAATTTACCTGCTTTGCCAAAAACTGTTGAAATTGAAGACTTGGATGATGAGGAGACAAAAAGTAGTAGGGAGATCGAACCCCGGGCCCCCCCTGCTTGTGTTCCTGTTGGTCCTGATACCACTACTCCCTAGTCCCCGTCTTATCGAAAAACCCTTAAGGAGTCTACCCCGCTGTCATGTCCTAAATTGCAGCCTCTGCAGGAGTGCCCTAGTCCGGGTTTTGCCTCACCGCCCTGTTTTAATCCCCAGTCGTCTCCTGGTTTTAAAGGTACCCCTGTTACGAAACTTGTTTCGTATTCTCAGAATTCTATGAAAATCCTCTCTGATAAGCCCATGGTCAGTAAGGAATCAGCCCCTAATGCCCCGGCATCTGGAAGATTTGGGAATGGACCTTATGATTCCCCTATTCAAGATGAAATTAATTTGGCCCTGAATAAGCTCAAACCTGAGGACATGGTATGGCGGAAAAAAGTACGGAGGGCCTTTTCACTGTTCTCAAGTGGACCCAGAAGGAAGTCTATGATTTGAAAGGCCGTAACTGATCTCAGCAACAGGATCATGGACTTGGAGTAGAAGATTAGCTGGAGTCGTAGAGAGAATGAAGGACAGGAAACTCCCTTACCAAGGAAAAGACAGCAATCACAAGAGGAAAGATTGACTAGTATCGAGTGCAGTATGTCCAAGATTGGCCAAAACATTAGGGCCACTGTAGCAAACAATCACAAAATTTCTAGGCATAACACCATTATCATCAATGCGATGGTGGAAAAGCTTGAAAAAAACTAAAAGGGTTCGCTCGTCGTGGATTTGGTTGCGGATAGGGGAGGCAGCAGATCTGCTGGTGAAGAGATTTCGACTCGTACCCAGGCTAACATTAAGAGGAAGACCCTGACTTCGTCACATACGGCTCATATTCTCAAGCAGGGGTTACAGGATATGAAGGATGTTGAAAAGGAGGCTGAGGAGTTACTGAACACCTTGGAGTAGTGCGGTGGTGTTTGTTGCTGGTTTTTTGGGCGGTCCTTTTTTGGGCCCTGTTGTTTCGTTGTGTTGTCGTTTCCTTTTTGGGACATTCGTTTGCTTGTTTGAACTTTTTCGGTTATATTTTGTTGTTTAAACTCTGCGGTTTCAGGTCCCTGTAAAACCTGTTTTTTCATTTTCAAAAACATTTGGAAAAAAAAAATTGTGACCACCTAAGGACCTTAAATACAATGAAGTAGGTCCTTTTATGACCTTTACATGAATTTACAAATGGGAATTCAATCTAGACAAAAAAATTCCTATGAGAGGCAACTAGTAACCTAGGTGCTCCTACACCAGTTAGTAGTTTGAAAAAATGCCTCGAAGAAATGCAGTCTCATGGTGATGGAATTCCATTCCATCACCACATGAGACCACATTTTTTTGAGGAATTCCTTCAAAATTCTCACCACCTTTCCTATGATACCACATTTTTCATACATGTTCACCAAAGCATTTTATCAAACTACTCACTTCCTTGTAGTTGCTACTATGGCTAAAAGCCTAAAATAGGTTCTTTCCAACAAACTATATGGATTCTTGGAAAAATATCTATCAAAGCATAATAGTAAGAAATAATACCATAGAGAAGGCAATGAACTTTTTGAAAAAATTCCTAGAAGAAATGAGGTCTTATGGTGATGGAATTCCATGACGTGCATTTGTTTGTAATGGCATGCCATCACCACGAGACCCCATTTCTTTTGAGGCATTTTTTCAAACAGTTCACTTCCTTCTCTATGCCACTATAGTTATCGTACATGTCTACAAAAGCATTTAATCAAATGGTTCAATGGCTTGCTGCTATGGGTAAAATCCTAAAAACACATCCTTTTGAACAAGATATGGATAGGGAAAATAGTAAGCATGATAATCAAAAATATATAGTTTAATACTTGTACTCAAAAAAAATTTCATTAGATCTCATACATTATAAGTCATGTGATGTGGATTGCTATTGTAACTTTTTTGTGATTGAATAATTTGTTGTTTTATTTTCAGATGTTGGTTGTGGAATCACCTCCAAATGTTACAAGGACAATGGATATTGGTGTTTCATCCGCTATACAATCCTCGATGGCTCTGATAGGGGAGGTATGAGGAAAATTACTAAATTTCAATTTACATTCGTTGTTAAAGATGTTAGTTCTAGTGAAAAATCAAACCATTATTGGTTCGTAGTTTAATTCCTATTTGGATGGTTTATACAGGGCTTGAGCACACCTCAGCATCAACGTGAAAATATTTCCATCGTAGAGAGTGATCGTGAGATGGTGGTAAGGGATTATTTTTTTAAATATATCATTTTTTATAATGTAATTTCTATATATTAATGTCTTTACTTCTTATTGTAACAGTTAAAACTTCACTAGGAGATAAACTCTAGGAGTAGCAAGAGCACTCCTTGGGCACAACAAAAATGAGTGACGGACTTATCACCATTGGATCGCCAAACAAAGGGAAAGAATTTATTTCTAGAGCATGGAGAGAAATGAATTTTGATTCCAAAGCCCTTTGTTGTATGCCTAGACATGGAAATTTTGTACATATTTTGTATTGGATATATTTGACATTGTATGCCTATATGGTATTCTCATAATCCTATATGGATACTTTGTAACTATATTTTATACTTATATCGGCATATATTGACGTATGCGTACATGGCTATTTGGTTAATACAAATATTTTTTTATCGATATTTGGTGTCCATATTTGAACTGAGAATTTATCACACATCTATAGAGAAACAGAGGAACACTACAAACTAAAACACATTACACTTTTTTTCTCACTCACTTGGTGTAATCTCCAACATCTCTCTTCTCTCATGCAAAGAGTTAGAACTACTTGGCCATGCCTTTGCATCATTCAGGAAGTTTTGCTCTTTTTCACAATGTCAAAGGCATGGCTGCATACAAATTAGGCAAAAGAATTTTCCTTTTAGATTAGCAATGCATGGAAGTTTCAAAAAGTATCCTTGATATTACAAAAAGCTATGTGTTTATACCATAGCAGAAAAAATATTTTGGGGAAAAAATCGGCAAACCAAAAGTATAAGATTTTTTGAAAAAATCGGGAAAAAGTCCAGAAAAAATCAGAAAAAAAAAATCAGATTTAAAAAAAAAGGTAAAAAAAAGCACAACAAGAGATAAAAAATTAAATTAAATTAAAATTTAAGGGCATTTCCATAGCATAGAGATATAAAGAGCAAATAAAATAAATAGTTTAACTAATAAATTGTAAAAAATAGATTTTTGTAGTTTATATTCATATTGTTGATTGCATTGCATTTCACATCTTTCAAACTCAAAGCATTGCTTCACATTGCATAACTAATAACTAGATGCTGATAGATGACAAAATTTCAATTACAATATAGTTTTTACAAAGTCAACCTAAGTAGTTATGCAATTAATTCACATTGCATAACTAAGAACTAGGATCAGCTGCCAATTGCATTTGCTTGTCATGGCATTCTATGAGACCACATTTCTTTGAGGCATTTTTTCAAACAGTTCACTACCTTGTCTATACTACCACGTTTTTTATACATGTCTACCAGAACATTTTTTCAAATAGTTTGCTACCTTGTTGCTATGGCTAAAAGCCTAAAACAAGTGCTTTCGAACAAGCTATGGATGCTTGGAAAAAATCTATCAAAAGCATAATAGTAAGCAATATCATAGACAAAGAGTGAACTCTTTGAAAAATGCCTCAAAGAGTCATGGTGATGGCGCCATGACAATCAAATGCTTTGGATTGTCATGGCATTCCATCACCATGAGACCTCATTTCTTTGAGGCATTTTTTCAAAGAGTTCACTTCCTTGTCTATGCTAACACATTTTTCATACATGTCTATCAAAGCATTTTATCAAACAGTTCATTTCCTTGTTTCCATGGCTAAAAGCCTAAAACAGGTGCTTTGAACAAGCTATGGATGCTTGCAAAAAATCTATCATAGTATAATAGTAAGCAATAGCATAGGCAAGGCAATGAACTATTTGAAAAAAATTCCTCAAAGAAATGTGGTCTCATGGTGATGGAATGCCATGACAAGCAAATTGCTATGGATTGTCATGGAATTCCATCACCATGAGACCACATTTCTTTGAGGCATTTTTTCAAATAGTTCACTGCCTTGTCTATACTACCACATTTTTCATACATGTTTACCAAAGCATTTTATCAAACATTTCACCTCCTTGCTGCTATGGCTAAAAGCCTAAAATAGGTGCTTCCAAACAAGCTATGGATGCTTGGAAAAAATCTATCAAAGCATAATAATAAGCAATAGCATAGACAAGGTAGCGAACTGTTTGAAAAAAATCCTCAAAGAAAATTGGTCTCAATGGTGATGGAATTCCATGGCAATCCATAGTAATTTTCTTGTCATGGAATTCATCATGTCAGTTTCCATGCTACCACATTTTTCATACATGTCTACCAAACCAAACAATTCACTCTTGCTGCTATGGCTAAAATCCTAAAAAAAAGTACTTTTGAACAAGCTATGGATGCTTGGAAAAAAATTATCAAAGCATAATAATAAGCAACAAGCTATGGTCTCATGGTTTTTTTCACGCGAAAATCAGCGTGATTTTATTCACATTTTTTTGCAGGTTATAAACACATTTTTTTGGCAATTTTGTTGTTTTAAATGACATTCAAGTTTATGGTGGTTTTCTTGTTTATATGATGATATTTGATAGTCTAATCCTAATGCATGCTTCTAGGTTGCATAGATATATATTTTGTTTTTACATGTTTTTTGTACCAACAAACCCAAAATGAACTGAACCCCCCTCCAAAACATTTTGGCCAAACCGGTGAACCGAACCCCCAAACCTGAACCTCAAAACCTATTCCAACACTCTTCATTCTACCGACACAAACTTAATTGACCACCAAATTATGTTTCCCCTTGACTTTACCCACGTTTACTCCCTCAAACATCTCTTTTTCATTCAAAACCCTTGTTTTCCCAACTAGGGCATGTCATGCCATAACATACTTTTGACCTCCCCTATCCTTACAGACCTTTTGAACACATCAAACTCCACAATCTCACCCTATTTCCAACCTATTCTAACTTATTTTCAAGCAATTTCTTCTTTTCACCTCTCTAGTCTTACTTTTAAGGGGCCTCAATTTTGAATTTTCAATAGGGGCAGCGTTAGTAATCTCTTCCAATTCCCTTACTAATGCTATTTTCTTATTCCTACTCCCTATCCTACTTACATCAGGCCCATATCACTAAGACACAGCCTGAACAATAGGTGGAATGGCCTATTTCAACATACTACACTCAAACCCTTAAGGGATCGATTTGGTTGAATGTAGCTCAAAGCGATTCTGCATGTTTGGCTGAGAAAGAGGACCATGCCTAGCGTAAACATGCCTATTCGGACGCGTTGGAATAGTTCATTTGGTCACACGAGTTGTACAATGAAAGTTGCACCACTTTGCAACTTTCCATTGCTTCCATTTGACACTTTTTCCATCACCTGAAAACTGGAGACCATGGGAAAACCACTCCGAGATAATGAAAACCAAGATATTTTATTGTAGAGTGTCCCAACGCGATCCCATGGGATTAGACAAGAAGCTTCTAAGCGTCACAGTGTCCGAGTAACCTCATGTTGAAGTTTGCAGCCATTTTTCCCTTTGGACCCTTAAGGGATCAATCCGGTTGAATGTAGCTTGGAGTGATTCCGCATGTTTGGGTGCAAAAGAGGACCATGCCTAGTGTAAAAATGCCTATTTGGATGCGTTGGAATAGTCTATTTGGTCACACAAGTTGCAAAACAAAAGTTGCACCACTTTGCAACTTTCCACTTTTTCCATCGACTAAAAACTAGACACCACAGGAAAACCACTCCGAGATAATGAAACTTGAGAGAGGTTATTGTAGAGGGGCCCAACACAATCCCATGGGATCAGACGAGAAGTTTCTAAACATCATGGTGTCTGAGT
This sequence comes from Sequoia sempervirens, assembly GCA_007258455.2. NCBI lineage: Eukaryota > Viridiplantae > Streptophyta > Pinopsida > Cupressales > Cupressaceae > Sequoia > Sequoia sempervirens. The sequence goes on along the minus strand of VDFB02000002.1, from coordinate 28,922,572 downwards.
AACCTCATACTGAAGTTTGCAGCTTTTTTTCCCTTTGGACCCTTAAGGGATCGATCTGATTAAACATAGCTCGGAGTGATTCTGCATGTTTGGGTGTGAAAGAGGACCATGCCTAGCATAAACATGCCTATTCAGATGCATTGGAATAGTCTGTTTGGTCACACGAGTTGCAGAATGAAAGTTGCACCACTTTGCAACTTTCCACTGCTTCCATTTGACACCTTTTCCATCAACTAAAAACTGAACACCACAGGAAAACCACTCCAAAATAATGAAAACCAAGATAGGTTATTGTAGAGGGGCCCAATTCAATCCTATAGGATTAGACAAGAAGTTTCTAAGCAGCACAGTGTCTGAGTAACCTCATGCTGAAGTTTGCAGCCATTTTTCCCTTTGGACCCTTAAGGGATCGATCCAGTTGAACATAGCTCGGAGCAATTATGTGTGTTTGGGTGTGAAAGAGGACCATTCCTAGCGTAAAAATTATTATTCGGACGCATTGGAACAATCTGTTTGGTCACACAAGTTGCAGAACGAAAGTTGCACCACCTTGCAACTTTCCACTACTTGTATTTGACACTTTTTCCATCAACTGAAAACTGGACACCACGGGAAAACCACTCTGAGATAATGAAAACTGAGAGAGGTTATTTTAGAGGGGCCCAATGTGATCCCATAGGATTAGACAAGAATTTTATAACCATCACAGTGTCCGACTAACCTCATGTTGAAGTTTGCAACCATTTTTCTCTTTAGACCCTTAAGGGATCGATCCAGTTGAATAAAGGGTCTATACTCTAAACTTATCCAAACCTTACCAACTCTTGGGGAAGCAATTCTAAGGTGTCAAAACTTCAAAATCCACAATTAGATCTCAGTTAACCATCATACAATGGGTAAACCACAAAACCCTCTATTGTAGCCTAAACCCTAGGGGTTTATTGAAAATGATACTTCCAAAGCTAACAACAACCTAAAAATTACTCAAACAAGTTTGTGATACCCTGAAAAAAGCTCAAACAATTATAAAATAATGCTTCCCTACACAAAAACACAATTTGACTCTTCAAAACCACCATTTTTCTTAAAGAAAACTCACTTTTACACACATGGGTTTCACACCCATCTCACTTTTATACCTCCCCAACACTAGCACATCATTCCCACACCTTAATAATGTTAGTTTGGACCCATTTCTCAAATTACTGAGGCTACAGAAAGAGGAATGGGTCAAAAATCCATTTTTATCAAATATACAAGTTCAGGCCAGTTTTAGTAAATTGATGATAAAATGCACAAAACGTTATGGAAAACCTTCTAAATGGATTCAAAAGAAAGGTGACCCCATATACTATGAAAATATCAAAAAATTTGGATCAACTAATTGAAATACAGGCCGTACAATCTGCTGCTACAACTGAAAATACAGAAAATTTTGGAAAATTATGAGTTTTTATTATTTTTGCTTCTTCAAATCACAAAATCCAACCTTCAATTCGATTTCTCCATGTTTTAAAACTCTTTCCCACCAATTAAAAACTGATTCATCTTCCTAACTGACCATTGAACTAGTTTGACTCTTCACATTCCCTCCATAATGCAAATTTTGCAATTTTACAACGTTTGAGTTTGCAAATTTTGCATATTTTTGCAATTTTTAAACATTTTGCACTTTTTGAAAAACCCAAGCTCCTAAACACCTAATACAGCTCAAATGTGACTAAATACATAATATAATGGTCTCATAGACCTTATTTTAATACAAAACTCAAAATCCTATATTCTACTCCTTATTTTCCTTGGTGAACAAAACCTACTGAATGGTGCTCCTGCACCAATCATACATTGACCTTCTTGTCCCTCCTAAAGTTTGGACCACATCCATTACCTCCACATAAAACTCGGCATCCTTCTTCTTCTTGGTTCCCATGCCTTGATATGGTTATGCAAATGAAAATGAAGCAAAGTAATCATCTCCTTCTCCGTTGGCTGGAAGAATGCATGCTTAATGTTTTGATACATGATATCAGCTCTCTCATCTACTCTCATGGTTGAATACCGAAATCTAGTATGGTGATCCTCCAATGTTCTAGTCATCTTTCTTCCTCTTCCACGAAATTCTGGCCTAATCCACACGTCTACCAGCCTAATTGACTTTGCTTTTGAAATTTGAAGTTTCTCCTAAGTCACCAGTGTTTCTCTCTTTGCCTTTTTAGACTCTTTCATTGCTACAAATCGTCTCTAGGATTTAATCATTTGTACCACATGTGGTTGATGTGCTTTGAATCCTTGCATCTAAAGGAAATTTCCTCAACATAAATACTGCTAGGGAATTTCAATGTTGCCATTGTAGTTGGTATTAAAGTCGGTACCTGCAACATTGAAAATTATCCTTATATAAGAATTGCCTTCATCTTGTTGGCTTGTAACACTCTTGATGGTGGGTACATGAAATCTAATTATGATTCCTCTTCTACATTAGAGGGAACTCATAAATCCTTGTTCTGACTCTTTTGAATTATCAGAATCAAAATCACTAGCTTCCATATTCAAAAATTCCCAACCACCATCTTCAATAAATTGGCCACCAGTTCAAGTTCATCCTGCTTTCATAATACTTTATATCCATGGAATTCAGCCATTCCTTCATGCCATCAAGTGAAGATTGAGGAATGGCGTCAATTCGGAGTACATCCCACTTGAAGTCTTTCAAAATAATAGCCATATCAAATTCCTTTTTCCCAAGTCATACTCTCTCAAGGTTAACAATCATACATTGACCTTCTTGCCCCTCCTAAAGTTTGGACCACATCCATTACCTCCACATAAAACTCGACATCCTTGGTCTTCTTGGTTCTCATGCCTTGATATGGTTATGCAAATGAAAATGAAGCAAAGTAATCATCTCCTTCTCTACTAGCTGGAAGAATGCATGTTTAATTTTTTGATACATGATATCAACTCTCTCATCTACTCTCATGGTTGAATACCGAAATCTAGTATGGTGGGCCTCCAAAGTTGCAGTCATCTCTCTTCCTCTTCCACCAAATGTTGGCTTGATCCACACATCTGCTAGCCTAATTGACTTTGTTTTTGAAAGTTGAAGTTTCTCCTGAGTCACCAGTGTTGCTCTCTCTGCCTTTTCAGACTCTTTCATTGCTACAAATCATCTATGGGATTTAATCATTTGTACCACATGTGGTTGATGTGCTTTGAATCCTTACATCTAAAGGAAATTTCCTCAACATAAATCCTACTAGGGAATTTCAATGTTGCCATTGTAGTTGGTATTAAAGCTGGTACCTATAACATTGAAAATTATCCTTATATAAGAATTCCCTCCATCTTGTTGGCTTGTAACACTATTGATGGTGGCTACATGAAATCTGATTTTGATTCCTCTTCTACATTAGAGGGAACTCATATATCCTTTTTTTGACTCTTTTGAATTATCAAAATCAGAATCACTAGCTTCCATATTCAAAAATTCCCAACCACCATCTTCAATAAATTGGCCACCAGTTCAAGTTCATCCTACTTTCATAATACTTTATATCCATGGAGTTCAGCCATTCCTTCATGCCATCAAGTGAAGATTGAGGAATGGCGTCAATGCAGAGTACATCCCGCTTGAAGTCTTTCAAAATAATAACCATATCAAATTCCTTTTTCCCAAGTCATACTCTCTCAAGGTTAATAATCATACATTGACCTTCTTTCCCCTCCTAAAGTTTGGACCACGTCCATTACCTCCACATAAAACTTGACATCCTTGGTCTTCTTGGTTCCCATTCCTTGATATGGTTATGCAAATGAGAATGAAGCAAAGTAATCATCTCCTTCTCCATTGGCTGGAAGAATGCATGATTAATGTTTTGATACATGATATCAGCTCTCTCATCTACTCTCATGGTTAACAATTTCAATTTTGAACTAATAGTGATTACTAAGAAAGGTAATTCCACCAACTCTATCAAACAATTTACCGTAGGAACAATAAAAGAAGAGGCTTTGAAAGGAACTCCATGAAAACCAAGCTCTCTAAATGGTATATCAAACTCTTAGACCTCATTCTTGCACATTTACAACCAAATTCAAAGATCTTCCTTCAAAAGGCTACAAATTCAAATATTGACAATTTTGTAGCAAGAATGCATTTTTTTGCACAATAGACCACTGAGACTCAAAAACTCACCCTAATACACCTTAAATGGTATTGATTGACCTTATTTAGCATAAATAAACACAAAATACCTTAATCTAATCTATTGACCACCTATCAACCTTCAAAAAGTGAAATTTTGCAACTAGGAGACTAGGTGCTCCTGCACGAAAATTACATTGTGTCTGAGCCTTCAAGAGGCTTTAAATCTAGCCTTTACAAATGATTCTACATCTTTCCAATCATTCCTAATTTTTGAGCTTGTAACTAACATGAATTATTACATTATAAATCAATTGACCATGTAATATGACCTTATTCAATTGACAATTTACTCAAAACACAATTTACTAACTTAAAATAATTCCATGAACCAAATTTGTTCAATAACCTTGGTGCCCCTGCACCAAATTTCAATATTTCAATAAATTTCATTACAAGTAAAAATCTCATTGCAATGCCTTAGGTACTCTGTTCTCACAGATAATTTACAATGTCACTGATACATTCAAGATTTTCTTATAATGTCTACATCATAGGTTCTCATTTAGAGGTTAACTTCAAATGAGTAACTTGAGATTCCCTCGTAAAGCTTCACACGCTCTTTTATAATGGCTTCAAATAAAATTGAGACTTGTCAAGATCATCAAAAGAAGGATGTTGCATTGATTTTTTGGCTGAGATTCTCTTTGATGGCTCAAAAATCAACATTTTCTACAAGGAGAGACCAATCAATTTTACTAGTTTAGTTACAGATGTACGCAAAGTAAAAGAATAAAAAGAAACAGCTCATCCAAAATGGAAATGAAATGAAAATAGATGGAAGGAACTTATAGATAGGCATGGTATTCTATCAACTTAGTCACTCCTAGTCATACATCTTCACTGCGAGTTCCAAGATACCTATTGCACACAACACCTCTCATGAATCTAGAATATCTTGAAATTTGAGATGCTCCTATAATGTCTACATCATAGGTGCTCATGATAAGGTTAACTTCAAATGAATAACTTGAAATTCCCTCACCAAGCTTCGTACACACTTTTGTAATGTCTTAAAATCATAATTGAGATTTGTCAAGATCATCAAAATAGGGGTGTTGCATTGCTTTTATGCCTAAGATTATCTTGGATGGCTCATAAATCTGCATTTTCTACAAGGGAACACCAATCAATGTTTACTAGGTTACTTACAGATACGCAAAGTAAAATAAGAAGTGATAGCATTGGCATCAAACAAATTAACGTGGATACAAGTATAAATTAATAAGAACCATTGTGCATATACTTACAAATTAATCCAATGAACCATTTGGATCTGCTCTACTCTTTATTCTGTCAATTATTGCCTCATGGTCAAACTCACGGACCTTCCACAAGGTCTTGTTCAAAGGTCTACCCCCATATTTTCTCAAATAAAAATTGGATGCCACAACAAGGTTCAAGTAATGAAGAATCTTACAATGTGTGTCAAAGTCCTCAAACATCCAATGTTTAACACTCTTATGTGGGTACCTTCTAAGCCACGTTCCAGTAACAACAACTGAGCCTGTAGGGTATTTGATGTTTTCTCCATCTATAACTAGGACTTCCAATTTCTTTTTGGCCTCAACACAATGACACAAGTAATAGTTTGTTCCCTCTTCATTTTCTTCATCTGCAATAACTACATAAACATGCCCTGCATTGATATGTGCAGAAAATCACTTCAAATTAGTCAACATTATGAATACAGCACAAAGTAAGATAACAATATGGAATTTCAAAAACTAATCAAGTAGATATTTTACTTGGTTGAACTAGATCTGATACATGGTCAAATTCGACCGATGATTCCATCTTTGTTAGTTCTAATGCCATCGGAGGGTGATATGTGTGAAGTGGGCTAAGATAACTTGTCAACCATTTGTCAACCCACTCCCCTGACTCACAATAATTCTAGGCTTGCATTGTACATGAAGAACAAAAGCATTCCATCTTACGTGTATCGATACTCCATGAACTTGCATTTGAGCTAAGGAAAGAGTATAGCTCACTCGATCATGTTAGTGTACAACAATCCTCATATAGTGAAATGTTAGTATCATCATTCAACCAAAAAAATCTATGAACTAAAGATGTACCTTCATTACCTAAACCCATCAAAGCATTACACCACTCGAAGATTGAACTTGCATCTGTCAACTTTGCATTATCTTTATACTTTAACTCTTCTCGTGCTAATGCTCTTTTCACGCATGCTCCTGCACCATCATGCTCCCCCTTTCCATGCCCAGCCTCACAAAATTTCCACATATGTTGAACACCTGTAGTGAAATGAATCCTGCACAACCAATAGAACATGCATGTGTTCTTGAACTATGTTGCACAATTATCCGACCATATTATATGTTGACCGTATGCTATGCTCCTCCGAGCCAAATCACTATAGAACATCTGGAAGTAACCTTGCATGAAATCTGGAGAATGTGTGTGATCATCACTAATATAAAAGTGATACTCCATCAATACCTTCCTTTGGTCCTCTGTACTATCAGCTGCATGAATGAATGCTATGTGCACAAATATTGAAACCTATGTGGAGCTGTAATATTGTGACTGCACATCACACTGTGGTTGTAGAGTTTAGTTCTCTATAAATTCAACCATTGGTACTATGTTTCCAACTGGAAAGGTTTCCTTGCATAGCTTGAATTGTGTGTCTAGCCATCGAGCTCTATGGGTATTCCTTGCATACTCATACACTAGATTCTCATGAAACATGGACATAAATTGATACACTAGAATCTTCTCAATAACTAAATCACACATTTTTGCTTGAGACCCATCTTTTGTAGCGTATGCCACTATTTTATACTTCCCAAAATCTACTAGTTTATGTCCCACCTCATATGTGATTTCCATATGTTGACATACTAGCATTTGTTGCAAGCCACCGCAACACTCGCATGAACCATCCAAGCATGTTGTCCTGTAGAATATTTGGCCATCCTCTATTTGAAATAAAAAATTTGATAAGAACTCTCTTGAAGATTTTGGTGGGGCTTCTATGCCACAATCCTGCAAAACATTGTTAGTATGAAAATCTAAACATATAGAACGATAAACATCATAATGGTTAGTGAATTCAATATGAGGCTACAGCAACAAGTAGTGTGTGTGTGATTTATCTTGACATAAAAAATTTAAGCATTTCAAAAAATATATGAGAAATACTAATTTGAGGATAAGCATTTTGAAATTTATAAAAAATTGGGTTTGAGTCGTATCCAAAAAATGCTTTGGATGTGGCTCACGGTTCGACTATCGATTCTCCTTCTTATGACATCCCTTTGATTCGGAGATGGCCTTGTATTATTCTTCCAATAATCTTCAATTAGTGTTCTCAATGCTTCAACAACTTTTTTATCTTTATGTGGCAGTCTTCCCGAGAATGCCCATAATTCATTTGAATCGGTGCCCTCAATTCTTTCCCTTTGAACAATTTTGATAAAAAATTCTACTAATTCCCATTTGTTCACTTGTCTTTTTAATGAGACGAGATCTCTTTGTTTGATTGCTTACCAAAGTCAATGTAATGACACATCGAGTGACATTACTATCCTTTGAGCATGAGGTCTTACCCACACTCTCATAAGCATCCATTAGATTCTTCACAATAGTTTTTTCACTTGATTCATTCAATGTTCTCAACCCAAGAGTCTTCATGATGTTTTTGTACTTTAAACCCTGCATCATTTGAACAAATAGTTGAAATCTTGCGGTCTCATTTAGCCTTTCAAAGAACATATGCCAAATCTTATTAACATATCTTCTACAAGTGCATTTTGGAATCTTACCTTCCATGTGTTGCAAAATATCCTCATCAATATTAATCAAAAACTTTGGCTTTCTACGCAAAATTCTAGGTGGTTTTCTCTTAGGTACATAAATCTCAACATTAGCAATTTCATCAATATTTAATTGAGGTGGGCTAGATTGCATACCTTTGACTGAGGGTGGGATAGAATACATACCTTGAGGTTCACGTGGGGATGATGGCATACCTTATTCATCAAATTCAAGTGATGATGTACTCTCAACCTCAAATGTGGTGGATGGTGTCCAACCATACTTGTGGTAGATGGTGTCCCTCCATATTCACTTGTGCTTAATGGTGTCCCTTCGTATTCACTTGTGGTAGAGGTTGTGTCTCCAACTGTGGTATCTACATCTCCCCTAGCAAGACTCTTTCACATTCATGCCCTTTGTACTGCCAATTTCTTTTCTCTTTTTGATGGTTGAGGTTCCTCTTCAATTGGCTTGTATTCGTCAATCGTTCCCAATTTCTGCTTTTAACGATATTCCCTCATCCATTTTTTCTCTTTATCTCTGAAGTCTTGGAACTAATCATCTATTAGTTTTTTCCTTTTAATAGTTCGTTTATTCAACATGACGAATAATTTTACCTATGCAAAAAGTGTTAAGTCAAATTAACTAATAGTGAAGAGTTGTAAAAGTCTATTAAAGAGGGAGACCAATGGTCACCTCTTTCAAATGTTAGTTTTTGAAGTTGAAGTGGTTTTTTTTAAGAGGGAAACATTATAAAAGGCCATGATAAACTTGAATGGAGGATGATCTTGGATTGGGCATCAAACCAAATGAGGAAATGTTGAGTTTTCCTTAACAAAATTGAGCTTTTGGTGACTGAAATTGAGTTTCTGAGTTGGGAAGCGTTATTTTATGTTAGATTGAGCATAGGGTATATTAGGCTTGTTTCAATAGTTTTCAAGTTTTGGAGTGTTTGGCAAGTGCTACTTTCAATAAAACATAGGGTTTATAAGCCTAGTGAGAGGGTTTTATGGTTTGGGTGGTAAATGATTGAATCTCTGCAATCTAATGCTATAATTTGAAGTTTTTATAGATATAAAGTGCTTCCCCAAGGTTTTAGGAGATTTGGACAAGTTTTGAAGGTGGTCCCTTTGTAAAAGTGGGCTAATTTGGGCCCTTAAAAGTGTAGAAAAATTGATAATTTGTGCAGTTTGGTACAAAACAAGCATTGGAGATTGTTGGATATGTTGAAAGGATTTGTAATGGGTAAAATAAAGGTATAAATGGTCCTAGGTCTATAGAACAACAAATTTGCATAATGAAGCTTATTAAGCAAACCATTGCTAATACTAGTACTTTTAGGCTTAATGAAGGTTTGGTGGTTCAAGGGTGGTTATGGGCATTGAAGGAAGTTGGGACTCCTGATTTGAAAATGTATAAAAACATCATACAATCCCGAATAAAGAGTTCAATGAATTTCTTTTGAGGATTTGGTGCTCTACTCAATGCCTAAACTGTGGGGTTTCAAGTATTTTTTCTGTGTTTTCAGTTTCTTTTTCCTGTTTACGGTCCAGTATAGGCCTCCCATGATTAGAGGCCTCCCATGATTAGAAATTCATAAATCACTATGGTGGCAGGTCTTAACTTGGAATTCAATCTATTTTGAGACTCCTTTGGTTGTTTTGGTGAACGAAAAACTCCATTCTTCATGATTAGCCTATACAGACCAATAGAGTGTGAGTTTTACTTTAATTTAAAGATGGAGTCTTTCCTCCTACTGTGGTGACCTGTGATTCGGAGGAAAGGCCTATAATATGTTTTTTCAAGTTTCATGTTTCTTTTAATAGTGGTAAGGCATCTATAGGGCCGTTGATGTTATCTTAGGCTGAGAATGTGAGTTTTTGGCATGAAAAGGAGGAACTAAAGTGGTGTTTTTGAGATCTAATGAGGTTAAAGGCCTAGTGAAGGTTTATTTTGTTTTTGTAGACCCTAACAAAAAAATTTGATGCTTTGGTGAGGCTTGGAAGGCCTTGGATTTGTGAAATATAGAAAACCCTAGATATTTATGAGCAAATTGAGGGTTTTTGTATTGGAAACCTATTTGAGCATGCAAGGTCCTAAAACCTAGAAAATCTTTTGTTTTGAGACCTAAGTAAAGACTATTTTTGGATTTGGGGGTCTGCTAAGAAGTGAGAAGGTTGTGTGGGGAATTATACCCGATTGAGTGACTTTGATATGCTACAACCTAAACAATGTGAATTTGTTGAAAGAAGAGGTCCTAATGAAATTATAAATTGAAAATTTGTTTGTAGATTGGAGTTGTGTGTTTGTATGTTGCAGGCCTCCCCCTACTGCATTAGGAGTATATTCCAATTTTAGAGACATGTATGGAAAATTTGGTAGCATAGACAAGGCAATCAACTGGTTTGTATAACTGTTTGACAAAATACCTCAATGAAAGCTTTGGAAGCATACACAAAGAAAGTCAATTGTTAAATTTAACAAAATGCCTCAAAGAGATGTGGTTTAAAAATGTAATAGGAAAGTGTATATAATTGTGTAATTTAAAATGTCATTGACAACCTAAGGTTGTAACATGACAAACAAACAATTTGATCAACATGGAATAGCAAAACAACAAAAAATGAAAGCAAGCCATAATAGAATGAAAGAAAATGTACAAAGACTTCACATACCTAAAAAAAAAAGTTTCAAATGGAGGAGTTCTACCCAATTATGTAGCCTTTGCTTCTTCTTTCCTCAAACTCCTCAAAATTTGACTTTTCAAAAGCTTGTTCCCCTCCAAACTTTGATTGTATATCAATTATCACTGTAATTCAACTTGAATTGATATTATATGCCTTTCAACATGAAAATCCCTAATATTTCATGCAAAGGTGATGGAGATATCATGAAAAGGTGGTGGAATCTAAAAATCATGCATGCACACTTTACTCAATCACCAAAAAGCTACTTTTTTGTCAGAGCACATGTAGAACCAGGAGAACATGCAAAATGTGGGTCAACATCACAGGTATATTGTGTTTTTTTACCATTTTTAGTGCAATAAAAAACACACTCGTGTTATAACACGAGCTCGTGATTTCTTGCTAAAACGACCATGTCTCTACTTATTCATAATGTGCTCGTGTTATAATAAAGTTGGTTTTTTAAAAGATTTATAGGTAGAGAGTTAAGGGTAGAGGGGAGAGA